>JASVER010000010.1:14572611-15185411 GCA_030449065.1 Oceanodroma leucorhoa
AGGGGTAGGTGCTGCCCTCTGCAGGGCTGCTGAGGGCCAGAATGTCAATAGGAACCGAAGCTTTTCAGGGATGAGGAGTTTGGGTGTCACGTTTGAAGGTCCAAGGTTCTGTTCCCAGCCCCTAGCGTGCAAAAAGAGAAATTTATTAAATTGGTGCTGTTGTCTGAAGATAGTACTGTGAGAAAGGCTCTTCTGTAATGCACAGCAGCGAAGAAAACCAAATGTTAAATATGAAAAAACACAGATGTGTCCCAGATGTTGTGAAGATCAGTGCTCTTACCTCTCATGTGGTAACACTGGCTTGGACAAATAAATAAACCACTAAATAAAATGTGGTTTAGTCTTGGCTACCATTTTCCTGAAATGAAAAAATGCCAGTTTTGTAAGTTTTGATATGGATAATTGAGATTTCTGCATATACATGAGAAGCAAGATTGTAAAAGCTAGTTTGAACATGAAAAGTTTACAATAACTTTGTAAAACTAGTAGGGGAAAGGAGAAGAAAGCTGCAGGGAGGAAGAGAGAGTGGAAAAAAAATGGAGCTGTAAGTACTGATACATACTTAGTGGTGAGGTATTAGGGATTGCTGCCTCTTTGCTCCTAACTCGTCACGKGAATGTAACAAAAGACAGACACCTAGAAGACAGACAATTCAAAGCACTTTTCCATAAATTTAGTATTTATGCATGGGTCAGTGGCAGCCATGCTAGAGTGCCCGTTGTCAGCATGGTCATTCTGTCATCTCAGGAATACTGCTTGCTGTGTGAGGGTTGATACTCTCGAGAATTAACAAAATCCTGAACTAGTTAATATTCTTAGTATTGGAAATTGCCTCTTTTTTGGGACAAATAAGGCTACTGTAGTTCATACAGCTTATGCTTTTCCAGGATCCCAGGCTCAGCAAGTGTGTTGGACAACCACAGATTTCCACATTGTTTTGAAAGAAGTAATTTGTATTCTGACTTCCCTTCCTCCATTTCTACCAGCAGTTTGACTTAGGTGTGATTGACGTACCACTTTGCAGAGTTTTAGTATTAGCACAATGCTCCGAAAAATCCATATATGCAATAGTTAGCAACTCGGGGGAGGCCATGTTCTTTTGATTAGAAGAGTGATGTACGTTGAAAGTTCTCATAAAACTAGGCACAGAAAACTGTGAGCCGATGTAAACACTGAGATAAATGTAGAATATTTCTTGAATCTTGTGGAAAATAAAAACTGGAGAGATAGTCTAAACAACTATGTTAATAATAGAACTGTGGCTTGCATGGTGATACTTAAAGGTTAATAATTTCAGTCGTGATTCTTCACCCTGTAATCTGTTATCCTTTACCCCATTTTTCATGTGTCTGTAAAACAGGCATTGAATCCTATTCTCCTAGTTAGAAAGCTGTGGTCTCGGACTAATAATGAGTGATTTTTCAGTTATTACGGAACATGATTGCAGCAGTTGAGAAGACAGTGGAAAACGGTTGGGCTTTGTGCTGCTTTGCAGTCATGCAGTGGAATGTCTGATGCTACAGGCTATGGCAGTGAAAGAGAACAAAGCTTTTACAGCACAATAAGCAGTTCTGACCATCAAACTGATCAATGACTTATCACACACAAAAGGCTCACATTTCAGCTTCCAAATGCAAAGTATTCTAAAAAAATAACGGTACACATCATGTCACATTACACTCATTCTTTTATAGTTGCATTTTATGACCAAAGGAAACAAGGTCATTCCCARTTTACAAGATGACTGGAATTTTGCAGTTTTGCGGGGTTTAGTRAGCTGACAACAGAGGAGTATAAACGATGACGACTCAGGCAATACCACATCAGAAGCCTTCTGTTTACTGACACTCTCCATACAGTCTGTAACCTATATTTTTAAAATGTCTTTTCAGCAGTTTAAGGCTATTTTTTATCATCTCCAGCACTTAATCCTTGTGTGCAGCCGTAATCCTCTGTTTACAACATCAAAATTAAATGCTGTAGAGATGACTATTATTTCACAGGAGAGAAATATGAAACGCGTGAGGAGCGGGCATCAATGAATAGCTTAGAAGCAAAGATTTCATTTCCAGAGAAAAAGGTTTCTGTCCACAAGAAGTTCAATGCAGGCATTTTACTTCCTAGCTTGAATTAGGGGGAATTCACCAATTAAGAATCACAAAGTCAGTGAGTCTTTAAAGGACTGCTTAGCAATGTGATTGTGAAGAATAAAACTCACAGGCAAAGCTGGTGAAGTTTTGTATAAGCTTTTAGATGGAATTAAGAAAAAAGGGCCAAGATTTTGGTTAATGAAGGCATTTTACATAACTTTCGAGATTCGGTATTAATTTTGCAGGGAGATTTAACTAACTCATTAGCAAATAACAGAAATTTAATAAGAGACTTCTGCTAAATTTTGTAATTCGTTTCTGCAGCTTGGCTAACAGTGATGCAGAAAGTGAAGGAACTATTTGCACAAGGGCAAATAATAACTTTGGACACACAACTTTGCTGGAGCTCCTGAAAAGTGTTTTCAATCCAAAAAGATATGTAAAAACATGCACAAACTCATTTCAAGGATCACAAAACAAGAAAAGGAAATTTCAATCCAAACTACTGTAAAGGTCATGAGGGTAAGACCCCCCCACCTAATATCAAACAGTACACGCATTTTGAAAGCAAAAATCACTATATTCTTCAGGTCTGTTGAAACTTGAATGTCTGCAGAGCGAAAGTTTTAATTCATTTCTGCGATATCACCATATCTTAAAACTGAAATGACTAAACTACAGCCAATTACACAGTTCACCTAAGGTACTTATTTGGATTTCATGAAAGCTTAAGTTCCAGACTATCTGGTATGCACTTTTCTGTAATTTAAAAGGAAAAAAAAATCCCATCAGTCATATAATGTAGTATAGAATATAGTATTCAAGATCCAGATACATAAATACAGTCCCCTTGCACCCAAACCATTCATGTATCAGTCCTTCATACACTGAAAGTAACTAAGAATATTGATACTTTGGTTGTCCACAGACAAAAACTGTTGAAATTGTCTTGTCATTATTGCTGGAGCTAAAGGTGAACTTCTTTAATCACGGGAAAGTATTTTGCTGTATTATTTCTGTGAACCATCATTTAGCATCATGAGTCATAATAACGTCTTTCATAAACAAACAAAGCATCATAATTTTGGTCTTCGTAGTGAGCAGAAACACTTCCATTTTCACCTGGAAACCCAGTATGCCCTTGTTAATAAAAACATCAGGGATGTGATGTGTGCTCTGTGACACACATTACTTAAAGGGCTGAAACTGTCTTTTTCAGCATCTTGATAGCAAGAGAGAGGTAGGAAATGCTGTAAATAAGTAGAGCTTACATTTTCAAATGAGCTTGGGAGGAGAAAATGATGAAGTATTTAATATTTCCAGCAAAATCCATGTGAAAAAAATCCGGCTGCTTTTCTCTCCTCTCAAAATCTTAATCCAGCTTGAGAACACTGGAGATAGTGCCTCAGAAATGAACTACATTTTTCAAAGATCTGACTATACCATAGCTGGAATTTTATTTCATATATATATATATATATATATATATAATTTTATTATATATATTATTTCCTATTTATATATAAAATATTTATATATAAAATAAAATAGATATATATTTTATTTCCTATTTATATATATATATTTATTCCTCCTATTTATACCCTGAGCTCAGTAAAGCATATTAAAGTTATATTTTTTTGAATCGTATTTGAATCACTCAGTACTTCCAAAATATCCCATTAAGAAATTATTCAACGACACAATGAAATACATATTGTTTTCAGGCACTTCTAAATATGAGGAGGTTGATGATTGCTGGTGGGCTTAAAATATTTAGTATTTGAAATCTAATAAAATTATCATAGCTTTCCTTTCATTATTTGAAGCCTAATAAAATTACCTGCAAGTTGCAGGCAAGGTGCTCTTCCTGTTAAGGGGTGTGACTTGCCATTCTGCTGCTTAAGTGGTGTAATGCAGAAATAAGTATGACTATACAGTTCTTTTCTGTGTTTTACAGCTGTCTGTCCTGACCAAGCAAAAATTCTGTTCTGAGTTTTTGTCTTGCATTGGTGTGTTCCTAGCCAAGGTTCAGATCTCCTGGCGTTGAGCATATTACCCACTACACATTGACTTTTGAAAAGCACCAGGACGTTAAACCATAAAAGTAAAAACTATTAACATGAAACTGGGAAAAAATGGATACATCTTAGCCAATTTGTCAAAGTGCTGGTGGTGTTAAGGCAATTAAATAGCAATAAGAAAGCACTAAGGTCCATCATTGTTAGCCTTGGAAATCAGTTTTAAATGTATTACCAGAATAAAATGATTTAAAATCTATATAAAAAGAGATGGTTTGACAGAAACAGGAAGATGCTGAAGAAAATATTGCAGAGATCAAAAGTGGGAAGCTGAAGAAACTGTATTTCACATATACTTCTTTTTTATTGACTTTTTGCTTTTGATGGACTAGCAAATTATTGTTTGTTTGTTTTCTTATAACACATAGTCAATCTGTCACAAATAAGGAGAAAAGTGATTCCAGATGGAACGCACCTCAGCTAGTGCTTAGGGAAAATATTTGTCTTTTTTTGGGCCAGATGGGATGCCATAGGGCTATTTGCAAGAATTAGATGGTTTTTTTTCTTTAATGTAACATATAATGAGGCAAAAAAAAGGTGAAAATACATTCTCTAGCTTGAGAACATGGTTGCTGTAGGGAAACACCTGCTGCCTGTGTTCTTATTTCTCATAAGCTTTCTTGCAGTCAAAGGGGAAGGAAAGAAAAGGGTCAAAGGAGCAAGGAAAGTAGAAATATTAATGCATGACTTCAGCAGTGCGCAGTCAGTAATAAGAAGAAAACTTGCCTAATGGATAGATAGTAACAGATAATTTTAAAGACGTTGGCTTTGTCAATAGAAATAAAACCCAATAAACCAATAATTAGCTTGTTGCAGCTTCTCGCCTATTTTAAACTGTTTAGGAAACAGACTTCTGCAGATCTTAAATCTGATGCAAGGGATGACCACTTGAGGCTGAAGACTGTTAATAATACTTTACTACATTACCTCCATTGGGAGCTCTTTTTCTTTTACTACCACATGCACGTTTTACAGATAATATATGCCATTTCCTGAAGGGCACTTCAACAAAACCCAGCTTGAATTTATACTACGCTTTCCTGGAAGAATTTAAGTGGAGTTTTAAAATAAAGTGCTAAATTTTAGCTCTGGAGTAACTTAATTAAATGACAGTCGCTTTGCAAATGGTTTTTGCTCATTATAGTCAAATAATGAAAATCAGTTTAAAGGCAAAGCATGACCTGCATGATTTGCACAAGAGGTATATCACAATTCTTTTGGTTTGGATAGATTACCTTTGCTCACGTTGTTAAGCTCTGCTCTGGACTGTGAGATTTTTGATTCATTGTTCAGTGTACTAAGGATGCAGATGAGTTATTTCATGAGTTAAAGGGAAACTCAGTAGATGATGACATGCACATTTTTTCACCTGTAGTATGATGAATTAAAAATATTCTGATGAATTTAAAATATTAAAATTATTTTTAACAAAATGGAGATTTGTTAAATGACTTTGATACAAAAAGAAGCGTTTTTGAATGCTTCCTTTCAATAAATTGTTAATATGTTAGAGAGACAAGTCCCTAGGTTGCAAATGACTTTTTGATCCACAGAAAGCTTGTCAATCAAGTCACTTTACATAAATTCAATGGCTTATTAATGACATGAATGGATATTCTGAGCTGAACAACAAATTCTCATTTCAAAGGAGTTTGGAATAAATACCAGCTTAGACACTTTAATTGTTTTGAAAAATGGATAGAGACTTGAAAAATATTTACTTTGTTGCTTAACAGAGTACTGGATATAGCCATACTCTAAAAGCAAAACAGCCTATGAGATGCTCTAGAGCCTGGGAAAGCAGACTACGAAAACACACTTAACTGGGGACATTGAAGCAGTCTTGTCTTATCCTGAAATCTAACTGAATGTTTTGCTGCTGGCAGTCATTCATGTTTGTTTATTGTTAAGATACATGTCTGAGCTGTGCAGAAGAAGCTGTTTGCAGTTCTTGTGTGTTTTTGATCCTTCAGAACTCGTGGTTATGGTTTCTTAAGTGATATAAATTGCCAAATTTTTCTCTTAGCAAACCGTTTTCCTCCAACTTTATCAGTTGGCTTAATAAATGATATGACCTCTTCCTAAAAATTTTACATGGCTTATGTACATACATGAATGTAGAACGCTCCCTTAACATGTATTAGTTTTCTGTACTACAGTTTGCTTTCTGCATTTAGAACAATTGATTTCAGAATCAGATTCCCAGATCTGGATCTCTTTTTCAGAACAACTCTGTAATCTGGCTCCAGATTTGCCGTCTTTCCTTGCAGGGTCAAATACTTTCCTAGGAGAGTTGTAGCTTGAGGGTACCTGTATTAAGAAATTGAAGTATCAGACCTGTAGATTTACTAAAGTCCAAGCCTTCCTAATATGGACTTTCCTAGTAGTGCTCTGAGGGTATRATTAATTGCCTATAAATARATTTTGGACCATGCAGTATGTTTAGAACAGATAGCAAAGCACAAAGCAGTGTCCCAAGCAGTGTTCCTTGATGACTTTTATTCCTGCTCTGAATTCCCAGATGTATGAGAAATGTCATGGCTATAAATTCCTTGAGCTGATCAGCAGTCCCAGAGACAAACAGAATATATTGGATTTGTAAATATTTCTTTCAAAACATAATGATATATCATATATAAAAGAGCTCATTTGTGTGATGCTATCCTTTCTCGATGCATATCGTTAACTTGAAACATACAGGAAATTAAATGGAGGTAAAGGTAAGGCCCAGGCAAACTGCTGCAAGTGGTTTAAAATAACAATGGCTTGATCACGAGTACAGAAGAAAGTATGTCTGACTCCTGCAGCCTTGAATGGAGTACTTCTCTCAAGCCTGAAATGTGGGATCATAGACAGTTCTACCCCAAACACATCAGAGCAAGGGGGCAGTGGAGGAGATAGGAAAGGACAGGTTTACATAGAAGATGAGAAACTTCAGCTTTTACCTCAGTTGCATTGTGCTCTAGAGATAAAGCTGAAAAGCTAAGTTTGAATGTATAAAGGTTAAAAATACTATCTAGATATAAACGCCATTTATTGTTTTTACTCTTCCTCTTTACATTTTGAGCCTTGGGAAGAATTCGTGTTTAATTCAGAAGATATTGTTCCTGTGTTGCTGCAAGTTTATGTTGTCCTGGACTTGGCAAGAGTGCTAGAATCTAGTGAAACCAGTATGGGAATGAAGTTTGGGAATCAGGACATGCAAGAGATTCACAAGAATGGTAAAATCTCTTGCTTTGACTCAAAAGTGAGGTATTAGAAGTCAGATGCATTAAGGAGGGAGCAAATGGAGTCTCTTGTGCAGCTTGCTTGGCAGTCAAAAGAAAGTGATTATAATAGCTTTTTAGTGGGGTGGAAATATCCAATTTCCCCAAAGACCAATCTGGCTTAGCAATGCAGACTTTCTCACTTCATATTCTAATGTGTACTTCACAAGATGCCTCATTTCTCCTTATGTAATGAATTGGAAAAAACATTGTTTCAGAGCACAAAATGCAAGTACTGCTCCATTAGACAAAACAATTCTCCAGGAACTTACCAAATAGAAAAAGAGAGAAAACTGGCCCTACAGTCTATATGTGAAAAAATTCAAATTTTAAATATTAGATACCTGTAGAGAAGATAATCAAACATATGGCCGTCACTGAGACAACCTGGAGAAAATAGTGTGGCTGAGATGACCATACAGACCCTTTAAAAATGAAATAGAAATTGAAAGGGCTGACAGTTGGGAATATCAGTACCTTGGAAAAGAAAAGCACCCCTGAAGGAGAATGTGGTTTATCAGATGTTGAAAGATAGACGATAAATTCCATATTACTTAAAGCCGTTACTTATGTCAAAGGCATATGAACTGCAATGTAGCTATAAGATAGTATACTGTTTTATGCATTATGAATGTAACCATTAGGATAAAAGCCTTCCAGCGTTCTATACAGACAGTTATGTTACTGCACAAAACCAGTCTTTAGTAATTATGAAGAATCTAAGGCAATTCACAGTCTATATTCACACTGTAATTTAAGCCTTCTGGGTTGGGAAACAATTGTCTGCAATCCACTGTAAAAGAGAAAAAAAGCAAAAAATACTACATAGGCTAATACTTACAAGTTTAAATGAGAAAGTAGGAAAGAAAAAGGAAAATAGAATTACACATATAAAAATAACAGATTAAAACAGAAGGAAATGTATGCAGTAACAGAATAACCTGACACTTAATGGATAATTCTGTCTCTTAGACTAGAGACAGTCAAAATAAAGAAACAAGAGAGGCAGTGGGTGTTTGGGCTTACAACTATCAGCCTGGAACATTATTATGGAAAGCTGAATGAGGTAGTATTCTTTATTCCTTATTCTGTAGTGACCCTTTTTAATAAAATTTTTCCTCAGTCTAGTATGGTGTTCCTACTAGGTAATATGCTAACAATCTACCAAAAGAAAACTGTAGCTGAAAATTGAGCCCTTTCACAGGGAGAATGAAACAAAAGAGTAAGAACCAAGGCTAACATAGTTCAAGAAACAAATGCTTTCTGSTTTCTGTTAGGATGCTTTGGGACTTTCTAGCTGTCCTGTGCTGGCTGAGAAAGGATGTCTCGGCATGAAGAGATCTCTGGGTTATATGACTCTCTTGCTCAGTCTTCCTGGACCTCTGAGACAATCACTTGTTGGCATCATGGGCTTCAGTCAGCTCTGATTTATGTTATGATGAGCAGGTTCTCCTGACAACACCAAGACKGCAGTACTGCAAGTGATTTATGATCATGCTCTTCTCCTCTGGTCTTTCACTGGATGCATGTCAGCGGTTCCTGAAAAGCAAACCTGTAATCTTTAGGAAATTGCAGCAGAAATGCCAGGCTCTAGTACTGACAGTTTTAAAGGAAAAGGACTGGTGTGTTACTGTTTCTTCTGAGTTCCTTATCAATAGTAAAGGAGTGTGCACATACCACTTAAAAAATCTTGTTTACAGGGGGCTTTTTGATGGTTTTTATTCCATGCATGAATTAATGACACTACCCAAGTCTGATTTGGTTTTACTGAAACAAAAAGGAATGTACTTATGAATAAAAATTCCTATGACTAGTACCCAGTGAAAYGTCTTTCATTCCAAACAACAACTGGAGAGAATTTCCTGCTACCAGTTGACTATTTCATCAATGAAATTATGAAAGAAAACCTCTTATTTCACCTTATGGAATCACTGATTGTTATTTCAGCACTTATTTTTTCCTGCTCATGATACAGATTTATGGATATCCTATAATTAAATGAATATGCACAAGAATGCAAATATGGGTTCTGCCTCTGCTCTTGAAGTAATATATAAATTACTGGTTACTCACAGGAATTAAACACTTAGAATTGAGGAAACTGTACTGCAACTTTTTAAAAAGTTTTGTAAAATATGAATTTCTAAAAATGTGTCATCGTTTCCATCAATTAGCATGTTGGTACTTGCAATGTTACATGATCAAATATCATTGACTTCAAAGATATTTAATTGCGGTTTAGTGGGTTTCTGAAAGAGGAGCACTGAGGTAAACCTTTCCAGGCAAATGTGTCCTGTCCTGTGCAAAAGAGAAGAGCACTTCCAGAGGACAGCAACACCCACCCTTTCTGACCAAGACCTTGYACAGTGCTGTAGGAGGGAGGATGCATCAGTGAGAATGGCTGAGGTTGTTTTAATACAAGTAACATCCTATCAGTTGAAATATAAGTACTCTAAGAGACTTTTCTGGGAAACAGAGGGAAAGTCACTGCTTTGTACTATGCTTTTTAAAAAATACAGTATAAGCTACCATCTYTTCTAACTGAGGCAACACTAACAAATAAATTAATGAATTGGAAGTGACTTAAAGCCTAAAGGGAATGTAAGGCATACCAGTTTTGTTCAGAATAACATTCTTGAACTTCAGGCCACACATAATCTGTGACATTTTTCACAGCACTGACTTGATCACTTTTTTCCTTTCTTTTCCATAGCACAGTATTTTACGTCTGTTCAATCCCATCTGCACATTCCATCAGATAGCCCAATGCGTAGTTACGAGTTATGAGTGAGAACTCTGTAATGCTTAGATGATAAATTCAGTAAATGATTTTGAAGACTTTAGAGCAAAAGGGAAGAGCTGCATGGCCTGAAGTCTTTGTTAGTTTGAGACAAATTTGTTAATTTCCCATTTAAGAAAAAGGTCTTACRACATCCTCTGTCTGCATAAAGCACTCAGAAGTAATTAATTTCAACTGTATTTCTCGGATGATGCAGGGCCGAGAGTTTATGATGCAAGTATGTTAAATCGTTCAGTTTTGGAGGAATAGATTAAATGTCTCTTTGATCTTATAGTTTATTGTCTGTGATTCTGTGATAGTTCTGATGAAGGTAGGGAGTTTCTGGGTGGATAGACTGAATTGGGAAGGAGAAGAGTTTCTGAAATAACTGAGAGACTACTTCTCTTTTCATATGAGATTAAAGGGGGGAAAACCCCCCAAAATACCATTAAAATGAGCTATGTTCTTAGGGGGCAGCAGAGTGACAGAAAGCGAGCTCTTCTGATACAGCTGAAAGAAACCAAGACATAAAAGTCAGAAACTATAGACTAGGCTCTGGTCTATTAAAAACAGTCAAACAGAACAACTGGCTATCTTTAGTATAGATAAGCTAGCTGTGCCTCTTAGCTTCTCCTTAAATCAGTAGTTCATCTGATAAATTTTTAATCTTTTCTTAGGATACTGGTTCATGTATATCTTCATGTTTATATGTGAGCTCTGATTATGAACTGCAGAGATGGCATAATGAAGGTTAATGGAGCTCATATGAATTAGAAATAATGTACTAAAACAGAGGAAGCTTAACAAAATCAAATCTAAAAATACTTCAGGCAGAGTTCATAACAGACTAAATAACACTTCCAGACAGCTGTAATGTAATTTTGCCAAACTGAGATAAAATAAATGCCAAGGAAGTGTCAGAGTGAACAAAGGAAGGGTCCCTCCTGTGTCCCTTTACAGATATTTTTTCTACATTATTCTTTTAGTAAACAGGGATGGAATAAGAATGGGAAGAGCAAGAAACATTAAAAACCAAACCGAGCTCTGGGCCACTCCCTCCCTCCTCCAGTTGATACAGGAGTATACATTCCTGAAATCTCTCATAATTTGAATTCAAACACACAAACAGCATTCTCTCCCTTACTTTGGTAAATGCTGGAAGCATTATGACATCAGCATTATATTGTGTAATCAGCTGTGTGCCTGCTGAGGAAACTAAGGAAGAATGAGTCCTGTTCTTTTGTTCTTCCCACAGAGAGCTATACAAAATTTCAGGGCAGGGAAGAATACAAAACCAGATACAGGCTTGCCTCTTCTCTTCCCAAGATATCTGCCACTGCAAATGAGCCAGTGTGACAAGAATAGTAAATACTTTCTTATATTAATAGCAATAATTATCATCTTCGGGAGGAAAGGGGAAAACAATTCTTTCTTTGTGCTGTTCATGTAATAGTAAAACAATCTAATGCTCATTAAGAATTGTATCCCCAGGGCATAATTTGGAGGTAGACGACCTATATAGTTTCCAAAGGCTTAATCTTATAAAGAGAGGAAGAATGGTCTTAGATCATCTGGAAATAAATTGTACTCTACACACTAGAAAAGCTTGAAGGGTTTGGAACACAATTTTCATTAAGGACAAGGGATCAATTTGTGTTACTTGGCAAATAATTCTACTGCACTTTCATCTTTTCAGGTTCAATTTTACAGTGAGGGTTTCCTGATAGGCATGCTGTGGAAACTCCACGGAGGTGGAAGCTGTCCCAGCAGCACAGTTAATCAGCCATCTCCCAAGTGCCACTGGAGCTCTTCAGAGGGACTCCACAGAACTACTTCATATGGCTTAGTTGTAGGTTATCCAAGCTCAGGTTCTTTGTTCAACCAAATTTTAATTCACAGAAGGGCATTAAGTATTTAAGTCCGGATCAAGTCTGACTGAACTCTTTTCCATTTCATTGTCCTTCACATTGCTCCTTAACTTCTCTTTGGTAAGAATAATGATTTTAATTTAGACAGAGACTTTAATCTAAGGATGTCATAGTATTTTAACATGGTCAGTCCAGCCCAGCAAAAATGAGTTCTAAAATCCTGTTACTTCCCATATGACATGAACAGTGTGTGTTCTTGTCATGGGTATGAAACTACAGTTAAATTCCTAAAACCCTGGAGTGACTGCAATAGAGATAGAACTGAAAGTAATGTCTGTTGATTGTAGTTGAATACTCCTGTGATGAAATCTAGCCTCTAAGCTGTAGGTTTGGTGTAAAAAGGATATCCTATATATGATATAAATATACATTCTCTATGACTCTCAGTAGCATGTCTATATGCTACTTCACAATGTATGGAGAATAGATGTGCACGTATGAGACAACATCACTTAAATGAACTTTGTTTCTAGATTATGTACAATAAATACTAAACACTAGGTTACAACATATCTTACCATTAAACACGGTAAAGGTTAATCATAGATTAATAATGTGAAGCAATTGTTATGTAGAGCTAAATCCCTAAATTCTTATTCAGTTAGACAGGTTAAGGATTAAGGATTTTGCTCCATATTGTCTGTTCATCAGACATAATTACTTGGTTGCAAGTGTGCATGGCAAAAGAAATTGTGTTGTCTGTCACTGTGTGCAGAAACAAAAGATACCGTTCAGTTTTTCACACTCTGCTATTGCACTGTTCTMAAAACAGTCTCTGAAAATTGAGTTGAAAAAAAAAAAAAAAGACATGAATTCAAAACTACCATATCTGTGTTTTGTAGATTTCCAGTCCTGGTGTTAGCAAATAATGAAACAGCGTCTGCATGATAGCTAATAGAAAAATGATGAGCAAAATCCTTACTGAGTATAAATGATGTTCAGCTCCATAGGCCTTTCTGTGTATGAAATGCAACTCTGAGATTACCTTAAGGTGGTTATTAGTGGTGACTCTGAGTATTAAATGTCAGTGTATTATGCATGTTTAGCTGTCTTCTCAAAAACTACTGAGCCCCATTGTGTCTTTTGATATCTAGGAGTAAACCCAAAGTGACTGTCTTCAAAATAGTACCTTGTTTACACCACTTTAAGGGATGTCAGAATTTTGTTCTCTGGGCATTGCTTTTGCTCATTGGTTCACCAGATAAATAGAATGAAAACACTCAGGGTGATCTATCCTTTCCAAAGAAGAATAATTCTGTTTACTGTCGGGGGGGCAGAAATCTTTATACATGCCTGGTCGACTCAGAGCAACCTGTAATAATGGATGTGTTTGTCAGAGTATGTTGATTTATTTGAATATTAAGGTCTTACCAGAATAAAATATTTATGTAGCAGTTTTACTTAGCTAATGATGAACCAGGGAGTAAATAGCAGCGTGGCTTTCTTTCTTAAACATTTTTCAAGCAGAGGAGAAAAGGCAATTGAGAATTCCACTGCACATAAAGCAGTTAGACTTCTCTTTAGCACTAGAATGGGTCCAGCTCCTGACTCAGCCTAAACTCTCTGAGAACCTCTGGTGACAGAAATGACTCTAAAAAATGTCTTGTTATTTCAGCTTAGGATTCCTTTAGTGAAGAGGAGGGAAGAAGGAAAATGGGGGCAAGGATGTGTCCTGGTTTTGGCTGGAATAGAATTAATTTTCTTCTTGGTAGCTGGTATAGTGCTGTGTTTTGGATTTAGTATGACAATAATGTTGATAACACACTGATGTCTTAGTTGTTGCCAAATAGTGTTTACAGTAGTGTTTACAGTAGTGAAGGACTTTTCAGCTTCCCATGCTCTGCCAGGTGCACAAGCAGMTGGGAGGGATCATAGCCAGGACAGCTGACCCAAGCTGGCCAACAGGGTATTCCATACCATATGCTCAGTATATAAGCTGGGGGGTTTGGCTGGGGAGCAGTGACTGCTGCTCAGGGACTGGCTGGGCATTGGTCGGCGGGTGGTGAGCAACTGTATTGTGCATCACTTATTTTGTATATTCTATCATYATTATTATTATTATTATTATCACTTCCTTTTCTGTTCTATTAAACTGTCTTTATCTCAATCCAAGAACTTTACTTTTTTTTCCGATTCTCTCCTCCATACCACTGTGGGGGAGAGTGAGCGAGCGKCTGTGTGGTGTTTGACTGCCRGCTGGGGCTAAACCACAACAGGATGTTAAATAATAGTGGCCAGATTCTGTCTCATGTCCCTAGCTTTTAAGTCTGTGTGGGCGTCATTCCCAGGCATAGCCAGTAATTACTGGCTTGGGGATGTTAGAATCACTCTGGGAATCAGTAACACCACAAAATCATGACAAAGAATTTAATTAGGGTCAGATCCTCAACTGGTATAACTCTGCCTGTCTGACTTCTGACAGTGCCCAGGGGCTGCAGCATCTCTCAGGTAGAG
Source organism: Oceanodroma leucorhoa (assembly GCA_030449065.1). NCBI lineage: Eukaryota > Metazoa > Chordata > Aves > Procellariiformes > Oceanodroma > Oceanodroma leucorhoa. The sequence continues at coordinate 14,587,210 of JASVER010000010.1, forward strand.
GTAGAGACCCAGAGATAAGGTAATTTTATGCTYTTCTTGTGCACAATATACAACCTGAATGGCCAAAGCAAGAGGGCTTATCAGAAGGGTTACAAGTTCTGGCATCCGCAGTATAATTCTGTTTTGTTCTTTTGAAATACCTGGAGTCCACAGAATCATCCAAGCAATATGCTGCCTGCATTGATCTGCTGTGGATGGCTCCTCTCCTTCAAGTACAGTCACTTTGTATTAATGAAGAAATTAACTTTAATTCCCATTCTTGCTTTCCTGCAGCTCATATATTGGCTTTTACAGTACTCAGCTTCAGAAGTTTCTTCTTCCCTTTCATGAATCTTTGGAAATGGCAGAGCAAAAATAGCTAAGAAATCCAAAGYTGGAGAAACTTTCAAAAAGGGTTTTGTTTTTTTTTTCAGGCGGTAAAAGAGTACTGAAATAGGAAAATAAAATCATTCTTTTCCCCAAGGACTTGATTTGGAGTGCAGTGTGATTGTATTTTTCTGGTAAAATGTCTTCATAACTCTGCAGCATGAATAAATWAAAACTGTAAACCACTTCTGAAAGACAGAACTTTTAGGATCAGATGCCTCCCTGATGTTCTTTGGTCATAAGTCAATCCTTAGTCTTTGCCTCGGTTTCCCTGCTGTAGTGCAGATATTGTTTGCAACTAGATTGATCCTTGAGCAGAAGCATTGGCCTAGGTGTCCTCATGCTTTTTAATTGTACCTCAGACTAACTTAACTCCAACACATTCCTTTTCTAGCTGTAGAATAAGGAAATTTATTGCCTTAAGACTGTGCTATACAAATCCCTTGTGAACTCCATAATAACAGTCATCTTGTTTACTCTGTTTACTCTTCCTCATATGGAAGTTATCTGTTGTTTCTTCTGCCTACTGTATGATTTCCTCAAAAGAAAAAAAATCTGGATAGAAACAGGAGGATGGCTTAGCAGTCCCCAGGAAAACAATGAAAGATTTACCTGAATAGTAGAGTTTAAAGCAAATCCATATGCTGGATCCCTTCATAATTTTAAATTCATAGTAGGCCTACAGAACAGTATTTGTTTCCTGRGTAGACAAGAAAACATGGACTTGAGAAGTTTTAGTAACATTTTTTATGTTACTAAAAGGCTATTAGGTCTCATGAAGTTCTGGAAAGCACTTTCTGAACTCATTGTATACTGTATCTGTTACCTGTCAGAAAGACAACTGTTGGAGGTGGGTGGACTGTTTGCAGGAAATGTCATGTGGTCTCGTATAACCACAAAGTACCTGATACCAGACTGATGTCCTCGAGTGTTCTTTGGCAAAAGCTGTGGTATTGACCCACCTGAAACCTTGCCTTGAAGTTTTGTTAAAAATCTGCCTCTGAAAGCATCCAGCATTCCAGTTTATATGCTTAATTTTGACCAGTCGGATTAGTCATACGTGCTTATTTTTGAATCCTGACAGGACAAGTATTTCTAGTGTAAATACTTGTCAGAATTTAAGAACATGAATTTCTGAAAATACTTAAGCTCACAACTTTAAAATCGTATGTATATGTACGCTTGAAAATCTAATACCAAAAATGGTCTTGAAAATGAACAAAGTGAAAGTGTAAGTATGGATGATACTGGTGTGGTKTTTTTTTGGKKTTTTTTTTGTTTGTTTGTTTGTTTGTTTTTGTTTTTTTAAATCTTAGTGGAATATCTTGATATTATTTGCTTAAGTCTTAGTACAATGTGAGAGACTACTAAGAGTTAGAAATGCTATTTCCTGTCTCAGTAGCAGCATAGAAAATGCAATCTCACCTTAGAATAGTATTGATATTTTCATTTATGATGACAACTAATAAGATGGCTTCTATTTATGTGCATCCATCTATCTATCTATATAGACCCATCTTGCAAATGATCTATATGTTTATAGTAGGAAAAATAAGCAAATAAAACTGAAAAATTATTTTAAAATCCAAGCATGTAATTTCCCCCCTTAACCTTTAAAATGCATTTATGTAATTGTGCTCATTATTTAAAGATATGAATAAATTACTTCAAAATCTAGTAAATGATATTGCAAGAAACTATGAAACTAGTAGGAAAGAGCTTTTTTTCTTTGTTGCAAACTACTTGAGACTGATGGCTAGCTCAAGAGTGATAAAACCTGTGAACAGCTGTAAATCACATTTCAAATGTGTTTCAAATATATAGTAGCTTATTCCTGGCTTTGTTTGCTTTCTGACACATTTCTCAGACATATGTTGAAGGAAAATCAATCATTTCTTAGTCTTTTACTCTTCCCTGCCATTGAATAGTACTTAATATTCTTCTGTAAGGCTTCAGTGACTGATCCCTTTCTTTCCCTTTTTATCCTTGGGTCTATACAATGAGTCAAAGAACCCTTGCCTATTTTCTGTAATTTTTCGTAATTGTATAGAATTACTTTTTAGAAAGTACAACAGGAGCATATCTTTCTCCTCCCCAGCAATCAGTAAAACAGATATTGCTTTGTAAGCATTAGTTAGCTCTGGGTGGTTTTGTTGTTTATAACAGTAGGGACTGAATCTGAGTATGAAGAACTGGGAAAGAAAATTGCTAGGGAATGTGCTAGGCAGTATCATACTCTCTAAGAAGTGCTGAGTGTCCCATCACATTGCTAAAAATAGACTGCACTGTATACTCAATAATAAGGCTACGCAGATAATTTGATCTAAACATTTTAATAAAATTAGCTTCCTTTTTTACTAGAATCAGTCTACAGACAGAGTACTATTTTCAGCAACATTTTTATAAATAGTTCCTGGTGTGTAGCTATTTTATGAATAATTCACAAACCTGAATGCTAAAATTTGAGCTACTTTGGATTGATAAGCCATAAAATATATTGCTATTTCTTAAATGAGTAGGCAAAATTTGTTATCCTGTACAAATGCAAGCACAGATTATAAACTCGTATTCAAAAATATATTACAATATTCACCTAACATTCTCTGTCATCAATTTTGCTTGCTAGAAAAGGAGTACAAACAATTTTTAACCTACGTTTGTTTAAAAATTAGAATGACTATTTGTGGAAGATTTTATTTCTATTTTCTTTCCTATCTACCGAGGACAGTGCATTAGGAAAGAAAAATATTGAATGATTTAATCTTTTTCACCCTCATTTTCTTCAGAGGCATCTTGCACTGATGTGCTTGTCCAGTAAGATAGAATCTTTGATGGGCATAGGCCTGCAGGCCTAGTCATAGGTATAGTAACATTCTAACTCACAACTGATTGATGTGGCAAGTGAGAAATGAACCTAGCTTTGCTGCTGTGGCCATTACTTTTTCTTTGGGGACGTCTTGGTTTTGTCCTTGGTGGAAGGCAGATGGAGGTATAGCCATAGGGCTTTCTTTAGGCAAACAGCAGTGTATTTTTTAATGAAATATATCCCGGTCACAATCTACTTTGGTACTGTTAGTCTTATTTTTAATGTGCTCTTTTATTAATAGGTCAGTACCTTTATGAAAGACAAAATAATCCTAAAGATATTATCATGTTTTTTCAGATATTTCTGTTTTCAGTGTTTCCAGGGTGTTCCCAAGCTATCATGGTATCACAGTCTGTTCATCTGAGATTGATTTTGTATTTTATCCTATAAGGACGATATCTTATGCATTTTAGCATTTATAATATTAGGCATTGTTCCAAACAACACAATTCAGAAGAAACAATTTTTGTGCCATGTGACAACTGAAGTAGCAAAAAAAGTATTTGGATGCATTTATCTGCTCAACTCTGATTTTCTAAGTTTGGCTCTTGAGAGTGCTTGCAAGCTATCAGCTCTGGCTACAGGCTTTGGCTATAAGCCCCCACAAAGCTAGTTATGGACATCTAACCAGGTTCCCCCATACCTTGGTTTCAGTGGGAGACAAACCCAGGAAGGAGAGCTGCAAAGAAGTCCCAGTGCCCACTAACCCTGACCGGACAATGAACTAGTCAAGCCTCCAGATGTAYCCTAGCATGTATCTACTGCTCAGTCTAGAGGCAGTCTTTGTCACCAAGAGATTGTTTCACTTGTAGAAAATGGATTTTGTAAGGGAAATTTACCAGAAAGTATACCTGTCGTACTGGTTCTCACTTCAGAATCAGTGGTGCAAAAAATTAATGAGAAGAAAGACCTGGTGAAAATGATGATGTGCTTGCCTCTCAACAAAAAAAGAGTACAGGCCAGCAATACATATATATATGTGCAGTTGTTCTTAAACCTGTATGGCTCCCTCTGTGCTACACCTAAGCTGCCTGGTTATGGGAATGTCCATACTGCAACTGGGTACGTGACTGTACAATGGTTTGCTGGAAAGGTTTTCTCTGGCACGCCGCAAGGTAAACAGTGCAGGTGGTCTAGAATGTAGCTTTGAAATGGATTTAGAGGTCACTTTTAAAAGTCAGCGGTGGCATAGCCTATATCCACAGTTAGGCATTTAAGGGTTTATTCTGAAGTTCCCATTACTTCCAGTGTTATCTTTGATCTTTCAGCCAGTTACTCTTCAAGGAAGTTAATCTTCAAGTAGAGTCTTGTAACAAACAGACACCATGGCACTCACTTATACTGTGGAATCAGCCTTGTCATTTTGTCAGGCAAGAATTCCCCCAGCATCAATGACTGTAGGTCTGAGAACACTGGTCCTAAGGAAAACAGAAGTGCAAAGCTTTATTGACTGGAAATTGGGAGGATATGCTCTGTTTAGCGTAAAGATGTCTCTAACAGGATGTTGCCGATTTTAAAATGCTCTGAATGCAAAGAAGAGTTCAGCAGAAAAAGCAGAGACTCTGAAATAATAGGCCTGATCTCCACATGTGAATTGTCTGACTGGATAATTTTTTTTTTCTTCATTTAAAATAACCAAGTAGATTATTTAAGATATTTCTTAAGCTTGTGTTTAAATTGATGGTGATAGGTATGCTGATYGTTAGTTCCTCCTGCTACAGTCAATGCTTTGTTCGAGCAGACTTGTGTTAAAAAATGGCCTCCCCMAAACAACCAATATATTAAAAAAAGGCTACCTTTAGGCAGTGGTGTGGGTTTGGTTCCCTCCCCACCCCCCAATGCCTGTCATGAAGCATTTTAGTTAAACTGATACTAATTGGAGTAACCGTTCCAGAATTTGGATATATGCCCTTGAAAGGATAGCTGAAAGTCTTTCCAGTCCAATGAACAAGTTACTASATCTGTCTATTATGGACTTTTAAGTAAAATCAAACATGAATCATAATCATGTGAATACGTGTAATCTTGGGATGTTTTCTTTAGGTTAAYAGTGCATTTGGCTTGAAATGCACTGAGGGCTAAAGATATAGCCAATCTCACTATTTATATGCCTTCCTACCTTAGTGGAACTTCTCTTATTCTTTGCTTCTGGTTTCAGTATAGTTTCCTGGGCCAGGAGGGACTTCTGTAAGACTGGAAACTTTAATTTTTGTGTGACATAGTATGGAATATAGCTTCCAGTTTACTCATGTGAGTGAAGTTCCCACTGACTGGAAAAGGGGAAATGTAACCCCCATTTTTAAAAATGGAAAAAAGGAAGACCCGGGGAACTACAGGCCAGTCAGTCTCACCTCTGTGCCCAGCAAGATCATGGAGCAGATCCTCCTGGAAACTATCTAAGGCATATGGAAGATAAAGAGATGATTGGTGACAGCCAACATGGCTTCACTAAGGGCAAATCATGCCTGACAAATTTGTTGGTCTTCTACGATGGGGTTACAGCGTTGGTGGACAAGGGAAGAGCAACTGACATCATTTACCTGGACTTGTGCAAAGCATTTGACACTGTCCCGCACGACATCCTTGGTGAGACAAATAAATTGGAGACATGGATTTGATGGATGGACCACTTGGTGGATAAGGAATTGGCTGGATGGTCGCACTCAAAGAGTTGTGGTCAATGGCTCGATGTCCAAGTGGAGACCAGTGACGAGTGGTGTTCCTCAGGGGCCGGTATTGGGACTGGCACTGTTTCACATCTTTGACAGCAACATGGACAGTGGGATTGAGTGCACCCTCAGCAAGTTTGCCGATGACGCTAAGCTGTGTGGTGCAGCCAACATGCTGGAGGGAAGGGATGCCATCCAGAGGGACCTTGACAGGCTTGAGAGGTGGGCCCATGCGAACCTCATGAACTTCAGCAAGGCCAAGTTCCTGCACATGGGTCAGGGCCATCCCAAGCACAAATACAGGCTGGGTGGAGAATGGATTGAGAGCAGCCCTGAGGAGAAGGACTTGAGGGGTGTTGGTTGATGAGACGCTGAACATGACCCGTCAATGTGCGCTTGCAGCCCAGAAAACCAACCGTACCCCCGGCTGCACCAAAAGAAGCGTGACCAGGAGGTCGAGGGAGATGATTCTCCCCCTCTACTCCGCTCTTGTGAGACCTCACTGTATTCCGCTCTGGGGCCCCCAACATAAGAAGGATACGGACCTGTTAGAAYGAGTCCAGAGGAAGGCCATGAAGATGATCAGAGGGCTGGAGCACCTCTCCTATGAAGACAGGCTGAGGGAGCTGGGGTTGTTCAGCCTAGAGAAGAGAAGGCTTTGGGGGGACCTTATGGCAGCCTTCCAGTACCTGAAGGGAGCCTCCAAGAAAGCTGGAAAGGGATTTTTTACAAGGACATGTAGTGATACGACAAGGGGTAATGGCTTTAAACTGAAAGAGGGTTGATTTAGATTAGATATAAGGAAGAAATTCTTCACTATGAGGGTGGTGAGGCACTGGAACAGGTTGCCCAGGGAAGTTGTGGATGGCCCATCCCTGGAAGTGTTCAAGACCAGGTTGGATGGGGCTTTGAACAACCTGGTCTAGTGGAAGGTGTCCCTGCCCATGGCAGGGGGGTTGGAACTAGGTGATCTTTAAGGTCCTTTTCAACCCAAACCATTCTATGATTCTATGCGCCCTTCCGCTGCATGGTTGYGTATCTAGTTTAATTGCATGTGTTACTAACATACGTTCGGTTGAGCTTGTTAAATGGTAATGTCCATATAATTTTCATATCAACGTATTGATCACAAAGAGAAAGAAAAGGAAGAGCACTTGCAAAATTTATGTTGGGGACTGAGGAGGTGTCTGGGAGTCAGTAAATTCCTGCCTGTTACATGGCAGGCAGAGGYGGAAGTAGGATTAGCCTTTAGGTTAAAGAGTCAGAGGGGAACTTGACGCTTTGCAAAGACAAACATGCAGACCATATTCTTTGCTTGTGGCTAAAGCTGATCCTCATGGGAGATTGTTAACACATATGTTTTTAGTATTTTGATAATTGTGCATGTATTCAGAGACAAGATGGAAAACACGTCAGTGGCAATCTTTTTTTAAGCTGTTTTTAGGATACATTCAAACAGGACTGACTATTGCTACAGGTCAGAGAACAAGCCTATCCATGAACCAGATGTGCTCGATGTGGACCAGGAATACACATAGGACAAAGATATGACTAATTCTCCCTATGTGATGTATTGTGTATCTCAAAAAATCTAATGAGTTTCTCTCAGAATACCTCAAAAATGAATAAGCAGAATAAGCAGTGCTGACTAAAGAGTTGCTGAAAAATGTATTAGAGSACTGGAAGAGTAGTAGTACTAGAATAAATTTATTTAGAAAGGGGACAGACTGAGAAGTATAAGAATAATAAATTATTTACAGAAAGTAAATTTGTTTATTCTACTGAATTTACTTGTAGTGCAAGTGGGCAAGGATATTATATCCTATGTCTAAAAAAAGGAGAGATTTATACCAATAAATAATTATTTCTCAGATACAAAAAATAATACAAAACCACTGTCATTAGGTAGAATTCAGTTTAACTAAGAGTCATGGATGTCTCTTAACTAAGAGCTGTTGTGGACAAAGTGGTAAAGAAGATGGATCACAGTATATTGTATGACATTTCTACATCTCCCATAGGGAAAAAAAAATGCCCAGGAGATACCTCAGTATCTCACTAACAAAATAATTAAATTTTTCAATCATTCTGAATTGACCAATCCAAGAACATCACTAAAGTCTACGCTTGTGGCCCTTAGTTTGCTGCTGAAAAATCTGAGAAATATAAATTCAGTCTTAATGGCTTTAGGATAAGAAATGTGATGTGGAAAAATCAGTATCTCCTCTTCCAATAAAAAAGATAAGAAAACAAATAATAAGATTATGTTATCACAGTCTCTCAATTGAAAACTGTTATTCATGATAACATTGCACTGGGAAGATAGATAGAAAATGACTTAGACGTAAATCATCATTGTATAAAAATACCAGTGTTTCTTTTTGCCATAGAGTTTTATAGAGTTCAATGTTTACTGAATTTTTTTTTTAGGACCTGATGAAAGCAAACTCCAAAACAAAATTGTATGAGCTCACAATTACTCTTTGTATACACTGGATAAATCTATTTTTCTTTTAGGAATGGAATTTAACCATATCCAACAGAGCCTGATTAAAAAATAGGAACAGAAATGAAGAAACCACTAGATATCTCAGATTACCTGGGCCATAAGCAGAGGATGTCACATACTAAGCCTTTTGACGTGGTATCCTACAGCATCCTTGTTGTAGTCAAAATGGGGAGTTATGAACTGGATGGGTGGATTACGAGGCAGGCAGAAAAATGTTTGGACTGGTAAAGGGTAGTGGTTTGAAGTCTAACTTGCAGCTAGTAGTGAGAGGCATTGCTGAGGGGTTGATATTTTTTAACATCTTCAGGATGATGGAGCAGAATGACACCAAATTAGTGGAAATCGCTGAAGGTCAGAGCTGCTGTTCAGAGGGGCTCTGAAATGCTGGAGCTATGGACTAGAATACCTCCAAAGGTCTCTGCACTGATGATAAAGTTTCATGACCTGTTTTGTATAAAACAGCTTCAGACTATTAAGGAGCTTGTGAAAAGGTTTTTGTCATGTATTTAAGGATGCATTTGCCATGAATGTGCAACTACCAAGTATTATTTTAAATTGGTATTGACTGACTGAAAGATTAATATCATTCCCTGTGTTTGTCCTCAAGAAAAGAAGTTTTATTATACTACATTTCACTATGATTTTTTTTTTGAGCTGCACTTAATTTTTTTTTTTTTTTTCATTTAATTTCTATATATGCATGTCTTGAAATAATTACCAGGAAGGATGACCTTCAAAAGAGTTATTCAAGGTTCTGATTTTGGTAGATTTTTACTGTACTGTTGTCATGAAGACATCCTGATTGGGGAGCCAGAGCCATAGAACAGATCCTGGGAATGCACTGAGACTGATAGCGGGGGAAGTCTGCACAGCCCTTTACTCCTCTTAGTAAATTAATTCCTAAAAGTATGTTAAGTTACTGCTGTTCAAGATAAATCAGTTATCAGAATAGAAATTATGTCCAGGCTGAATAAGATGAATGTAACATTRTAACTGACACCTTGAACATGGCTTTTTGTGTACCTGAAAAATAGCTACTGATTTAAAAAGTAAATCACTGAGTGTATTAGAAAGGCTAATTCAAAAGAAAATAATCTGTTAAATGATGCTGACCCCATAGCAAATGTAATTTTACCTTGAAGCAAACAACTACAATTTTGAACATTCTTTGAAACACATATTTTAAAATAATTCCTTGGCTAAGTTGAAGTGACAGAAGTAACTTTCAGGCTTAAATTTGCTTTGCGGAAATCTTTTCTCTGAATAAGGTATTTCCAAAAAGCTTTCAATTCATTGTCATTCTGAGTAAAATATGTGCAGGGCATATTATAAATAATTTAGGAGGTCACAGTTCTCCAAGAAAACTTAAGAACTTAGCAATTCTGATTTGTTAACCAGTATTTTGTCATTCATTTCTACAGTGATTTTACTGATGCAATAATTTGAATGTTACTTAATACCTGTGGTTTTTCTTATTTAAGATAGTTGTGGGCTTTTGTGATGTCTGAACTTATCTGACCTTTTTATAATAAGACACCAGACATAATCGGTAGTTGATTTCTGCAAACATGAATTAGTTACTAAATATTCAAAGTTCCCTACTTTATGCTTCAGAGAAAGCATATTTGTTGTAACATGCTCATTTGCTACTCTGCCTGACATGTGCCTCTGTATTCTTTATGCAAGTGCCCAGAAATACCTCTGATGACAGCAAATAATATTGAACTGAGATCTTATTATAAATTCAAACCTGTCATACACTTGCTCTGAGAACTGAGAGTGCATATATCTACAGCTGTATCTAAATTTTTCATACCATCATCTATTCTATGTACTGTTTGTTACTCAGTACAGTAGCTGAGTGTTACAACTACACTGTTTTCTATGTATTTTCTTGGAAAAGTCTCAGTACCATATATTGAAAATGCACAGAATCTTATTATAAGAAGGTAGATTTGTTAGAATAATATGTAACGCATTATACAAAATTAATAGGAAAAAAATAATTGCAGTAGGGAGGCTGAGACTGAACAACCCCATGTAATATGAGTAAGCAAGTGTGTGACAGGTTTGTGTTTATGAGATCTCAGATCAATAATATTTGCTGTCACCACAGGTATTAATGTATTCTAAATCTACTGAAGTTCGTATTTCTGTGAATCCAATTTGAAAACTGAAGTCCAAACTCAAATAACATCTACAGTTTCATATATGGATAATTATTTAAGTGCTTACTTATCTCCTTGAAAGGGGTATACTGAAACACATTTTAAAGTATTTTCCCAAAGGAGTGGTTCTAGAAAAGGATGTCCCTGAAAATCTCTATAAAACTCTGTTTTTTAATAACATGCACCAATAATTTAAGAATATTATTATTCACTGTGTTGTGATTGGCACTTAGTAAGAGCGTTCATGAAGCTGCAGTCCTCCAAACTGAGTGAGTCTTTTCCAATTGTGCTGGCTCCCCCCTTATAGGTTACTTTATAGTTTCAGGAGGATGTAAACACTATTTCCCAAAATCATAGGAGTGAAGTGGGCTACTTGCTTTCAGAATTCGTTTAAGCCGCTGTTACGGTGACTGATATATGCTTTTCATTGAAATAAGTGAATAGAAATATTAAATCTGCATTCACAGGTACAAGGATTTGTTTGGTTAGAAGGCAGTGCAGCAGACAGATGACTCTGTTCTTGAGGGGAATGCAGGATGAAAAAATTACATTTGTGTTATCTGGGGCTGCTTTAGGTTAGTTATTTAAGTGATGTAAAAAGTCTGAGAGGCTCAGAAGGGGTCAGAATATTAAAATTAATTTCTCTTGAGGAAAAAAGTTTTAAATAAATAGGAGTGCATATTTTGTGAATAATTACATAATGTTTTTCTTTCTTGTGAAAAGACATAGATACAGAAGCAGTCGGGTAAGAGTTTACCGACTCCCATATCCATAGGCCTAGTATTTCCTATTCAACCTACTTTTGGCTGTAACTCAAGTTCCAATTTATGATTGTTTACTGACTTATGAAAAATATGCCTGGTTGTTTCGTTTGCTTTTCTGATAAGTAAACCTCTGTCATGAAGTTGAAGAGGGCATAGGATAGTACGAAAAAAAGTATATTGCTATGTGTGATACCACCATGAAGCTTTAAGTAAGCAAATTACTGTGTATACTCCTGTATCCTTTAATACAGTTACCTCCTCAATGTTAACTGCTTGTACCACCAACATTTTGCATTCTGTGTTTCCTTCCCTAAGCATGCACATTTTGTGGTGTATTTAGTTCATTAATATGAATCAGTCATATTGTCAGAAAAGGTASTTATTAGGAAACTATTTCTAAAAGCTGGCCAGTAAAGATAAAGACTAGAAATCATTTAGTTTTAGTCAACACAGAGCTAGCTAGACAAATGGTACTTTCTTTGTCTGATACATAGGTTATTTGCCTATTTATTAAAAAAATTTTGTAGTACTATTCCCAATGAGATGTTCTTACGAATGGGGATAAGATAATCCATATAGGGGGACTTGTTATTTTGCATTCTGATGTCTTGGTGTCTCTCTCAGACAGAAATTGGAAATCTCCAATTCCAGACAAAACCAAGTACTAGACTTCAAAAAACCTTTAATGACAGGAATGAAACAATGACAATAAAATAGTAATGTTTTTGAAATAGCTTTAAGGGTTCTGATAAATTATGCTGCTGATAGAAGTTCAGTTGCCTTTGAGATTGGAGTCACTAATGAAATATCTGAAGCTGCAGTCCATGCTTGCAGTGAAGTGTTACTGATTCTTGGAAGTAACGCTGTGACATAAGAGGTTATGTCCAAGTTCAGTCTCCTTTTTTTCAGATACATTTCTTGACACTGTGCTGTGCACAACATTAAGAAATAATGTCAGAATTGTCTTTGCTTGGGCTTCACCATTACCCAAACATTGTAATATGAATCTTAAATTCATGAACAGAGACAAATGCTCCCTTAACTGAACTATTCATGTTCGATTCCTGCATCTTGAAATGAGGGTAACTCCTTTATTTCAGACGGTGAAAGATATCAAGTGGCCGTCAGTGGTGGATGGGTGTCCTTCAGATAGCTAGATAATAATGTGCCATAATCAGAATTGTTAAAGTTGCAACTTTTTGTCCATTTCTAAATTGGAGTTCTATGCAGCTGTCACTACAAAGCAGCCACCTTTACACTTCTGTTTCACTTACATTCTTACTTCTTGGATAACATGCACTGTCCTTTCTGGTTAATATTCAACATGTTCCAGTGCAAATATGATAAACAAAAGAATCAACTTTTGGAACTGGTGGCAAAGATAACTTAGTACTGAAGTAAGAGGAATTGTGTCCTCTAGAAAATGAATTTCTTTCTAGTGTTAGGAAAATTTCCCAGCTGACTGAATAAAGGAATGGTTAAGATATTTATCGCCTGTTTGTTCTTTTTAGCAAACTCAACAAAAACATCATTAATGCCAGGATGAAGTACATGAAGATTGATGCTGTGTACTTTGAGAGTTCTTAAGAGATCTCCCTGTGAATGCATTAAGATCATTTCCTCTTAGAAAAAAAAAGTGAGTAAAAATACTAAGGGGGGGACAAATTTGGAGCTGTGTTTGTTTGGTGTTTTTTTTTTTTTTTTTKTGAAATAACACCTTTTTGAAAAATGAGGTCCAATCAGRTGAACAGTAAATGGTTCTGTTCTGCAGGTGCACCAAGTGCACACTTATTAGCTGACCACGTGGGAGTAGTGCACACTGTATCCTTATATTAAGCATGTACAATTTAAGCTCTTTGATCTTCTTTCAGAATTCTTGAAATACTCCTCAATGTTTTTCTGTAGACCATTCCAAGTATTTTTAAGAGTAATATGTACTGCTACTGTATTTCTGTTTTTTATTGGCTTGGAGGGCTGAGAATTCTGTTGGCTGCTTAGGTGGAATGATTCGCGTGTATAGAAACATATGCTTGTGTCACACATCTTGGTTTAAAAACATGTGAATAATAGATCTGGTCTGGAATTCTGAGGTATGTTCTTTCTTTCTGTTTTTATGCCACTGAGGTTTAAATGCAAGAGTTTCTGAAATTTTCAGTTCATTTCTGTAAGTAAGAGTTGTTTTCCACTTGTTCCTGAATTGCTCCCTCATGAACAGAATTCTGTATTCAAACCCAGGCACACAAAGTCCTCACTTTCTCTAGGTTTCATCTTAGACAAGAAATCCACTGCCTTGTGGAGTGAAGCAGTAGGATAGATTGTTGTTCTTGTGAAAGATGGTCTTTGAGAGGGACTCCTCCTAGACTACTGCTGCAAAGATTTACACAAGGCTTTTGAATTTTACCTGGTTTTCAGTGAGGATCAAGTAAGAATGCCCAAGTGATGCCCTGAGGTATTTTTGTCATACTACAGTATTGAAAAAGGGGATTTCAGTGCCTAAAATAGACTGGAGCCTCTCTGAGGACTCCCTGTTCATTTCTTAATAGGTCCCTTATGAACTTCATGGATTTGAACTTGAAATTTATAACTGTTACATCTGTAGCCAACTAGAAACACCATTTTTAGAGCTATGGCTGGATGTTGTTTTAATAGCTGTTACACAGCATTTCCTGTTCCTGACGGTCACCTTCTCTGCTTCAGCTTTTTATTTGCATATTTTGTGAATTGTTCCTCCTTTATTGGCTTATGACTTGACCAAATATAGAAGAAAGGTGGAAGCCTGGTTACCTGAAGGCAATATGCATCTAATGGGAAAATAATTGTTTCCTGTGAGAAAAGAATTACTTAGCATATGTATACACATGTCTGTGTATACACATATATAATTTTTTTGAGATCATATATAATGTATTTAATCAGTGTATAAGTGCATTCAAATAAGTAGCAGTCATATTAGTAGTGAACAACAGAGGAATCTGTTTTTAGCTAGAGGGAAAAAAAGGTCTCTTCACATAGCATCAACAGTTTTAGAAAGCCCTTAAAGACCATGTGATGTCTGATAGCACCAGAAGAGTTAGCAGTCACGCAGATATCACTCGCATGTTTTGCATAGTCTCTTCTAATATCTTCATATATGTTACTTAAAATGATGTAATGAATACCTTTCTGTGATTTTATATAACACGYGGTGGATGTGTGTCATTGAGTGTGGATGAATACGAAGCATCTTTTTTTCTGGGACTGAAAGGTTAGAAGGCATTGTATTGACCATTGCAGGAAGAACCAGTAGTGTTAACAACAGTCTTTGGTCTTTACCCTTTGTCTGAAGTTACTGGAGTGAGAGTAACATAACTGAAATGAAACCTGGGAGAGGGCCCAGGATATATTCATAGCAATAGGGGGTTCTTCAATGGCTATTGAATCATGTTGCTCGGAAATGGGAGAGCAGACACAAGCGAGAGTTGACCATTTTCAGCAATTAATGAGTTAGAGTATTCTTAAATCGTGCAGGCTAAATAATTATATATGATATTCATATTGASTAACTACTAATACTGTAGGAAACAGGGTAGATTAATTTCCAAGTAGCCAATGAGACTTCAATTTAATTTTGCAGTGTATTGTAGTCAACAAAAATAGTGTATTCTGGTAACCCTTGTTTGTACATAGTATTACAAAATCTCACAATAGGGATGAATTAATTTGCATTGTGAAGCAGCATTAAAGCAGCGCACTCTTCCTACTGACAAGTTCTTGAAATCTGGGAAAAAGAAAGATTTTAGTGGCTAGTTGTGTAGTCTGATTATGTGTGAAAATTGTTGATTTTTGAAATCCAGAAACACAGCTATTCCAAAGATCAAAATGCAAAGTTTAATTAAGCACTCAAAAATAGATGACTGGTTTCAAATTAGCTTTTATTTTTTAATGTTAATATTCCCAAACATCCTATTACCCCAAGCAATGAATACAGATAACAGTTGSTTTCTGTAACTGTCCTTAATGATGCTATACTTAGCTTCTGTTTGGGATTATACTTGCCAGTCTTCTTCTGAAACATTCAAATAATTGAAACCCAACAGATGTAGGACATACAGCCATTATAAAAGTTAAAGACATAAAGTTCATTAACTGTGTTGAAAAATGAACATATTTTTCAAATCTATTTAAATTTTCAAAATTAAACGTAAAAAATTACATCTAGACTTTGAAAACCTGCTGAGCTTGATTTCTATCTGGAGCAGCATTACATCACTCTAAAATGCTTACTTGGTTATACTACTGTGATTATCAAATATGGCCAGCAAAAGTAACCCTTATAAAATAAGTCCACTTTACATACTATGAAGGTCATTACAGAAAAATCCAGGCTTGTAGAAAAGCAGCACAGAGATGCCATCTAGCAGTAACTCTTAGAAATTTCCTAATATTTAATAGTTCCTTCTTTCAAGATACTGCACTTAAGTACAGGAGAAAGGAAAGATTTTACATTCCAAGTCCTTTCCCTGTAGTTGGCTTCCTGCTGAATATCTAGCCACCCTGCTGGAAATAAAACTTTACTGAAAAAGATTATCATGAATAATTGTATTTTCTTATATGTAAATACAGAGAAAAATGAGAATCAAATTAACAGATATAACATTTAATAAGTCTTTTAAAATAGGTATTCTGTAATTAGCACTGAGAGTGTTTAAAATTAATCAGTAGTGAGCTGTCTTCCATTTGTTAAAGAAGAATTTCCAGAGCTGGTCAATATTCTATATAATGTTTAGCAGAAAAAAAAAAAAAAGACATACAAAAGCATGGGCAATAAATTACTATGGTTGAAATAAAATCTTAATGTTCCAGAGATTTAAGAATAAACTATATATATATTTTGTTACATATTTTACCATAAGATGGCGATACTTAAACACTTTACGATCAGTAAATAACCTAGTAAGTTTAGCATAAAAGCCCTGTCATAATAAGAGTGCCTGTGGACAGCAGTCTTGAGTCAGTGATGGCCTGGTAGTAAATCAAACCTTTTTTTCCCAGGCATTATTTTATAGTAGTTGATCAGTAAAATAAGTTATTACTTGAATATTAATTATGTAGGACAAGAATAGGAATGTATTGTGTATATTTTGAAATGTCTGATGTTATTTATTTTCATAAGCTGAATAGTTTGTAAGTGTCAAGGGCATGTAAAAAGTTGTCTGTCTAGTAATGAGCATATTGCACAACTCTTTGGAAAAGAAAGAATTTAACTTCCCCTTGTTTCCTACAATTAATTTCATATCATTTATTTGCTTCCCAACCTGCAGGGCAGAAAATTATTATTCCATATCAATTTTGTATAAAGCAAGATAAATAACTGAGCACTACTTGTATTTCTAATGTGAGATTTCAATCACAACTTGTACTTATTTGCTAAAAAATCTGTAAACATTTTATGTATATAATTTTTCACAGAAATATGAAATCTGTTGTTCATATTCAACAAAACTAAATTATTATCTGCTATGTGACATCTTTTATATGCTTAATGTGGTGTGGCATCTTAACCAAGGATCTGAGTAACCATTTGATCTCATGTTTTCATTTCTGAAAACCCAGTTTAGCTCTGATAAACACCAGACTTTATTTAAAAATAAGAGCCCTTAATCAATCTTAAGGACTTTTGAGCTTTCTGGCTCATGACCCTTTCRCAAAGTTAAAAAAGCCTGCAATGTGAACGTTTTAATATCCCTGAAAATGTCACACAGAGTGAGGCCATTTTTATGCCCTCTGCACAGTATGCCACAGCAAAAAGGGCTAGAAGCAAAGTTTCAAAAGTTAATTTATGCCATTTCATTCCAGTGGCTCACCCTGCTTTTTAGTGCTGGATGGTGACAGACACGTAAGACCGAGCATTTCTTCCCACTGTTATTTTGGGGCATCTCTCTCGTACCTGAACTAAAAGAATAATTCTGCCAGCTGAAGCTCGTTTGCTTCATTAGTGATTTTACTCTTCTGTGGATAGACAGTGATACAAATTTTGCTTTTCCTGCTTTCACGCAGTCTCTTTAAGTCTCTTAACTTTAATAGATCTCGCTAAGTGTAACAGAAGATAGAAAAATAAAGAAAAATGAGGGTGTGGAAATCTGTAATTATAATGTGACCATGTGCTGCTATTCACACAGATGTGGAACTCCTGTGCGTTGTCTGATGAGTCTCTTTACAGACATAGCACTAGCTGATACTTTAAAATAGCTCCTATTCAATAACATTGATATAATTAATTATTTAGCTAATGTTATTAATCCTATATCACCTTCTGCTTTTTTAAGTTGTCACTGTATCTTACTGATTAAAAAGCAGTCAGAATACTGCAGCTGTAAATCAGATTTCCACTGAATTGCTTTTTAAGTTCTATCTTTATATTTATAAAGAGGAACATCCGTTTCATATTGTTGGAAATTCAGTACGTATTTGTAGATGATTAATTTATGTGATTAATTCCTTTATTTTAAAGGAAAAAACCTGCCAGAAGAGCTTGAACATTGCCTCATACGGTTGTCTGGTACCTAAATGGTATAATTAAAATGACATACACCAACATACAATTGTGGCAACATGGTATGAACTACTGCTGGCAATGGCTGCAATACTGTAAGAATGTTTTCTCTCTCTCATTACTTTTTTATAATGCTCACAGTTACAAAATTGCATGTCACAAGAAGACAAATGAGACAAGTTCTACATCCACAAGATGCAGCACTACAGACATCTGCAGGCCTAAGGGGTTTCAGTCATCATTCCTCTTAAGTGGTACAGTGCAATTCTGATTTTTTTTTTTAATGACTTAATCTAAAATCACCTTCACAAACCAGGTTGCATGGCTAAAAAACATAGTTTACTTTTACTATTATTTCAATATCAGATGTGATCTTTTAGTGACCTGAACACATTCGAAAACAACGAAACTCTGCAGCAGCCTGGAGTGTGGCTATAGTACTAAAATCAGTGTCTTCACGTGATGCCTCCGGTTCTGCTCTAAACAAATTTATTTCCAGTCGGAGGTTGTCGATCCCTGCTTCCAGTGCCTAGCTGCTTCCCCAGAGCTGCTGCAGTCGCCGAGCACTATAAATACCTCTTTGCCTTTAGTCGGATAAATCGCTGTTCATTTCAGCTGGGCAGCTACCGGCCTTAGCGGCTGACGCGCCCCGCGCTGCCCTGCCCCAGCCGCCCCGACGCCCCCTCTTCTCTCTGCACCTGATAGAACTTGTGCGGGGGGTGCTGCCGGGGGGTCGTGGGGAGACTGGGGGCGCGGGGGTGCGCGTGCTCTGTGCGCCGGGGCCCCGCTGCAGCGTGCCCGCGCCCGTAGCCCCTCTCACCGCTTCCACCCGCGTTTCCCCGCCTCGCACCGTGAAGCCGGTAATCGCGGGACCGGCGACAGCCGTTTCCGCCACGAACTCTCCCGCCTGGCCGATCGGACAACCAAGGACACGCACCCGCCTCTCCCCGGAGCCATCCGGCCGCCCGGCAGAGCCGCATCGCCCGCTACCGCATACGCCGCGTGCGGGCCGGCACCGCCGGCCGTGCTCCGCCGCTGCGGGGCCGGGGGAACTTGCCGGGCGCGGCGCCCGGCCGGCTCCTACCTTGGACGGATCGAGGCCGGCCAGCAAGGACAGCAGCAAGAGGTTGAGGATGTTGGCGGGCGCCCGCATCCTGATGCCGGGGCTGCCTCTCCGCGCCGCTCCTCTCGGTCATTCACTCCGCTCCCGCTGCAGCGACCGCGCCGGCAGCCGCACCTTCTGCCCGCCCGCCGGAGCCCGAGTGGAGGCGGCAGCGGCAGCCGCCCGGGGGACGCTCATTCCGCGGGCAGCCTCGGCGCGGGGAGGGCGGGCGAGGACGGCGCTGCCCGTGCTGCCGGAGCGGCTCCGCTGCCCGGTCCCGCCCCCGGCCAGCCCACCGCAAAAGTTTGGGCCCGGGAGACGGCGGCGGAGGCGCGGTGGACGGGCGCGGGGAGCGGGCGGCGGATGTGACATCACCGCCGCCGTGAGGGAGCCGCGGACCGCCAGCGGGGAGCGGCCGGGGGTGCGGCGGCGGGCTGAGCTGGGCTGCCGGGGGGCACCGGCAGCCGTAGGCTGAGGAGAGGCGCGACCCAGGCTGCTAAAGCGCGCCGTGTTCCGTCTCACGGCTCTCCGTGCCCCTTCACCCAAACTTTGCCTTATCACCCCTGCCGGAGGCTCTGTCCYCCGCAGAGGGCAGCGTCCAGCCTGGCACCGTGGCACTGGGAAAGGGGCAAGGGCAGGCTGCTGAGGGCGGGCAGAGGAGAGGGSTTTTGTCAGGGGGATCCCGCGCTTTCACTCCCCCACCTAGAACGTTAAGTCGGGGCTTGGCTGAGCCCTGATGAGGGGAAAGCCACCGCTCTGCTTTCCAGCTGGACCATGGGCCAGCAAGGGACTGCCGYGTCTCCCTGCTTTGGCCGGAGCTGTGGCGGGAAGGCCTGTATAGGTGAAGGTTGGTGGAGGTCGTTGGTTGAAGAGTCCTTTGGGAGCCCTCCCAAGGACACCTTGTAGCGTGCAATCAGGAGTTTCCTTTTCTCTACTTCAAGGAGTGTGTTTGTAGTCAGACAATGCTGGTTTGCCAGCCAAGGCTCTGGGTGGGCTCCTGTCTGCCTATTCAGCAGCTCGTGGTCACTCTTCCACACCTACAGATGAGGAAGTACAGGCAGGGATGTGATTTGGCTTCCTCAGGGTTGCACATTCAGTACAGCTGAGTATGGCCCAAATGTAAATCACACCAGTGTGTGTGGCATGGGCATGTTAAAGTTTCAGTTATTTTCCCTTACAAGACTCAAGCTCATGATCTATGGTCAGGATAACTGTATTTATAATATTATAACTAAGATTATTATAAATGAGTTTTTCAGCTTTGCATGGTAAAAATGAATCAGCTTTACAGTTGGCAATTTTTTTGTCTTGATTAGATTCTCTGGGGTCTACTCTGTGTACTTTTTCAGGAGCTAGCACAGAAAGGCCAACGCTGTTGTGGATTTTTAGGGGCTATGTAGTCTTAACAAAGAGAAAAATAGGATAAAAATATCCTTAAAGAAGCAMAACTTCAATGGAAAAAAATAAAACAAAAAAATCCAAGCTTGGGAGGGGGGTGTTTTGGTTGAGTGTCTATTAGGATGGCTATGGACAGGGCATGGTTTTCTAACTTACTCTCTCCAAGTCTACAAGATTGGTGGTGTTTTGTCTTCAAGAGTTAAGACCACCGCTGAAAGACAAATGGAGCAGAAACTGTTCTGCCCACGTGCTATCTGAAAAGAATGCATATCCTTGGCATAATGTTCCCAGATCAAAAATGCCAATTTTTCCTGCAGAGATTTAATATTTTTGGTTCTGAATTTCTTCTAGGATTAAAATAACCAGATTTTCTTTTGTGAGTGAATCAAAATTTATGTTTTATGCTAAGATGACTTCGAGAAGCCCCCTTTCGGTCAGCAGTATGTTTTACAAAGGTGTAGTCTTTCATTTCCGTGAAAGGTAGATCTACAAAGTGTGGTTCCTTATGACAAGAAAAGGAAATTATAGAATTTATGAATGAGCTTCCATTGACATTCCAGGGTCTACAATGGAAAGAGAATCCCCTCTGATACAGTCTATTGAATTTCCTTCTACAAAGAAAATATAAAAAGATACAGAAAGGAAATTAGTTTAGTTATTTTTTTTTATCCCTAGAAAAGATGTAAAAGGTCTATTTTCTATAAAATAATGATAAAAAAATATAAAAAGGGACCGCTGCATGTATTAATATGGATTCAATAATAAATAAAGTAGCGGTACCAAAGCACTGAAAATCTGAGGTTCTCCAAAGAATAAAGTGAATGGTGTTTTCAAAAGAAACAATTTCTTATGAAAGAAGAACATAAATTCCAAAGCCACACAGGTAGGTATGAAGGTATTTAGGTCTTTTCCAGAGTATCCCAGTGACTAGTTCTCTTATTTTTCCCCACACTTTTCTCCCCTCCCTTTTTTCAGTCTATAGCAGATAAAATTGACAAAATGTATGAACTATTAAGTCATAGAATGCAAACTTTTTGAAGAGCTTCAGCGATGTGGTATGTTTGTCCACTTCCTGATGCTGCTTGGAATATCTGTCTGTGAAATCAGTAAAATACTGAAGAGTACCAGTTAAAAATAAAACAARTGGGTCCCCAGGCCCCTGAAAAAAGTGAGACTTCAGATCTCCTGAACTCCTCAGATACTTTTATGTGTTACAAATAATTTGTTTGATATATGAAAAGGTACCAAAATGTGTTTCAAGAGGATAGCATAAAGTGATCCAATTCTATTCCATTTGATTTTAACAATCCATTAAGAAGAAAAAGCAAATATGTAATAGACTTACTCCTCCACCCTCTAGCAACCTGAAAAGTCATTTTTTGTCAGAAAAAGACTGTCTGAAGAGTGGTGAGAATCACTAGCAATTATTAACTGAAATAATTGGGTTTTTAAAAATTTATCTGAAAAATTAAACAAAATTCAAGTTTATATGAGAAGTTTTTATTTCTGCTGTATGCCCCAAAGTGGCAAGGGCCTGATTCTGAAGATCTCTCTCTAGCAAAGCTTTTAACCATCCTAAAAACCTATGAAATTCTATGTGAATTACATTTCTTCTTGAATTCTTTGTATGGAGATGGCTGCAGTCAGGGTAAAATAGTCATGAGAGAGAAGAGATATCAGAAGCTTTCCTGCAGGCATCAGTGGTAGAGTATTAGCAAAATGGAGGCATGCTGAATACAGCTTGTCTAGATTGTGAAGGATGTTCTCAGTGTGTGGCTAAAGTTACAACCTTTTTTTCACACCATATTGCAAAATATATTGCTAGCAGTTGGAGTAAGACAGATACTTGTTCACTTGGATACACTGGAAATTGAAGTTGATAAATTGGATGTAGGTACTGAATTATGTATAAATAAGTTCTAAGTTCTGCAATCTGAATTTGACAGCTCAAAAGTACTGATGGGAGTTATGATAAAAGGCAACATACCTATGCATCTGTAGAAGGACAATCTTTAAATTATTTATAGCAGGTCGCATCTGAAAACTATTTTTAATTGCAGTGCTATCAAATGTTTTTTCTAGACAAGAAAATTTTTCATGAAATCAGTYTTGTATTTACACTGAATATTTTCATGTTGAATTTTCTGCTAAGTTAGGAAGGTGGTCCAGATTTGGAATTTTAAGCATTCTCATATTTATTATAAGAATGAAAAGTTTAGAGAATTGGGAAGAGGGATTGAATACTGACCTTTGTTGACTTTAATGAAGCTGAAATGTCCTTGGAGAGCATAAATGTGTCTTTCATTACAGAAGAGATCTTGATATTTCATTGAGACTAAAGAGAGAAAAAGATAAACACAAAATTAAGCTGTCAGTGATATAGAAGCTAAACTTTTATGATAGATGTTATATTTTATTACATTTGTAAGGAACATGAGAGAAACAGAATGAAGCATTGTTAAATCAGGTGAACAGAAAAATCAGTAAAATACTAATTCATTTAATTTAGTGAAGAGTATGTAGGTGTTAAAATACAGAGATATTGCAGATATGGGACAAAATTCAGGACTACTGTAAATTATTAAATTTGCTTGTATTTGGATAGATTTTGCCATCTGATTGAAATATACTTTATAGTTATCAGTCATGTAAGGAGAATAATCTTTTTTGGAATCTTGTCAATACTACAACTTCACTTCCTAATCCACATTGCTATATTAGTTAGTTACAATATTGAAATTATGTTTTAGAAGCATGTTTTATAAGTGTAACTGTCCTAGTGATGATTACTTTACTAAATAGAATTGTACAATTAGGTCAACACTGAGTGTTTTTTGAAATCCTACTRATACCTGAAAAATTTATTTTTTTTTTCTGTACACTATCAAAATTGAAAAGTGACTAAATAATTATTGAAAATAAATCTAGCAGTTGATGTTTTTCCTACTCCCTGCTCTCTTAAAGTGAATCTTATAAACACATTTTTGTTACTCGAAGTTTTTTAGGAACTTTTCTGTGAAAATTACCTTCCTTTGTATATATCTCTATAAGAGTGCACTTAAAATAGTTAAAATTCAAGGTTCTGAAGAACTGCAATACTAATGTTATTTCCCAATGAGCTTACTATCAATGCCAGTGTGAAGTGTACTGTAGGTGCAAGTAGCTGTGAATCAGCATAATTGTTACTGGCTTCTGTGAAGCATACAAAGTTGTACATRGCAGATGTACTGGATGAAGTGGACGGGTTTAATAGAGAATCAGTGAGTTAGGCACCTCTTTCAGATTTCCAGTTCTTTCTCTAAAACTGATCCGTATTTAGAATTTACTTTTGTTGAAGTTTAAGTTTGACCTTAATTTTAATTGGTGAAGAAACTGCCTTAGTAAAGTATTCCCAGGTATTTAGAGTTCATATGAAATACAACAAAGACTTAACTCCGTGGAAATTTATTTACAGGAACAGTAGTGTACAAATTRCTCAGTTTTCTAATTTGATGCAATTTTATTGAAAATAATAAAAAAAAAGCCATGAAATTTTGGTATGCCTACGTTTTTTTTCAGAAGATAGCTGTAGTCTTTGTAGGAACGGTATCAACCTTTCTTATAATTAATTAAAAAAAAAAAAAAAGTCACTCCTCTGTGCTGGCCCCTGACCATTGTTTTGCAGGAACT
The DNA here is from genome assembly GCA_030449065.1 of Oceanodroma leucorhoa. NCBI lineage: Eukaryota > Metazoa > Chordata > Aves > Procellariiformes > Oceanodroma > Oceanodroma leucorhoa. The sequence goes on from JASVER010000010.1 coordinate 14,611,253, forward strand.
TCAGTTTATACATTATTGCCGCTTTTTTTATCTCAAGCCAGAGGAGAGCTCTTTAAATCAGGGTAACACTGAAGTTTGACAGTGAGATACATAAACTATGAACTCCCTTGCTCACATTTGCACCGTAGGGRTGTTCATATAGATCTCATAATCTTTTTGAATATACCCTAGCTCCAGCTGTTAAGCAGTGGGCTCCAAACCAAAGCTTTAATGAATTCTCTGAGATAGTCTCCTTTCTCATTTTAAACCTGTGGGTCAAAGAAACATGAGATACTACCAATTGTCTTACAGAACCTGGACAGTCTATTTGACTTGTGAAATAAGCTATGAATGAGAGGTTTGGTAACGTATTTCTTGGAAGGCTCTACACAGCTTTTCTTTCAGAGAGAGTAGTACAAATCCCTTGCTGTCATATTCAGCAGATGGCAGCATGCATGTTAACTGGCTGGGTATCTGCTCACATCTTTAAGCTGCCATGCCATATTGACTAGTAAAGTAATTAATTTGTCAGTGTCTTTAAGGTCAATCACAGTGGAAGCTTTCAGTGTGTTAATATAAAAAAATCATCTTTACCCTGAGGGGGCAGTGTAACAGCAGGTAGGAATTAATTGTGGAATTAATATCGCTTTCTTCCTAGAATACAACTGTGTTGGAAGAAGGAAAACATATAAAACCAGTAGAGTGCAGTTCATGACCCCAGTGTTTCAAACATTAAAGCACAGATTTAACATTTCCACACGTGCGTATCTGAGTGGTACCAGGATCAGGGCCTGGGGATTAGGTCATGAAAGGTCATACCAAAAAAAAAAAAATAAAAATGCCGTGACCAAGCAAATGTTTATGTGTGAGTTTTCAATAGCAATACTCATGTCCTTTGAATTTGGCCAGATTTTTTTATAATATCAGATCAAGTGTGGTGTAGATGCCATATCATCAAACTCCTGAATATGARCAATGAAGGCATATGATAGCTGTGTAAGACAAATTGCCATGTTAGGTAGAAAAAAACCTCGATTTTCCGATCTACACATGAGATTGCAAGGATGGTGTTTTCCATTGTAGTGTTTTTATCAGACTTGCAGAAGYAGGAACAATGGCGTACTGAAGGCAAAATCTAGAATGCTATCTGAACTTTTCAGCTATGCTGAATTTTGGCCAGGGCTCTTAAGGTGAACATGGGTGAAAAAAGTGATAGACTTTTGATTGTTGCTGAATATTTGAAATTTGCACTTTATCTAGAGCTGAACATATTGTAAGAATGGAATTCGCCCTTATTTTCTATGGCCAATTTTATCTTATCTGTGTTTCTTTTTATTCCTTTCTAACTGTTCAAGCAGCATTTCTTCTGTTTGTGTGAGTTTATAGAAACTCAATTTTAAAACCTATTGACGGTATTTGTATAAATATGAAGAGAAATTGGTGTCTTACTATCTTACATTTGTTTAAGAAAGGTTAATGAAATATTGCATCATCTATCAAAAAAGGATCATTATCTTGTGATCTAAAAAACCAATCACACAGGCTACTATTAATTTATTAGTGTGTATTACTAAGTAATACAAAGTACTGTGTACCTCACAAGAATTCTTAAAGCTAAAATTTGTTCAGAAAACTGTGTGAAAATTTCCCAATGAGTAGATCTTATTATCTGGTTACAGATAATTGACAATATAGGAAAATGCTAATTTTGCTCAGTAGTTTGCTGAAAAATATGTTCATTGCAATTTAAGCACTTTCTGCAACAGCCTAAATTCCTGATCCTGGAGRGATCTATAAGCATAGTTATAAACATGGATAAAAGCCATCAAAATTGGTAGGAATGTTGTCTGTCTGTATTTCTGTCAGTGTGAAGTGGTGGCATTTATTATGTATCAAATGAAAAGTGTTTGTAGATCTTTGGAAGAATAGGGTCTTCATTTAATTTGTTTTTTTTCCAACTCTTAGACACACTTAGTTGTTCTTTGTGGAACCTTATGAAAAAATAGTCCACATAAACTTCAGTTTCACARTACTTTCTTTTCTTTAAACATAAAAGTAAGTGTCAATTATCTTTTCCTCCTCCACTTTTAAATGATTTTCTGGTCTCAGACAAAAAGGTATTTGTTTACATCTTGATTCATATTAGTCTTAGACTCTTCTACACTTTTATAAAGTCATGCCTGTCTCATACTAAGTTCCTACTTATGTTTAGCTTGCTTTGTCTTTATATTGACAACTGGCTTTCTCCAGAAGATTAAGGAGCTTGATGATAAATACAAACCTACTACTGTAAGTGTCTCTCTCAAAATGTAGGAGGAACTGTGTAAGGTAATAGACTTATAAGATCCCCTATTCTAAACTTTAAATATCTGTAGAAATTAACATGTCCCTTAAATCCAATTTAACATATTAGACAAGAAAGGTGGCAAGTGAATGATTTACTTAAGAGCTTAATTTTACTTACATTGCATTTTGAATTTCACACCCATTTTGTGTTTGCTTGCTCTTCATTGCAACTTYTTTTCTGTAGTATGGAAATAGGAGATTGATGTTACAGGAGAAAATATGACCCCMAAATGACTTTCTCATTAGTGTTTTGAGGCATAGTTGCTTCTTGCAATATTCACGAAGAAGTACGTGGACAATGATGGTGAAGTCCTGGTGAACAGGATATAAACTGATTTTGTAAGTTTGTGGTTGTGTGTGTGTGTACTTTAATATCCTCTCCTTTGTAAATCACACTGTATCCTACTTCAGTATTTGCAATTGGTACTGAAAATGCAACTTTAAAATGGGAGACATAATGATTTTTTTGTAGTCCATGAATTTTTGATCTGCCAGTGACCTCATAGTGAAGAAAAGGCAATTGAGAGCACTATGAAAATCTCAATGTGTTACTGCATTGCTGCTATCACTATGTGGTAAATATTGACATTTACATGAGAACAAACTGAAACTTTTTGAATTTCTATTTCATGGAGAATTGATATTGTTGACATTTGTTTCATTCTGAATCGGTCAAAATTTATGCAAAACATTTCATTCAAAACTACATTTCAGCAAACAGGTACAATTTTACACTATTATTGATATTCCTGTGAATTGTTGAAGATGTTTAATGAATAGCTTTCATGGAATTTTTGTTATTAGGCACTTCCTTTTAATTCCTTAATTTTCCATTAAAGGTTGTAATTTTAATAATGCTTCTCAGATAAAGTTCTGTGTGAAAAGATAAAGAATAGCTGAAATAATTCTTCTGTGTAATGATTAAAAAAMCAGCTATGCTTTTAAATATCATGCTATGCTTTTAAATACTGACCTTGGAAGGAATACTACATAAAAAAAATAATTTGAGGCTAATTTGACAGTGTGAGTACAAGTAACGATGTACCCCGTATTTTAAAATTCTTTATAAACATTTTGAGAAATATGTATGTTGAACTTGAGTGAAACAGCTACTATTGATGAAATTTGTCAAAATAACTCGTTTTCTTGAGTTAGGATTATTTAAAAAAAATTAAAATAATATTTTCCATCTTAAAAGATTTTAATGGAAGTTTTCAGTGGATTAATTACTTTGTGTGTCAGCAGAATTTTATGTTTAAGTTTTTATGTTTAAGTTTTTATGCTGTTAATCTGGCTTGCTAGATTGTGTGGTACATTTTTATTCTTGTATTGGTAATATTGATTGTTCATTTCAGTCAAGTTGTGACATATTTTAAAAATTTTATTTAAAAATTCTGTTAAGTAATATTTTTAACCCTAACAAAACAAAATCAAAAAGTACCCTTCAAAGTCTGAGTAAAATGTGTTTATAAAATGGATATTATTACTGTAAAAAAAAAAAAAAAAGAAAAAAGCTGAATAATTCATTTGAATATGCATTTTAAAATGCATGTGATTTTTCCCTATATTTCAACCAGCTCTAAAAGATAAACACACTGAGTTTGGAGTTCAGTGATTCAAAAAGTGGGATAACACTGTGGTACCTTATACCACTTAGAACCATGGCAGAATCCTAAACACTACTGCAGTTCAAATAATGATATAATATTGCTTTGTTTACAAAAAAGAAATAGGGTATTACAAAAAAGTATTGCAAAAAAGAAATAGGGTGTGGTTTTTTGTTTTGTTTTTAGTAGAGACAACCATTTTTGTCATGAACTGCCTGCATCTTTGTGTTGGCAGTCACCTGCATCTTGCAGATTATTTGTGTCAAGTATAGATGCAGAAGATATTTGCAACTATAATGTACTTTCCCACTTGGTCACTCTTGGTTCCAATTTGGCAGTGCAGTGGCTCAAGTAATTTGCTCATTGATTCACATCTCTCCTTATCTAGCAGACAATCTAATGCTTAGGTTGGCTCTAGCAGATGTACAGGCCATTTAAATAAACAGCAGGAGAATTTCTTCAGCCATGTTTTTGTGAACACTGCTATCAACCAATACAAATATTGTGAGATTTTATTTTATTATTTTTTTTTTTATTCTGAAGCTTTCTTTGTTGTCTTATTAAAATATCTGCCAGTTTCATAGAATCAGTATAACATGGGGCTGTTTTACACCTTACACTTTTGTAATGGAGAAAAGACTAGGACTTCTCAAAGGGATATGTATAACCTTCAGCTAGGTTTTGAAATCAACAACAATGCCTTGTGAGTGTATCTTATTACAGTTAAGGCTCTTGGGATGTTGTACAGAACTGGTGATGTCCTTTTGCGAACACATTGAATACACATGCATTAAATACTATTTTTTACTGGTTAGTATCTAGAGCTAAGCCTAGAATTAGATATTGCTCTTGGCTACTGCTTTTAGTGTGATCCTTTGTTCAGCTCCAAACCTGTTGGAAATTGCTTATGTTCTAATTTCCTGAAGAAGACACCTAAGCCAGAGTGTRTGGTGTTCCTGAAGTTACGTTAAACAACTGAAGTCTGATCAAAATTTTTCAAAGTGAGTATTTAAAGATCAATAATTAATAACGTAGATAATGACACATTTTCAGTGACCTATTTGTTTGTGAGAGGAATGTGGGAGTGGAAAGGTCATTGAATCCTGCCCCCAGTATTGCATGTGACGCTTTTGCAAGACAATTAAGCTGCATGGTGAAACTAGGTGGAGGATTTATAAAGGTAGATGTCCTAGAGCTTCATAGCTGATCTGTGAAGCTATCTTTGATCTGACCTGAAYGGATATTTGAAACATTCCAGGCAAATGACCGGGAGGGTGCATGTGGAGGTGGAAAGCATTTTTCACAGCAGAAAAAGAACTGTAAGTCACAGTGGAGGTGGAAAGCATTTCTCTCAGCAGAAAGAGTACTGTAAGTCACAGTGGCTAAGTAGGTCAGATAGAATGATGTAATAAATGAGCACTTAGGCTAGTAGTCTGAAAATTTTACAAGGGCTAACTCTGCTTCTGGTGTTACTTTGTTTTGCAGCCCTAGAATGTAATTTCTGATGACTTCATATTTCCCACACTCTTAAGAAAACATTGCTAATTGGTTATTAAATGGTTTGGAAATAGAAATACAGAATTTCAAATCTGTTAGTCCAAGACGAGAAAAAACCCAAACAATCCCACACATGATGAACCACACATCAGGAATGGGAGCATTCTACAATTCACCTTTTAAGCCTAGGTGATAGACACATTCAGAGCTCAGTGGCAAGGCTTCTGGCATCCTCTTTTTTAATACCTTGCTGGATGTGCTGGGTATAATTGAAGTCTTCAGCCTTAATCCAAAGAGAGCCTGATGTTACTGCCAGACTCTTATAATAGGGTCTCTACTCTTTTGCCATCCTCCAGTAAACCCAGCACAGTCATAAAGGAATCGCACTGTGTTTCCATTGTGTTTCATATTGTGGAGGCTTCCCTTCTACACCTATCCTTTGAGAACTTAACTCCTGTAATGTAGGATATAATGTTTTTTTTTCCCCAACTAATTAATTTCTGCAGTTAATATGGAGTGTGAGTTCAGGTGGATCTTCTGTAAAAGTCAAGAAAAAACTATTATGATATATTTGACAGGATTTAGGTAATACGAAGCACAAATCAGTGTTCCTGTCTTTCTACAAATGTATTAGTTTCTTGGCTGATTAATGATGACTGGATAGAAAGGAAAGCTTTATTCACATATAACTTCTATTTTTCTTTTATTTGTGTTTAAAGGCAAACATTTGCTCTCTCGTGTTTGAGCTTGTTACAAAATAAATGCCCATGTAAAACTATAGCTCAGAATATTCATATAACATTAGAATAATAATTTGAAGAAAGAAAAACAATTACCTGTAGACTAGGAAGTCTTAAAGTCTTTTCACAGACAGACTTTAAACATTAGTTTTGGCTAACTCATTCAGCCAAGAAAACCACCGGTTTGGACCACTGTAAGCTTTCAATTTGATTCCATTATAGCTGTCACTCAGCTGTGCGGAGATGCTTACAATCAAATTATAGGTTATTGGCACTGTCTAGGGCAATAATACTGAATATTTTGCATATAAATCCATTGCAGTGGAAATTCTGTTTACCTTATAGAAGTGCTCAAAAATGTCCAAATTATTATAGTCAGTTTGTGCATAGACATTTCATACTTTAATGCAGTTAGGAAGAAGGAAAGGAAAGGAAAAAGAAAAGGAAGGAAAATGAAGGAAAGAAGGAAAATTGCTGATTGGGCAGAACTGCAAGATTAACCAGGAAGAGAATGATGAAAGCTTATAAATCTATAATACCTTACAAATTCTGTATGTGATTTAGTTATTTGGAAAGATACTGAAGTCCTTACTGTGTTAATAAAATATTTGCTGTGAGCATCTATTGGTTTAATTTAATAACTGGGTGCTAGAAATCACAGAAAAGGCATACAGTGGTTCCAGACTCCAGGCTTCTGGCAGGGGTTAAGGTAAAACCCTGAATCACTGGTTGAGAAGGTGCTGTTTCCATCTGCCAGAGAACACGTGTAGGACTTCCGTTGCTAGGGTATGAGGCTTAAGTCCAGCAGAATGTTAAATACTTGAAAATAATTGTCCAGAAAAAAAAAGAAGTGATGCTTTTTGGAGAACTGTTTCGACAGTAACAGACTGACGAAAGATGAACTATGTTGGAAAGTCTTTGGGTTGACTAGCTTCTTGTTGGTTTTGATCCTGTTTAATACAGGGGAAAAAAAGCAATCACATTGTTTGTTCCCTCCTTCATCTTCCCCTTATTTTTTTGAGATTAGATGTTGGCTAATTTAATCCAAATTTAAGAGAAGGGTAGACATGTCAAAGAAATTCATTTCATACAGGCTTTGGGGAGAAAAGTATTAGTGGTGGTACAGAGGACAGACCTACATTAGCACTGCCCTCAGAGAAAAGGTCTTATATTTTACTGTTCTGTTTGACTTACTAGCTAGGTGATCAGCATATCTTTAGTTCTGAACCAGTCATGGGCCAAAGGAACCTCTTGCACATCTGATATTGAGAAGTCCTTGGATCAGGTGASCATACTTTGAAAGAGAAGGGTTCTTTATCTTTTATTATGCTGTCTGCAGATAAGAAAATCTTCAGTTGGAGTTGATGACATCAGTTTGATGGTTCCTTGATAAATAATTCASTTTCTATGTACAAATGCTTGGAAAAAGAATATCTGGAATTTATTAGTTTTCAAATAGATAGATGCCTGAATGTATGCTGTGTAGGTCTGTGACAAGATATATTAGAATATAATACTAAATTTTATTACCTTATAGACCTGTAGTTATCATTTGTGTTCAAACACTTTTGAGTTATGCTTCAGATAGAAGAGTAGCATTACCTTTGAAACAGGAGCCTGACTGGGCTAGTGTATGGACATTGTTCTCTTACTCCATTAGATTCTATAGGAACGTGGTTAGCTGTGTTCTAAAGTGTAATTTCACAACAAACTGTCTTCACCTAAATTAAATTAACAGGCATTCTGCATGTTTTGATTACACTGAACTAGAAGCTCTTGATGTTATTATTCAGCCTTCTAAACTGAGAAAATGTTTTGCCTAAATAGATTTAGAAAATTAATTCTTTGAAATATATTGACATTACTCTAAAAATTAAAAACTACCTCTTTCAATCAAAGCTTTACAGTTGCTCTACTTGCTAAAATTTTTTTGACAGTCTCGCTTTTTCCGAAGTATTAAATGGTAGCTTTTAAAAACATGGTAAGGATTTTAATGTGACTGGAGTCTCTCATTCTGTGAGACTCACTGAAACAAGAAGATCAAAGCAGGATCAAAGGTACTCATATAAGACAAAAATCAGATATAAGCAGTAGGTGCTTTCTCAAGAAGCTTTGCATAAGACAACAAAGGTTTGTAAAGATGGCGCAGCTATCCAGGCTAGTAAAGGAAGATATTAGAAGTACTTACGTAAAATTTTGCTATTTATATTTCAGAGCTTCAAACTGTAGTCTTCAGAAAAATATACAGTTTGACTGGTTGAAAAGTTGCGTATAAAACTGTTTACATTAATTTATTTTTGTATGTATCAAACTTATGTATACACAGAAAAGACTAAATGGAACAATTTTCATGTTTTTGGTAAACAGTTTTCAATCTTTATGAGGAAAAATGGTGTTTGTTTGGTAATTAAGAGAACATCACTTAGAAGGAAATCTTTCCTATTGGTCCTGATGTTTTCTGATCTGGTCAGTTACAGATTTTTTTGGAAGTTTGGAATGGTAGCTTAGAAAACATTTACACTGCAGATATTTACTAATTATACACATAACAGTCGAAGGGGAATGAAGGTAAGAGAAGGAGAGGGACTGTGAACAGAGGTATAAAAAGAGGGAAAGTGACTAAAACAAAAATGTTGAGTGACAAAACAATACAGAAAACAAAACAAATCCGAAACAATTACTTAAAATTTTCTTAACTTCTAATTGCCTACTTAGACTAAAAAGCCCCAACCTTAAGCACATCCTAAAGACATATGCTTTACTAAATTTGTATTAATTTGGATTATTTTATACATTTTGAGTTTCAACTAACTGAAACTGAAAMTGCAAAAATACTCCTATAGCATTGTATTTATAATATTTCTAATCAACTCTTAATTAGCAAAGACTTGCTGTATTGTGATATAACCCTATTGCATAGACATAGATCTTTTTCACGGGTAAGGCGTTTAATAATTACAGATGGTGAGCTGACTTGAAATTTAGGAACCTTTTGATAGTAGTATGCTGTTCCCAAGAGTCTTGTTTTGCTTGTATGCATATACCTATTGCTTACATTTAAGTCCCTGTCATTCAGTGTAAATGACATATATAACATGCATAAATGGCTAAGAGAGCTTCTATCTGTTGTGTAAGTAACTCAGAGCCTTAGAAATGYTTAATGTCACTTTCAGGCAGAAGAAAACAACCCCTTAGGATATGGTTGTTGCTTTTATTTTTTTTTTTTTTTTGCTTGCATAATCTACAATGATCTTAAAAGTTAGTTTAATTGCTCAGATGATGATTAAGTATCCCTTATATTGAAAAATATTCCAGTGTTGATGTTTTTGTTATCCCTGTTATGTCTCAGCATTTGAATCAGTGAGAATTGAGCAAAGACTGTCTCTTAGGGTACAAATGCTGTTTGAGAAGATGTCCTGAAGAAGCAGTTGCTCTGCACAAAAGCACACCCACTGTATTGCTCTCATAAAGTAGCATCAGAAAATATGTAGGATCTAAACTGTCAAAGATAGAACCTCAGTTAGGTATAGCAAAGAGTAAGTACAACTAGCTGTCTACTTTGGCAATGCAAAGTTTACTCAGTTCTTACTTTTTACCTGGGGTGCCMAGCTGATGATTTTACCTCTCCATTTTTAATCATGTATATAAGAGCTAGGGCAGTTTTGTCTTCTGGTTTCTCTCCTAGGCTCAGACTAACAACTATCAAACTAATATTTTGGGAACATTGAGACTGAGTCTAACTGTTTATAAGAACTTGGGGATAGTTTTTGCTAGTTAAAAACAGTGGGGTGCACAGATCCTGGGTATCATTTTGTTTCTTCTATTCATTTCAGAGGAGTAATTGCTGGAAAAATGTTAATTTCCTATAAGCCCTGTGATAAACTGCCCATATCGTGTCCAGTCACTATGTATGGGTGAGGTCAGGCACAATATAGTTGATAGAATCATAGAATCATTGAGGTTGGAAAAGACCTTTAAGATCATTGAGTCCAACCATCAACCCAGCACCCATGCCCACTAAACCATGTCCGGAAGCGCCACATCCACACGTTTTTTGAACGCCTCCAGTGATGGTGACTCCACCACTTCCCTGGGATGTAGCAGGTGTGCTCTCTGCACTCTTTTTCTGATTTTATATTTGGGTGTTGGTATGGTACTCCTTCAGATCATGGYGGCCTAGATCATTGCAAATAAAATAAGAGATTAAATGAAAGCTACTTATTTGTGTTTGCTCTGCTCTCTAAGTGTGGTATATGGTCTTGTGCAGACTGGGAGTAATTTCTGTGCCAGATTAAGTACCCTAAATACAGACAGCATATGAAAACTAAGCAAGAAGCAGCTTATCATCAGAAGCAAAATGGAAAGTTAAGGACAAAAGGTATCCATAAGCTTAAGCATGTAGCATTAGGATCTTTGTGTTAGCAGACATGTAAAAATCCATGTAATTTTTCACTCTCTTGTAGATATTTAATGGCCCTAGGGGAGCCAAGCTTTAGCTCGTGAATCACTTGCAGCTCTGAAGCAGTTCATATTTCTTGCCTGTTCCAACTGTGTTGTATATGAATAACTACAGGGCTATGCTAGTTTGGGATCTGCTAAGTAATATAAATTCCTATGGAAAAAAATGGGTCAGGAGAAGTGGTGAATCCAATGTCACTAGGTTTTATTAGACCCAACTCTAGACCCTGCCTATTCTTGCCCTGTGTATTCTTGTTGGGAGGATGCCAGGGTCCTTTGGAAGACATGTCACCTCTGGCTTGGGAACCAGTCCCAGGGGCTCTTACACTTTCAGACATATGAAGATGTTAGCAAGCACCTGTAGGAAGAAGGATATAAAGGTCATTGATGTAAGGGGTGGATAAGGAACATTTTCTCCATCTTTTTTCTCTGAGTTGACAGGATTTGGTAGTGTGGGGAAGCAGAATTATATTGATGATGTAGGCAGTAAATTTCTGCACAGAAGATGGAGATTTGTCCCACACTAAGAGTGTAGCTTCTACCCTTCCTCCTTTTGATTTAGTATGTGTCTGGGTTTTTCGTCAGCTGSAAGTGTGTTAGCCTCTCTGGGGAATGGGAAGCTTTTCCCCTCATGCAGTTTAGTGCAGGTTGGCAACTTCACACCAAGCAAAGCACTGTCTTGTCTGGTGAGAAGATAGTTCAGAATGCCACAGTTCATCAGGTAACAGATGGCTGACACAGTTTGGTCAGAAGGGATCTGGAGCCTTAATAAGCCAGAGCACACATTAAATAAGATGATAAGTAGAGTCACTATGCTGAGGAAGGAATTCACTGCTGTATGAAGCAGTGCTGAGTAGTTCCCCGATGAATTTATAGTGTTTCTGCTTAGCTAAACCATATCCTTTGCATGTTGTTCTTCTTTCCTCATGTCTGGTTAACAATTTAACCCCACCTACTCTTTCTTTAAACTAGTGCTCATTGAAGATTAAAATAGCTCAGCTATGAAAATAGCCATGGAATTAATYTTGATATTATTTGAAGTTTGAAGAATACTTCAGAAGCTCCATCAAACATTTCAGGCACAAGTACCACAGCCGAGACATATACCAAAATGTGATAGAAATTGTGTCTTCATAATTTAACAAGAACACAGTTTTATCTTTATTGTTATTTATATCTAGGCTTGAGTGTGTATGAAAGCAGGAGTACAGGAATGTCCAGGAATTTATTTCTCCTAAACTTAAATATTACAAGCAATTATTTAGTAATCTAAGTAGACATGGTAGTATAGTAAGTCAATACATAGACCTTCAGTTCTGAAGACATGTGGTGAAGTACAGTTCAGTTCACCAGCAGAATATGTTGGATGAACTAGGACTTTATACACATTCAATTACTGAGCTGAGAGATCCAAGTTTTAGTATTATGTACGACAGTACCTGATAAACCCTCCGATCCTGCACTATACACATTAGCTTTTTAAGATTAAGCAGAAAATGATCATTTAAATTGTAATTAGTCTTTCTGATGCTTAATGGACCAAACATTTTCACCATTTCYTGTAAGTATGTGGAATACACTAAATCTCAGTCTTGCAGCTAAGAAAAAGTGACAATAATGATTAAAAGACTGCGCACATATTTCACTGAAAGCATTTATATGTGTAAATCTGGTGAGGAATGTTTTATTACAATGAAGAAAAAAATCTGTAATCTAGTTAAAAATTAAAGCAGAAAAACACTAAAATGGCATGTAAAAGGTTCCTGTCTGAAAACAGCAAAACTGGGTGCCAACTAAGAAAATTCAATATCTTTGATTAATAATTTCATTATTTATATTCTCTAGCTTCATTCGCATTTGTAAAATTTCATTGAAAATCTTACAAGTCAACTCAGAATCAAAATCTCATTGTTTGGATGAACATGAAAATGCTTATCTAGTATTCTCATCAGTTTGATAGTAACCCTCCAGAAGTACAAGCAGACTAGGAATCCTGGCCAATGTCTAATTGCTATACATTCAGAATGACGGTGGGGGTTTGGAGAGAGTGAGAAAGAAAACAACTTGCTTATCATTATGTGAAAACAATAACCTAAAAATAGGATATGCCTGGTTTTGTATTTATTGACTGCTCATCTTAACAGCTCCATAACCACAAAGGAAGTAGCTTTCATTTAAGGCACTATAGAGAGAATACTATCTGAAGAGGCCTTATTGCTTACTATCCTTCATGAAAAGATGTGGCTTTTAATGAAGTATGCATAAAAGTCATTTTAGATATGTGACCTACATAATCATACCCGTCCTGAGAGGCTAGGGTAGAAAATTATTCTATTCAGAATAATTAAACTCCCCCTTTGTATTATTTCTCATTAATTCAATATTCTTCTAAAAAATAAAGCTCCCACAACAGTTTTAGTAATCAGCCTTTCAAATTTATGAGCTCCTTTTATGCTAGTATTGTTTTATAAGACAAGGCTCCTTGATCAATTGCCAGGTACCTGTTTCAGTCTTTTCCCAACACCTTGCTAATCCAGAACATTAACTTATTTTTACTTGAGTAACTTCATTATTCAGAAAATCCCCTTTGTCATACTTCTGTAAACATTAACAGTATTTCATACAAACAATTATTTAAATATAATCATGTTGCTCTCTTCATCCTCATCTCTCTTCTTCTGCAGGGGAAAAAAAAAAAGTTCCCAAGCAAAGAAGGAACATACTGGAAATATTAAAGCAGCTTATCATCATTAAAATTATTCCCCAAAGTACAAGATCAATTTTAATCAGAGGTCCAGATATGAGACAGCTCTGAGATAAATTTTTGAGAAGCTTAAAAATGATTTCAGTATACTTTTATGAAAAAAATTACACCGTTTTTCTGCTTGTCTGCAAGGAAGTGTTATATCTGAAGCATCTCATAAGTACATGTAAAATGAGAATGTAAAAATAATGACTAAATAGAAGTGATTCAGGTAGTAACATTTTTAGGTTSAAATAAGGAAGAGATTACAGTGACAGTTTGCTTTAAAGCAGTAYGTTTTATGTTACCCAAAATTATGGAATCATTGCAATTAACGTTCATGCATTCTTAGTTACCTAGTTACCATGTACCAGCTGCCTCCTTTTCAACTGAAAGAATGGCTTTTGAGTTCAGGTGCTCTTCCCTCAACACTTAATTATGCCAGCAACAGTCACAACAATGCCTCTCCTGAAGGGGGGGAAAAAAAAAAAAGAAAAAAAAAAAAGTAATTGAATGGTATGTCTGAAAGGATCAAGAGACACTGAGTGAGGGAGGTGGTGTGATTAACACACTAGCTGCCTTTTCTACAGGATATTGTTGGTTCTCATAATGATTCTGGAATGCTTGATATTCATGACAGACAGAAGAAGGAAACCACAGAGAAGAAATCTTTGATAGCCCTCTGTAATGAAAGCTTTATTTTTTATGAGTGCTTTTAAGAATCCTCCCACAATAACTATTATTATTTTTGCCGAGGATGAGCAAAAGGTATTCACATCATCTGACATATATAGTCCAAGTGTGTTCCCTTGGTCAAAACTTAGACATCAGTATCTTGCAGCACATTAAACAATCTAGCTATAAACGATACCCAAACTGCCACTATAGTTGATTTTTAGCTATACATGCCTCTGATGCCCCCAGCAGGGGCATGGACTGAGAAATGAAGGGATGACTGACAGACTTTATATGCTATAGTATAGATCGAATTGCCTAGGGTGACCTCAGGTGTTCCTGAACCCCACAACATTGTTCCTACAGGAGAATAAGCTGCATTCATTTCTCAGTCCGTGCCCCTGCTGTATCTCTCTGCCTCATGTGCTTTGTCCAAGTATTTCCAGGTTTCTGTCTCTGGCAGTTTCCAGTCACAGCAACAGTCTGTGGTGTCTGTGCTTCAGTGTCTTCCTTCTCATTTGGCCTCTGATATGCCAGACTTCTGAACTACAATATACATGGCAGGACAGTTGTCTCTGATCTTGAAAAATCATTGGATAAGTACTAAAAAAGTTCTTTTTATTGAATGCTGTTCTGTTCCTCTTGTTTTGATTTTTTACTTCTATGTTTCTCATGATTTCATTGTGAACTTAATTCTGTGTTGATCGTTTAATTAGTTTGTATATGCATACATCTCTTCTATAATTTAAATATTGACTACTGATCATCTCAACTGGGAAAACTTTCTGGGGTGCAAATTGTTTCAAATTTCTACTTTTCTCCCATGATCATTTACAATTATTAAAATAATTTTTGAACTTTGAAAGGAAGAAATAAAATCATAGATGTAACATGGATAAAACAATAGAAGATGGATGGGATAAAATCATACATTGCTGTTTTTATTGTATTCAGTTATTTCTTTGTACTTGATAGGATCACAGGACTAGAAGTGAGCTTGTTTGAAGGGAGCATCAATTCCAGTGCTCAAAATTGTAGACATAGGCATGGTTTGAGGACCAGTTTAAAAGGACTCGAAGGATACTTATGCTGCATACTCTGAACCAATTCCAATACTGTAGTAAAAATCAAACATTGTAACTGTAGCGTGTTACAAGAGGAGAATGTGGACACTAAATGAACCTTGTAGGTTTCTCAAAAATACAGTAAATTAATTAAAAACCTGCTAGACGTATTCATGCTTCACTGTGTGTGGGATGATGAGGAAAAATTGCTAATCTGATGTGGAGAGGAAAACCAAATACCTTTGACTCTGATGCTCCATGCAAGTGGAGCTCCTGAAGGAGCTGTTAATGAAAGTAGGAGCAGGGCACCCTGTTTTGCCTCTCTAGAAGAACTAGTTTTGCCTCCCTAAAGAACTAGTGCCAACATTCTGTGGCTCTTTGTTATAACAATTTCTTGCTTTTCTAGCAAATCGGAGTGTCGTAGTACTGATGTTAATCCAGAGCTTTCAAGTTTTATGTTTTACTAAAGGAGGGTTGGAATTCATAGAAAGTAGAGTTTATGAAGGAGATGAAAGGCTAAATTTGCATTTGACCTTGTATTTGAAAATCCAGGAATGATTGCCATTAGCTAGTTGTTAAGCTTTTGAATCTTTCTGCTTGATGAAGCAATTTTATTCCTTCCCTTGTGTGCCTTTTTGAAGAACATATGGTAGGGTTTTACATACAGCAAGACTATACTTTGCTTTACAATATCGATTTATTGTAAATTGGACTAGACCCAACTCTGAATACAATCATTCTACATACTCTCCTGTTAGCATCTATAAAAGAAAAGAAAATTAGATTATGGGAAAGTGCACTTTTGGACTGACGCTTTTTAGAGAAGCCATGTGATAAATTCTCATCTCCACACCTCTTTTCTCTCACATACACTTCTCCTGATGTACATACATGCTCCTGCTGCTTGTGGTAGAGGAATGAGGCTTGCCTAGTTCTACATGAGAGTCTCTTTTTTTTTCCCCAATACTAAAATTGTGTTAGTCTATTTGGCACAGGGCATGATGGTTTATACAGCTTGATTATTCATCATGAAGCCCAAATTCTTTTCAAAATCACTGCTTTCCAGAATAAGTAGTTTCTCTCATCACCTGGCATTTATTGTGTGATTTCTAGACATAGGACCTTTTGTTTGTGATGCAGATGATTTCATATTGATTAACCTGTGTTTTTGTTATTTATAGTTTTCCTAATGATTGTGTCATCATCCAACTTTGCCAGTGATAATTTTTGCATTTTATTTTGGATCCAAGATATATATCTTAAAGTGTGCTGCTCCAAATAGGGCACAATATGCCAGTTCAGACCCAGGGTAAGTGGATACTTGGCACATCCCTTCATTTTGACAGCTCTGAATATGGTTTCCTGACAGCTTTTGCCCAGATTTGGAAGTTCTATATTGCCACTGCTTCCCAGCCTTTATTATAAGAATGTAATTTTAACCACTCAGTATTCGAAGGCACGATGGTATTTTGAAGACATACTTTCTTCCACTCTTATCATTCAACTTCATTGAGGAATGAAGGAGTTGAATGAGCTTGGGATGAATAGTACGGTATTTAAAGTCGTGCTGAAATAGATACATTTAGCCACTCTTACTTTCTCATATGGTTCCAAAGAAATTATTTCTAGAAGCTAATATTACTACTGTTTGAATGGTTATCAGTTGGAATGCTCAAGAAGAATCAGAGAGATTTCATTTATGTTAGAGACTTCTTATTGTTCATAGAAGAGAAAAGTCTCCTACAACTTRTGTCCAGTAGTTGTGTGAGCAGTTGAGAGCTATCTAGGATAGTCAATCTTTCTCCCTTTCCATTGCCTACCGTTTTTATCTCTGGTTCAGCTCCACTGACATTGCTGAACAAGCACAGCAGCTGTGGTAAATTTGAGAGAAGGAAGTACCTGGTAAAGACAAGGTCATTTTCTCTAAAATCCATTTGGAAGAAATAGTCTTCAGTCTGATAAGAGGTAAAACTGCTTTATTAGAGTTTAATCTTCCACAACCTAGTTCAAGTCTAATTAGGGGGTTCGTGACATTTACTTTTTGTGTGGTATCATCAGTTGGAAAGGCCAACTGAAAAAGCTTCTCAGCACCCTTACAATGACATGAACTATGGCTCACAAATTAAATATTTTTGTAGCCATGAAAATAGAAGAGGAACAGCTTGGTTAAAAATTTCAAGACTAAAACAAAGAATGAGCTACATTTTCTATGGTGCTGTATTCTATGTACTGAAATGTTGATTTTTATTATCTAGCAATTTAAGAACTATTGTTTTATTCTTTCTAGGGCTTTTAAAGAAAGTTTTCTAAGTAATAGGTCTGTCTGTATAGGGGAATTGATTTTTCTCTTTTTGAGCATTGTTTTTGATATCTATTTCACCCTGGCATTCTACCATGTAATTTGGAAGCTGATCACAGGGCTCCAAGCAGTGTATCTGCCTATGTTTAAATTCAACAGCTATCAGCTTAAATTATTGCGTCTAAAATTTCATTTATTGTAACATAAACCCCATTCTTTTCCTCTTCTCTCCCCTGTCTCTTCTTCTTGTCTCCTGCCTTCTTCCCCCTTTCATTAACAAAGACTGAAAATCTTTGGTACTCAGAGGTAGTTCTACATTTCTTCTATTTCCATTCTAAATACATTCCATTTGCTTGTGAAATTAATTTTAGATAAAAAAAAAGAAAAAAGAGAAAAATTCCCTTCCAATTATGTTTATATGTGTATAGAAGTGTAGTAGTGGTTTTCATCAATCACAGAAGCTTTATAAAGCTTTAGTATTGTAATTCCTCGTGTATTTATGGATGTAATAACATTAATTTCAAGCTCTCTCTTCCATTTGCAAAACGTAGTTTCTCACTGTAAGCATTTGTTCCTTTTTCTTTTGTACACAGGCTTTAAAAAGCTTATAAAGTATCATTTATAGATGACATTCACTCTCTTGCATTGGAGCCATATATCTCCTATAGCAGGCCTAAATGTAGCAGGACAAAAATGGTTTCAACACCAAAGGAGCTAAAGCTATACTAAAAGAAGAGGGAAGCTGATAATTGGCTGTTGAAGCTGTGTGTTGAGTATTTTGGGGTTTTAGGTTAGGATTCTGTGTCTCGTGGATATACTCTCCCTAGTCACTATTATTTAGTTTGCTCCTTGAGTCTCCTCTTTGTTTTCTGAGTCTAGAATGATATGAATATTTGATGGCAAGCTCAGTGAGGAAGAAGGAAAAATCTCCAGACCAAAGTTTTCTGCTGTTGACTTTGGGGTGAAGGCTGAAGAGGCTGTTAGGCTCAGAGTATGACTGTAGCCGGATTATGCCCCCTAGACTCCCCCTTTTGCTTAAATGCCTGTATGCTTCTGGGGACACTGACTTCTGGCTTGCTGAAGCTCTTTATTTTCTTGACAGTCTGGCAGTAATGCAATTGTCGTGCTAGCTATGAAGTCATTTGGTAATTTACTAAACCAGTTAAAGATGCTTCAGAATCCAAAACGTTATGCCTTAGAAGGAGGTAATTTACTAAGTGATCCTGAAAGTGTGTATATCTATCTATATCTATGTCTTTGAAATAATTTGTATTACCTCCATATTCTAGTATTAGCTATAGGGAGTATTGCAAGTACCTACTTGGTAAGGATTTTAACAAGAACCTTATGTAACTTCACATTTTGCATAACAAAAGGTCACAGCAGCTGAGAATAGAAAAATGTGCTATTATCATAAACAAATACTCCATGATGAATATTTAACATATCTCTTCAATCTAAATTTAAGTACATTTTGTTGTTTATTTCATTTCTTCTTCCTTTGCCTGATTTTCACCTGGATGGCTCTATTTTAAACAGGCACAATAAAGAAATTAGTAATGACTGAGTATTACCTTGGCTCAGCTTAAAAACAGTGCCAAAAGGTAGTCAAATGTTAATGTAGGCCAACATCATCCCACTAGTCAGCACTGACATACGGCACTGGATACTTTTATGTCTTCAAGGTCAGCATCAAGTTCTTCCTATTAATATTGTTCACAGTATTCAGTGAGGCACTGGCTTTGCTCCTTGTATTTGTAGCAAGATTTTTCTTTTGATACCACGTGGAGACCAAGAGCCTTCTGAGCTGGAGTATCAATTCAGTTAAATATGTGTTTTACCATTTGCAACCTCAATAAAACCACTTTTTAATATAGCTCCTCCTCAGAGATTTTTTTTTTTTTTAAAAGCATCTTGGTAATTATTATTTTCTCAGAGAGGTTTTGGGAAATAGAAGGCAGCAAAGTGTCACACAAAATAGCAAAGCAGTCCAGGAGTGCATGCATTTATTGAAGTGTTCCTCATAAAATCTGTCTCACTGTAAGTGATGATTCCCTTACAGTATTCAATGCACAAAAGAGTTTTAACACTTCACTGTACTAAGGAATTATCTAATTCTACATTTTAAGGCACACCTTGAACAAAATTTAGTTTTTAATTAGTAAGACAAAAATGCAGATCTGTTAAATGAATCAAAAGGCTTGCATTCTTACCCCTGAACTTCGAATTAAACTCCAAACACTGAAAATATCTGTAACATCAAACATAAAGGGTCACACTGAATTACTTCTGAAGAGTCAGTTTCCTATGATTTCTTTCTGAAGAAAAAAAATGCCATTGGTTCTGGTGGTTGAACATTCTGATTGATCATAAATGTGCCCCTAAATAGCATATGGCAAAGTAAACAAATCTCAGAATGCTAGGAGGGATGTTAAAAAGTGGTTAAAACATCGTAATCCTATTGTATTTGTTATTGAAATATGGACYGCAGAGCACATGCACATAAAACCACTTGAAAAGCTTGTCATCCTTCTGGATGTATTTGACAAAATAACACATTTCAATGAAATGCCATGGAAGATTAACAGATTAATTATGTATAAGATGACCTCCTATATCCTTGGGCTCTTACTGCTATCTCACTCTCTCTCAATGCCACTCTGATACAATTATAATTGGAACCACAGTTCCTTATGCCTGTTTGAGCTTTGTTGTTTTATTGCTGCTGCCTTGCATGGGGAGGACTACCTCTAAAAGCAGGAAACATGCATTCTCTTTAACAGTTTTTCCTCTGCTTCAAATAGAAAACCTAATTCTAAAGGAATATGGAATGCAGAAACTGCTGAACTACATATTGGCATTGGGATTAAACAGAATTTCTTTGCAGATTTATAAAAAATAAAACAGTAGCATTCTGTAAACAGCATTGATTAGGTGTATTACATGTAAGAGACATTTTAGAGAAGAGCAGGTGCAAGAAATGAATATAATCTGTTCAACTAGTCCACTACACTACCAGTGTAAAGCTTCTCTGCATTTTTTTCTTCAGTGTTTTGGGGGCCATTTAAATATGAATCAAGTGATGTAGCAACTCTCCCTGCACCTAGAAAAGAAAAGTATCAGTAAGCAAAGCTCTGCTTTTTCTCCACTGACATTCTCCCTTGCCTTTGTTTTTTCATTATTTTATTCATTTATTCTCTCTGCTTCTAATGACACTTACTATTCATAACATTGTCATTAAAATATCCCTTGCACACAAGGGTAAACAGTGTCATGATCAAACACAGGCTGCACAGGAAAGAGCGTAGGCAGTAGTGCAAACTTTTTAAAGCCATATGTCCTTGAACTCTTTACTACTTCGTATGCTCTTCCTTCATTATGCTGGAGGTATCCAGAGGCCACGCTTGTCAGAACACTCTCTGATCCACAAAGAGCCATACCACGTAGCCCAAGACAGGAGTAATAAGCCAGCTTGCCCTTTCTCTGTTTTGCTACCACTGTAGCAAATTGAGAGATTGCTGTAGAAAGGATTATGACTGCTGTACGTTGAAGGAACATGCTCACGAAACGGAAAGGCTCGCGAGGGTCACGGTAGGGAGGGGCAATACTTGCTAATTATTTCCAGAGTTTACAGCAACCGTGTACTGGTGGCGTAGCACAGAACAAGTCTGGGGTCTAACTTCATTCTCCAAGGAAACTCCTCTATGTTGTCACAGTTGCACATACATTCTCCTTTTCCTCATGGTAAATGCTCTATTATAAGTTCAGCAGCAAAGCAAGCTGGTATAGGGCAGCAGATATCCTATATCCTGCAGGCTTAACCT
Source organism: Oceanodroma leucorhoa (assembly GCA_030449065.1). NCBI lineage: Eukaryota > Metazoa > Chordata > Aves > Procellariiformes > Oceanodroma > Oceanodroma leucorhoa. Next base: position 14,632,485 of record JASVER010000010.1, read on the forward strand.
GACCTTTAGAGATATATCAGCAATGATCTTTTCCCTCTTTTTAAATTCCTTAGACCTGCCTGGTAAAGAGAATCTGTTCCCACAATGTTATTGATACTTTCCTGAAACAAGATGGACTATTATATGAAATTTCCACTTCATGCCAAGCCATAAGGCAACACCTGTGGGGAGTAACAGCACAGATGCTTAAATATTGTGAATCCAGTACTTTAGACTCTGCATTTGTGTGTGTGTGKGGGGAAATGTGAAGGGAGATAGAGGTGCCCTGGAGTTTGATAGAGAAATGCATGAGGAAGGAGATAAGGTGGTTTGATGGGAAAGGTGTGTGCTTTCCAGCAAAGCCCCTCTGGGCACAGACCCTAGTGGCATGCGCAGTACTGTGGCTCTGGGCTGTGGCTGTTACGTGGAGTCCGAAAGCAGAAGAGACACTGCTGCACTCTATAATAGATTCAGTTGATGCTAATATTGCAGGTACAAGATCTGAACTCAGTAAAGGTCTCTTACTGACAGCTTGAGACTTGACAGAACTGCTGGTATAAAATGTCAGTATTTTCCTTCCAAATTTTAGAAATACAAACTTGTAAACTTTGGTGAGATAAAAATTTGTTTCCAAGCCTGCAACTTCAATATTTTCACAGTTGATTTTGCAGCAGTGTTTTTCTTATCTGCTCAGCTGCAGGTGAATGTAATTATATGCAAGTTAGAGAAAAAGAGAGTGAGAGATTGCAGCCATGAGAGTATTTAGAATCTGATAAATCAGACCAGTTTGAAGCTTCAAAACAAAACTATACTAGACTGACATTTAGTAACAATACATATTGCTAGTGGTTAGTTCTTAAACATTATTAATCGTTATCACCACTTCAAAGCAATCAATTCTTATTAACAAGCTTATCCTAAATTAATGGTAGTACCACAGAGCTGTGTAGTTAGTGCTAATGGATATGGTTCTTGGTCTTAGTCACTGAGGTTGAGATCATCAGGCTATAGAGCTCTTGGACGAGGGAAGATGAAACCATTCTGGGTAAAGCCATTCTTCCCTGTTTTTCCTCTCATGCTGTTGGTGTTTCTGTATTCCTTGCCCCTTTTGTTGTTATGTATTACCCTTAGCTGTATTACAAAATGCTTGTACATGTTGACAGTGCATGTTTATGTTAATTTAGAATACCTATGCCTGAATTCAAGAAAAGCAAATATTGTGTCCTGCTTGATATATTTCTACTTTATGGGTGCAGCAGGCCTCTGCTCTTGCTACAGCATTGTAGCATCTTTTTCTTAATTACTTTTCATAGCTAGCAAATGTAGTCCATGAGAAAATTTTTATTTTCCCACAATCTAAGCTATTCTAATATAAATTTTTTAGGTGCTTATTCTTTAAAAAATGGTACATACTCAGTTCATGTCAGTGTCTGGGAAGAGCAGAGATTGCCAAAGGATTCTCTGTAATAGTTAGGGGGACACCTCATGGGAAGCCTACATGGATTCCCTGGGTTCGAGCAGAGAAAGAGCTTCACTCGTGAAGGAAAAAATATTTCCCCTCCTTTCCACCCCCTGTCAAACAGAGGCTGTTCAGATGACCGGGATGGGCAAAAGAGAAAACTCAGGCCTTGTGAATCACTGCGTGCTTCTAACTTACTGTAATTTGAATTCTGGACCTTCTTGTTCATTAGGTCACAAGAAAAGAATGGCCATTTTGTCTTATCTTCCTGCATATTTCCTACCTTTCACGATCTCATTAAAGTATGAAATGTTTCATTTTTACTTTCTATAGGCTTGTACTACTTAGTGCCTTACACTACTGAAGGTTTGGACTATACGGGGGCTTTAACTTGCTGGTGTATGGCTTTCTGAGGATCTAAGGCACTATGATTTCACCTTGGGCTGGTCTGTTGGTATCGGAATTTGTCTCCGATTTCCTCACAGAACAAACAGCTACTTTACACTCTAGATGAATAATAATAGAAACTGCTCTAGTATATGTTTCATAGCTACCAAAAGCCCTGCCTGGATCCATACAAAAAGGGCTTCCCATGAAACAAGTACATATTTATGGATACAGAGATAAAATTCAGAACCAGGTGGTTGTTTGACCTCTGTATATTTCTAATACAGACATCTCAAAACATCACCTCTAACTGAATGTTTTAATACTCTGAAACGATATTCTGTTTCTCTTACTGCTTTTTTCGTTGTATCTCCCATGCAGTGCTCTTATTTAGTAAATACAAATCACTAGACTTATGCTCATCACTTATTTTATTTAATTGTGTTGTACTCTGGCAAGATTGTAACTGTTTTGACTCTGCTTGGTTTGTTTTAATCACAACCTCTCCTAAAACACATTGTAAAGATATTTACATAGAAAGGTATGGTAAAGACATGGGGAAGGGGCTGCTCTGCAAAGGAGTAGGAGTATTTTTTGTCTGCTTAGACTTGTTCATCTGTATCCAACTGAAAGCTTCTTTAAACCATGGAGTGTCCTGAACTGTCACATTTTACAATGAGATCATTTTGTATTCCTTTTGCTTGATGATTGCTAAATGAGATCTAGAGCAAACACAGCTTTGATATCACCTTCAGACACAAATTTTGTGTCTAAGCAGAGCAAATACATTTTTAGCTCTTCACCTCAGTACTTCCTATGACTAATCCTTGTAGCATTATTTTTTCCTCCCAGTTTTTAGTTTTCTTCACTGCCCTCATAATTATTGGTAATTTTTCTATTTCTCAACTGGGCTATCTCACACTGTGGTTTATATCACTGTCCTTTGAACAGCAGCTTTCCCAAATGTCTTAGTTCTTTTTAGTTGTCATTGTGTGTTGTTGTTTTTTAAAATAATGCTTATTTTTGCCTAAAAAAAAGGAATGAATACATGAATATTACCAACCAAAAGCTAAAATAGACCAAACTCTAAAGAGGTAACAAATTCCCTATTGCTTTACCTAGTCCACAAATTCTTCAATCCTACAGATACCTTGAAATCACAAAGGAAAATTTTCTTTCATGTGCTCTCAGGTTTTTTTTTTTTTTTTTAGAAAAAACCCAGAACACTTGGTAGCCACTTGCCCGTTAAAATCAGTTAGTTTTCAGTCACCACTGGTTACAGTCATATGCAGTGAGTGCATGTAGATGTTCAGAACTTTCTGCTTGTCCAATTAGCGTGACCTCAGATAATCCTGCTGGAAGACAGTGAGGGAACACGTGTCCCTGTGAGCTCATTGCTTACCTGACAGTGAGCTTTAGTACAGGCAAATTTGACAATCAGGCTGAATAGTATTCTTTCTTTCCGGGGGCTAATATGTCAAGGTATGGAACTAACTCATTTTGTTGCAAACACAAACAGTCATTGTCGTTACGTTCTGATTGTGAATTTCCATATTTTAGTCTGATTATAAATTTCCCCAGATTTGTGTGGTCTCCAAGAGAAAGAGCATTTTAGCAAAAAGTGAAATACATCCAAATATGAAAGATACATACCTCATTTTTCCTGCTTCCTGAGGACTCACTAATGTTATTGGAGTCAGTGGTCTGCTCACTTGAAGCACTTTTTACAATCACAGCTTTATTCCTTTTAGGGATATGATGGTGTCAGTAAGGAATATGAGTTGTTAAATGCCTTGAAATAGCAAGTAATTTAGGGTGATAACCAACAGAGTGTCAAGGCCAAATGTGTCAGCTTATGATACAATATTTTTGACAAGTATATCTCCCACTATATTATGTTGTGTTACATCTAGCCATGTGTTTATATATGTGTGTGTTATTTTTTGTTTATTTTAGAATATTGTGACACTGTCACTGGAGTTAGTGATGCATTTTAAAATCATTTTTGTAAATGAGCCTCTTTAATTGCAAATATTCAAATTATATGAGTCAGGGAGGGCCAGTCAACTGTGCTGGATTTTGTTACGTTTTATGAAGCATTTTATTTTATGTAAGTGAAGTGCTTATTTAGACTTCCAGTTGGACTGAAGTTGGAATACCAGAAAAACGAAGCTGATTTTGTTATTCTAACTAGAAATTTGCCCAAGAGTTGAATGGAAATTCTAGGGAATGGTGTAGTAGTGTTTGGAGTCAGATGGTTGTGTRGCATAATAACGGTATCTGGTACATTATGATCATTGCTGTCCTCASAAATTGGTGTTAGAATGCAAAGGTGATGTCCTCACCACCTCCTGGGTGATTCTGGTGCATGAGAGCGCCAGTGAGCCTGCTCGCTGGGAATTTATCTTCGACCTCTTCACTCCCTGGGTAACTGACAGGAAAGGCTACTGTGGAGAACTCTCCATTAAAAGATCATGAAAGAAAATTATGTTTAGTAAATCCCCCACCACACCCCAGTTCTTGATTAGGTTCCTACTAAGCTAATGACCGTTCACCTATCCTTTCTAATTTGTTGGGTGTTTTTGGTTTTTTTTTTCTCTTCAGTGACACACATAATTCTTATCGATCAATCCTTCCCACGTTGTCCGTCATTCAGGAGTCTCCGGTCTGGAAAAGTAGCATGCTACTATAGGTGAGGTTCATGTATATACCATTTATTTGCTTAGTTGTGGAGATTTTCTGAAGATGTTTCCCCAAGTTAATAAAGTATCTGCAGCACTGATGTGTTGTGGTTTAACCCCATGGCAAGCACAGAAGCCTGTCAATTAATAGCTACACAGCAATAACAGCTATAAATTCGATCTAGCACATTCCAATCAAACCTGTTGTTATCTCAAACCCTTTGAGCCCCGTGTTGGGCGCYAAAAAGGACTGTCATGGTTTAACCCCACCCGGCAACTAAGCCCCACCCAGCCGCTCGCTCACTCCCCCCTCGGTGGGATGAGGGAGAGAATCAGAAGAGTAAAAGTGAGAAAACTTGTGGGTTGAGATAAAGATAGTTTAATAGGTAAAGCAAAAGCCGCGCACGCAAGCAAAGCAGAACAAGGAATTCCTTCACTCCTTCCCATGGGCAGGCAGGTGTTCAGCCATCCCCAGGAAAGCAGGGCTCCRTCACGCCTAACGGTGACTTGGGAAGACAAACGCCATCACTCTGAACATCCCCCCCTTCCTTCTTCCCCCAGCTTTACATGCTGAGCRTGACGCTCATCCCTATGGTGTGGGATATCCCTTGGGTCAGTTGGGGTCAGCTGTCCCGGCTGTGCCCCCTCCCAGCTTCTACTCGCTGATGGGGTGGGGTGAGAAGCAGAAAAGGCCTTGGCTCTGTGTCAGCACTGCTCAGCACTGCCGAAAACATCCCCGTATTATCAACACTGTTTTCAGCACAAATCCAAAACATAGCCCCATACGAGCTACTGTGAAGAAAATTAACTCTGTCCCAGCCAAAACCAGCGCGGGATGGAAGAATTAAATGTAGAAATTACTCTTTCAGACAGCAGCATTTTTAACTTAGTCATTTACATTTACATCTTCTTCTCCTCTCTTTTCTAAAGAAATTATGGGCTTAGTCCTTGAAGACGATCACTTTAGTTCACCAAAAGACATTTATCTAATCCACCAAACCTTTGGAGAGCTGATCTGTATTTGGGGTAAAGAATTAAAAGAAAACCAATCCCCCCCTCCCCCAACTTTATCTAGGCAGAGTAAGCACATGCAACAGTACACAAGGAATTTAAAAAGTAATTTTTTGAATCAGGTAGAATACAAAAGACTGAACTTCCATTATGTTTGTGTTCTGTACGTCATTCAGGATACGAGACAGCAGTGAGCAGCTGTCACTTTACTGCTTCAGCATTTATTTATTAAAGAAATGGTAAGATCGACATAAGTCGCTGTATATAGTAGAAATAAAATGATTAAGAAAGAATATAGTCACAACATCAGTGTCCCCTGCTTTGAAAATAAACCTGTTTACTTATTTTATGTATCAGCTGGAGACGATCATGCAGTGACAGCTTAGTATTCTTTTGACATTATCTATCAAATTATATAAAATATTTGTCTTTTAGTGTCACTATTCATTTTAATGAAATAAATTCTGTTCTTAATTATAAAAGAAGCATACTAGTACTGGGGATGCTTTAAATTTTTAAAAAATATGTTCTTATCCAGTCTTTAGGAGTCTTTGTAGGAAGCCCTTTTAAAATAGGTGGTAAAAGATATACTAATCCATTAGAATGCATATAGTGATATTTTGACTGTTGTCCTGTAGGTAATATTTCAGTTGTACATTTCAATATCTACATATAGAACACAAATAAAGGTAAAACAAGCAAGCAGAAATTAAGGGACTTATTTGAAACAAACTTTGATTTTACTTTAAATGTTAAATGCTTCCTCTTTGTTTTACTATTACTTCAAAATTGCAGTGGAATTGCCAATAAAATGTAAACATAAAATGCAGTGGAACTGCAGGATGAGCTGTGCAATTCTTCTTTTATCCTCTTTTTTTAAGTAGTTTTTCCTGTGTTCTTTTAAAAGACGAAAGAAAATGTGCCAAAGAATCTGTTCTCTAACTCCCATAAAGCAAACTATGTAGCGGAAGGTACGTGCACAACCCCTGTTAGCGTTGACTCATACAGTGCACTTAAATGTGCTCCAGATCTTCCTTGTATGACATATAACAGCGTAGCAAACCTGACTTAAAATCTTTATAATGCCTCAATTTCCTATATAACATGTATAATAATTTGAAAGCAACAATAATGAACCTCCTCAAAGATGCTGGGAACTAGTTCTCTCTATAGCCGGTTCTCTCTGTCAACACTAAAGACCACAACTATGTGAAAGCTGCAGTAATTATTGCAGCAGGAACTGGGTTGGAACTGGGCCCAGGAGCCCATGGATAGAGGGAAAGAAGGGACTTTCTGGTACTGTACCTATCTGGGAGCAATGCTTATTCATAGTATGGAAAAAAATTCAGAAATGAGTAAAAGTGAAGAAAATAGAGACAAGCTATTTTTTTGTCCAAGAAGTTGATTAGTATTGGTCAGGTTAATTAACAGTGCTCTATTGCCTTCCAGAACACTGACTCTACCTACATTTAAATGCCTATATCCCAGGAAATAAAATATTAATGTACTGACCACTTTTCAGGACAACACATATCATTTAGAAGGCTTAGAAAAATAGTCTGTTAGTTGTTAAGGTAGTATCCACCCTATTTATAAGAACAGTTCTACTCCACTATAATAYGGCAGCATTTTAATTATCTCAGCCAATATCCTTTTATTTGACAACAACAATTATTTTGGAATATTGTGGAGAGATAACTGGCCTGAAAAATAAGGATTGTGTTTTTAAAGATTTGACATCAGGTTATGTCATATTCTCAAAACCTTGCACTGATACCAATATGTCTTTCCTAATTAACTTGCAGGACTAATAAKAGTAGGGAATAATAATATTAAAAGTAAAGGGGCAATCTAAAGAAACTTTTAATTATTTTTATTTTTTCCTTTTGCTTATCTTATTTGAAATTGCACTGGCATTTATTTGCCTGATCTAATTTCAGCACATTGTTTGGATCTGCAAAAATGTTATTTCTCATTTCTTGCATTGTTCGGGCTTTTTTTCCTCCTCCTTGTTTTTATTGCAGTGGGTCTAATTCTGAATATGTTATAAATAATGTGTAGGTTTTACCATGGATCTTTGAACATAGGTGGATCTTACCCTCTGAGAACAAAAAGAGAAAATAGAATGGACTGATGAGTGTGTATATACATAAAATATCAGTTCTGCTCCCACATGCACCTTGAATACAAACTCTATTGTTTCAAAGAAATGCACTTGTGAAAAAACTAGAATGATACAGTGTATCTAAGAAGGCTTTTAAAATCATTATAGTAGGGTAAAAAAGGTATGAAATATAAGTAAAGGCTGTCAGTAAATTCCTTCCAGATTTGTCAGTTCTAAAACTAGAATATGTCCTTATGGATTATTTGGTGGTATAATGCCTGAAGAGTTAGCTCTGCAGGGTTTATTAGAAAAACATAAATTTTTATATAAAAATGAACAATTAAATTGTGGAAACAAATAGGAGGGAAATCACTGAACATCATTGCTACATCAAGAGAAGTTTTAGTGGAAACTGTATCTTTTGAAGCCTTTTAGGAATTAAAATCCCTGCAGAATTAATTAGCAGGTCTGTAAAAAAAMCACTAGAAAACAATCTAATAGAAAATTAGTGGTAGTAGTAGGCTTGCAATTAARGTTTTGTTTTGTTTTAAAAATTAAAATATGCAACTAGCATATTTCCTATGAAAAAGTTAGTTCAGAATAATAGCTAATGTTAGGTCACACAAAAAACTTAATGCTCCAAAGTCTGAAGTGTCTCAGTTCTTTTGTACCCTTCCTACAAATTGCAAAGCATTAATATACCATCTCTAAATCAGTCCTGGAGGAACTAGTGTAGTACAATGTTCTGTAAAATTGCATTTACCAGAAGTTCACCCTGAAGAAAAAGACATGAGGCAACTTAAGTGGAGGATGTGGTTTATTTTTCTTGCTTGTCTCTATTGTTGTGCTAAATCTTTAGTAAACTTATTCTCTCATTTATTTTAAAAGTTTGCTTATCAGTCAAGAGATGGCTCGTGATAATCCCAGAAACCTCTGAATAAAAGTCCCTTGTGGTATAGTCTGCAGAATGCTTTTGTAGTACTTCTAGCTCACTTCAACCTTCCACTGAAACCTCAGATAAGCTCAAATGGCTTATTATTAAATGGTGACACACAGTCTGTGCTAAACATGCTGGTTAAGTCATGTAAAAGWCTCTGTCCTCTTTTACGCTTTGACTTTCTTAAAGAAGTACTGAAAAGATACTTTAACAAAGTGTATCAATGTTAGAAGTGAGGGAATAGGAACATTTCTTGTTCCATCCCTGTTATGTAATTGGTGGTTCATGCAGCAGTTACCTTCCTCTTGTTATTTCTCATCACAGTGAAACTATACTAGAAGATGATGGTAATTGGTTCCTTTGGTGGCAGAATCCTCACTCTGAAACTGCCAGTGAGATCTGGTTATCCTTTCACCCCTAAGGATTTTCCGTCTAAGTCAAAGTTGAGATGTGGTGGCAGGTAAAGAAAATCGTATTCCTCTTAGCCGTGGCAGAAATTGAGACTTGGAAGAAACTGGGAGAGCCAGATTGGAATGCTCTTGAACTTGGGAAGATAATAGAAAATGCTTTGGTGATCCCAGAGAAGAATGTGCAATAAATCTAAACTGGTAGGAGAATAAGGAAAGAGTGCTTGAGGTTAGAATGAGCCCTATAATAACAAAGGACATTGGAGAGGGAAATCAGATAAAAGTGGATTAAAGTATAAATAAATATATAGCATGTTGTGAAGTTATAGCCTGGTATGTAAGCGGATCTTGATTTATAACTGGGGTATATCTGGTTATTCTTGTTATTAACTGCCTGGAGCTGGTAGGGAATATAAACAGTAACCCCCATCAGTCAGATCGACCCACTAAATCCACCTGTCACTTGTGGGTTGTTATTGGGTATCTGTTCTAACTGAACACAGAACCAGGCTTCAAAAGCAACTTGAGGCTTTGAAACTGATGCAGAGAACAGCTCACATTTTTGTGTTGTCTTATTCCCTAAATATATGTCATCTTTTTCCATTACTGTATGGTAGGGATATGCATGTACTGACCTTGCTGAATGACTGTAGCAAGTTGTGAATAATGTATGAAATATAAAGCTCCTGCTCAGCGCACAAATAATATAGTGTTGGGCAATCAGGGCTGTTCTGAACTGTGTTCTGATGCTCACAGTGTTCAGTACTGTCCTAAAACCTGTTCCTGCATCAGAGCAAGGGCAAAATACATTAGAAAGTCAAATTATTTTGAAATCGAACTATTTGTATTTTATTTCCATTTTTCCTGTAATTTTCCAACTTGATAATTATGATATTAGTTTCTAATGCTTCTAGAACACTGTTAGCTACTACAATTTTGCCTTCTCTTGACATACACAGATGCTTTCGAAATTCTGATATCCTGTAGGCATAGCTAGACAGAGTTTTCATCTGGCAAGACAGTAAATAATCTTTTACCAAAGATGAATATAACAGCTGCTGATGGATATCATACTTAAAATGACTGTAAACAAAGGGTTTTTTTTAAAGATTTTTGCTTTTTGGCTCATCTTTTGAGAGCAAGGGATTTTTTTTTTTTAGGTATGCATACTGCTTTGTGTTAGATAAGAGTATTGGTGAGGGACAGCTTTCTTGTCACCCATATCATACATGGCTTTGTAGCAGCTGGTACCACAGCTTTAATGCGACTCCTGAGAAAGTTCGGTCTCCTGCTTTGTTTATGGTGGCTGAAGGTTACATARGTCTATCACAGCCTTCAGCCACAAGCAGCTGATTCATTGATGCATTTGGTCCAGACAGTTGTATAATATGAAGACATGACTAGGCTTTGAAGTTGAATCTACGTTCTATGAAAATCTTGTGTAGAGTATATAAGAAGATTCCAGATATGTCTGGCATGATTGTGCAGCCTGCCCAACAGAGGAGGAGGACGACAGATTTCCTGGATAGAATTTCCTGAGGGTTATTTGTGCCTTATTTTGGTTTGTTGAACTTCTGTGATCCAGATGGAAAATGACAGAGGTATGAGTAAACAAGGATCATTAGTCACTAGGATAGGACTATCTCCAAACCAACAGGAATACTAGAAAGGATAACTTATTACTAATTAACTGTAACTATGCAAAACATTATRTCAGAACAGAATCCAGCAGCATTCCTAAATTGTAGGTGGGATTAACAAGATCTACTAGAGCATATTGCAAGGGCTTTGTATGTATATGCATATGTTTCAAWATCCTACCAACATTATCTTCTGGGTTCTTAGTTTCAAATTCAATTTCCTGTTTGCATTCCAAAGTTAAGCTTCATTGAGCTCTAAGATATTTTTGGGAGTAATATTCAGAAATAAATTAAATGATGACTTTGTCTTTAAACTTAGAATTTTTCAGTTTCTAAAGCATAATGTGTATTTGTGCTATATTTCAATACTAAGRCCTGTGAATACAGCTACACAACTGATTAAATCCCTTTTGTATGAAGAAAAGACTTTCATGTCTTGCAGTAAGTGTCTTTCTATTTGCAGTGATCAGCTGTTTTTTGGAAAGTTTAACAGCAAGTGCTGATCTAAGAATTAATGGGTATTTAGCTGAAGAATTTAGACAAAACAGTTTCTTAATCTGATAGCGGGAATGAATGACAGAAAACAGTCCAGCAATGACTTTGACAGCAAGATGTGTAAAATTTTATGTAGTGAAACTGCAAGGAAAGACAGATAAATCTGTTTGTGTGATGATACATAGTTCACTTCTAGAGTTCTATAAAATCATGTTCCTATTTTTATTCCTGGTGCGAACAGGTGTGTTTCTATCCATCTATCAAAGGGTATGAATCAGGTGCAATTTCTTTGGAGGCCTTCTACATACTTAAATATCATATGCATAATTTGTAATAGATATGTTTATTACTAATATATAGTTGTATAAATGTATAAATATTCCACTTTTCTGGGAAGTTGTCATATGTCTATATCTGATATATTTGGTACTTCTGAATTACAAGTTGCAAACTTTCCAAAGCAGAAAGAAGTGTCAGAAGCTGCATGGACTTAGATAAATGTAGGGTATTATTATTAATTATACTTCTCACAGACAAGTGAAGCTTGTTAGAATACTAGAAACAACTCAAAGAGAATTGTTCACTGATTTTTTTTTCTTTTTCCTTGCTGGAACAAATTAGAAAAAAAGATAACATAGTAGTCTACAGACATAATATGTTGAGATGGAGAAACCCTTTGTGTTCATAGCCAAAGCAAAAAAAAAAAAAAAAAAGAAAAAAAAAGTGAATGACCTTTTAACTTAATTTTCATTTTTACTCTAATTTCTGTTTTGTTCCTGAGAGACCAGACTTAGTAAAGCAAATCAATAGAGAAAAAAGTGCCGTCTTTGCATAGATTCTCTTCTGTATTTGTTTCTGGTTTTGTTCCACTGCAGAGGCAGTTTTAAGAGGGCTGTGTACTACATGTCCTGCAGATATGGTTTGACCTCTTTGAATTGTTACTCAGGAAGCTTGAAGGGAGGGCTGGAAAGCTCATCTTGATTTAGTTTCTCAATTCAATGTATAAATCATTGCACCTGCCTGCAGATCATGCTGGTTATGATGCAAGAGAAACAGTTCTTTTCTGAGCTTCTTTATCAGGCACATTAGATAAAGGCCATGTTTCCCCTCCAGGATGGACAGTTCATCAAAACTTCTGCACGTGCATGCCATCTTTAGAACTCCTGTTACTATGGTTATGCTGTAATTGTGTCCCTAGATTCACACTGAACAGCCATCACCATTTACCATGCAGACACTCTGACAGACAAGGTGCTGGATAGAACATTAATGACTGAAGATACTCCAAATGACAAAATGCATGAAGTCTTATAGCAAACTGAATTTGTGGGGCTTTAATATACTTTATCACACTGATAACCTGATTTGGCCTTCCTGAATATGAGAAAACCTCTTTACTTGGACTGTGTTTAATTTGCTAGCTTAATATGTCATACCCTACTCTAGGCTGGACCCGCTATTGCTGTGACAGCCTTTTTACTTGAGTGATAATGACCCTGGATGCTACTGATGAAGGTGACAGCAGAGAAAGTATTGGCTGAGATTTTTATAGCATTGCTAGGAGTTCATCCATACATTTTTTTATACAAAATAAGGAGTCCTTCTGTGTTTATGCAAGTTCAGGACCTTTGAATGCTAGACTAATATTAAAGTTGTAATCATAATGGTAGGAAGAAATTCTAACCCCTGACATAGGGCGTTATCGGGCCTCAAAAGAGCAAGAAGAACACTAATGTGATGATGTATTTGCTTGATTTTCTAATGGATGGTTCTGAATATGCTCATAAAATCAGGGGATTGCTTTTCAGATGCATGGAGCATTCATAATTTCTATTGACTTCAAATGCAAGTGCTTAGCACTTCTGAAAGGAGAGGATGCCATGTGAAAACCCATTATAAACTGTGAATTTTCATGCTTAAACTAATGGTAAAATGACATGAATCTATTGTTAATTAGCACTAATTTGTTTTACAATATCAGATATATAATGGAGAAGAGCTTCAGAACATCGCAGGTATAATACTGGCACTCAGATCAAATCAGATTTACCTCATACTTACAGCTTCAACGTGCAAGGCTTTCAGAATATCAAAGTATAAWGTGAGCTGGGTGAAATTTGACCCTCTATCTTATAAGAACATATTACTTTAAAAGTTTGAGGAGACAGGAAGAATGTGAAGGTAACCAGTATTCAAACCATATATGCTGTAGTCTCTATGGAATGTTTTCCTTTCAGTTCTTTTTATATTGTGTAATAAGTTACTCAATGTGGCTTTCAAGTGAGAAAAAGATTGTGAAGTTAAGACTTATTAAAGTCCTCATTTTCAGAGAGAAACTATGTAGAGTAGGTTTTCAACTCTGTAGAGAACAGTATTTTGGGAGGTAGCTTTCTCATCTTAATTTAATGAACTTAAGAAAAAATTAGAAGATTTTTCCAAGTACACAGAGTAAAACATGCTTAGAATACAATGAAAGAAATTGCAATTAAAAAAAAATTTTGTTAAACCAAGTAGGTTTTTCCAACCAATAAGACAAGCAATAGCATTATGGCAGGAATTAATCACTGAGTGTATTTCTGAAGAGAAAGGGTAGGTTTAAATCCTGCCTTTAGTAAAGAGGCATTATTTTGTATCTGCTTTACATTCTGTTAATTGGAAATTTCACGGGCAGTTTTGTCGTGCAGGTAATCTAATGACATTCATTGAGAGTTTATGTCTGTAGCTTCAGTTAGGGTTGCTTTTGCATTTACTGGGACAATGAACTGCCAGCCAAGAAGTCTATAAGAACATGTAACTGAAGTGAAGCAGCACTCTGCAGATCAGATATATTTTGTGGAGTATCGTATTTTACCGAAACTYCAATTAAGTCCCAAATGTCTACTTCTATCTGTTTCCTTTTGATTGCTGATAGTCTAGATATTTACGGGTGAGTATAATCATAATCAGTCTCATCTTTTTTCTGTACTTCTATCAACCCAGTTGTCCTTTCTGTCCTGTCTTTATTTCTGTGAGGGCAGCAGGAATGGCTTTCTGCAGAAATTTGTATTCAGTGGAAGATCAGCCTTTATTTTACCCTCTCTGGAGCACTGCTAGAAACTACTGTCTTTCATTGCATAGTAGTAGTACAAGAAGAATAAATGTTGACTTCAGCAAGACTCAAAAATTTGTAATCATATGGTGTACATACTCCAGAGTATCGGAATAAAAGTGGAGATTGTTACAGTGCATTACTGTCTGTGAAGCTTAGGAGTGTGATTTTCCTGGCTATTATAATTATGTAATTATGAAATAGAATATGATATTTAAATTTTATTTACTTAGTGGATGATTAATATTTAAGCATATTTTCTTTACGGAACCTGATGAAAAAATGCTTTGATGATTTTGACAGCAGGGATTTCAACTAATAGACTGATACTTGTTTCATTCTACTTCTAAAACACTAAGATTTAAAATAGGAATTTGGCAGACATTCAGTCATTAAGCTAGAGTGGCATTTTTTTGAAATAATTTATACTATTAGCATTTTAAAAGTCTGTTGCCTCTGCAACTTGAATTCYACTAGAACTCTTGAGACATAATGACTCTATTGATGCAAATTGGCTACAGTGATTCATATCTATTGTATCAAATGCATATGAAGTTTTATTCCCATGGAATAAATTAAAAGAAGTTATATTTTGTGGAAACCATACAACTCTGTGTCATGAAAATTTCAGTGAAGTTTNTTTTTTTTTTTTTTTTTTTTTTTAATCTTTTATCTATTTAGGCTAAAATTTGCAATGAAAACTAACAGTATTCAGCTACCTTTACATTTCAATATAATTTGAATGCAAAAGTTTTATAGGTCTTTCATAATAAAGCTGCTGTTCCAGAAATAGTCCTTCCTGGGCTTAAAACTAGAATGAAGCCTTATCAGGCTAACAACTAGTTCACAATGGAAGAGTTGCAAGCAGACATCCTGAGATCCTCAGCCTAACTGCCGTTGGAAGTTCACGCTTTATTGCCTAAAGAAGCTGCTTGTTCTCTAATGGATCTTTTTTTGAATATCTTGGAGAGATGATGGTGGGATTGGGATTGGGATTGTCATTAGAGRCCTCTTTCCTGCCAATGTATGGTCTCAAAGCTTAATTACAAATCTCTTCAAAATACAGGCTCTGTTCTTTTAAACCAAACTTCTCRCACCTTGCAGATTCACTTGATGCTATGGGCCTTGCAAAAAATAAACCGTAATTGAAGAGAGTTTCTGTAAACTTGTAGGCATCCTTGCACATGCCTTGCCTCATCACATCAATAGTAATAACTCTCCTTACATGACAACAGGGCATGTTATACTTTTACAAACCCAGCAGAATCCACAGAGATCTTGCTTGTGGAAGTTTATGATGAAAGAGTCTATTAATGTTGTTATGATTTAGGTAGTGAATAATACTTAGAATGATGAAGTAGCATCTGAAAAATTCATGGGAATGCCAGATCTTCCCCTGCGAAGTCCTGCTTTCCTTTCCTTCATATCCTAATTTGGTCAGGGAGTTGAGCGTTCCTTAGAATGAGATCCTTGAAATCCTTGCCTSTGCACAGAAAATGAAAAATCATGTAATAACTTGAATTACAAAAAATGCATAACATATGTGTACATATTGTGAACCTCTGTTGTGCCCCTAGCAGAAGTATTCACAAGGAAGGTGAAAATATAAGCATTTTAATAACTTTTACTTATGGCCATATGTTTCTAATGTGTGTTAGAAAGGCTGTTACAATTTTAATGTTCTCAAAATTCAAAAGTCTATGGCACATGTTTAGCATCATGCAGTAGAAATAGATTGTTCCCTAGAGAACCGGGAGTGACAACTTACAAATCATTTGTGCTTSTTCGAACAATGTGTTATGAAGAAAGGATTGTGGGAGATCATATAAATCATATTTCATATCCTCACCATAAAAAGAATTGCAATTATATTGGGAAAATATTGAGTCAGATACATGTTGTGAGAGGTGTTCTGATTTTACACTCTGCAGCCAGAGCCATTGGCTGCAGCAAATCACTGACCAGTTTAAAGATCTACAAATCAATGTCAGAGCCTATTATTAGTCTCAGTGTCCTAAAAGTGAGCTGACAATTTGTTCTGAAAGGAGTTTTGTCCTCTAGGGTAACCTGGTAGTAATACTGACACAGGGAATTACTGAGTCAGATTGACAGTCACGCCTGGAAGGGTCACCCAGGTTTCTAATGATTAAATGCCTTACTCATAAGAAAGTGTTTATCGTATTTTCATGCATTTAGGAAATGTAGGTCAAAAGTGTAATTCCTGGTGTAACTCCATGAACTTCGACTGGATTTATGCTGAGGATGAGTTTGGTTCCCATGAATTTACTGGAATTGTAACTGTTTTATCTAAGTGAATCATGCTTTATACATGTTTAGTAGTCATTGTAGGAGTGCATCATAATGGGTTCCAACTTATTTATTAATTTTCAGAAAAATTGTCTAATATTTAATCTTCCTCAGAAGGCAGTTTCACATTTTCTTTATATGTGGTACTAAGCAAGAGGCTGTTTCAGCTGGAATACTGCAGTCAAAATGTTCCTAACACAGATGTGGTAAATTAAAAAGAAAAGGATGGATTTATAGCAGTGATGTTAGCTAGTGGCACCACTCTGCAGGRAACGGACACATCTGTGACTGTGAGAGTAAAAGAATTTAAAATCAAATTAATGGTCTGTATAGTATAATGCAAATCCCAGAGGTCTAATGATGCTGCTTTTAGCTCAAGTAGCTGCTACGGTTTTAATAAAGATACCATAAATAAGGAGCTTAAAAAGTGTTAGGTAACACTAACATAAGATTTAGCTTGTCATAGTATTCTGAGTTATCAAAGTAAATTTTAATGATGGTAAATGAGCTTTAGACACAAAATGTCAAAATTACTGGGTTCTTCAATAACCTTATTGGATCTTTTCTGTTAAGGTGTCAGCTTATAAATAACATCATGCTTAGTTTTTATATTGCACTTATTAGTAGATGAGAAAGGAGGTAAGTATTGTCATTTTCTCACTTTGTATGTGAAAAAAACCTATGGTTTTCTTTCTGCTCATCAGCAGAATGGAGACAAGAACCCAAGTCTGTTAAGTTGCCTCTAGTACACAATCCAATAGACCACTTGTTCAATTAAGTTTTTTAGGTTATTAACATTATTCAATTCAATTATGAGTTTTTCTTTAATATTCAGGAAGAAACCTGCAGGCTATCCTTCAGAAGTGCTTATGCAACAGCTGCTAGAACACATAAACACCTTTTATATTGCTTGGTGTAAAAACTCAGCACTCTTCATGATCTCCTCTCATATTCCATGCTGTGGGACACTGAGTAAGCTGCTTTGTGATTTGCAGATGATTCATTTAACTACTTCAAGAATATCATAAATGTTTCTCTCTTGCTTCATATAGTCTTAATTTATTTTGTATTGGTGCCTGCAATGTAAATCCCACTGAAAAATCCAGCCATGTAAATACAACTGGTCTAAGTGTAATGGAGTCTGCTTTAAACCAGTCAGAAATTAAATCAGAAAAGCTACCTGTTCATAATTTGATTAATCCATTTTCAGGTTAAATTCATTGAGGCAGTTTCTAATCTCAGTTGTGCTTATTTTAGGCTACTCTAGCCTTTACTATGTAGCTCAGGCTTCTCATCAATGTGAGGAGGGAAAGTGTGTTGCTCATGYAGTGACATTTATCTTCATACTGTTACTTGTATTTCTATGTCCAATGAATACAAACTGTACTTTTCCATTTCATATGCTGGAGTGAAGTCTGATTTTTTAATAGTTTTTTGTTTTGATGGTAGCAATTCAGCACTCTTATTAACAACCAACCAAACAGAAAGCCTTCCTAGAAGMTTAGGAAGTTAATAAATGAAACCAAGTGTAAGCCTTTTGAGATGTTCTTCAGTGCCAGTCACGAGGAGGTCAATGACTGATGGTTTGCCACCTAAGCAATCAATCACATGTGCAGAAGTTATACCAGTGGCATTATTTTTTTGTGCGCTCAAAAGAAATGTTTTACTGACTTTTTCAAGTATACAAATAAGGAATGGAAATAAAACTTATGGACCAGTGAGGTCGCAATCCCTTTCTGTATAGTACAGCAAAACTGTACCTGGAATAACCTTCTGTTTTGGGCAGCAGTGAAGCAGGAATATGAAGATTAATTGGAAATAATTCATGGGGAAGTAGAAATATGTTAAATTGCACTTAATATATACTTGAAAAGTGTGTAAGAGATACGTACATGGCCAAAATATGACTTACAGAGAGACAATACAAGAAATTCCAATCAACATTTTAGGGGAGAGAAAAATTGTTGAGAATGGTATTGGCAGCAGGGGGCATTAGTACAAGTCAGCAGCAGCACTGATCTTATAAAAGGCAACGTGTATGCATAAGAGGTCTGTGAACTTTGGCATAAAGGGAAAGTAGTTAACTGCAAGTTGCTGTGRTTGCGTTCTGTTGCAGGAAGTGACTGTACAATGCAGATTGGCCCAAAATAGTTGTCAGGGGAGAATAGTGGCCATTAGTCAATGATACCCAGACTCCTGAGTTGTGACTGATGTTCTGGACAGGACAGAGAAGCTGCTTGGAGCTGAAAGCCTAGTTTCTCCTGGCAAGCTGTTGGACTGATCATTCCATGCTGTGCCTGAGGAAGACGTCCTATCTWTCATATAGCTGTGTTCTTCTTGAGGAATCAAGCCAAATAACATGGTCAGAACTGTCAGGGAATGAAAAAAAGAGGTGCAACAAAATATGGGGAAAATACCATGCTCTACCAGATTACATAGTATTTACCTAAGGGAAGGAGTTAAAGCCATTGTAATACAGTTTGCTGGGAGTGCTATATGACTGAAACATTGGAGAGTGGAGTAGAAGCTGCTTGCATAAATCAAGCTTCAAAAGAATTGAAGAGGCATTTAGCTCTCTACTATCTAGCTGGTCCCAATTACAGGTCCATGGACAGTTCATTTGCTTGAGAGCACGGCTACAAAGTTTTCATGTCTTTGGCCAGCTGTGGGCTGCGCCTTGTGCAGTAGGGCTGTGTAGTATTTTAAAAAAAAAAAAAAAAAAAAAAAAAAAAAAGCTAATAAACTTACTTGTTGGTGTACATGAGAAAGGGATAAATAGTGTCCAAATTAGGAATAAGTTTATGCATCTCTATTTATGTGCAATTTTTCTTGACTATAGTACTGCCTTTGTTTCTCTGTTACTTTTCCATCCATCTGCTTGCTTATTCTGTCAGTTAGGTTTCTGTTTGTTTGCGATACTTTCTTGTTATGAGTACTGGGTTTTGTACTTCACCCAAGATTTTGCTGAACACTTGGGGTGTAAGAGAACATTTCTCAAGACAGATATTGTTATGAGTGACATTTTTGCATTTCTTAGAGCATACTGGAGGTTCAGTAAGGGAGAATTTTGAATTGAGATGCTAGTTACAGGAATCTAGAAGAGTCCAGAGAGGATACTTTGGACATATTTTTAACAACCACACAAACTCCTAACAGCAATATTTCACATTGTTGTCTTAAGCCAATAGAACTTCCATTTTGTAGAGAGGATGCAAAGTAATCGGTACTTTTTCCCAACTTAACCTCTAGAGAAGAATAATTTTCCATCTTCAATTTCTCAAATTTTGTTAACATATAGGAAATAAGAGGTTCTTTGATGTAAGTTAGGCTCATCATATCATTTAGGATTATTAAAGAAAGTATTTCTCTGYATGAACAATAGTGAATGGACACAGACTTGAGCACATTAATCATGAGATTGTCTTGTGTTATGTGTCTTCGGCAGTTGAATAGATGTTCTTTCCAGAGCTGCCAAATGACTTTATTTATGCAAGAAGAATGATGTCTTCGTAGCATTAGCTTTTTGGCTATCATCACACCCCTCAGCAGCCACCTTTCATCACCAGAGTTACCACTGAGAGTTTTCCTAGGATAAATAGATCCGGGTTGTATAGAAGAGTAAATCCTAATGTGAAGTAGATTCTTTCAGTTTTCTCCTCCCAGGAATGCTCAGTCTTGTCAGATCTCCAGAATAGATGGTTGCCATGATAGTACATCTCCAAGATACAGTGTGTATTAAATATCAGTGTTTTCCTAACTATGTGTGTTCAGCTGTGTTCTATGAGATCTGAACTGTGTGTGCTTGGTGAAACAGGTACCTTTGTAACTAGTGAGTCATTTCATGTCTCTCTATATGCATTTGTCTCTGCCTAAGAATGGAAGAGGGTTGGAGGAGGAAATGGAAAAGGCAGGAAGGGAAGGTGACCACACAATTTTCTATCTTGTTTGTATGTTTAAATTAAAAAGTTGCGATCTAGCCCAAACTAGCACTGAAATCAAATATATACCTGGTGTTAAATTCTCGGACTCCAAATTGGCAAAAGCCATTCAGATTTCAAAAATCAGTTTTAAAAAAACAGACAGAATTCTGTGGACTGTTTTTATTTTTGTTTTAAATGTGTGAGGGTAAACTTTTTTCCTCCTAGATCTAGGAATTATGTCCATGGGTAATCAGATTTAACACTGGACTGTTACATGAAAACTATGTTCACCATATTACTCAGGGCAATTAATGAAGGATTTGCTGGTATTTGATTATTAATTGCATATATCTTTACCATGCTGACCATGAAATGGAGCTAACATTTCAGGTTAGTACCTGAAGTGATGGAGTCAATTGTGAATGGTTGCATTCCTTCCTTTCTGATGTCAGATCACAGTGCAATGTGGTAAGAAGTGAAGTCAGGACCTGTCAGCCGCATTTCCCCCAAGAAAGTTTATCTTGCTCAGTTTACCCCAGGGTAATTCTGAACTAATAATATGATTTCCACTAGGTATACTAAGACTTCCACTTTCTTCAGTCATGGCAGCAGTAGCCATTACAGTCTATGTGTAAGGTAAAAGTCGTGTGCAGTGAAGTACAAAAAGAAAAATGTCTTTTTGGCCCTAGTAATAGTGCTGAAAAAACAGACCAACTTTTGAGTGCTTAAGATTTTGTTCAGGTCACTGGAAACTGGGAGCTCGATTGACTAGAAGATAATAGGCTACAGTTCCACTTGGAATGAAGTAGTATCAGGTTCTAGGAAGACATGCTTTTAGGTACCTTGCTCTCTTGAATTACTTTAAGGGAATTGCTTAGCCATAAGTACTAAATTATCTTTGATCTGAGGGTCTAATGGGATTAATGATTGCTTGCAGAGGCCTACTGATGACTCCTGACCTTTCAGTTCTTTCAGTTATGACTAGCAAGTAGGCAGTTCCCCTTTTGCTCGCTATAGTAGCATAGGTTGATTGCTCACACGATTCAGTCATCAAATGGAGTTTTGTAATGACTTTTTAGTTAATATTTGTACAGCAGGGTAAATATGTTATGTCTGTGCTAAGTGTTCCATGAATAGCATCTTGTCATTGATATCTGCTTTTTTAGCTGGGTCAGTCACTACAGCAGACAGACAAAAATAGCCTGTACTGTTGAATTATTCTGTGTATTTTTCTTTGAGACAGCAGCTGTGGTGCATGTAGCAAATGTCATACCCAGCTTTAGCACTTGGCTATGGTATGAGATGAATAGGTGCGCTGCAGTTATAAACAGAGGAAGGAAAGACTTGCCAACTAARGAGAATACCTATAAAGTATCTATGCCCCTGGTATTAGTATCAGACATTTACAAGGCRCTAAAGCATTCACTGGCCATTACCAGCTTCATACACAGGAATCTTTCCAGGGACTTGAAAGTGGCAGGCTCTCTGAATTAAGTTTAAAGGAGAGCCTGAACTTTCTTTTGTTTCCTGTGAAACCAGTGATCTGCTTCATAGTTTATACTAAAGCGTGTGCTTAGGTGCTTTTCTCTCTGAGCGCCTGTGTGCATGAAAGCAGAATTTTAAATTTCAGGAATTGCTTACGCAAGAACATTAGGTATCTCACGTCTTGAGTATATGATGGTTTTCTACACAGAAATATTAAAATAATTGGAAGAAACGAGGAACACTTGATTCTCCATCAGCCCAGGATAATTGCAATGAAAGGGGAAGTTGTTTTTGGTTATGGCTCTCCGAATCACTATAGGAGTTATCATTGGCATGCAATAGTATATCATTCATAAGTGCTCTGTCAGGTTTCATGGATTTAGCAGAAATCCTTGTCAGTTTTCCTTTTGTTTAAGATTTATCTATTTAACATTTTGTCAAATTTAAGGGAATTAAGGAGCACAAATTCCATTTAGGTTGGCATCTCCCTCCTCACAGAGACTGAAATATTGAGACTGGAAGTAGCAAACATCCTAGCAAGCACATATAGACACAAAGTTCTGGCATAGGATGATTTCCCAAGGACAGGAAAGCATATGGAATAATACTTGTGACACCTAACGGAACAGAAGCCAGCGTTGCTTCAGTTGGACTCCAATTCTACCTCTGAGTATCAGGTCTATTCAGTTGCTTTTGCCAGGAGGAAATTGTTGAGTAGCCTCTTGGCAGAGGTTGGAGCATATGTGCCTACTCCCCATGCTGCCACATGCTAAGTTTGAGAGTCCCTGTAATTGTTGCCACATTGTGTTAAGCTGAGTCAGTGGAAACTAGGGGGAGGAGAGGATGGAAATCTTTTAGCAAGAGAAAAAGGATTTGGGTCTGTAATGTGATCTATGTTACCTAGGACATGTTAAATTACATTTCTACATCTATGTTACCTGCTATTCTAGGGTGATAGTGGAGCAACAGTGACAAGTCAGCCAAGTGCTCCTCATGCAGAATATAGCTCCTAGATGACTAGGTACAATCATGATCCAGCTTCTTAAGTACCACACAGAACTGAGAATCTTTATTGCTCACATTTAGATAAAGTACCTTTTGTAAGCTATTTATTTGTGCAGTCACTGAGTGGAATATCTTAAATTCCAGGTGATGTGAGCTGGTTTCTAAGCAATTTGGTTTCTAAATCACTTGGCTGATTAAGATGACAAGGGTGTTGTCAAAGTAACCCTGGTTTTAGCATCTCCATTTCTTAAAAAAAAAAAATAAAATTGCGGATTCTATATATTGCCCTTGTTACTGGGAATATTCCCTAGGGATATAAAAATACGCTTTTCTAGCTAACCAAAATAGAATAATAATAAAAAACCACATTGGAAGCAGAGTGGAGGTGTGGATGCAGCAAAAATTTAAAAAATTCCCAACCATTGCCTGGACATAGCCGGTATTTTTAGTGCATTAACAATTTCCACTTGGAAGACCTGAGCTCTGAAAGTCTTGTTTTATTTGAAGAATCAGCACGTTATTTGGCATGATTGGTATATTCTTCAAGAGAGAAAGATCCAGACATGGAAAGCAGCTCACGTGTAGACCAAGATGATGTGCATTTTGAAGATTTGTATAGAAGTTTGTACTGCTTTCATGCTCTATGCTTTAGGGAAATGCAATGATTTTGTCTCCTTAGCTTACATTTAGACACTACTTTTGTAAATTTTAACAATGCATTGTATTATTTAGCATCTATATGATTACAAATACTGCATTTACATATCTGCTATATTTTCTGATTCAAACATCTAAGACTTTAGTTCTCCATCAACAAATTATTTAATGGACCTCATCAGTGTAGTTGTGTCTATATTTTATATTGACAGCCATTAAGTGTTTTGAAAGGAAACCGGAATTGTAGCCCAATATCATTGAAACATTAAAAATACTAGACAAGCTTTACTGTATTGCCTTTATCTGTAACATACTATGAATTTAGCACAAAATATATAGAATGGTATCAACTCAGGTTAATTGCTTGCACAGGCACTTGTCAAGATTTTGTATTCCAGTATTAAAGTTTTATAAGGGATAAATGGAGAAAGTTAGTAGAAACATAGTAGATCTATAAATAATTTACATTCTTATTTATTTTAGTAAATCCATCTGGGACAAACAGATTAATGCTAGAATATTTAGAAAGCAAGCTGGATGAAAAATACCAGTTTCAGAACACTAGCAGTACAACTGAAAAAACTGTGTAGAATACAAAACATTATTAACAGAACAGAACGATTGCGGCAACAGTAAATTGTGGTTTTGTGTGTGTGAGACATTATGTATTAATCTCCCCACTTTTTAAAATTTAGTTTTAATCTTATGCCAACTGATAGCTCACCTTGCTTTTTTACCAGTAGAGCTGAAGTGGATATTGTTCTTGCTTCCAGGTTGGTGGACATACCAGCTATGGTGATGTCAGATTATGCAACCAGAAGTTTTGCTTTGACTGGACAGTTGGGCACTGTTTCTATACCCAGGTTACTCTGAGAATGGTTAACTGGTGTACTGATTAATTAGAAAATGTGGTGATGAAAGCCAACAGAATGACCAGTGAAAATGTTATTCACCTGTAGACAAGAAGTTACTGAATCATAAAGAAATAAAGTTAGGGATAAATACTGATTGCTTTTATTCAGAGATACAAAGTAGTATTTTGCTAATGTAATTTTTTTTTTAATACCACATTTGTAAACTTTGTTTAGGTGAGATTATAAATACACCATATGTGTGTTAACTTTTACAGTGGTTTTTTTTCATAGGCATGGAAAAAGTCAGATGTAGATTAAATGTTTAGAATGGTAAATCCACGTAAAGCATTTGATATAGCAAATGCAAACACATATGGCTGGGAAGGGGAAGCAGAACTCTCGATCTACAGAAAGTGGCCAAATTTGGACTACTAAGACAGGGAAGGGGAAAAAATGAGGAAGGAGTTGGAGTACAGGTAAGAAACTTTAATTTAAAAAAACATTTTTCAGGTAAACCTCTGGTTGTGCAGGCTGATTCAGACAACAGAGAGAGCAGAATGTACTGTTTGTACTTGAAACTGCAGAGTACCGTATTTCTGCCTAACTGTGGAGATGGTAGCACACAGTCAAACTAATCTAGCTCTTACTAGGTATATCATGGGGCCTTGGGATTCAGGAGTAAACAATAGCAGCCAATCTGTTTGGGGATTTTTYGCTCTAGTGGTACCTAGGCTTTGGCTAGATAGCTGGTATATTTTTACCAAAATCTTTCCAGAGGAGCACTAGATTTTAGTAAGACTTCTGTTCCAAAGGATTGTTTTAAAAAGTTCAGTAAGTMGCACTTTTAATTTTCTGCTGTAATGCCAAGTTCTTGCAAAAGCATCGATCTGATCATCAGCTTAAATTGATGTATGTGATCCAAGGTGGTGCTGGAGCACAGCCAAATTTATGCAAAGAGCATTTTCAGGTAAAGGAAGCTTGTTTTCATTTACATGGGATCTATTGCCTACAAAGTATGAAACTTCTTTCCTTTCTGTTATATGGTATCTATCCCATTGACAAATGTTCAAATGAATTATCAGTAGTCCTGGGATCGTCTTTATTTGGAGTGATGGCCCGTTTTGCATCCTAAGTATTGCCTAGTACTTGTTCCTATCATGTGCACCTCATACACATAATTCTAAAGAGTTATTAGTACCATAGACATATAATCAGGCTAATGATTCAAAATACCTCTGTGGAGACTGTCCAGGATATTACTGTGTTAGCCATTCGTTTCTAGAAATTTGGTTTCATAGTAGTGGAGTACGGTTTGTGAGTGAAGATCACTTCTTTGGCAGGAAATGTATCTGTTGGTCTTTAGCCTGTCTTCTGAAGCACATCTCCCCTTCTCTTGGGCCAACGGTATGAACAACTGCAGTCAGTGTCATCCAAACAGTCTTCAAGGAGTTCTGAACAGACGGTCATCTGTGAGGGGGGGATGAGTAGGCTGTGAGAAGGCCTGAGTTTGGCACCAAATAGAAATATAGCTGCTAACTGGCATCACCTTAGCAAGTCCTGATGTTAGTTCAAAACTCCCATTTCTCTTTTCTCAAACAGACAATGATTACCTAATTTTTGTTAAGAAAGCTAACTAATGGTCAGATATTCTTCACGTATCAGGTATTATTTATTTTATTGTAAGACACTGAAGGGAAAACATGTTGTGGTTTGGGACCAAATGGACAGGGTGGAGACTAAATGAGCTTGGATACCAAAGCGCTTTTAGTCACACATCTATTCACTAAAGCAGGACACACCTGTCCTGCCCTCAGAAGAGACAGCACAGTCCAGGAGAGAAGCCAGGCAGGTCGGCATAACCACTTTTAACATGACCTCTCTGTCCTGCAGCAGAGGAGGTGGCAGGGCCCAGAAGGAAAGGCGGCTGGGTGAGGGTACAGTTCCGGCGGGGCAGCGCTCGGCCAGGGTGCGGGGCGGTGGGCCGAGGCCCCCCCCCCCCCGTTGCTGTTAGCCCGCAGGCAGGCCGGCAGCCTCGGTGCCCCGCTGGCCCCGGGTGTGGGAGYGGGCGGGGGTACTTGGTTCTGATTGGCTGATGTTCCTGTGGTGCCCAACGATCACCTGTGGCCTCTCTCCAGCTGTCCTTCTGGAAGGTTCTCCTCACCTTGGCCATGGCACAGCGATTAACAGGTTAGTTACAGGGGAGTTATTTGAAGGTAAGCAAAGTTTAACCAGTCCTGACCTTATGCCGAACAACTGCAACATGTAATAAAACCATAACCATGTATGTATGTGTTAGGTTCCCAGCCGTTGCCTGTCAGTGGGTGGCACAAGTTGTGCCTGTGGCTGGCAGGAGACGATCAATTCCTTGGCTGTCTCTTTGGGTGATTTGGGAGATTTGTCTCAGTTTAGTTATCTAAAGGGTAGGTGTTAGACGCGAGCTGGTCACTTAGGCTTCCTCTGCAGTTGATGGAGAAGGTTATGCATTTAGGTCTTCCAGTCACAGAATAAGCTCAATTGCAGCATGAAGGTGACTGGCAGTCTCTCTGCTTATCATAGAAGCATCCTAAAAAAGCTATCTTAAATTGAATGCTTGACTTTTGCGCGCTAAGGTTATAGAAGATTAATTCCAACCGTTGTTTCAAGTGAATATCCCTTTGACTGTAAGGCTGCTCTTTAAAAACTTTCACCCTTTCCTGAAATGAGCAAAGCAGTAGATGTGATTTTCTCCAGAACAATCAATTTTAACAAATTATTTCTCAGTATTCCTAATCTCAAAAGATAACTGCCTGTAAAGTAATTCCAGTGGACAGAGTCAATACCTCCTTTTCCTTTGTTAGTGTTAGAATTCTCATAATAAAAGCATAGTATGTAGTTTGCTTTTTAAATAAATGAAAGAGCTATTACAATTTGATATTCTTCTATGTAAATAGGAACTTTAAAACAAATGGTATACATTTAATTCATTTAAATGTGCTTTTGAATAAAATAATAGATGCAGTTTATTAATATCAATTCATATTATGCTAATTTGTATCTGCTAGGTACTCACTATTTTCCATGCATATATTAAATATGAGACATTTAGGATTTGAACAATATGGAATTTCAAGGATTAAATGATGACATTCTAGTATGGGAATTAAAGGATAGACCTAACAGTTGTGATCTTGATCCCGTAAGATATATACGGAAGTAATTTGTGGTAGTGCTATTGTATTGCTAATGATTTCCAGAGTTCCCTTATTCAGTTAAACAATAAAGTATATCAGGGTAGTTTTGATGATGGGGTATGAGTCATTCTGAATTTCAGAAGTTATTGTTTCTCTGCTTTCTTAATTGCTTTGTGGAACTGGTGTTGTGGTCCTCCCCCCCCCCTTCTCAGCTCCTGTGAGATGTCAGTGTTATAACTTAATGAAGGTTCTAGCACTTCCTCACACTTGCTTCATCAACTCTGGTATGAAAAATTCTCACTTCAGGGTTTCTCTGAAGTATTATCAAAGTGGAAAAAGAGACACTGTATTATTCAGTTAAAAGTCTGAAAAATGGTCTGTTCCTTAAGACTACCTTTTAAAAGCAGAAACTCATCCCAGTCAAACAATTGTTTTATATCAAATAAACAATGAGGAATACTTATTTTTGCTGGAAACACCTGCTGTGAGGTGTATCCAGTAATGCTAAAAAAACCCCACAGTAAGACTGGAAGAAGCAATTATGAGGCTAACAGGACTGATTATGTTGAAATAGTGCTTGCAGGTACTCAAACTCTTTTAGGATTTGATTACACGTACTGAAAATTCAATAAACGCCTGAACCTAAATAATTTCTTAGGTCCACCTGTATCATGATCATAAGGAAACTGATCAATTATACTTAATATTTGTTAGACCCCAATATAACAGAGTGCGTTGCAATTGATTGTAGACTGAGAGGCTGCAATGACAAGGATGCATTCATACATGTATTTTTTTGAGACTGTAGTGTAAAATCTTCCTGAAAAAAAAAAAAAAAAAGAAAAATAAAAAAGTGCTGGGATTCGTGGTTATATTGCTTCCTCCAGACAGACATATCTCACATAGCATACTTCTGATTTTTTGATTAGTGTAGCTTACAAACTTTAGGAAAAAGAGTCAGATGCATTCTTATAATCTCATCTTGTGCTATGGCAAAGCAATGTGAAAATACTTATTTCTTCTGGTTTATAGCTGAAACTATGAAGTATTCTAGTTTCTTTGGAGATAGTCCATGGATCACTCAGGAGTGGCCTGTTAGTCATTAAAGGTTTTACAGTATTTTAAAGTGAAAATTCTCTGAGTTTAYATATAGTAAACGTTGAGATTAGTTATCAATATTTATCAGTCCTTTAGTTATAAGCATAGTTAGCTACTGTTCCAAAACCTTTTGCATTTTGGGTGTACATCAAGAGCTTCACTTTTGGTGTTATAAGTTCAGCTTCTCAGCTGCCATAAAACTGCATAACTTTATGAAGTCTACGGAGCTATGCTGCTTTATGCCATTGAAGATCTAGCCATAAATTACTGTGGCTAAAATATTAAAACATCACTTAAAAGCTTAACTCCCTCTGACTTTCRGTTAAAGGTGAGCTTGTCCATGTCAAAGTCACTTTGAAAGAAGTGACTTGGATTCCTGAATCACTCGGAAAATTCTTAAAATTCAAACTTTCCTGTTCTAATACACTGAACAATTATAGAAAATTGTGTTTTCTGAGAGTCATTACATCTCTAGTTGTTTTATTTCATTGCTGGAAAAAATGATATTATCCAACCATTCGTTCAATACCATAACACCTTTTAAAGCCATTAGCATTGCTTAAACTTAGTCAGGAATACAAAGGATTTTGAATCTTTTAATGCACTTCTTGTGGATTATACACACAATAACTTATAACTACCGTGGGTGTTTGAAACTTTCCTGTGATTTTTTTTTTAAATTATTATTATTTACTCTCCTCTGTCTGTTTACATTATTTTTGATTCTCATTTATTTATTCCTTCTCCAGCAACTTAGTACAGGTGTTAAATGGTGCATTTCATTAGGAGTAGATAAATGCCTCCAATATAAACTGAAAGCTTTAGCATGTATGCAGCAGTCACAACTGGCGTCCAGTAAGGGGAGAAACTCCCTTTCCCTTTTAAATTAAGGAAGAATAGAATAGATCCAGCAGTCTCAAGCTGTTTAACTGAAGTTTTACAATTTGGTGTGGGCTATTCTCAAAGCATATAATGCAATACGAAGTTCAGATGCTGTCTGTAGGATCTTTGTTAGCTGTATCTCATATGGATTCAAATTTGCCATGCTATGATGCTCGAATTTATGCCATCCGTGCTCTGTAGAGACAGAACTGGAGTTCAGGATGGTCCCTGTATGTGTCTGAGTTTCACTGCCAGGCCCTAGTGAGGGTGAGTAAACCACTAGGCAGTATGGGCAACTGCAGAATTTGGGTTTGTGTGTGAGCTAATGTGACAGTAGAGATGTACCCATAGATTCCATACCCAGGAATCAGTTATTTCTTTCTGTCTGCTTCACCGAAGGATAGTGCAGTAGAAAACAGATACTAGTTAGGTAGGAGGCAAAGGCAAGACTGAGAGGAAAAAAGCAGACAGAAAACGGTTGTGGAAAGAAAGATGACAATAGGTTCAGGTGAGTATGTGCTGTACTTGGATGACAGAGCAAGTGTTAGAGGATCAGTGAATGTATTTGAAAAACGTGTTGAGAGCTATTAGCATGAAGAACAGGGTAAAGACCTCAGGACCTTTGGATGTGTTTCTAGTGTACATGGGGATATTTTTGGAGCTTATACTTGGTACTTTAATAAGCCATCTAAACTACATACTTTTGTAAGTTATGGAGCAATTGAAGAAAAGGAGAATATAAAATAAAAACTTACTTATGTAAAAAGGGGGGGGGGAGTATAGTCTGTGTGTGAGTATGTGCRTAACCCTTGGATTACAATACATGTAAGAAAGCTAAATGTAACTTCTGGGCATTGACTATTTTGGCCTGTTGGGCTGTGTTGGCTATTTATTACCTTACTGGTAATCCTCACGTGAGAGATTTTTATTCTTACTTAGTCTGAGTAGTGATTGAAAGTTAGAATAGGACTTGAATATAAGAACTGAAAAATCAAAATGATATTTTAATATACAAAACAGTTGAGAAACATCAACACCAGCACAAAACGTAGATCCCARTTGGAAAAATACTTGAAGCTTTGTGGGTATTTTCCATGTTTCATCACCGTAAAAGAAAAGAACTTTTTTTACTGTAAACCTAGTTCCATGTATGTAAAATGCCCCAGAGTTGTTTCCTGAGATCTTCATGAGATTAATTAGTACAAGATGATGTCTGAAGATACTTCTGACTACCTGAACTATGAGAGAGGCAATATGAAGACAGCATCTTTAAAATGTACCATAAATCTTAGTGGGTCACATGTTGCAGGAGGGAAAAGAAAGTCTTATTCTGAGAAGTAATTTTAACAGAATGGTTAACCTTTATTAGGTGCATATAAAAGTAAATAATTTAATTTAATAAGAGTCCATGGAAAATATTTTCTAATCTCTGTGGATACTAGCTTTAAGAATTGTCTGGAAGAGTCAAACTGATAAATAATATCAAAATGAATGTAAGTTCATTCTTTTCATGGTTTTCAGAGTGTTTCTTATTTAGAATTTATCAGCATTCTGTTCAAATCAAAACAGTGAATTGTTCTATTTACTGTTATTTTTTGTATTTTGTACTTTGCAAATCTGTGACTTGAATTTCGCTTGAAATTACTTGAGAATATGCCCCAGTGTCTTCATTAAAGATGTCCTTGTTATCTATTTCAGGAAGGGTCTGGAGACATTTTATGACATCAGTAATCTGAAATTCCCGCATTAAGTCTAATTCTGTCCTTTACACCTTTAAAAACATCAGAATTGACAGTAGTTGAAAGTAGTGTGTAGAACTGGACTCTTTAGGAGCTACAGATAAAGTTAAGGATTTGATACTTGTTTTTTTCTGTAAGTATAAAACACAATAGTTTCTGTACACTGATTGAAAGCATCAAACATCAGTGGATGAATAAGTGATTGTCTGTCAGCTTTTGATAAAAATGTAATGGACAGACATGTTCAGKCAAGAGCTTAAAAATCCCACTCTCTTATTATTGTTCTAGATGAACATAGTCCATAAGAGAAAAAAAAGGCAATTGCCTAGTAGAAGTAGATCTGTATATTTCTGGTACTTGACACAAAACACCATCAGCTGAACTTCTCTTTCTAAATCATTCCCAGTAGAAATAATTTACAGTTTTTATTTGAAAGGAAATGGGCCATGGCTGTGTTTGTCTCTGCAGTCTGCATTACTTTTGTTTGCTTGTAAATGAATGCTGACAGAACTTAGCCATAATGGTAAATGTTCGCCAATACTGTTTAGACTGAATAGTGAGTACCAAGGAGCTTGAGAGCTTTCAGCATCCACAAGGCATGTGATTAACCCCTCAGTAGCCTCCTACCACCACTTGCTCAGTTTTTACATACCACTAGTGAAAAAGTTAATTGTCACAGTTCTTATATTAAAACGTGCGTAGGAGACATTCTGCTGTGCATAGTTGCCCAGTTTGTTACAATTATTATTAGTCAGGTAGATTGTGGTAGTGCCTAATGACCAACCGAGAGAAGGCACTGCCACACCATGCAGTGGACAAATACAGAAGTGTGCAGTGTTTGCCACGGCTCACAATCCAAACTGGTGTGACACATGTAATGTGGGCGAGGAGTGTTCCTGACAAGCAAAGTGACTGCTGGGATGAAGCAAATGCATTAATGACAAAGTAAAAGGAGAGGAATGGAATCAAATGGTAGAGTGGCAATGAAGTGAATATACTGTGGAGAAAGGGACGGAGAAAAGAAGCTCAGAACAGCCAGTTATAAAACATGGGGACAGAGAATTTAAAGCATAATCCTAGAGGCTCTCAGCGTGTCTGCTGTTGTTGCTGGGCTGTTTCTGCACCTGTTATTTTCACTGTATTTCTTTACCAGTCTTAGCACTACTTCCCCAAAACCATGTACAGCAGGAAGTTCTAGTGTCCCTGAAGTAGATGAAGGATTTTCCTTGCTCCTTCAACTATTTGCTACTCAGAGTTGTTCATACTACAAATTGAATTCATAATGTTATCATATAAAATTTTACTCTGCATTATACCAGTATAAATCAGATGTTACTGACTTCAACTTGCCTTCCTGTTCCTTTTCTCTACATGTATGTCTGACAGTATTCAGACCAAATTTTCTAAACAAAGTTTAGCCCCATCAGTTCCTGAGTAGTGCTTTGTATTGCTGCTTGGGGGTACACAAATAATTCCTGTGTTTGTGCTACCACGTACAGTAAGGATAAAATTACTGCAGGATGGGCCTTCCAATGAGATGTCAAAAAGTGATGTGATGTGATGCTCAGAATTTTTATGGGGGAAAATGGCAGAAGGTGAAAAACAATCAACCATSTTTTATCAATTTATCTCTCATTTTAACTGCCACAGTCTGGAATTCAATAGAAGAGCACTGAATAATTTCATGGGCACCACACACAATGGTAATTTTATTTTTACTTTCTAAGATGCAGTGAACCTACTGAGTAATGGAAAATTTTGCATGAGGATAATAATTATAATGTTCAGGTAGCAAGCAGAATACATGCCATTATCTGAACTGTTCATATTTTGTATAAATTCACGATCAGCTTCAGAGAAAAAGTACCAGTTCACAAGAAGCAACTGTGAAATCATTCATCAGATAGGTGAGGAAAGTACACTGAACCTTCCTATTGTGAAAGCTCAGTAAAAGATGTGTAAATGCTTTGACAGGAAAAGGGTGAGACATGGACAGGACACAGCGAGCATTCAGTCAGCGTAGTCTGGCACAAATACAGAACGACTGGCATCAGACCAAACTAGGAGGACAGGCATTTTATCATCTTTATGACATTATTTACCCAACTTCTTTCCTACTTCTGAAAGGCGGAGGAATAGCAAAGGAGATGATATACTGAGTCCTGTGCATGAATTAGAGGTGGCAGATGCGCGGCATATTGTGATCCCCTGTCTAGACTGTCTAGTAAGTCAAGGGAAGTAATTTCATTTTTGTCCTACATAAACCCATTCTTTGCCCTTTTCATATTAGCCACTGGGTATTTCAAAAGGTAACAGGCATATCAGATGAGTCAACCTTCATTGCCCAGATGATATACTCAATTTTGGAACCAAAGAATCGGCCTCTTTTCTGCTCCATTAGCTTCACTGGTAGCACAAGGACAATGTAATTATTTACACAGCTCAGTGGGAAAGATTAGCTGCACTCAGTTTTGCACTGTCTCTGTTTCATATATGTAAGGAACAGGAATTTATCATTAGGAAACACTTTCACATTACAAATATACTAGACAGGCATGAGACCGCCCAGAGACTAACAATCTAGTATCTAGTAATTTATCCTGGAGTCAAAGTTTTGTTTCCTCTCCAAACTGAGATTGGCTCCTTGGTAAGCACATACTGTTGTAGATTACAGAGCATTTCATTGCAATGAAATGGTCTGTAAACCTTTTCTTAATTCCTACTGTATTACTAAGTTAGTCCTATAATATGTAGAGCTTTAACTACTAATTGTTGTATCTAACCTTCAAGCTTAATCATGAAAGAGATGGTAAAGCTTGTTTTCAAACCCCCTTTCCCCCCCAACTGTACAACACCACTGTCTGGKCAATCATTAAAAGGACATTTGGGACCTTCATAATAGGTTTCAAATGATTCTTACATGGCATGGAAGATGCTGTAAAATATTTGTACATATATGTGAAATAGATATTTCATTCAGTACATGATACGCAGTTTGATGGGAGAGAGGAAGCACAGTTGGTTTTCTGTTTGGCGGGTTTTTTTTTTTTTTTTCTTTTTTAAGAAAAAGAAAGCTTTAAAATGTTATGCTTGTTTATATTCCATGTGTTCAACATCACAATGGAACTTTACCACCTGAATGACATCTGTCTGTTATGACAGAAACAATATAAGATGGTGCTCTGCTGTCACTGCCGGATCATATATGGTCCCATGCATCTCTTTACTGAACACGCAATGCTTGCTTTGGTGAGATGTAAGAGGAGCAGATGTGGTATTGTGATTCCAAAATGTGGAATCCATAATGTTGGTTTTGTTTGAAGAAGCTATTTTTGAAACTGTAAATTAGTCTGCTTAAAAGAGTTTGCACTGAGCATTTTAGGAATAACTTGGTACTCCTTCATCTGTAGAGTTTTCAAGTATTTCATTCACTTGTTCCTCATATTCCCACAGGCCACACCCTCCTTGAGGCCATTCACAGGCCCTGTCTTTTGAATGTTGTTTTCTRTTAAACTGGAACATGGCAGCACTCTAATTTTGCCCAGTTTTCTCTTTTGAATTTCATATTAATTTAATTCTGCTTTTTCTACTGTTTGGGTAATGGGAAGATATAGTCCACCCTTCTTAGCTTTCTTAGTAAATTCCTGACAAACTTTGTGGTGATATTTTAATAAAATAAATGAAGACATTAATATATACAAAATATTTAAAAATTAGCCAGAGTAAATAATATTCCTGCAGAATAGTGGAATTGGGGAAACAGGGCCTCTGTGCATTGAAAGTCCCTCTAGGGTACATAGTAGCCTGACAAGTTTGAAGTACCATCTCATTCTGCATGGTACCTCATGATCTATGGTGGTCCTATTCTATACATGCTGGATTTTGAATCTGCAGTGTTCCTGGTAAGGAATGTTTCAATCCAACATGTGCAATTGTATTTGGAGTGACTTAGCTCTGTTACTTTAGCGCTTTTGGTACTTTCCCAGTACCTGAATAAAATGGCTCAAACCCGGCATCTTCATCACAACAAACAAAAAACCTAATTGCTAAATGGAATAGATCTTGTACAAAAATGGTGAAACAAAGAGTTGCATATTAGATCCTTTCTTTTTCTTACTGAAGCGTAATCTTTTTACTTCTGTTGTATACATTTGGTACCTCCCTAACTATCCAGCTATTTCTTTCACGTGGTTTTAACCTGTAAGCTCCTGAGAGTTATTCAGCTTTTCCTACTTTCCTTGGCCAACATTTTAAGGTTTGGGATTTCCTTCCACTATAGGCTATCAGCCAGAAAATAATAAATGTAGCCAGAAGCCTGGGTGGTGCCAGACTACTAGCTCCCACCTGGTAAATAGCTCAAGCCAATGTTATTTTAACTACT
The DNA here is from genome assembly GCA_030449065.1 of Oceanodroma leucorhoa. Taxonomy (NCBI): domain Eukaryota; kingdom Metazoa; phylum Chordata; class Aves; order Procellariiformes; genus Oceanodroma; species Oceanodroma leucorhoa. The sequence goes on from JASVER010000010.1 coordinate 14,668,171, forward strand.
TTGAAGCTGTCTACTATAAATATCTTATTTCTTTCATTGTGCTCTTTGCTATTGATTTTCACCTTAACAGCCTTGCTTGATTTAACTCCTGGCAGTCAGATGAACTGATTTCAAGCTGATAACCTGAGCAGCATATGCCATTTATACTACCTAATTTTCCACAGACGACTTCTATGATACTCTTGTGTAAGAGAAATTTTAGAAAGATGAGATGTAAACCTGTTGTTTATATATGAATGGTGTTCAGTAATATAAAACTATCATAATTCTGTAATTGTGCTGTTTTTGCATTAAATGAGTTCTTATGATATGCTGTTATTAAACTAAGCACATTCTCGACGGTATTTTAATACTGTAGCCTAATTAGTACTTCTAGAAGTGCTTTTTATAAGGTAGAAGTATTTAAATGCAAATGCAGTTCCTCAGACAAGTGTCCTTTCTTTTGTTTGGACAATGAAACAAGGCAGCGCTTATTACTGATTCACTGCAAGGGTGTCATTTTGCACAGTTCAGTCTGCATGACATAAATCTAAAGAACAAAAGCAAATAAGTGATTTAATAATTATGGAAGGGAACAAAGCTTAGCAGTATAACCTACAGTGKCTGTAATGCATAATGGGATACAGCTGTGTCACATGCAGTATTAAACTCATTAGGAAAACAAGCACTAGAAGGCCATATGATAATGACACACATCAATCTTTGATTTCAATACATTGACCCTTTTCCACTTCTTTTGCTGTTCACTAGATAGCTCTTTTCCTTAACTGATCCTTATTATTTTACTGAATCTTAGTATATATTCATACATAGCCTTCATTGCTGGGATACAGGCTTAATTAAAAATATAAACGCCTGTGTATTTCAGTAAACTGTAGTGCAAATTTTGTGGATGTTATATTTCTCTATCTTCCAGTGCTGCTTTTCTGCTTTTAGAGAGCCAGTCTGATAACTTAGGTTTTGTGCTTAATCCTCTGTTAAATATAAACTATTAATGGAATCTTTTATAAAATTTATGTGGAACTTAATCATGCATTACTTCTTCAGTGGGGAGCATTTGCTTGAGTAAGATCTGCAACCTGGGCCATTCATAGCACTTCCAATCTTCATTGCTTTTAGCAGTCCTTGTTCTTCATTTGATTTCTGCTCAAAATTCTGTTCAGAGTAAAATGGAAATTTCAGTGCCATCCACCAAGCAGATCTTGCAGTTTTATTTTCCTGTCCCTGGTAGATGGCCGTTGCGGAACTAGAGCTCTTAAAGGTACACATATATGCACATGCACTCTAGAGAGGCTTATCTGTACCCTAGAAGAGTGAAGAAAAGAAAACACAGAACACAGACATATTCTGGGTTTCTTCATGATAACCAGTAGTTAGGACCAAATTCAAAGCCTGTTGAAAGCAACAAGACTTGATAGGTTTCAGTGAATGTTGGTCAAGTCTCTCCATTGCCAAGTCAATGGACTATTAAAACATGTTAGGTAGAATATAACTGTGAAGTAAAATTAACATATAACTTTTTTTTCTGCTGAAAATTTTTACGGTATGAGACCTGGGGGTCTTGACAGGCAGGAGGCTGAACATGAACCGGCAGTATGACCTAGTAGCAAAGAAGGCCAATAGCATCCTGGGCTGTATTAACAGGACTGTAGCCAGCACAGCTAGGGAAGTGATTATCCCCCTCTACTCAGCACTCATTATTAGACCAAATCTAGAATACCATATCCAGTTTTGGCCCTCCAAATACGGAAGGACATCAGTCAATAGGAGTGAGTTCAGCAGAGGACCAGCAAGATGGTTGGAAGCTGTAGCATATGCCTGTGAGGAGAGGCCGAGGGAACAGGAGCCTGTTTAGCCTGGAGAAGAGAAAGCTTCAGGAGAACATAATAGCTGCATTCCAACACGTATGATGAAGTGATCAACAAGGTGGAGCGAGGCTTTTCACAGGGGTGTGTGGTGGGATGACAAGAGGCAATGCGGGTAAGCTGAAGCAACAGAGGTTTAGAGAAATCTTTTTCACCATGAGGACAGTCAAGCAGTGGAGCAGTTTGCTCGGAGATGTTGTACAGTCTTCATCCCTGGAGGTTTTCAAGACCAGACAGGATAAAGCCCTGAGTGAGCTGGTTTGGTCTAATACCTGGATATACTTTGATACTGTATGTGGTTTCTAGCATTAATCTGTGCAAATTAACKAAGCGTTAATTAGTTAATATTCTCTAAATGACTAGTTGATCACACCACTAGAAAATTCGAAAGACCTTAACTGTAGAAAAAGACTGGTACATTAGCTATCCCAGCTGTGCKGTATTGATATCCATTGACTATAATAGCACATAATTTCTTGTGACTGTGATAACATTTTGAAGTAGTTGGATAGCCTATGATTACAAAATRACTGAAGTCATCTGACTGCACAGAGATGAGCAGCGAGTGAGAAATCAACACAAAGTGATTGCAAAATGCCATTGCTACTTCATCATGTAATAGTTGTGATCCCACAGAAAAGTAACTTTGACCCAATGATGGTAATTTGACTACAGACTATGACAATGATTCACATGTCTAGACAGGAGAGCAACTCTTCGGTTGAATGACAAGCATATGAGAATAAATTATATACGTGGATATCTGTGAGGTATGATTATAGATAATTTGCCTGAGAAGCACAACATATGCTTGTATCATGGTACTCATGATCAAGCCATGTAATATTGCATGGTATATCTGGTGTTCCACAGCCAGTCGGCATCCTCTCTGCCAGTCTGTATTCCAACTACTGCGACATCTTGCAGTCTAGATCTCTCTGTAATCATCTTCCCCCTCGGCAATCTTTCGTATCTGTCAAGATAAATCATTAGTTGCTATTCCAGAAGTAAAAACAGAAAAATAAGCATAGGATGAATAGGGCCTGCCATTTTAAAAACCAGCACAGTAGGACAGATTTATTCTTAAATTCCCAGAAATTTTGTTTTGTGCAAAGCTGTGCCTCTAAGTTGTATGGAACACAGGTAACAAAGATTAAAGAACATCAGCCATTGTCATGTCAGTACTTTTGACTCAGTTCTTTTTCTCTCCCAGGGGGTTCATGTCAGACTGCATTGAGAAGAGTTCTTTCTTTTAGGAAGCTGATGCCCCTTCTCTTGTCAAGCACTGCCTTTGATATGAAAAATCCTTCCTTTGTACTTTTCCTTGTTCCATGTAACAATGCTTTTCTGCTGACACATAGTTTTAAAGCATGTTTTTCATGCGTGTTGGGATTCATTCTCTTTTGTTTTCCCTTGTTGTGTCTACCTGTTCAGAAAACTTGTTCCTTCTGAAAATGGTCTTAAATCAAATGTAACTAGAATATTAAAATGTAGATTGTAATAATCTATTTCTGTCTGATTTGTATCCAGTTTTATCAACTGGATTTCTATCCAATTGGGAAAGGAAACCTGTTTCTGAGGGATTCTGTTTATTGCTCTTTCTGCCATTCCCCATCTTTTACAATTCCATCTTCCTGAGGAAAATATAGTCTTAATGTTTTGCATTTGCTTTGTCCTTTGTTAATCATGTGCTCTTCAGTTTCAATAGCACAACTGTGCAAGTATGGTCAGTCTGACAGGGGAAAACTGTATTTATTTAAATTTGGTTGAGTGATGAAAAATAATGTGGCTGGACATGGTTTCAGTTTTGTAAAAACTAAGCAAGGAAATCTGTCTCCCTGGGGTCAGATTTTCAGAAAATTCAACAGTTTGTAGGAACAGATTGCTTATTTCTTCATTCTTTCTGTAGTTTGACTGTGGTCAGAATTTGCACATACAATTTAAATGTGATTACAGATCAGACTAACTGCATCTGTACTGAAATAATAACTTGTCATACACATGGTGTTGAAAATCCTTTCTTTTGCATCCTCTTGCAGCCACAGTTGATTTTTTGCTAATACAGTGTGCAGGCTTGAATTTTAGGAGTATGCAGACTGTTCCCATATTTACTGAAGATAAACCTTTTGGGGAACTTTGATTCTTTGAAAAGCTTTCTCTTAGCATACATGAGACCTGTGATCCTACCCTCTACAGAGAAAAGGTCTGAGCTATCAGTGCCACTTTACTRCTTTTTACTACTTGCATGTTCTGTTCAGTGGAGTATTGTAGTAAATATCAAGCATATTTGTCAAGTTACATATGGTTTTAATTATGTAATTGATGACTTGCTTTTTTCCCCTTTTATGAACACTTAGACCAGCAGTTCTACTTGCATAAATAAAAAGATTATATTGGTCACTGAGTTGAAAAAAACTTTCACCTTGAAATACTGTCTTTTGGAATGACAAAAATGAAGCCTTTGAATTCTGTTACTAAGTGACAGGATATGTGGGACCATATGCCAATTCACTGTGAGGTCTATGATAGATTAATGGTAATGTGATAGTTTTTCAAGTCCAATTTGACCTATCTTCTGTACTAAGTCACTCAAAATCTAGGATTTGCCCTAGTGTGATAATTAGGTTGGGCCAGATTGAATTATTCTCTCGGTTGCCATGACAGTTCATTTTTCTTTTCTCTTTTCTCCCCTTTTATTCCCCCTTTCCTTTAAAACCATCACTCTTTATTCTTCTATGGGAGTTTTTCACTAGTTAAGCTGGACTGGAGCAAAAGATTGAAAGGACATCTTTTCTCTGTCTCCTGTCATGAAATAGTGGCAAGGGCTTATATATATATTTTCCAAATCAAGCAAGCTGAAACTTTTAAATGTTAAGTGGGTTGATTTCAAAGCCTTCTAGTGACAGAATAGAAGGCTAATGCTTCTGACTGAATTTGCTTGACTCTTATCAGCGAACAGAGTGCAACAGATTTTCATCAGCTTCATCAAAACCATTTCTAAAAAATCTCTTTTATATTATTCTCAAGAGTCAGAAGCAATAATACACATTCAGAAAGTCGGAATGCCAAAGTATACCTGCGTTGCATGCACACAGCCATGTAGTTCCTTATAAAACAGATATGTCATGTGAACCCTTAGATAGATAACACCCTTTGGAGATATTTATGAATGTAAAAACCCAATCTGTGTGCATGTATGTGGTTTTCAAATGTGTTTAGTTCCTTTCTGATTAAAGAGAATCTTTAAAGTTTGACCAAGTGCTTGCCAGAGAACCAGAGAGTAATGAACAAACATGACTTGTGTGTCTTATAATTGATAGATACCTGTATCTATAAATCCATAGTTTCTAGTATTCTATTCCTGCACTTAAACTCATGTTCACTTTATGCAGGGTTTTGTGTTTGCGGGAAAAAAAATGTTGGAAGATTTCTTGAAACAAAAATGTTTAGGAGAATCAGCCAAGTTGAAAAGCATGCCTTCCCAAGTTTGAGAAATGTCCATAGAACTTATTTTTTGCGCTCAGCATTCAAGTCACTTTATTCAGTTCCAGTACTTGTTTTACAAATGTTCTGAAAACCAGTGTTATGAGACTCTTGGGGGAAAGACAGGCTATTTATTTAATTTGTCAGCTCTGGCATAAATCATAACCCTGTTGCACTTGATCTACAAACAGAGTTAATAAATGATCCTTGCTCCAGGTGCTTAGGAATTAAGTCTAGGACATAAGACAGTGGAAGGGTATGACAAATAGAAGAGTAAAGAAACCCAATAAATAATGCCGGTTAGAAAGATAGATTACTTTCTGGCATATTAGTATCAAGGGTTTTGTAGACTTCCCAGAAAGGCAGGGTTTTCATAAAGGATTTAAAGGAGGACAAAAAGTATCTTTACAGTATTTAAAGGGAAATCCTTGCAAACATGAGGGGGAATATAGAAGAAAAGCTGGAGTGGCTTGTATGGAACATAAACAGACAAATTAGCTTGTTAAACAATTTTAGGGCATAACATTTCACTTGTGACTGAGGATGAGGTGGAGGCTGCTTTGTCAGTATTTTGCTCTAGCTTTAGGACATAGGTAGCACAAAAGTTAGTAGATAGAAGTGTTACCTTAGATGCTCTGGAATTACTGAGGAAGATCCCAAAGACTGTTATTCCCTTCTTATTTTGACTGACAATGTTAAAGGCTCAGTGTTAGAACACTCTTGATTTCACTTGAAATGTTTCACTTCAAATTGCATGAACGAAGAGTGGTGTATCAGGGGTTTCCTAGTTTTGATATCAAGAYGAGTTTGGTGAATTACTTTAATGAGTAAACAGATATATGTGTATATATATAGAGGGACATATATAAAGAGAGAGCGAGAAAGAAAAGCAGCTGACTATCCCATAACAATGCAATAAATGACTTCCTCATACCAATAACAAAAAGGAAGCTAGTGGAGCATATAAAAATACAGAAGTAAAAATAGCTCTAGTTCATCATTTAGAGGAAATTATCCATTGAGAAGTCTGGTAGACTGCCAGTGCCTCAGCCTTCATACCCAAATGCATAGGAAGAATAGAGAGGCAAATAATGAAAGGATTTTTTTTTTTTTTTGGTCCGATACAAAGATTTTTTAATGGTTCTACTACAACCGTAATTATTTAACAACAGCACTAATTCCAAACAGAAATTTGAATATATGGGTAGTTTGTGCAAAACACTCACATTTGTACTGTAGAACAAACAAAAAAAAGATAGTAAAACCACATTTATTTACTAAATAACCAAAAATAACATAAGCTTTTAGCTCTGAGGAAGGAAGATTATGAAAACAATATAAGATTAAAATAACTAACTAAAATCATCCAGATTCAGCAAAGCTAACCGAAGTACTTATATGCTCTATGTTAAGCAATTTTTCTATCATAATGTGACCAGACTGAACTAGATAGACATAATCCTTAAGCAACTTGTAGTCACCATAAACTGGAAGGAAGGGAAGAACACAAATGCTGCGGAGTGTCAGTTGRAAAGAACAGAAATTTCACCAACAGACAGAGATGGCTTAACAGTCCAACAGGTCAAGATAGACAGAGACGTCTTGGGTAGGAGGAAGAGTTCAGTATGAAATTTAAGGTAAAATGTTGAGAATGGTAAGATCATCTGGGGCAGGGCAGTTTCTACTTGATCTTGTACAAACAATTTGGAGCAGAAATCAACTGAATAGACAAGTTACCAGTGTTTTCCTCTGTCTGAATATATTGATGACTCAGCAACACCACACTCAAATGAATAAAGTACAAATATTAGGGTATTTATTAAATATGTGACTCTACTATTGGTTGGATCAGGTTAGTTAGGTTTTCATGGTGAAAATTCTGACAGAGAGCTTTGAGAATTTTGCATTCTGGTGTCATTGAATTCAGTGAAAAACACCTGTTGATTTCAATTAATGCCACCTGCTGTGTATTCTGTAATTATTTTAAAGTCACTGGCAGCTCTTTACAGTATTTAGTATATCCTGTAGCATATACTTGATGCTGAAAGATTAATCTAATGCTCTCCTGACTTCCCCTTCCAGTATTGTATATGTCAGTGAACATTTTCTTTTTTAATGGTAGGCAATACTCATAGCAATAAGTATCCATCTTGAGTAGAGTCAACATCTTTCATATATAAAGTCTGATTCTCTTTCTCATTAAAATTGAATTTATTAGAACGGAGTGCCTGATTCAGGTTGCTGCATATAAAATTCCTTTTTGGTAACTCAGCTAGCTCATTACTACCATGCACATGGCTGCATGAGTCATCATTTCTTCCTCTAAGAGCAGCAGTTACTATTTATAKGAAATTTTGTGGGGGTAAGCAGGGGACTAATTTCACAATAACATTCTTATTTTTACTTTTCATTTTTACTACCAAATAATCCTAAGAATAATTTATAGCTAAGTGTCCTGGTTTTGGCTGGGATAGAGTTAATTTTCTTCCTAGTAGCTGGTATAGTGCTGTGTTTTGGATTTAGTATGAGAATAATGTAGATAACACACTGATGTTTTAGTTGTTGCTAAGCAGTGCTTACACTAGTCAAGGACTTCTCAGGTTCCCACACTCTGCCAGGTGCACAAGAAGCTGGGAGGGGGCACAGCCAGGACAGCTGACCCCAACTGGCCAAAGGGATATTCCATACCATATGGCATCATGCTCAGTATATAAGCTGGGGGGTTGGCTGGGGAGCAGTGATCACTGCTCGGGAGCTGGCTGGGCATCGGTTGGTGGGTGGTGAGGAACTGCATTGTGCATCRCTTATTTTGTATCATCATTATTATTATTATTATCATTATTATTATTATTATTATTTTCCCTTCCTTTTCTGCTCTATTAAACTGTCTTTATCTCAATCCACGTAATCCACGTATTTTACTTTTTTTTTAATTCTCCCCCCCATCCCACTGTGGGCGGGGGGAGTGAGCGAGAAGAGGGCTGTGTGGTATTTGGCTGCCTGCTGGGTTAACCACAACACTAAGTGACCTATAGTAACGTAACCTCCTTCCTCCTCCTCGTTCTTCCCTCTCATATACATATCACATCTGCACTGGCTTTTTAAGCCTCAAGACAATATAGCTTTAATTAATTTGAAACTGTTCTGTAGTTATAGCTTGTTATAAAAAGCAGGTTAAGATAAAGATTTGCATTGGAACAGAATAGAAGTGATGAACCATTTAAGCAAAAAAAACAAGCTTAAAATTTCTCTGGAAAAGTCAACAGTGAAAAATGTGTAAGTTTATTTCCTTTCTTATAAAATAGATTTTTTTGGTGCTGTCTTTGATGTGTATTCTTCTCTAGATATGTATCTTCTCTGGCTCCATTTCTGTCCTGGAAAACAACTTTCTGATGAAGTATTAATGTAATACATTATGAGAAGGCCATTGGTGATGTTTTGAAGAAGTATTATAGTAGTATTAATTACATCACTGTTACTCTGATAATGTGTTTTTCATAACCTTGAACTCATGGTTGAAGTGAATATTTCATTTGCACCAAAGCTCAGAAAAGCCTCAGGGACGGAAGAAGAAGGAGAAGGTAGAATTTGGAAAACTGCAATGGGGAAGTGATGTAATAAGGAAGGGATGGTCTGGAGGAATATGGAAAAGAGGAAAAGAAGGACTTGAAGCCTGGTGGGAAAGAAAAAGAAAGAGATCATAAAGTTAAAAAGAAGCAGTTTGAAGTCATAAATTTCACTCCTGAAAGTGAAGAGGGTGGAAGTTCAGTATTGTCASCATCACAGAGAAATAGAAGCCAACACAGATATTATAAAAAGATTGGATTTTTCTCCCTTCAGCATAAAACAACATCTATGTGACCTGAAAACACAGATGTTTTCGTGTTCTGTTGGTAATGTTAATCAGTTTGGTGACATTAAAAGAGTTAATACAGTGTTTGTGTTTTAGTACAAATGAACTTCCAGAGATAGTGTACAAGACTACCCAGTTTTAAAAAAGATAGATCAATTTTAAGCAACACAATCCCAATTTTGAATTTAAAATAAAAATGTGAATACAGTGTCTCTGGGGAGTTTTGAGAGAATGGAAGATCAATGACTAAAAGAATAGTAGCTTATTCTTTCTTCAGGTTGTCTTTACTGAAACAGTACATGACTCTGCAATTATTTTGAGTGTAGGTAAATGATCCAATGCAGTTTTATGCAAAGATACCTGAGTCTAAGATACCTGTTTTTGTGCTCCAGTGGTTTGCCTTTGAAACAGGGCTCAAACRCTGTCAATTATATAAGAAGGTTTTTGGAGTAGATACACTACCAAGTTATCACAAGTTGGTTCTGTCCCACAGGTTGCACATTCTTTGCATATTAGTCGGTCTTAAATGGCTTTTTCAGAATCATAGCAACATCTAAGTAATGATAGTGAGTAACATATAGTGATTAACACTTTACTATGGGTATATATCTCAGATACATAATCCAAACCTAAAAATTATGACACTTATAGATACATGAACTGTTTGTTTTCTAGGCAGACTAGGAAACAGTGAGTAATACGGCATGAAAAGAAAAACATAACATTCAGTGAGTTATTTGAGACTAATTTCTATAAATTAGTCTCAAATTCATTAAGCTCTTATGCTAACCAGATTTTTGTGGAATGACCCCAAAAGACAAATGACAAAAAGCCATATCGATGCCAAAATTTTTCTTCGAGCTGTTCCAAAGCTCAGAAATGCTACTGCTTAATATATTTATTTATTTTTTCATTAAGTTCTATAATCACTAAATTTCAAATTCATCAGAAGGTTATAGTACATTTCTTAAATGGGAAAAGCTGTCCTGTATAATCACCATTTCTCCTCCTCAATGCCTGTATCTCTTCTTCCCATTCTGAAAATTTTGGAAAGTACTGGCAAAAATACTGTCAAGGTTAKGTCAGGTAAATAAATCCTTGCTCTCCTTCACCCACTGCCTGTCTATAACACAATATCTTTGTCATGCATTTCTCGATAAATTAACTCCACCAAACTGGGGAATCTAGAGGCTGTGGCCTCAGTTGACCGGAAGAAGAAGAATATGCCTTGCGTCAGGACTTCCCTGGAGACTCTGCTGTCAGAGATTCTGAAAAAGTCAGCCTTTTCAGGGATCACATTATTAAATATGCGCTTTTTGAGCTGAAAAAAAAAGTTGCGAGTTAATCACTTAGCAAAGTTTGTATGAAGGGCCCTCAGTTGTGAGTCAAATTAGAATCAAAGAATAGTGTGTTCTTCCTAACAGCAGCTGTAAGGTTCTGCAAGATCATTTCACCTAGAATGGTAGGACTTGGACTAAGTCCCAGATGAAAATTGCAAGTTTTTATTAGAAAGTCTGAATATATGGCAGGATGGATGATGGACCAGATGCATTTGCAACAATCATTTTGATAGGCAGCACTAGCATGACCTGTACTTTAGAAGCTTTGGGTCTGGTTGTTTCATACATCTGGGTTTCTTTTGGTTTGACTCCAGTGGCAATGGTGGTTACAGCTCTGTAAAATTAGTTAAAGAAGAATCAAAACCAAAACAGTCATTAAGCACTACTTCAGTACTGCTTGGGACCTCAGGTGCCCAAGGATTCTCGAATATAGTTCTACAGAGATATATGTGGTATTATTTCACATTATATAAAACTGTCTCTTGATTTCCAGTACAAAGCTGATTAATTTATTTGAGAGAAATAAGCACTCAATATTTTCCATTTTTCCTTAAGAAAGTGAGTTTTAAGTTGCTATCACTTTGAAGTAAGCATACTTGTAGATCAGATGTTCTGAGAGGTGTGTTCTGCAGTCCTGGTACTTCAGTTATCCAAACTGTGGAACTTGCCAAGTAAGTATCATGTCTTCCAGCCTGTAAACCAAGATTTCCTTCCCATGGAAACCAAGATATGTGAGGGAAGATGCTCTTGTAAGTATCCAGGTCTTGCCATGAATTTAAATGCTCCTAATTCCTGCAATTTAGATATGGCCTAAATGACTAGAATGAAGATTTATAGTTAGGTATAATTTAAAGAGGGTCATTAATAATTCGTATATGAAATCTGTCTTTTTCTCCTGTAGAAAATAGAGGCTTGATTCTGTGGGAGGGATGGGTGGTATCCTTGATGTTTCTGGTTACCTAGGTTTTAAACAGGATTTAATGTAGTTTTAAAAAATCAAAAAGTAGGAACTTTGTACAAATGAAGCAGTTTTTCCAAATTTACTCCTTCTGCTGGAATACTGTTACCAAAAAAAAAAAAMAAMCTCTCAAAAAATTTTTTTTATCATCCCCAAATATTTGACTTAGTGATGCATATATTTATATTCAAGAAAAGAAATCCTGAGAGCATCTTTGGAATGATGCTCCATGTTAGAATTTTGTAGGCTGGAGGTATGGYATTTAAACCTGAGAATTGCTCTGAACACTGAACTGCCCTTTTCTAAAAGCTTCTTCCTTGATTAGATTAATTTTTTTTTGTGAAAGTTGAACTGGAATGTTGCCACCAACAGGTGTGATTCCAGGATCTTTGGATGCATGTGACCGAACACGAAAAGGTTGCCCAGAGAGGTTGTGGAGTCTCCATCCTTGGAGATACTCAGTAGCCATCTAGACATGGTCCTGGGCAACTTCCTCTGGGTGGCCCTGCTTGGACAGGAAGGGTGGATCAGGTGACCTCCAGATGTCCCTTCCAACCTCAATCATTCTGTGATTCTGTGCATTCATTCAGCCATTTCATTGGGTCCTAGCTGCTGGGATCATGAGTCTGTTGCTTATTTTAGTATCTAGCCAAGATGGGGTCTTGTATCTAGGTATCTGAGGGTCATTTGAATAAAAGCAGAGCACAATGGACTAGACAAAGTAGCTGGGAATTATAATTTATACCAATTATCAAATTTATAGTTTGCTTGTTTTTGTTTAATCAGTAAAATTAATTAGATAACAAATTAGTCACCATTACAAAAGTATACATTTGTCTTTTGTTATATTTACATTGCATTCCAGGGATATAATATAACAAGGTCTGAGCCCAAAACATGTTAACCAAGGAAATTTAGAAGAGTTATCTTTAAAAGAACATGCTTTCTCAAAGAGGAGGTTTATTGCTCCTACAGTTCACAGACTGTAAAATGGTTGTTTTTTATTATTATGATTATTTTTAATGTTGATACTACTCAAACTCAACTCACCTTAAGTTAAAGAGTGGAAAGAGCAAAAATCAAACACTGATTACCTACTGTGTATTAAACTATTGAATGCCCACTCTCAGAACCCATAATTAACAGAAATAGTTTTAACTGTTTAACGTTGTATAATTCTGACCTCGCATTCTGCCAACAATTTTCACAAGCCATTACCTTTGCAATAACAGTAGTAATTAAAAGTATCCAATGATTCCAATGACAAGCAATCATTGTTGCATTTGAATATATATATATTTTTTTTAGAAATCACTAGAGAATATTTAGTAATGCTAGATTATCTCAAGGAAGGGCATGATAAAAAAATTAATTATTAAAATTGCAAACATTAACAATTACCTACAGTTATGCGTAGCAACTACATGTATGTGTACAGACATCACATTGCTCTGAAGAGGCTGCATGTGAGACTGCACCTGTATATTTGAGCAGATATTGTTTGTTTCTGTTACTGAACATATATTTGATGCAGCTGTTGTTTTCAGTGATAGTATCAATGCCATTCTTCAAAGACACTGATGAATTAGAAACCACAGTTTGTCCCGTCCTGCAGAAGAGGGTAATTTTCTTCTGATAGTTGAGTAGGGCTTCCTTGGAAACCCCGAGTGGGTGAGGTTTTGTTTTTTTGCTTTATATTGAAACAAATTGAACATGCTGAACTAATTATGCTTTCAGTGTTGTGGTTCTGTGATGGAACATGCAGTGTAATCATACCAATTTTTTTGTGTAATTATAAGTCACAGATGTCTGAGGCTCACAGTCATTTTAGCCTGACATTTCCAATTATTGCAGCAGTATTGATGGAAGAGGATTAAGGAGCCTTCAGATGCCAAACCCCATTATTTCAACTTTATGTAAAGCTGTCAAGTCCTAATAATTCCCCAGGGATTTAGCCATCACAGCATAAAAAGGCATGCAAAAGGTCTTCATAGCAATCTTAAAACTATTATGGACTGTCAAAATGTTAAATTATCATAATTTAATGAATATCTAATTTTATAACTTTCACTTAGCAATTTTAAAATTATGCCCTATTCTTTAAGTGACATAGTGGTCAACAGTTAGTAATATCAGTTAAATAAGACTTTAAAATGTCTAACTATTTATCCTGGCATCTTAGAATTGTGACTCATGAGAGTGCATAGCCTAGCTCAATGAAAATATATCCAATGTGCAATAAAATGGATTATATATCTTTTCATCTGGCATCTTCATRTCAACAGTTTGCAGGCTGGTCTTTCAAGTCTTTTCAAAAGGAGAAAATTTGTAAAGAGCTTCCCTGCTTTATTGTTAAGACACTTTCATGAAAAACGAGACATACTCAGTACATTGCTGACCTCTTTTATATTATTGTAGGATACTCTAAAATAAAATTATTCAATGAAGAATTCATTTTAGTCTTTACCCTCTTCTGGAGATTCTGAATATCTACCTGTAAAATTTTCTTTCTTTAATCTTAGTGTGTTCAGGAAGCTGACTCCAAGGTTTAAAATCGCAGATGAAAGAAACATGTTCTTTGTAGTTAGACCTAGCTGTTTTTCTTTAATGACATCTTTTCTTTATGTGGCCTCTATTATTTGGCAACTTCTGCAAAAACAGATACTGGATTGTGCATTGAAGATGACCCTTCGTATCTGTTGGCAGACCTTTTAACCTGAAGACTCTTCCCTACAGAAGATCCTATTTCTTTAGTAGCTCAAAGTTTCACAAGAARTCTACGTGAAATTTAGTACTTTGATGAGCACGGTTATTTCCTCTTTATGTATGAAAGAAGCTGATATTTTTAAAGATAATGGATGGGCACTGAAAATGTGTCCAGAGACAAAGTAGGCTCTTACGGAATACAAGTGTGATCCACTCAGTCATATTTATTTGTTAAGAATTGGATTGACTCTATTCTGTTTTTCTAATTAGATTCAGAGGTGTTGCTTTCGTTCATCATTTGTAACAATGAATTATAACAGTCTAACAGAGGAGGTGAAAAATATGGTATGTGCAGAGTGAGASACTGCAATATTTCTGTGTGACTAAAATAGTTCAAGGCTTTAATTACTGTGATAATATGTTTGTTCAAGAATAACAACAATGCCAATAGGATTTCCAGTCTGCTTAGAACCCTTCTGAAGAGAAAATGCCCATAAAATGTAAGCAGATTTTTGTTCAGTTTCTCGAGGTGTTTTTGAGTTCCAGCCACAACTGGTAACAATCTCATAGTCTGATAAAGATGCTGCAATAAAGTTTCCAGTTTATCCATTGATTTGCTGAAATGTATTCATACTCCTGACAGCCTCTCATGATGTCTTTGGCTGTGTCAAGATGGAAGATGTTTGTTATTCATGACCTTGCTTTGTTTGGCCTTTTCTCATTGCAATTAAGCATGGATTTGAGACCACAGTAAGTACCCTTTTGAACTCCAGCTTTCTCCACAGATCCTTTCCGAGGATTATCCAAACCTTCCAAGGCAGGCGCTGGGTTGTAACCAGTGAGTTTTGACACTAGGTTACTTTTGAATGAAACCCTTGATCTCAGTGATAAGGTAGATGCGCCCTTTGTGATCAGGAGACCTCAACAGGAAACAATAGAATCACAGAATATCTTGAGTTGGAAGGGATCCATAAGGATCATCTAGTCCAACTCCCTACTACCTAAAACTAAACCATATGACTAAGAGCGTTGTCAAGACGCTCCTTGAACTCTCACAGGCTTGGTCCTGTCGCCACTTCCCTGGGGAGCCTGTTCCAGTRACTGACCACCTTCTCAGTGAAGTTATTTTTTATTAGAATACATAAAAATTATGTTACATAAAGCAAGTAAGCCAACAAAGCTGCTGAAGCCAACCAGCGTGCCTAACCATATGGATCTAATTGACTGGCTTAATCTGTACCCTAATTCTGAACTGACCTAGAAAAAAACCCACATACTTATCTGAAGCTGAGTGAATAGGCTTAATCACTAGAGCTATCCATGAATAGTTTTTCAAGTATAGCCAAAAACCTGAGATTGGTGGATTGTAACACTTGTAACTCCTACCCATCACTTTTGGATTTTGAGAGAAATGTGGAGACACAAATCCAGTCTCATTCAAAACATAGGTCTGTTTCTTCTTCAGAATGCCATAGGATTGTGGGAGTAGGGCATTATATCAGTAAACCCAAAAGAATCCTTTGTGAGATGCAAGACTCAAAAAGAGAAATATGAATAGCGGAAACAAACAAAAATGGATTTATAAGTAAGGCAAAACTGATAGAAAACTCTGTGCCCAAATCCTGAGTCCAGTTCATTCTGTTATTCTAATGTATATGTTGTGTAATTCTACAGAACATTGATCTACAATTTAAATAAAGAACACAAGATCTATTGAGGTGGAGACAGCAAAATGGTAAGAGGACAGTTTTGTGCAAATGAAGAGCAAATCTTTCTTTCTACTTAC
Organism: Oceanodroma leucorhoa; assembly: GCA_030449065.1. NCBI lineage: Eukaryota > Metazoa > Chordata > Aves > Procellariiformes > Oceanodroma > Oceanodroma leucorhoa. The sequence goes on from JASVER010000010.1 coordinate 14,684,162, forward strand.
CAGTGATTGCACTCTAAGAAATTATGTGGCTCTAGGGAAACTGTAGAAAAATTCCATTTAATCCTCTTTGGCTAGAAGAGTTGGAACTCTGCTCAAGTCACAGAAGTGCAGCAGGCGTGCTTGAGGGGAGGAGGTACATAGCATGACTGACATGGAAGTATTTTTATAGAAATATGTTTTCTAGCTATATGAAGTTTTTCCTCAGCAAGAATTTTAATCATATTCCTGGCTGCAGTACTTGCCTATTGCGTGTGTTTTTGTCTAATTTTTAATAACAATCATTTTTTCATCTGTTAGTCACTGAGATGTGCTAGCATTTTGGTATATTCCTTCTTGACAGTTCAAAGACCATCAAGAATCAGGCTGTTTGTTTGACTTCTGGTTTTGCTGTGAATTATTACTATAGGTCTTATGCTCACTTGTTTTTTCCCACTTCAATTTGTAGTTAGCTAGTTTGCCTGGATCCCAGTAATACGTTGCTATGACTGTTGGATGCTATGCCTTGCTTTGTGTGTTCTAATGAGCTCAATAGTTCATTTTGAGCTTCTGCATCTGGTAAAGATAATAAGCATGACATCTCTGTTAGTCACAGCCATGTCTGCAGTGAAGGGTGCACTGGGTTTTGAGTTTAAAATAGATTTTTCTTCTATAGCCTGTGTGCTCAAGCCCACCATAATTACTGAACAAAATGTTCTTAGACATTTGCCTGAATAGCATCAATCAATGGCACTGCTTATGAAGGAGAAAGCTATTGTTGAGACATAAAGAGGCTATGCATATAAGCTGGTAGTTACTTCCTGCAGTACCAAAATCTAGACCTGACATTTTTGGTTTTGTTTTAATTTAATCAATAGGTACGCTTTGATCAGACTGCTAAAAGTCTGTGCATGCTCCTTCCCTACAAAACAGCAGAATGGAAGGACCATTCCCTTTTGTCCTGAAATGATATACCATTATTTCAAGGAGAGGTATACMGTGTTACATCAATAGCCATATTGGGGTGGTTTTAAGGAAAACTCCCAAACTTCAGCTGTGCAACTGGAAACTGACAGAAACAGGAATAAAATCCAGGGAGAACCTTCACGTTATTTATCCAGAGAATAGGGATAGTCTTAGCTTATTAAAAAGGGCTTTATCTCTCATTTTTTAGAAATTCACTAAGACTAATTTAGCCTGTTCTGCAAGTTGTTGTTCTCAGCAGTCGTCCTCTTAACAGGTAGACCCTTAGACCAGGCAGCTTCTATGGAGTTTCATATGTTAGCCTCTTCCGTAAAAAGATACATGTTAAGAATGTATCTTCTGGGGCCAGCTGATGACTCTTTTGCACTTTTAGTAGCCACAGGAGGAATTGGCAGAACATTTATTTTGAAATACTGTAAATTGGTCTTAAATGCTGTAGAAGATGATGTATCTGGGATCTGGCTGTGCTCCATAGATTAACAAATCATAAAGTCATGTGGTCATCTGAACAGAATAGATCAGTAATTAGAGCACAGTCACACAAAGAAGTTGCTTTGGYGTGGCAGGTTAGGACTGTCTGCTGATCTGAAAGAACTGCCATGAGGCATACTCTTAGTCAGTTGCAAATGCAATTAGCATTAGCTGAGTACTGGGAGTTGTCCAGGCGTGTAAGCCATTGCTTAACAAAATATTGTTTCTGATATGCAAGTTATTCAAGAAAGACAAGGGAGTAGCTATATTTTGGCCATAGGGTACAATTAGCTTTTTGGGAAATGACAGAGTTTGGAGGAAACAGCAGTGCTATSCCTGAAACAAGTTATCCAGGGTAAGTATTTGTTTCACAAGAAGTCCAGTTCTCTGATAAAACACAATCAGGACAGCATAAAAAGTATTTAAAATTTGGATAAAAATGAAAAATGCAGCAAACAAATGTAACGTTTCCAGTCCTTTCCTCCTGACACGATGAGCACCTAGGTCCATGAGGGTTTGAAGAGAGGGAAACAGTTTCATGATTTCTTCCATCAGGTGAAAGAAGTCACCAAAGCATCATGGCTGTGTTGAGTAAGTTACTGCCTGTGACTCCCAAAGGGGTCAAAGTTAGTAAACTGCAGATTAGTTAAACTAGATCTTGTACATTTGATTTTTGTTTTCCAGTTAAAAATCAAAACAAAATAAACATGCAAAGAGATCAACAAGGAGGATAGTCTGAGAGTACTGTTTTAGAATCTGTAGAACCTGGATCTCCAAGTGGATTTACAGTGGCTAAGCTTTCCTTTATAAAGAACAGAAGGAGAGGTGGTATATTTTCTATACCAGCACTTACTGAAGAGTCTTGCACAATAGACATGAATTGTGAAAAATGATGCAAATAGGAATCTCAAGAAATCCAGTAATAATATTTAAAATCAAATATGTAGCTTTAAAGTACTTAGAAGATGCTGCTGTCATTTTGAAAATACGTATTCATATTTGYTTTGGTTTGCTACTGCTGAGGTAAGACAAATAGCTGGTAAACATTTTATGGTTATAGAAAGCCAAATCAGTGTCATACTGACAGGTGGAGATACAAGTAATAGTTTGATTGCTTCATTTTAAGGAATGCAATCTTGTCTAGTAACTTGAAAAGCCAATTAATTGAAAATGAGTTTTTAACATGTGAASAAATATCTTCATCATCCATTATCTTTCTGAATTAGGGTCTAATCAGGAAAAATGATTTCTCAGAAGATCAAAGTGCAATTTCAGTTTCAGATACTCTAAACTTCGAAATGTAAAACTGCCTGTATGTGCCATTTCCACTGACATTACTATTAATACACCTAGCATGTATGTACAGGATCTAGGCTTGCATGTTCACTAGGTAAGTGCTTATATATATGCATCACATACAGATATATATATAGAGACAGAAACATCTGTGAATCTGGCCATGGTTTGCTGCTGAATGCTTTGTGGAACTGTTGGCAGTATCAGTCTTTTGAGTTAGTGGAGAAAGGGAGAAGGTTATAAATGAAAGCCATCTTATCTCATGGTGCAGAGGTATGACATGAAGTGTRTAAGTTCAAGTTCATCGTTTCCAAAGTCAAACAATTTTAAAAAATTATTTCAAGAGAAATGGTGTGAAGCCTTCTGTTGTGTTTTGGGTGAAAAGTCTAAGTTGTTGTGAGAAGCAAGAATAAAAAAGGAGCTGCTTGCTCCATAGTGCTATTTTGTATATTTGTATTGACTTAAAATGCAAAAGTGAACTAAAATAGGCCACGCTTCTCATTTGACATTTAGTCTAGAATCCTAAATCCTTGAGAGAAGCTTTTAGGACCCAACAACAGCTTTTACAAATCAGACTTCTTTATTCCAAGTTGAGTGCATCCATTAAACAGGCAGCTTGAAACTGGCATGACTTGGAAGAAGTAGATGTTTTCAGGAGGGAGGGCATGACTTTTCCTTCCTGGCTCAGTCCCGATGTATTAGAAATCAGTTTAATTTGATGAAAGAGTAGAGTCTGTCTTTACAACATGCAGAAGGAGAATATATTAATAATAAGGGAAAAAGAGTTAACGGAGTGCTAGGAAACCATAAGGCAGTTGTTCCCTATAACATCTGCACGAACTTTAAACAATGGAATGAGTAAATTTAATGGGTATAGGGTCTAGTTTCCAGTACTGGAAAACTTTTTAGTTACCAGTTCTGTTCAAACAATAAGCCAGATACAGCAAACCTTCCCTTTGTAAGTGGCCTTGCTGTTCCAGGAACTAAGCATACTTGCCAATTTTTGAAAACCTCTCTAAGTGATTTTCCCCATAAATTAAATATTTTAAATGGTTATTGCATATATAGTTTGTTGCATTTATGGCTGAACATGAAACTGCAGCTGCTTTAACATTTGTGTGTGACACTTTACGAAAGAGTGGTGTTTTATCACTGAATAAATTCATTACTGTAGCAAAATATAAGAATGTATTTTGTAGATTTTTATACTTATATTTTGCTTAGCTACACAACAATGCTAGGAAGTTAAGGCAACACAATAGAGCAAAAAATACACGTACAGTTTATCAGGTGAAGAATCACTATCTAACATATGCCATAAAACTAATTTGAAAACTTTCTAAGATACAAATGAAATATAAATGCAGATTCTCTTACCATATCTGCTCCTCACTTTGAACATATGCAGGTTAGTCAGGGACACAGGTTGTTTGGAAACACTAGAAAATTCCGGGGACTTGGTGAGCTCTGATTCCCAGGGAACGTAAACTGAGATTTGAATCTGAATAGTAATGTTCACAAAGCATGAGTGAAAAGGATTCTGCTATTGTCTTAGTTTGTGTGTTTAACTGAAGAGAGATACTTCTTTATGATACCTGATTTGAACTGCTCTGAACCCACCTCCTTTGAATGGCTGAGTCTCTGCATTTTCATTGATCAAAATCAGCAGGAGCTGGGGCGGCTCAGCATCTTGCATAGAACACAGTGTAAGGTTTGAGATAAGCGGGAAACTTCTGTTGACTTCAGTGGTGGTTGGATTGAGTGCTCTATAGTATCAGGCTCCAGGAGAGTTGCTGAATTGGGAGGATTTCAGTGGGAAATCACCGAATTGAGAGGATTTCAGTGCAAGTGCGAACATGTCCATATACTGATGCTATTGAAATAAAACTGAAGATATTACAGCTCATGTTATGTTTCACAGCACTAACAGGAAATAAAGGAAGAGGAACAGTAATTGTAAGAGAAATAATGTAATAATATGCTACAGTTATCTGGGACTCAGACACAGGTGGCAGGCAATTAAAGTGCCAAACAGTTAATACCCTGTAATGGAAAAGGTAATTTAAAGCTTGTGTTTTCAAGAGCTTCAAATTATCACCCAAGTCTTTTGTGCTACTTTCAAGTCTTTGTGTGATGTCCAGTTGGTTTCCAAAATATTTAGGCTTTGGCTTTTTGAAATTGGCTGCCAAAATAGAGTTGTCTCAGGTATCTCCCTGTATACAAAGTAAAGTATATGATAAGGTCTTCAGAAAAGACTGATTGTATGCTTATGCTGTTGGTTGATGTAGACTCTTGGAAAAGAGGGCCCTTCAGAACTTAGTCACTACATAATAATATTGTATTGCCACTGCAATTGTTGCAGGAAAAGTCTCGTGCAGTTAAAAATCTCTTCTAGACTGGAACCTGATAGCTTTTTGAGAATCCCATTTTGGGATTTGCAGCACAGAGATACTAACTTGTACGGATTGGCCAAAAAAAGGAAACAATTCTGTTTGGCCTGTTTCATAATTGCCAGCTTTGCTACTTCAGGTGTTGAGCTGGGAATATGCAGAGCTGTGGGATTTGATACCATCAGTATACCTTCATCTCGAGTAAGAGAGATTTCATGCCAGGCATTTTGCTGGGTGATGGACTTCTGAATAAGACCCTATTTTCCAAGAATTTTGAAGAATTCTGGGCAGTCTTCAGGAACACACTCCTTTCTCTAGAGTTCTTTAACCCCTGCACAAAAGTTTACACAAAGAATTTCAATCTGTGTATGTAATTACTGCACTATCAGGGATGCATCCAAGAAGGAAAGCTTCTGTACAGTTTTCAGAGCTTAGCAACTTGTACATATTTCCCTTTCCTAAACCAAAGTTTTGTAGGGGTTGAAAGGGAAGTTAAGTTTGGTAAGTACTGAAGTAAATCTGCAGAGGGAGAGGACCTGTTCAGTCTCTGCACCGACTATATTTACTTAATTCTGAAGAACAATGATACCATAGAACATGGAGATTTCTCCATGTTTCCTTACTTATTTGGGCTAGAAGACATAGGGAATATATAATCAATATGTTTTTCTTATTCCGTAAATTCTGCTTAGAGCAGTTTCAAGGATATTTCCCTTAAAAAAGTAGAGGTAAATCTCTAAGAATATAAGAATRTTAGTGCTCTAAAAGACACATCTTTACACATGAATACATTACATTAAACAATATAATTAATATGTCAAGATATGAAGGTCTTATAATTCTAAAAAAATACTGCTATTTCAAAGTAAAACTTGGTAACTTCTCTAGTGTTCCCATAGAAACCATTGTGGTGGCATAGGAAGCAGCAATTGTAGTTTTGTACCAGTATGTACTTTCTTCCAAGATATATATTTTTTTAAAGTGGTTGCATACTTCAGTCAAAATTCTGGCATGAAGTCCTACTATCAGCCATCGCTGAATTTACAGAAGTTCTAAAGCCAACATGTCAGGATAGCTAGAGAGACAATGCATGGATTTAATATCATTTGCCAGTGGGAATTCCTGGAGCTCAAAGTAATAATGTCTTCTACATTAATGTGCAGTGAAGTGAGTGTAGCATTAATCTTCATAGAAAGTTCAGTTCTCCTGAGAATGTGGAAGGATAATATAAACCACATTAATAGAAGGAAGGAGCCAGGTAAACATGGGGTTACTTTTATATAATTTAAATCTGATTAAAGAAAGTCTTAATATTTTCTCTCTCTGCAATTTGTCAGAATCAAGCATTCAGGATGACAGATACAAGTGTCTCGATACTGTGAGCATGTGTATATGTGACTCATACATCTTGTTTTAGTTTGAAATTTTCAGACCCAATTCATAGAAGGAATTATTTCTGAAATTACTATAGCATCACCACTTATGCTATTGTACCTGAGAGTCTGTCCATTATAAATGACCTATTTTCTGGAGACTATGTTTCTGCTATAAAAATGTGCCTTAGGCTGAATCTTAGTTTATAGTGTTGCCACCTGAGAATAAATTATTTTACAATGTTACAGAAATTGGTTTGATTGTGTATGGGGAAAGGGATGGAAAGTTGGGTGACTTCAAACTGGGGCTTATTTGGTAGTASAGAAGGAAATGTACCACTGTGCTTTGTTTTTTCCTTTGTAGACAGAAAATCTTTGTATTTGCAAAAGTAGTTCATTGTTGTTCCTTTAATTAAAAGAAATTTGACATTGACTTTAACTTTCTCCTTTTTTGCTATCAGTGTGATTCGAATGTCATCAACTTGATGGCATGACTTCACTTCGGGATCGGAGGGGTGTGGGGTGAGAAGAAACAGACACCCTGACAGTCACTGAACTTGATCTTGCAATGGAAGGTGCATGTGTGGGAGAAAGTATGCTGAACTACAAGCAGGGGTTTTGATAAAGAGGTCAAAGGAATCAGGAGGAATAGACTGGTGAATCTGGTAAGAGACCTGTGCCCTGCATTCATTATGACATTTTGTGCAGGAGCAGCAAGAGCTTTTTTTCARATCTGTTAGAAAAGGATTTCTGTCTCTATGGCTAATCCATGTGACAGCCTCAGCTCACACCTTTTGTTAAGGTCAGCTCTCCAAATACTTGGACGAAGCAATACTCCAGGGCGGCAGAAGTAGTAAGATGACAAGGGGACTCTAAACTTCATGCGTATTCACTGGATTGTACCTAAACCAGCACGACCTTACCATGTCTTGTCTCTGCTCTGCAGCATAACTACTGTCTCTGTGCAGATCAGGCATATAAGTTTACTTGCACTACTGAATGCTAGGCACAATTTTCCACACCCAAGTTTTGTTACATGTCCTTTGTAATTTTGCAACTACTTGCTGGATCAATTTCATTAATTTTTGTAGCTGAGGAGACAGGGCTCATGTTGTGGTTCTTTGTACAACAGAAATCTCAATGACATCAAGGGAATAGGGCTATTTAATGTCTCAGTTTACACATGAGAMAACATTGGAATTCTGACTACAGTGACCTAGTGAGGCTTAATTTCTGGAAGTTTATGCAGCACTTTGAAATTCCTGGACATATGTATCACTCTGCAAGAAATACAGTGCAGTCTTCTTGCTAGGGTCTTTATTGCACACAGGAGCAACCCAGACTCTTGCCAACTGTCCTTCAAGTCAGTAAAGCTAGTCACATGAATGCAGTTTTGGTGGGTGAGTACCTTAATTATCCTGGGTGACAATGAACAATTACAAAATCACTTTTGCCACTCAAATCCTACTGAATTTTCAGTAGGAGCAGATAAAATTTTGAGTTAAAACCTTTTTATGCTAAAAAATACACACATGATTATGATTTTTGCATAAAATTGGCTGAAAAGCTTTGGCTAAAATAAAGCTGAAGTGACGAGGGACAATTAAAAAAAAAAGTTCTATTTTTTTCTTCAAAAAGTCACTTCGAAACAAAGTCACTTACTTTGAATAAAATAAGATATTTTGTTCAGCCTGAAATATTTTATTTTCTAATTTTTCTTTTTCCTTCATAATTTGAAAGAAAATTCATGGATTTTTTTCCCATMAGTATCCTCATTCCCCAGAAGAAGAAATTACTCACAGAAGTGTAACTTTCAGTTACGTGTATTTGGAAAGGTATTGGTATGGGTTTATATAGACACATAGATGCACAAATATTCTTGGACATATTACTACCTTGTTGATTTTTCCRTGGCATTATTCTGCATTAATTACTGGATATTTGTCTTTACTTATTTTATTCTTGTATCAATGTGTTAGGAAGTATTGTTGCTTTTTTTCAGTGATAAGTAGATCTCTAGATACAAGTTGTGAATACAGTGTCTAGATAGAGACATATTCATTTTATTATTACTAGATTCTTTCAGGTGTCCACCTTTTGTTTTTTTTCTAGGCGTTTTCTTATGGTTTTTTTCAACTTAAATTTTTATAAGAGTATTTTCTTTTACTATCTGCCAGATCAGCGGTATCTGCTCCAAAAAGCGATTAGACTTCCTTATTTTCCCAAGCATGAGACACGAATGGCTTTTATACATAATAAGATACTTTTAATAGTGTGACTGTTGATGTCCAAGAACTATTAAGAAAAAAGATACATTTTGTTGTGMTTGAAGTTTGTAGTCCAAAGACACTCAGAGACCAAGGACGTTTAAAATTCAGTGTCATGGTGGGGAAAAAATAACACCAACAGGGTTGTAGAGTAACTTTTGTCTTCCAGATGCATTCAGAAAGTAAGGGAAACTTTACTTAGCTTTACACAGAGTTTTTTCACCTACCCAGTTATTGGAAATAAACATCACAAATTTTAGCCTACTGCAATTTTCATATATCAGCACTGAAATGAAATGGTCAGCACAAATTCACTGAGTTCTCCATACTGACTGTGGCTCATTCTGTCAGCTGAACCTTAGACAAATGTGACAGTATCCACTGCTGAGTTTCTCTCAGGGCTTTCCTAATGTTCCCTTCTGATGTAGCTAGGGAGCAAGAGTACAGCTTTGATGTGCTTGGTGAGAATGRTGTAAAAATTTCCCCTTTACGTAGGGATGCAGGTGTTCTGAGATTCAAAGAGAAAACACCATCTTTACAGTGACTCGGGACAGTGTCAAGCAGGAATGTTGTGGGTGCAAAGCGTTACACTGGCACTGCCAGCAATGGTAAGCATATTCAGGGAAAACCAAAACAGAAACCTCAATACATTGGTCAGTTATCACCTGTAGATTGAAGCATCTTTTTGCAAGTTTCCCTCTGTTATTTGAGACTACTTTTTAATGTTGAATTGAAGAATTGTGGGGCTGCTTCTGTAATCTTGTCAAATGTCATTCTTAGTTTGTTTTTCTGCAGAAGACTGGAAGCTCTGTAAATGGACCATGGTAGTGTGGTACCTTGATGCAATGTAACCTGTATTCAAGTAGCATTTTGGTCAGACTGCTCCAAATTCCCACAGGGTTGATCCCCAACAGAGTGGATGCTGGCAATAAATTTTATCTCCTTTTCCTCACTTCTTAAGGCCTGAGGACATTCCTGTCTCACAGTTTAGTCACCTTTATTCTTTTGTCTTGTGAGGTATTTTGTTTTGCCTTAATTCTGAGCATAATATATGACACAATGTGAATACTGCYAAAGCTTATATTTTGGCAATTTGTTTCAGATTTATAGCCTAAAAAGATACAGTGTTTCTAAGAGACACTCACTTCTCAATGATGTGCCTATCCAAAGAGTACAAAACCTTCCAGTTTCCTGTACAATTAGTTGTCCATCATGCCAAAAAAAAATTACCAGTATTTCCAGTGTTCTTCTTTCTTGCCTGTTATTGAAATGCAGACATTGAGAGATCACCTTTTTTTTTTGGCTTGTTATCTGTATGGTTTGTTGAGCATGGGTTCCACCATCCCACCAGGTATGACTGGTTCTACATGCAGACAAACAGCATAGAGAAGGCCAATGTATTCTTTCAAATTTGGTTCTGTGGTTTCCGTTTCTTGCTTTTGATAGCATTCTGTTCCATAWGCCTACAATCTGTCTCCATTTGATCACTGTTTGACAATGACTTCTAGGAGAAAAATCTCATGTTTACATCTCACTTTTTTACTCCATTTGAATGCTTCTTTTTTGAATACTGGAAAAATATTTCAAGACTATGCAACTGTTTTTATTTTTCCTCTGAATTTTGCCTTGTCAGACCACTAGTATGTGTCTAACATACATGCTCACAGTCTGCTAAAGAGCAAACCAGTGTAGGTGATAATAAACGTAGCTAACAAATTTTAGTGGATACTAAGGTAATATGCTCCACTTGAGGACCTTACCCACTGCCCTCCTTTGCTGCAGTACTTGTATGATTAAGACTCTCCTCTCATCAGCTTAAATTAGGTGAGCAAGGATTACATTTACTACAGGTACTACATCTCTTCCTTACGCAGTACAACTGACAAAAAAGATAATTTCAAGATGTTTCCTGTGATATATATATGCTCAAAGGGGGGGAGGGGAAGGGAAAGGGGAAAAAAACCTTCTTTGAGAGGAAAAGATTTAAGCTATTGTAGCCTCAGGCAGCAGTGATTTATGTTCAGCAATTTATGAGTGCTTTACTGACTTCTTCATTATTCAGTAGAAAAAAAATCCATACTTATTTTTGCAAGTGCTATATTGACATGTTCTGTAGGTATTTCTGGGACATGTCAATACASTATTTCACATTAAATGTATGCCCTTTTCAATATTTATTACTACCAAAAGAAATCCAAATGGGGCTGCTTCTCTGTATATATACAATTTGCATCCTTCAATCTGTTCCTCTAATCAAGCTTTGAACTCAGAGGGTGTATGTCAAGGTTAGTGGAAGGACATAGTAGTAGGGCACCACTGCTAYAATGCTCTGCAATTTAAAGAACATTAAAGTCATTTAAGTCTTTCAAATCATTCTGCTAAAAGAAAAGAGTGTAGAACTGTTAAAACTGTGTTCCCAGTCCAAGAAGGACTAACTCCCGCATTCAGATCTGTTTCAGGTTGCTAGCTTGAGTTCATAGGCTGTCATTCACATAAAAATCTTGACTGAGGAGTTCTCTGGCCATGATGGAAGGTCCCAGGGGATAAACTTGTCTGTTGTCCTTTATCCTTAATCTGGTGTTTTGTATGTTATCAATCACAAGAACTATGTCCTTCTGATGCTTCCTAAGTGGTCTTTCAGCAGTTCCTCATGCAAAACACAATTCTTTCCTGTTTTCAGCTTGTAAATGACTTCAAATTCCTGTTCATAGACCTCTTGCTCTTTGAAGGGGCATATCACCAGTCTATAGGAGTTTAGTTAAAACCATGGCTTAACGTAGAACATTTTCATTGCTACAAGTTTGTCTAAAATTTCACTGTAGGTTATATATGCCAGTCAGATGGACCAAATGAATGTCTACTGTTATTCCATAGTCTTAAAAAAAAAAAAAAAATGTACTAGGAATTAATTTAGCCTTTGGTGTAACTTGGAAACTTTTTTTTTTTGGCTGATTTGGCAGGTCTTGACTAAGAAGAAATAAAGTTTCTGTTTTGCAGTCAAGCAATGTTTAGAAGAGATATTTAATATCTTTAGTTTGGTTTCAATGGAAGTTAGTCATCGTTTTGGACCTAAGCCTCCTTTTAAATTTTTTGCTGAACAGCAAAAGATGGACACAGTTCCAGTAAGCCTTATCATAGAATCATTGCCAGAGAAAGATATTTTGAATAAATCTCCTGTTTGTTGTTATCTGATGCCTTTCAAAAGCCTGTTCTTCAGAAGYAAAGTTATGGAACAGCGGTAACTGTCTTCTGGAGTTTGTGGGATTCYTTGAGTTTAAATTCAAATTAAACAAAATTGATACCAGGTGCTTGAAATTCAATTTCATTTCTCCGAGCCCTCTTGGACTGCTATTGGTCAGTGACAATAGCTATATCAGGAGTAGTGCCCAGTGTTTAGAAACWACATCTTTGAATGAATTATTTCCTGCTGCTTATGTCAGGTATGCCTGCCTGCAAGGGTCCTGATGATGCTTTCATCAATAACATTTGAATACTATAACTTTTATTTTATTAAAAGCTAGTCATAGTTCAGAATAGCACAGCTACAGTGTCTTCTTGTTACTTGTATTGTACCTGTTCTGTTACATGTCCAAGACAGTTTTCTGTCATCTGCACCTTGATGAATATCTTTGAATCCAGAGCTGGAAAGCTACTTTTCAGTGTCATCATTGTTTTGTTCTGCAACTCATTCATAGAGATGAGACCACATATGAGACCACATCCTCACCTCTTAGACTAGCTCTGACTGTTAAGTAAATTTAATCTTTAAATTTTTTTTTTTCCTTTCTTTGTACATTTACTTTGACAGGGGTCTGATCTTTCCTTCTCTTCATTCACCAGGAGTTTTCCTGCTGGCTTCACAGAAAGGTCTGGTCTGTGCTTTTTCTTAGGATTGCTATAGAGCAAAAAAGCAAATAAAGAAAGTTAATGAATTAAGATTAATGTGATTTCAGATAAATGAAATAATAATTATATTTCATCTTCCCTGAGCTTACTCTTATTTGAATATTTGGGTAAGAATTGGGTTGTTGCTTTTTAAATATAATTTATTGTAAAAGTAACAATTTAAATTAAAATTATTTTAATGTAATTTCAGTTATCTGGGTTAATTATGAAATGTTCTGTATAACTACTAATGTAGTTCACTCTTGTTCAGTTACAGTAGCTAGAATGAAACTAAGAAATTAAAAAAATAAAACCCTTCATGTTTTTGCTTTTGTTCCCCAACTATATGAGTATGCTAGCATTTTTCATGCAGAGGGAAGTTTGCATTGAATTTGTCTTGAGTATTGACATACATTTCTTTGAAATTGCTATTCTGTGGACCTCTGTAGGAGAAAAACTTGATTGCCTAAATGTTTGTAAAAGGTGATAAAAAAAGGACGGATGAAAGAAGTTACTTAAGATTTCATATGGAATGTTTGAATGAAAAAATTGTGTGCCTTACATTTTGGCCATAGATCCTGTTCCTCTTTTCCAAGACCTTCCAAAATAAAACCCTGTGCTTTTGAGTCTGATAGGAACCCATGAAATACCTTTGGTTTTGCTACTTGTCTACTATTCTTCTAACATTTCTCTGCATTTGTTCATAGGAATTCGCAGTAACAGAAATACTGCATGTCATTTGATCATACTATTTTGATTGCATTTTTTTGAGGACTGGGAAGASAGAAGAAATGGGTCCTAGGATTAACTGCTATAGCAAGAATTGTAACATATAAGGAAGTTTATGTTCTAAGAAGTCTTTCTACGTTTCAAAATATACTGTCACCACCTTTGATAAGCAGTAWATAGTAGTATCTTAGGAAATGCAAGTCACTGGAACGTACCCTTAAGAAAAAAAAAMCCTACAAACCGTGCTGCTTTAGTGATATATATATATTATATATATATATAYACACACACACATGTAAGCAGCTCTTAGCTAAGAGCTGCAATAACTAGAGAAGTATGCTCAAAACTGCAATTATACTTCCGTCCTTTTCCTCCCTGCCACTTCTGTGCTCTTGGGAAAATATTGTTTTATACAGAAGGACTGCTAGGATTGTTTTCTAAATACCTGGAGAGCCTTCTAAGTCCAGTGTAGTCAGCTGAGAATTAATTAGTTACAGCTAATTGGTTCACCAGATAACAAAGGGTTGTGGTTCATGCCTATGTGCTGTGGGGTTGTGGGTGTTTAAAGTGAGCTTGGGAAACAGGTAGGCTRACCTGCAAGTTAGTTATGGAATGAATTCAACTAGAAGCTTTCTGTGAAGTTCATGCCATTTAGGGCATCAGAATTATGTAAGGATGAGTTTTCCATTAAAGTCTGAACCTTTTATAGCTTCTGTCTTCAATTTCCTAGATCTTCATTTTAAAGTACAAAAGTCATTAATAAAAAATTGCTTTTTGAATTATTATTTCAAAGAACTCATTAAAATAAATCCCGAGAATACAAGTGTTTTACAAGGGAACCCATAGTAAATTAAAAAGGGCTTCTCTTGTATTGCCTCTGATGGACTTTTAATTGTTTAATAATTTATAGCTGATACAATAGTGATAAATTGACTTTGATCTTTCAGTGATTCATATGTGATGAAGCATAGAAACCAAGTTAATAGGAAAGTATAAGGAAATACCTTTCTGAAAGGAGTTAATGTGTGCAGGATTCAGACCTGCATCTTCTCTTGGGACAGGTAAGTAAACGATATCTTGTAGAGTAAGAGTGTTCTCCTACAGTATGAGTGTTCTTTCTGGGTTTCTCTCTGATCTACATAATAATGGTAATTTGACTTTCTGAAGAACAGTGTGGGTTTCTTTCAATGATACAATTTTTTCTTAAAGATGAAGTGCTAAGGAGCCCATTTTTTTACTACTTTTCGTCAAAGKTAATTTTTTTCTCTATTAAAACCTTCTGTTTGATTTTTAGATTGTTTTTTCCCCCCAATTTTTCTTGATCTACCTCTGTGTGATATTTACATTTCCTTTGTAGGTATTTAAGAATAGGGCGTGATGAAGTAAATTTTACCTTTCCTAAGATAAACTGATGGAACACCAGTAAGCTATACTGTAAAATTGCTAATACAGGATAGATAACAGGTGATTTCAATCCTATAATCTTTCTCTAGTTCCTTCCAGTTTATGACTGTGTAATTTATTAATTTTTAAATTGTGGACTTTAGATCATTATTTCAGGCAAACTTAGGTTAAATGCCAAGCAAATGTTGAAATATGGGTGCTAATTTTTACTGAATTGTGGAAAGCATCTACTGATGACTCCAAAATGATTTATCTGGACTGGCACACATACCATCTGTTTTTACAGCAATAGTAAATCTTTATAACTTGTCAGAGGCAACATTTTAAATATTTTGAAGGAGTTGGACAATGTTGGGGACTGTCTAATGTAATCTGAAAAATGCAAATTAAGAAATCTGGAATATCCACTATATTAGTTTTTACAGGTTTAAACTGGTTGTGTTCGACCTATTCTTGTTAATACAACCTTCTGCATACATTCTTAGTAAACTAATTTTTCAACAGTTTATGCAGCAGTGTCCAATTCTTTGACAAACTTCTGCCTAATGTGAAACAAATTTCTACAACTAGGAAGACTTAATAGCATAAGGTTGTCTGAAACTTCTGGGTAAATTCTGAAAATTCTGAGTAAAAAAGGGCCAAAATAAAGGCCATCTCAAAAATATGGCAATGTTAMAGTCAGGTTCTTATTTCTAATAGCGTGATACAGAACTCTGGACAGAAACAGAACTTCAGGGGTGAAAATAATATTAAGTCAGACTCAGATACCCTATAACTATTAAGAAAGCTTTCAAAGAATGTGGTGTGAATCTGCATTAACCAGGGTTTTTTTTCTGAGCTTACATGGGATTATTTTCTTCACATTTCCTGTAGTGTTTTAATATAAATATAATAACAAAATTAACTATGTAAATCAAAACATGCATAACAAAAATGTCAGATTTCAAAGCTCATCTCTCCTGATAAAGATCAAAGGAAGTTTTGATTTGGGAAGTCTCTAGCAATTCAACTAGTTGCCTTTTATTTAGCTGAGTTTTCCTTGTAGATCAAAGGAATTTTCAAGCTGTGTATATGGGGCTATATGCCTGAGACACTGAGAAGATATTTTTCTCTGAAGGCTGTAGGATATTGTACCTTTCCTAAATATTAGAATCAGGAATGTATGAGACTTTTTTTTTTTTTCTCTTTTGTCTCCAATTTACAGATAGGTGCACTTGTGTTGACTCTGTCTCTGTACCCGATGTATGTTTTCCTAAATCTTTATTTTTATAGATTGTTGGTGTGACTGGGTATGATTTTAGCTGGCCTTGTTACTCATCAGAATAAATAATTTGAATAGAGTGGGGAAACCTTATCAGGAAATATATACAACATTTGGATACTCAATTAATTTCTGTTTTTAATCTTAAATGTTTGTTTTCACAGTGGAATATGACAGGGTATAAGATGTCTGTGGGTCTGTGTACTAGCATTTGTTTTGTGGGGAAATAACAAATTAAAGTTAGTGAATTGATTGCTTCTGTCATAAAATGTAGTTCCTTGATTCAGTAGACTTGGAGCTCTCAGGAGAGAATGAAAGAAAAGGATTTGTCCTCTTAACAGAGGGCTCGAGATTAATATGGACTTTGGCAAAGCTAGTTATGTACTTATCTGCATCTAAAAAGGAAAAGTAAAAGTAAAAAGGAAGTTACAATTTTTGTAGAATCACATTTTGACCCACAGTATAAAGCTCTAAACATATCAGTAAAGGCTTAATTCTCTTTTCCCAAATACTAGTTGGAAAGAGAAAAAATTCTAGTAGAGTCATTGGAATTACAACTGTAAACCTATATAATCGCTTGTTTAAGTCCCAGCTTATCATCAATGATAAGAAGATGACTGTGCCTACTTTATTCTAATGCTCTTCATTGACAGTCTGCTGTATGGAGAACCAGAATGTAGTAGAAAGAGATGTTATCAGTCAGTACTGGAATGCATTAGCAATATGATGAGGGAGGTTGGTACGAATCTTTGAACAGATGAGTTTAGCTTGCACAAATAGTAATGAAAATTGAATGCCAAAAAGATAAACACAATTATTTTTAAACAATGAAACTTAAATGGAAATTTTTAAGCTTTAGTGATAGATGTGTTTGCACATTAATGAATTTATGGAATTCCAGAATTTATTTAATTCTGTATAGTTTCTCTGACCGATTCAGACTAAGTAATGCACCATGGATTTTTTTAATGCTTCTGAACAGTTCTGAATTACAACAATTACAATAAGTTTTATAAACATTTTGAAGAATAATAACCCTTGAGAATACTAAAATCAGTCAGTGATCAGTTCACTGAGGTTTTGTAAAACCTGAAAGCTAGATTAAATTAATTTTTCTTTGCAGATTATTTACTTAGCTGTAATTTAGGCCATTCTTAATGYTTTTTTTTATGATACTTAAAAAAGTAGAATATTATTTGCTTTTGTAATGACTCATTTCTTTACTATTGGTGCTCTGTTGTTAGGGAAAGATTGTTATGATTCTTTAAGTACCAGAAATTGAAATGGGGCTTTTTGCAAAGAGTCTACTTTTATGTTCTTATTGACTGCTATGGTCTCAATCTTTCTTGTGTTAGGTAGTTACTGATGTCTTGCAATTTACCAAAGCCTTTTAAAATTATTAGTTTGGAGTTTTGGAAAGAAGAGAACAAAATTGGGAGAAGATACTTAATGGAACCACATGGAAATTAAATTTGTAAAAAAGATGTGGTTGCTGATCTGGCATACATTTTATGTCTCTTTGTGTGTTTTGCTTAAAAAAACAACCTGTAAAATCACTGAGTATTTGAAACAACTTTTTTCACACCTGCAAGTCATTTCTGTAGAGCAGGCACACACTGCAGCATAGATTTCATCAGGTTTATATATAACTGACTGGGATACACCGATGACAAAAGGTGATTCAATTTTTCCAGTCTCTTTGTTGCTGATTGCATTTTTTTTTTGAATTCATGAATATGTAAAGTTATCCTACTGAAATTATCCTAGAATCGGCCCAGTGAGACTTACTGAGGAATTAATTTTTCCTGCTAGAAGYTTTTCTTGTAGCTTTAGCTTGTGCAGCTAGTTCTTCAATACCTTACTTCTTTGATTCCATTTATTTACTAAGTTTTCATATTCTATGTGTCCCAGATCTCACAATAAAGCCATAAAAAATGACGGCATATGTGGGCAGATATCAGCATCAGTGAGCTACTTGGTCAGCCTCCTGCCCTCAGGCAAATTTGAAAGGAAACTTGTAACTAGTAGTGACTGAGAAGAGGAAGGTCTGGGGTACTTTCGTTGTCTTTAAGAAAGCGTTAGCTTGGCAGATGCCACAGGGATGCTAATAAACTGACTTTTCCTGAATCAGGTTAATCCAACTTAGTACAAGACCAGCCTGAATAGTATCTTCTTATTTCTGTTGGTTACCATTTCAAGACAGGGATGAGAGAAGTCAGAAGGTCTCTGAAGAAATGTGAACACTTAGGGGGATAAATTGGAGAATAGGAGTTTTATACAATATGAAATTATTTATACAGCTTTCTTTATGGTGATCTGTCAAAATTTATATTTTTCTACTTAGATTTTTCTTTTTAAAAATTTTTGTTCRGTTGGAGATTTTGACTAAGACTAAATGTCTAGGAATTTCATATGTTTCTTGTGTGGTGTTTTGTTGTTTGTGTTTTTTGTTTTGTTTTTTTTTTTTTTTTTTAATGGAGAAATCTGTAGCAGAAAGCTTTGCAAAATCTGCCATGCTGTTCTGTAAAAGTGGTGCAGGGATTACTACACCACAAAACTGTAGGTAGTAGTCTTTGTGCCCCAAAACACAATTAGGACAACCCAAAAGGTGCTTTTCATGAGAACTGATTGAGACAAATAGACTTCAGAGTGTGAGTCAGAACATTTTAAGTGAGGCTCCTGCTCACTGTCTTTTGGGGGAGATCATTTTTTCCTTTGAGAAAATGTAGGCGCCAAGGAAGGTCATCCTTTTATCTTGAGAACCTAACTCACTGTCCTGGATTGTGTGGTATAAATTCCCCTGGCAGTCAAACTCAGCCTYAAGAAATTGAAGCAGTTACCAGTTCCCTTTGTGAGTGACCAGACTGCAAAGGTTATTCAAATCCAGGCTGTTCTGTGACATCAGATGATGACTATGTCCTAAAGACATGGAAATCCATAGGAATACCCATTGTATACGCAGTATCATGCTTTATAGTGGTACTTAAAAAGCTTCAGTTTTGATTGCTAGAAACTTAGTTTTGGAAAAAATAATGCTACGATTGATATACATTTTTCTTCACATTCAAGCTCAAACGTTTCCTAGAGAGTAATTTTCCTCTCTTTAGTCTTTTCTGAGTGAAATAAATTGAGGCAATACTTGTGATAGTTTTGTATCCCTATGCCTTGCATCTTATCAAGTTATATTTGTTAATAATTTTTAAATCTGCAATGGAGTAGAAATATGTACATCATATAATACTAAAAATCAAATCATTACATCTTTCTATTTAGTACCAAAATTAAACCATATCTTTAATGAATCAAATATAAATGATTACTAGAAGCAAATGGTAATACAGAGTTATTAATTGTYTGAACTAATAACAGTTTTTTCCACAAAGCCATGATTTAAGGCTATAGTAACGGAAAAACATTGAAAGCTCTTGAAAGACACTCAAGGATTTCATATGTCAACTTGACAATACTCTTGCCTAAAGGTTATAATGCACAGACGTTAGAAAGAGTTGTTTGTTTTTTTTAAAAGGGCATGAAAGAGAAAGTATTAYGTGACTAACTGCTGGCTAGAGCCTGGAGTCGTAGTTATGGGGAGGAAAAAATCCTGCATTAAAATGCAGGCAAAAAGAAAAACTTTAAGTATAGAGAGCAGTCGGTAAGGTCATTGATGATAATTTAATTAAATATAAGTTATAGAATATGTTGTTGAACCTATTAAAAGAGAATGTACATGTCAATAGAATTGAATTGATTTTTGTCAAGTTCCAGGGTTTCACTGAATTTCCTTCCAAACGTCAAAGCCATTTCCTGAAATAGGAAAACACTTTTGGGAAACACCAATTAAGTATATCCAAATGTTTCTGGTAATTCAGAAAGCATTCATARTTTATGTGTCACTCTGAGTCATGAAAGATAACTCATATAAGACAACAGCTACAGGAGAAAACAATGACATTTTATTATTTTATTATTGTAGTGCTTATAATATTTTTGGCTGTCTTTGAAGGGAACATGTTTAAAAACTCTTCAACGTAATACAACAGATCAAAAGTTTGGAAAACTTTAGTACTGGATACCTGGTGAGCAAAAACATGATTTACCATCCAAAATCCCTTTGGTGTGTGGAAAATATATAGGAAGAGCTTGAGATGATGCTGGAGGAATGAGGAAAAACTTTAGGCTCAATCACTCTTTCAGAGTGGTAATGGTAACTAAAAATGGTAAAATTCTGATGTGAGTCACTCTGAAGTCAGAGTGATTGTGTCTGGTATAAAACATTGATTCAGAAATGCATTAAACACATATTTTAGTACTTTTCTGGAATTGTGGCCTAACTGTGCAGCTTCATTGGGTGTGTATAACTAGAGGTGATCAAAAGAGTTGAGGGAATAGTTTTCCACTGGGAAATGTGGTTACACTTGTATATCTGAAAGCTCTCATGTCAAATATGTTATTATAAATGATTTTTTTTTAAAATTTTGTCGCAATGAAATTAGATTGTCAMAGCATTTTAAACTATAATCTGAATTTTAGGGAGTTTTCAGTATATTTTATTTTCTTTGGCATTTAGAATGCAAAGAAAGTTCAAAATGACCAAAATTCACATACAGCATGTTTTCTAACTTACTGAATTTAGTGCAACATAGGGTACAGGAAGAGTGGTTTTGCTTTCTTTGTATGTATTTGTACAAGAAATAGAAAATAGAAAGCCAGGGATGTGTTACTGTAGTTGTAAGATCTTTATGCCTTCAGATTAAAGTTGTTAAATTAAGAGAATTATAGGAAAATTCAGGTTGGAAAGTACTTCAGGAAGTAATCTAGTCCAAGTAAAACTTGCTCCAGTTGATCAAAGGGTACTTGAACCTGACACAGTATTCTCAGTGGGGTCTTATTCYGGGTAAATCTATCCTGACTGTTCCCCATGAGCTTTTCCATGAAGTGCTCTGAAATGTGTTCCGAGAGGACATGCACCATTATTTGTGAAGGGACTGAAGTAGTTTCCCAGGTTGTCTTTTGGCATTTTGTTTTTCATRAAAGATTTTATTGCAAGTCCCCTTTTAAGTATCATTTTTCTGATTGGCCTTAAGTTCTTCAAAATAACAGGTATGTTCTCATGATCTGTACCCTAAATAGCTGGAATGAAATTGTACTGGTGAGTGGCAAATGGAAAGGAAACACTGAATTGTAGCAAAGTATTTAGTAATTGCGGTGGCGTTTCTATCAAACTGAAACAGTTAATATTTCCTGTTCTTTGTCCTCAAAGTACCAATATCAAACTTCCTTTTATGTGTATTTGATGCTAGAATGTTGGCAAGTAAAACTATAACTTGAATAATAATGAAAAATACTAGCCACTTTGCAAGTATACCAAATAGATCTACTTGAAAGTTTAACAAAGTTGAAATCAGGTCATATTTACAACATAATTCTGCTTAAGGAAAAGGGCAAGCATTGTCCTGGGAAGGAAGTATAACTAGATCAAAGTTTTTACACCTTCTCTAGGTAAGCTATATGAACCAATTCAATTAGATGGTAAAAAGTTGTCACATCTAGATAGGCCCTTGAGAATATAGAATCCAGTGGCATCCCTTTCAGTAAAAAGCAAAAGAAAAGATTGATACTTAAAAAATAAGAATGGAAACTAAATCCAGGAATGTACAATAGTGCAAATATTAAGAAGGAGCTTTTTAATAAAATAGTAGCATAAAAATACGACCCCTTTCTTTTGTGTACACACTAGTATTTTTTCTAAATAACAACTTTTTCTGATGATGGGGCCTTTATGCCATTGTTTGCTATGATTAGCATTTGGTGCAGTGCAGTTATGAAACTTCATGTTTTCAATATGTTCATAGGTTCCTTCCCATCCATTTTCCTGACAGCATGTGTCTGGCAGTTGTGTTGTACTTTTAAGCAGATCCGTGGTTTGTGTACGTTTTTATATCTGGTGCAAAGACCTAATCTGTAAGCTTAGCTTTGTTTAACAACATAAATAATTTTATTTGTGAGCCTTTCATTTTTTTCTATTATCTGCACTTCCCCACACACCCTTAGCTTGCCCAGTGCACCTACACTTCCTTATATTTTGAGTGATACCATGAGTACGAGAGATGATTTCTGTCATAAGGCATGCAAAGAAGTAATCTTCGGTACTTCGCGAAGTGTGTGTAATCTAGGTGTTCCAGGAACCCTTACACATGCAGATCTTCTGCTCACGTCAACAGGAGGTATATATACGAACTGTAGTGCAAAATCAGATCCTAACTTTCCTCATGATTAGTAACTTTACTGATTAACTGGAAAAAGACCTATTTGAGAATTCTCTCAACTGTTATTAAGAAAAATGAAAGGAGAATACAAACACACATTGCAGCCTGTGGGATAAGTTCCTCAAATAGAAAAGTGGGGTATTTAAAAATAAAAATAAGAATTCAGTAATGAGCTATTAGATTATTTTCCTCACAGGAAAAATGTAAACTGTGGCTACTTGGAAATCACCTTTGCTAACAGGACACAGTGATGAAATACATTGTTCTGCTTGTACTTCACATTTAAAAAGGAGTGGGAAGAGATTTAGTATTTCTTTTGAAAAATCCATCATTGGGGCTTCATTGTTTTATCATGACTTACGATCAAGTCAGACTGCATGTAAGGTAACAGAAAGGCTGGAAATCATTTTGGGATTAGGAGAGAAAATTTCTTTTTATGTATTTCATAGACAACTTCTTATATGTCTTTCTGTAGCTATAACTAAGGGAAACCCRTATCGTAGAGGCTTCTTTATTACAAACTGCTGATTGACAAATGCTTTTTGCCTTCTACTGAATTTTGTTTTAAGCACAACAAGCTGCTGGAGGAAGAGTGTCATAACCATAAAGCAGAAGAGTGAGTTTGCAAATGGGGAGGTTCTTTTCAAACAGAAAAGTGGAAATGGAGGGAAATGATGTTGATTACTGCTTTCCTTCCTTGTAGCTAGGTCTCACAGCACCTCCGTGCTGTGTTTAATTAATGTCATTCATCCATTAGCAACTCTCTTGTTTATTATTGGTTAGAAATTTTTCTACTTCACTGGGAGCGTGTTGATGCAAATAAAACATTGCAGCATCTGCAGATGAAGACTCCTGGCTTTTTACTGTGAWAATAGGAAGAGTATCTCATGTTAAATATTTTTTTCAAGGCAATGGTAACTCTTTGTCTCAAAGTTTTACTGAGCTCCCTATAAAATGCACATTCATGCAGAGGACCTCGGTGTTTCTGATCTCTTTCTGAGTTAGGCACTAATTGTACAAAAATATTTGTTCAGAAAACTTGATTAATTTGCCATTAAAAGGGGAATGATCCTGTGGTTTTTATTTTAGTCTCACTTTGCAACACATATGAGATTATTCTGGGAAATGGTTAGTTTCATTATCTGTGCAATGAAGGTGACTCAATGTTCCTTTAAAGCTCTAATGGGTTGTTACATGGTTAAAATCAGGAGTGGGTTTATCAGTAAGGATGAGGGTTGTGTGATGAGAAAGTGGTTGTATGCGTGTGCAGCCCTGAAACCAGACGACAGCTGGTTTCTCTTCTCAAAGTACGTGCTGATTTCTTAACTACTCAAATTTTCTTCATCTAAATCTAGACCAGCTTATGATTTATGGAGACATTCAGAACTATTTCTGATTCCATCACKGTGGTTGCCCTGCAGTCCAATTACAAGTTAAACATTTAAACTTTGAGTGCTGCTGAATCCTGATTAGACGAATCTTCATTTTATAATTATTTCTTTGCCCCAGTGTGTGAGTAACAATAACAAATCTTGATCTCTTTAACGGTAGCAGATTTTTGTTTATGAAAAGTTATTTCCTACTTACTGTTTCTATATTCAATCTAATTGAGATGAAAGACTTTATATCTGTAATTACCATGCCCCTGAGATTATTCAGGCTAATGGTTTATAGGTAATTTAAGCATTAGATTTGTAGCTTAAAYAAGAAACTACTTAATGTGATCTGCATAGAGTGGTAGTCTTTGTGGGAGCTTTCCTACAAGCTGTTTTTACAAACACATACTGATGATTGACATCTACAAACGTTTTTCAATGTTGCAACCAGTTGCATGGTCCAATTAATTTGCTAGTATTTTGGCCTCTATTTTGGTGAGTTTGGGTTGCTGTAGAAAATGGGACCTATTGCATAAACAAATACTATGAACATAGGTTTTGGTCTTATTAAATTATTATTGATGAAATATGATTGCAAACTATATTTCAGTCTCTAAGGTTACAGCAGGCTGTTCTTATTTGGATGACTTCAGTGAGCTGTTTCAGAAGGCCATTGTAAAATGCCTTGCATTCTGCTTTACTCAGGAAGCTGTATTTTTCAAACAGTTTCACATCTGATGACTAATTTTTCTGCCAGACAATGGATAAAGAGTTGTTAAAATAATACTTGTGATGGAATTGTCTCCAAACTGTGTCTAATTTTGTCCTGTTCTTGAGTTAATTTTTCTCCCTCTGCATGTGTCAATACAGTTCGAAAAAATAATGGTTTAGGCAAATACAGTATTTCAGATTCTTCGCATGAACTATTTTGCTTTACATTTGCTTTTGTTACTTTAATGCTAATCCTGTTTATGGATGCTTTCCTCTTTTCCACAATACATACTAGTATATTTAAATATTTTATGGGTGCTATTGTCCTGCCATGAAATGATCAGTATTCTATGTGTCTTTGAAAAAGTATTTTCTGCAGAATCTTCCAGTCTTTGGTGTTTCTTTGTATAATTTTAATTTACCAAATAGTTATATTTAATTACAGTGGCTGTAATGTTGATTGTGATTGTTCTCAATTTATTTTTTGTGTTGTTAATCATGCTGAGCTTAAAATTCCTATGTCATTGACCTAAGTAGGTGAAATAAATAGGTACATTTAAGAATTAGGATATTCTTGAACTACAGTTGTGATATATAAAGTATATTAACTTTTCTTTTAGCAGCAAACCCAAAAATCCTAGCTGAAAGTCCAGTGAAGAAAAAGAGCTTCTAATGAAGAGTTCCTTAGGCAAATGTAAGATAGTAGTTGGTAAAGTCTTCAGTTTTTGTGGAGGTGGTAACATTTTACTGTACACCTCTCAGCTTCATTTATCCCTCAGTACTTAAAGCAAGTTTCTCTTAAATGGTCCTCTTCTGGAGAGTGGGTTTTTTTCAAGGAGTAATAGGTTGTGTTTGATATCACAAGTGACTTTTTATATGTCTGTRATATTTTCAGAAAGAATCATCTTTAATCTATAATGTTGCCATGATAAAATTGCAACAAAGCTTGTTTTAATAGCACAGTTGCCTAACACTTGTTGGAACAAGTGCAGCATTGCACTRTGACAGCTTCTGATTAAAAATATTGATTAATCCCATTTCTCACTTCCAGTGCTGTGGACAGTCATCAGAATTTACTGAAACCCCTCACATTTCTTCTGATTTTTCTAGAGGGGAACTGTGCCATGAAAACGTTGGTCAGTGTAACTGTATTTACAAAAATGACTGTGAAATTCTTTGGAATAGATGGATTAASCAAAGATAAAACTAAATCCTTTTTTATATCACTTTTGCACTTCTACACAAGTGCTTAGAAAAACAATCTATTTGGTTGTATTGACAGTATGTACTTACCTCGCTATCATTGCCAGCATGTACCAGMCACAACAGGTTTTGGTGCTGCAGGAACGGTATCCATGTATAAGAGCAATAGTAGCATTTTGCTTCTTCAGTAACCAATATGAGTGGTTGTGCTTTATACCAGAAGCCACGTTACCAGGAGAGGCATGCAGAAACAAAAATATTCTCTAGGTTTTGCTGCCAGAGACTTCTTAAGCTTGCTTTGGGTTTTTTGGAGGGGTGGAAGAAGAAGAAAAAATTGCTGGAAATTGAATGATACAGCTATTTTCATCTTCTGCTTGCTTGTGTTTATTCCTGTAATTAAGAGAGTAAGGACAATGCACATTATTATTCAGGCAGAACACTTGCTATTTTGAGTTTTACTAATATTCATTAAAACCAGCCCTCTGTGTGTTACACATTATTTGTAGAAATATTTTGATAAGTGAGAGAAAAATGAGAAATCCCCAGGAAATTTATATCCTGAATCCTTATACTGTTCTGGGCCAGGGGGCAGAGGGGAGAGAGAGAGAGTATGGAAGACTAATTTCAAGGGAGTGTTACAATCTTGGTTGGAAAAATGAATCCTTGCAAAAGTAGGCCATTTTGATTTCAGAATGACTTTGAATGACAGTAACATTTCAATTTCTTCCCTTTCTTCTGTCTAATGTTACTTTTGGTAAACAGATGGCAGTAAAAAGGTAATTCTTTACCATTAACTCCTGCTAAATTTTCCACTTTAGATGTTTGTGAGAACAGAATAAGYGAGTCCGTTACTGATTGCATTCAATGTTAAAATCAGGAATTCCTAATGAATTCCTTCAGCTCAGATTATGTTCTACTTTCTACAGTTTGCAAAGGGGAACTGTGATGATTACTTCAAACTGGTTCTTGTGGAAAGGTGTTGCAGTTAGATACCATCCAAGTAGCAGCTACAATGATAGGACTTACACAGCATACATTAACTTTCTGTTGTGCTTTGTTTCGCTTAGGAAAAGGTTTTGCATGTGTGAAATCATATAGGAGTCAAAACCCAAGGCAAGTAAGATTGCAAGTTTTATTTGAATATGTGCTATCGTACAAAGTTGAAAGAGAAATGTAATGAAAATTTGACTTTTATGTCATAAACCACCAAGCAGGGAATACAAATAAATTAAGTATAGGGTCACCATCACATTCTGAAATCAGTTTGGATAGTATATTAGATAAAAATTCTAAAAATTACAAGGAATTTAATTTCCATAGGTTAAAATTTTGCCCACAAAACACATTTTAACTGCAATCTTAATCTAATTGCAACAAATGTAGACTTTTTCAAATGTGAAAAACCTTCATAATTAAAATGATGTCCCTTTAATAAGGCAGGCATTGAATACATATATGTTACAATACAGATCATAGGATTTTAGTATAAAAAATAAAGTGGTAAGCAAAATTGCTTTCTATGTTTATCTGATACTCAAAAAAAAGCTAGGGGAATTAGGTTCCTGTTGATGTGATTGTAAATAAGCAGAAACATGTCTCCTTCCAGGCTATCACACTTTAATACAAAGATCTTTAGGARGAAAATACATAACTTCCGTTACAAGTATTCTCAAAAGAAACTATCAGTATAGAATACTTTTTTTTGGATCATGTGGGTGTCATGCAAATCACATGGAAATTCATTTTAGCTCTGAAAGTATTGTCTCAGTCGTTTGCGCTTGGAGTGTTCCAGCCTGCGTGTTTCTCAACATTCTCAGTATTGAAAGTACTTGAGCTGTTCTGCATGGAGTCCATAATAGAGTAAAACATAATTGCTATTGACAAGAAAAATTACCATTGTTGGTGGTAGGAATCATTTCAGCTTTATAATAATACAACTATCCTTATTGTTATTGGAAGTTARTGGATACTGATTTGCTTCACTGTAATGTGAGTTTTAGGTGAGATCATGTTSCAGCTCCCGTGCTGCATTTATGTTCTTTTTGTAAAATTACAATTTTTTTTCTTAAAAAAAATTAAAAAGAAAGAAAATTTGCAGTCAACAGATTCCAAGTTTTATTTCTCACAGACGCACAGCATCACTATTCTAATAAGTGACATGCCTTGTTTGATTTAAGCAAAACAGAAGAGATCAGAGTAAGTGGAAAAAGGAAATCTTCAAAGATTCTATTCCTGAAAAAGAACAGTCAAAATATTCAGGGCAGAATGCAATTTTCTTGGACCAYAGCAACTGTGACATGGCAGCAGATTTTTTTATTAGCATAGGACAAAAGGAACCAAGTATTTCTTCATTTCTGAATACATAAAACTACGTATAGCCAGCTCTTATTAGAGCTTAATCCAGTTCCCACTGAAATCAATGTGAGTCTTTCTTATGACTTGAATAGAAACCAAAGAAATATTTTTGCCAAGGCATGTGATGCTAAAAGGCCATAAAGTAAATGGTAATTAAAAACTCTTATAACTGAAAATGCTGTTGAGTTCTTTGATTATTCTTTTTTAATCTTGCAGTTATTACCTAAATTATTTTTCTAAGAGGCCGTTTTTACTTTTGTAAATGGGAATATTTCAAAGAACTAAAGTAAATCACAAGTTAGAGGTTTTCTTATAAACAGGACTATCCACTTCAATCAATACACTTCAGTATCTGATTTTAAAAAGGACAGCATGTTCTCCATAAGAGAAATTGCGTTTAGGAAATCTTTAACCACTGAAAAGCTTATTTAATTATTTTATTGATGGGAACGAGAGGCTACCACAATGTTTCCAGTCATTAGGGCTTTATAGCCTTCTTGATTGAATATCACATAATTGGAGAAATTTAGATCAAAAAGGAGTATGTTATGTAAATCTTTTATTGAAGAAATTACTCACTAAGTGTGCTTACTCAAAAGAATATTGAAACAGAGATTTTTGGAAATAATTAGTGCTCTACCAAATGGCTGCTGGTGGTAATTCTCTAAAAGAACCCTACCATGTGGTTTTGGTCTGTTTGGAACAAGCAAGTAAATATTTTTTTCCCCTCAATGTTGGATACCAAATTCTAAAATTGTTCAAACTCTTTCCTTAATTAGATTTTTTTTGTTTTCATACAGAAGAGAATTTTCACATCATGTCTATTTTCCCCAGAAAATTTCGACTTTCTATCTGTTGACTTTCTATTAAAAATAGAATTAATAATTAAAGTACAAAGTGTGGTGCTTACAGTAATATTTGGAGTTGCATTGCCTGGAGTTGCATTGAGAGAATTTCTTTTTGGATGATTTGCATTGAATTATTTGTCTTGTGTTTTGAAAAAATGAAAACTTAATTCCTCTTTGCTCAACATCTACCATCTAGATTATCACAGTAGGATCTGAGGGTATACATAAACAGATCACGGGAAAAAAATCCCCTAAGTAGTTTAATTCTTTAACACNAGGAAAAATAACATATAAATGGAAAAAATTACTTAACATTTACCTAAGGTGCTGTGTTTGTAACACAAAAGCTCCTCTTTTCTATTGATTGCACTTTTTTCTTTTTCTGTCCACTCCCCCGGGCCCCACAAAGGAGGATTAATTCTTTCCCCATTTCTACACGTGAATCCGACCAGGTTCTACTTTACTGTGAAGTCTATCCTGCAGAGTGATGCTGAGATAACTCTAAATTATTAAATGAAATATTTTAACAATTCACAGTGCAGTAGTTCATTTTTACAAACCAACATACTAAATATTGTTGGATACTTGCTGACACTGCAATATTTTGAGAGCAAATTGATTTGTTTATTGATGTCCCTTTCCTCTGTACATTGCTCTTATTTTTTTCTGCCTCCCTCTTTTGCTAGTGTATGTGTAAACAGCCCCAGTTTAAGCTTATGCATTCATTCTGAGGCCAAAAAGAAGCTGAGGGAAATTGACAGGGGAGGGATTGGAATTGGAGGCTCCTAGGCCCTGCCCGTGACCTATCATGCTTTCTTTTCTAAAATGTTTCAGATAAGGTAGGGGACAAAATAATTTTAAACACCTAGATCTTACAGTATATTTCATATCTTTTCTGTGATATCTTTATTTATTAAGATTGCCCTCTGTATTTCTTTGTCTACTAGCCCAGGGTATGCGTACAGAGTGATTTTGCCTTGAGATAGAAGGTTGGTAAAAAGTCTTTATGCTTGCTGGATGTAGAAGGGGGCAAGAGACACTATGGCTTGATAAGGAAGACTGTTTTATAT
Organism: Oceanodroma leucorhoa; assembly: GCA_030449065.1. Taxonomy (NCBI): domain Eukaryota; kingdom Metazoa; phylum Chordata; class Aves; order Procellariiformes; genus Oceanodroma; species Oceanodroma leucorhoa. Next base: position 14,714,027 of record JASVER010000010.1, read on the forward strand.
ATAGGAAAAAATGTAGTGCAGACGGAGCTGTCTGGGGAGACCGTATGGGGTTCTCAGATGTGATCCAATAACCCTGTCATTCATCTAAATGACTAAAGCAGCACTGTTGCCCTGGCTTTTAATGAGTGATTCAGATATCCTGCCTTTGGGCATTTTATCTCTGCAGAGCAGTTTTTTGGTCTCTGTATGGCAGTGGTGTATTTCACCCTTAGATAGCTATCTAGATGCTTTCACGTACTTCGAGGTTTAAACTGGTGACGGGCATTGTTGCTTGAGAAATTACGCATTATTATTATTTCTATTAGGTTCAGTGAAGTACTTGATAAAAGGTTTGCTCAAGAGACTATCTACATGGCTGCTGCTTTCTTTTAAGCTGTAGAAACCGTGCCACTGAGAAAAAAGGACCTTTTATAAGACGGTACAAAAGCTGATGATGTCTGTGTTACAGGCTGTTCTTGGTCAGGTTGTATTTATTATTAACAATAAACTGGTTCTTCATAAAGCCTGAATGACAAATAAATGGCTACTGAGGACAAGGAGTGAAAATGTGGTTATATGAATTGAATATAAACAAATTAATCAATCCTTTTATTACTCTTGGTCATTTTAGAAAAAACTTTTTACTAACATTTTATGGGCTACAAAAAAAAATATTCTTATGGATGAAACCTGATCTTTTTTGTCTTGATTTTCATACCCACTTCCTGATTAAAAACCTGCTGTTTTTCAGAGACAGTGATGACAAGAAAAAAATGCCTTGTTTGTYTGCATTTAGGAGGAATAGGAAAAACTGTAATACTACATGAGCATCCAACTGAAATACCATCATCTAAGAACTCTGAAGTTTAGTCATATGTAGTCCCCATATTCATTTAGTATTAGATTTGGGAAGAAATATACTATTCTGCTGAAGATCTTCTTGTTTCCATGGAACTTTTCTTGAGCGGAATTTGACACCTAGGTTTGGGGATTGGACTGGGGGAGATTTAAATCAATTTCTATTTATTGTCTTAATACCATTTCTGAAAACAAAGCTTTATTGCAGTGCTAGTAAACAACCACTTTCCCCCCCCCCCCCCGCTGTTCTGCATTACACTATCCGCCTTGTTCTGCCACCTTCCAGTGCAAACTAGCAGCTGCTGCATTGTTCACTTCATTTTTTTTTTGGTACAAATTGTTTTAGAAGTAGATTAAATATTTCTCGAGAAACTTGCAAGCCTTTCAGAGATTTTCATGGGCATGTTTACTCTTYTATTTTGAAAAAACAAAACGAAACCAAAACCACCAACACTTTGTCTTCAGGGTTAAGACAGAATTGGGCTTTAAGAGTAAAATGCTCCTTATACCCACATTAAATACCTCATTGTCTTTTTAAAAATTTCCTTTACTTATTATAACTTCTTCTTTTTACCAAATTACACAAAGAATAAGATTTAGAATAATTTCCATAACCATTTTTGTTTGCTTTTAATGAGTAAATATTGTCTTGAACAAAATATGTATTTAGCAAAGTAAATTTTTAAAAATTATTTTTGAAGGAAAAATTGTAAAGGAATTCTGCATATTTTACATCAGACATTTTTGGTATCTGATAGCTTTTGGGGAATTGTTGCAAAAAATGTAGCAATTGTGAAAGGGAGTAAAACTTGATGATACCAGGTTTTTATTTCTAATACAGAACTCAAAGCAACTTCTGGATGACTAAAAAGTTGTGTATACTGTTTCACCTGAGATGAAGCTCCAGTTCAGTGTTGCATTTATGACATTAATCCATATAGAAAGTGGGCTCGATTCTCCTCTTAATTAATAATCAGTTGTCTGCCCCAATCATCTGTCTAGGCCCCAGTGAAGAATCAGCTAGAATTCCTATGCTATTGATCCATTTGTTGTGAAGCTAACAAAAATCCCTTTTGCTCTTACGGAAATCAAAACAGGAATAAGTTGGAGCTTATATGTGGACCAGGGAAGAAGCAGATAACAGGGGAGGCATAACAGGGAAGCTGATATGTAATGAATTATGTTACTACTGGGAGGTGGTAGCTTCTGATCTGTTCGTTCTTCTGCTTTTTCTCTCTGTTTTGAAAGAGAAAAGTGAATAGATTTCATGAAAGCTGTGCGTAATTTCYTCCTGGTATTTTCAGTCAGGAATCATAGACTTCAAACTTGTTTCATTCCTTTTGTAATGTGGACGCTCTCTGTAAAACTTGTGTGATTTTGTCTTTTCTTCTTATTTAGTATTACTTCATTTAGAATTATTGACTTTGTTGCTGTCTTAATGAGGTTTAAAGAAGAAAATCAGCAAATTGGCTGACTAATAAAAAGGAGGATTTTGCACCTGTATGAATGATATTAAAAGTGATACTGTCACCGTAAAAAAAAAAAAAAAATCCACTTTTCTCAAAAAGCTTTTTCTCTCTATTGGTAAAATGACACTTAGGAATACTAACACTAACAATGGTTAGAAGATTAAAAAAATAACTATGCACCCTCAAACAAAAGCAAGCATAGATGTGGTCTGCGGAGCCCCGCTGCCTAGGGATGGCATCTTGAAAAGAAAGGTTGTCTGTGCCCCTCATTGCTAAGGCAGCAATGGTTTTGTGTTTAGATTTGAATAAGAGCCCACTATGCTATACAATGGAGACCTTACTTTTCTTTCACCCATTTTTACTGCTGTATTTCTTGTGGTCCTCCAGCTTTTTGCTTACATTCAATCTGTGATTGTGCTGGGACATCAAAGTTTTGTTTTGTTTTGTTTTTTCTCTGTGTGGCTTTATTTTACTTTTTTTACATTACCATAGTTGCTAGTGTTAGAAGTAGGTTGGGAAAAGGAAGGCATATCTGTTTATGACAAGGCCATTGGCCTTGTTTTTATTTGGTGGAACTCGTAACTAAAATCAGATCTGTCACTGATCTCAGCACTTTACTTAAAGCCTTCCTGGTTTCTTCACTGATGTCTTCATCCTCAGAATTGTAAATCGATACCCTTTGATCTAAACATAAAAGCCTGGGAGGCTTATGTTGTGGATATGTTCCCCTGTGCCTTGCTTCATTCAGTTCTATTGCTAAATTTGGTCTAAGGAAATCAGATGCAATACTGAATTGAAAATTAATAGCTCTGCTCAAGACTGTCAGAAAGTAATTTCTAAGAAAGTTTGAAACAAACTTTGCATTGTACTGGTCTATTTTTTTTTCTCCTTTATTGTACTCCACTTAGCATATGCAAGTAGCTTTTTGAAAGAAGTAAAAAGTGTCTGAAGTGGGAAGTTTAAATGCTTTTTCCTTATTTGAATTTTTTGCAAAAATCAATTTTTAAGCTTTTCAGTGTCTTGTTAGTTCATTTCTACAGACTAGTACTGAGTGGTGTGTCATCTCTTTTGGTTGCTATTGCATACTAAGCATTAGTGTATTTTTTTTTCTTCTGCTCAAAGTCTGGACAGCGGAAAATAAATGTGCAAAAAGTTAGTTTTTGCTATGATTTGTGAGACTATTATGGTATAGAAAATGCATAGGTTTAACCCTAGCCAGCAACTAAACACCACACAGCCTCTCGCCCCCGCCTCCTGGCTCCAGTAGGATGGGGGAGAGAATCAGGAAGGCAAAAATGGGAAAACTCGTGGGTTGAGATAAAGAGAGTTTAATAATTGAAATAGAACAAAGTAGAACAGTAGTAATAATAACAACAATAATGGAATATACAAAGCAGGTGATGCACAATGCAACTGCTCACCACCTGCCGACTGATGCCTCAGTCCGTCCCCGAGCTGTGATCCCCCCTTCTTGGACCACAGCTCCTAGTTTATATACTGAGCATGATGTCACATGGTATGGAATAGCCCATTGGCCAGCTGGGGTCAGCTGTCCCGGCTGTGCCCCCTCCCAGCTTCCTGTGCACCCAGCAGAGCATGGGAAGCTGAGGAGTCCTTGACTACTGTAAGCACCACTTAGCAACAACTAAAACATCAATGCCCATCAACATTCTTTTCACACCAAACCCAAAACACAGCACTAGAAAGAAAATTAACTGTATCCCAGCTGGAACCAGGACAAATATTTAAGGAGAGAGGCCTAGCACTTCTTAGGAGCTTTACACTGCAACTTTTCTGGCCAAAATTAGAAAAGTCRTTTGCCAAATTAGCTGCTACAGGCAGCTAAAATTTTTAAAAATGGCATTAAGACAATATCTGTGAGATCATCAGTGTTTCTTCTGTGGAAAAAAAAAAAAATCAAGTCCAATCCTTCCTAGTTACTTCATCTGAAAAGTACTAAGATGATGGTGAAAGGAACCGCTTAGCTACATGGACTTATAGCTAAAAAATCTGAGTAGTTCTTCCATTTCCCTTGTTGTTGCTTCTTCACTTTCATCTTCTGTTTGTTAACACCTTAACTGAGTTAAATGTAAATGCCTCCAAATTCCAGATTAAATGCAATGTTGATTTTAATAGCTAAGAAGTAAAAAGCAAATTTTTAGGGGATAAGGGTAAAAAAGGACCTTAACTAACTTAATCAGCTAAGCTATCACTGAATATGAAATCTGTTTTACACAAATTATTGAGAGTGCCAGGTTTTTGTTTCTGAGTTCTTCCAATGAACCAATACTTAAAAAACAGTTTTGATCTTTTCAAATACAAAATTATGCTAGYCAGAAAATTACAAAACTGAGATCTTACTCAAAGTGCCAGTTTTGTTTGCATCATCAAACAATCATGAGGTTTCAAATGGTTGMTGGGTTTTTCTTTTTTTCCACTGGGTTTTTAAGTCTTTAGACTCCACATTCTAAAGCTCTTTCTACAAAATCAGGGCTTGAAAATTACTTTTTTTCAGAACAATTAAGATTTTAATCTGATTCTAAAAGTTAGGGATTAAAGCATTTAAACAAATATCTGAATTTTTACTATGTTGTTGCTGAACTACAGTTTTATTTTATATTGACTATAGCATAGTCGATAATTTTAGTCATGCAATGTGATTTTTTTGTGACTGTAGGTTCAAAAGTGGGCACCTGTGGGAAACTCTTCATGTTGTGGTCAGCCTGGAAAACATGGGAGCCAAACTACCATTCTCCAGGTTTTGTGTTTCCTTTAGCTGTTATCCAAGCTGCATTCTCTTTCTAAAAACAAAGATGTCAAATTGCTTTTATGCACCAATAACCTAAACTTCTACTGTGTTCTCCAAGATRCCAGGAATCCTCAGTGTCTATTAATCAGCTCTTACAAACCTGTGCTTTTTCTGTAACTGATTCTATACGGCAAAGATGTGGTTTGAATACAGAATTTTACAGCATATTGGAAAATTAAAATGTATAGGAAGCAGAAAATTGTTGTTTTGGTTGAGTTTAAAATAAGCAGCAATATCTCTGCCAGTTGGACTAAACTATGGAGACTTCTTGAAAGAGCAAAGCTTTTTCCTTTGTAACTTATGTTATAATGTGGTGACTTAGTCATTAAATAACTCATGTCTTCAGTATTGAGCAATAAGTGCTGTTATGTCTGGGAACTCAGCTCCTTTGACAGAAGGATATCTTGTTTCTGGTTGTTTGCCATATTGGGGCAGCTCATCCATCACAAATGGTTTGTTTGTGACGCTTTCCTGATATTTTCAGCTGTGAAAGCTTTTATATGACCTACTGTAGTAACAGCTTATCCTGAGGAATGTGGATATACGGAAAAAACTTTATTCTCACAAATACTTCACACAAAAAAACCTGGTATGCCTACTGAAGCCTATTGATTACTCAGGATTTATCTCCGTATAACTGAGAGCCGATTTTTGACCTACTGTTTTATGCTTTTAGGCTTATATTTATAAAAAAATAATCATTTTTAGATGTTACATAGCTTTCTATTTGTTAGTTGAGGTAGAATTTAAGTATAACTACAGTTATATATGGGGCAAAACTTTTCATTGAGAAAAGTCAGTGAAATTACACTAGGGAAAGTAAGATTAAAATTTAATGAACAACTGTTACAAACACATTTTCCTGTGCAAGTCCTACAACAGTTAATAGCTGATCATCTGCTGCAAAATAGCAGTGAATGAAGCCTGGCAGAAATGTGGTTTTAAAGTAATGATCTATCTGGGGGAAAAAAAGCTATTTCTGTTAATTGCTGAAAAGCATGGCAATCTAATATACATATAGAAATATTTCAACCCTCAACAATGAAGTATAAATGATTTTCCATTTAAAAGAAAAAAAAATCAAATATGTCTGAGAGAACCTGACTTTTGTACACTCAAGGACTGCAGGAGCTAAAAAAGGTCCACAGAATTCTGTCTGAAATTTTCAATCAGGTTTTGGATTTTCATTCCAACTCAGAAAAAAAGAGTTCTAAAAGTTCCTAACAAGGATTTTTCTGGTTTTTATTTTAACAACTTCTAGATCTATGTAAAATAAATTTTAGATATTATATATAAAACTGAATTTTAGATATTTTCTGKTTTTTTATCTTGCCTACTGGTGATTGGGAACTAAAGCACCTCTATTGAGAAAATCTTGGCCTAAAATTAAGCAGGTGTTCCTTGGCCTTGAAGCAAAGAAGGTGTGTTTTCCTGTCAAGAAATGTGTAAGGAACCATCACTATTTCTAGGAAAACTTTTTACTTTTCTAGGATTTTTTGTTTGTTTTTTTGTTTTTTAGTTTTTGTAGGAAAACTGCTTTGAGACCCACAGGGAGGAAAAAAACAGAAATAAATACTCTATTTTCATATTGCATGTGTATTTTATGGTATTTTGTTACAATAAAAAACCTACCTTGGTTTTTCCCCTTTTAAAAGGAGTGGTGACATTCTCCTTGATTTTAATCTTAGTAGCAATGTGAACACTGAGTGTTTCTGGCAGTTGTGTTCTTTATGTGACAGGTCTATGGATTAAACTAGCCAATTAAGCAGGGAGGTGGTTTTAGTTGACTTTTTTCTTTGCATGAATGCAATTTAAAAAATACACTGGTTTTTAAAATGTCATTTCCTGATTAATGCCCTGTTATATTAACATCACTGTGGCACGTACTTGCTATTTCTATTGAATACAAATATATTAGGACTCAATCAAATGGCAACTGTTTTATAGCAACTTAGTAAATGTATGCATTGTGTAAAATGCAGTTTGTTGCATGGCAGAAGTGAAAAGGTAGATACGGGTAGTATGAAATATATCATTAAATAAATTGTGCCATATTAAATTCAAACAGACTAAATACACTAAGAATGATAACAGGAAGAATAATAGTGTCTGTAATAGTTCTTATTGCAGAACTAAGATACTAAAGCTAAACATGAAGACCTGTGTGTATGATTGCTTTTCAGCGTAGCAGATCAGTATGAAGATCCTTAGCTGACACACTCATGGAGCTCACATGTCATTAATTGTCACAGCTTTCATATCAATTTGCATAAGTTACAAAAATTTGTATATTTTATTTTTTAAATTGTTTATCGGTGTTCATAACCCAATTAAGTGAAACTACAATAATATTTCATTTGATAATATCTTTCTGGTAATTAAATTTTTAATTTTATATCAGAATGACTGAAAAACATTTTAGWAATTTTCAGTTTATTTCTGCTCTCCTGGAATCTAACAATGAAAATGAAAGCTTTACCCTTTTCAACTAAAACCCACTAGTTTACAATTAAAGGCCTTTTACAGTTCAACCCAGTTCAATTGACTTACAATATTAATATCAAAACTGAAAATCAAAGTATTTAAAAAAATTGAAACGTCATTATTTATCTACTGAGGATTAAATAAGTAAAGAAAAGGACATAGAGAAGAAAAATTTTTTACTATTTTCATAACAACAATATTATCCATTTTAAGCACGAGAAAAAGTTGATTAAAACCTGTATGGTAAAATGTCCTTTATGCATATTGAACAAGCAATGGAGGAAGCTGATGATTTTATTATGGCTAGATGGAAGGAACAATTAYGAATAATGAACAACTCTTATCTTTTTTTTAATTTTTCTTTTTTTTTTTAAGAAATATTTGTTTATGAAACCAAAGTACTTATGAATGAGAGAGCTAAGGACACGAAAATCTTCCAAAAAATCATCGATAAGATATTCTTTTTCTAGAAGCCTTACAATAGGTAGTAAAATCTAATTATGGAAAGTTATTTATATTTATGCAATAAATGGGGATCAATCCACATGAGAAATCATAAAAAAACTAGCTTAAACAAGATCTAAATAAGCTGAAGTTTGGACAACTACCTCAGCACATGCCTAACGTCCATCTTTTTACAATGGTATAACAAGTTGGGATTGAGATGTATAATTGTCATTGCTTGTTCCAACTGTTGTCTTGAARTCAAAAATAACATTTTAGATTGTTCTGTATTGTAGCTATTCTGTATGTTGTAAGTGTAGGTTCATAGGATAATTTAGGTTGGAAGCAACCTCAAGAGGTCTCTTGCACCGCCTTGTGCTTAAAGCAGGGCGAGATATGACTTCAGACCAGATTGCTCAGGGCTTTATTTGGTTGGGTCTTGAAAACTTCCAAGGGTGGAGATTGCACAATGGGCAACCTGCCCCACTGCCTGACTGTCCTTATGGTCAAAGCTTCTCCTTATATCCAGTCTGAACATTTATTGTTTCAAGTTATCACTGTTGTCCTCACRCCATAACACCATACACCACTTTGAAGAGCGTGGCTCTGTCTTTTCGGTAACCTCCTAGTAGGTATTGAAAAGTTGCTATTTGGCTCCCCATGAGACTTTCCCTCCTTCAGTCTGAAAAAGACCAATTTCAGGCAAAACAGTTTGCTTTRTTTTTTTGCTATTTTCTATTTTCTCAGGGCTCTACCTTTTTTTTTTTTCTTTTTTTCTTTTTTTTTTTTCTCCCCAGTTGTCTAGAAAGATTAGCTGACAAAAGCATTCTGTTAATTTAATAGGTCTCTGAAAACTTGTTCACAGTAGTGGTAATTAAAATTATTCATGTAGTATTCTTAGCATTTGGGTTGATTGCAGTTCCTATGTGATATTGATAACTTTTGTAGGAATATCTTCTGAAATGASAGTCAATTCCAAATTAGCAAATCAAAAAGTTATCTCTTATTATTATTCCAGTTCATCTGTATATGTGGCTTAGAGTACTCCACTATGCTTCTTTTTTGTAGTGCTTTCAAGTAGCATAATAAGCTCAGTTTATGCTACGTCATTATAAGCATTACAGGAGATAAACAAAAAACCCCCTATTTCCAGAATGGAAAGTAGGAAAAGTTGTTGACTTTTGAAATTAAGAGTTATACTTTTCTTATTCCTCATAATATAGTAGCAGGCAGCTAAAGTAAATCCTGACACTTCAACAAAATTAACCTCTTTGTTTTTTTTATTAAGACTAGAAATGAAAAACTACTCCTTAAATTTCTACACCGCTGTGGTCTGTACCTAGAGAGCTTCAAAAGGAGGTAGTTGTTTAWATATATCTTGGCTTTGCTTGTAGTTTAGTTTTTTATTTGTTTATGATTCTTCTAAATGACAAAGATTTGCTGGGAAAAAAAGAAGTCTCCTAAGGGATTTGGAACTACTCTCCAGATCAATACATCGACATACGTCTTTGTTGTAATTTTTCAAAATATATTGTATACAGATTGCAGAATAATACTTTCCTTTTCTGCAGCATCTTTTAGAGATTTCAGAGCATGTTGCAATTAAGCCACGGTACATTCCTTTAAAGAGTTGGCATTAGGTGTATTTTAGAGATAAGTTTCATAAGCAGTGAATGGGAGGATGAGAAATAAAGACACAGGTTTCTTCTACACTTCAGCTCTTTTGGGCACAGGAGAGGTTTGGGGAAACTAGGAAGAGGTCACAGACTGTATGCTGGTTCCTGAGGGAGGTTTGAAACTGTAAATATCATGAAGCTCAGCAATTTCTGAGCTTCTGTATAAACTTGTATGGTAATGAACAGTTCAGAACAGTTAGTGGGCAGTTAAGCAATAGGAAGTATCTGGTATAACCTGCTTGTCCACTTTCCTTCTGTAGTTAAAGGAGAGAAATACAGACTTCCAGAAGTGTCATCCCTTCCTACCTCTCTCCTTAGCCTGTAGACAGAACCTAGACAAGTGGCCTATAAGAGATGCCTGGAATTTTAAGTGACTGAAGTGGAGATGAATTGGATGCCCAGCTGCTCCTTCTTCTAGCATAGGCAAGAGCAAGTGTAGATAAAGGTGGAGGCACTGAACCATGACCATGCTTAGGAAGACTAAGGCTGAGTATTTTGTGTTGCATCTAAATTAGGACAAACTCCAAAACTTTACAATAAGAAAAACAAATACCTTAAGGTAGACCCTTGGTTTCTATAGGGTATATTCTCATCTTGCAAACTATTTATAAAGCTGGACTAAGGATTTTAATGAGAGCTTCATATGCTTATGACATTGAAGCACTCCTATAGCTGTGCCAGCCCTGTTGTTTGGTGAGGCCTCTGCTGAAAATCACATACAGAATCTCTAATGTTGAAGTAGCCCTTTGAGAAATCCAGTTATAGCAGTGTAACTGACATGACTTTATAATACAAAGTACACAGGATTAGAGATAAACCACACTCAAATCAGGACTATTTTGTGAAACTGGTGACTCTCTGGTGTATAAAGAGAAACAAAACTTTAACTACTATTTTAATTAATTCTTTGGAAAGTGCCCTGTGTCAAAGGTAGCCTAAGCTAACCGCCTCCTGTAGGACTTCCATTGGTATAAAAAGTAAAAAAGGTAGAGAACTGTACGAACTTTCAGACCAAGCCAGAGTTTGGCAAAGGCAAATCCAAAAGTGATGATGTAACAGAATATGAACAGGTTCCTCTTCCTGGCTGTCAGAGGACCAGCTGCCAGATCTCAAGGTGACCTGAGCCTGGACAACTTCTTGTTCATTGTACTAATTTTTGACTTTGTAGGCACATCACTTGGATGTAGATTGTCTTTTAGTACCTCCCAGAATATAGTCTAACTGCTTATTTTGAAATTAAAATACTGGCTCCTTACACTTCCTCTGTAGTCGAAATATACCTAATACTGGAATCTCATTATAATCTTTCTGGTTTACTGTTGAACTTAAAGAATTTCATTTGCAGAATTTGCAACAGTGTGTGCAGCTCCATGTACGGTAGAGTCAATGGTACAGGCATAACCTTGTATACCTTATTCATGTGAGTACTCCCCCCCGCAAAAATCACTGTAACTATTTGTGTGAGGAGGAGTGAGGTGTAAGTAGARGGTTACAAAGTAGGGACTTCAGGCCAGATGATTTGTAAGTTTCCATAGATGTGGACTGCAAGCTAACGGGGATTTCAAAAGGAACTTTGCCAACTAAAATCACCCTTGAAACTCTAAGCACCCAAATGCCTTTGTAAATCAGCCTTTTTGGTCCATAGGTGATATGCTGTACTGGATGCTGCATATATTCTACCTTGCTTATTTAAAAGTGGAACAACATATGTATTTAAAGCTATATTCGTTGGTTCAGTTTTTGTCTTTAAATTCTTCCAGCATTGTCCAAAAAATTGGGCAATGTTTTTACCACAACAGTAGCAATAACCTGTTATCTCAGTCCCTAAATTAAGGAGGCTCGCATTAAATTTCACATGTGCTGTACATAATTAATTAAAAATAAAGGTCCATTCATTATAATGAAAGGTCACTAATGTAATTGTTCTGAGTCCTGATTAAACAAATGCAAATGGCTGGATCAGTAGAACTACAGATGCCAAAACAATTAATACTGAAGGAAATATTCACTAGATTCCTTGATATTCCCATATACAATTAAATGACATGAAAGAGGTCACTGAGCTCTTTTTTGAAAGAGACCAAGTATCTATGACAGAAAAAGCATGAAAAAATTGCAAGAGCTAGAATGCTCAAAATTTTTCCACTGGATTCTGTGTGAACCATCAAATAAACTTAAAAGTTCTCTTTATGTTTGAAGAACATAACAGATGAGGAGTGCATAAAGTACAGTAATTCTGTGTGCATCAGGAAGAAGAATAACTCCTCAAGGAAGAGTCAAAGGTCACTGCTAAGAGCAGCTGTATCTTTTTTCAGGTATGAAATGCATGAACAATTAATTTTCCTAGGTATGCTAGTTTACAGGATATTGTGCTGAACTTACATGGGTAATGACATACAGTTTAACCTCTTGATGCCAGGATATATGAGATTTTCATGCAAATTCTTATTAAATATATATAAGGCATAGATACAGGACAGGAGCTGCTATTTCCTTCAGGTATTTGTAACAGGAGTTGCTATGGCATCATTCTGATACTGTTGTTATACAGAAGTTGGTATCTTAAGCCATTTTCGATGTTAAGGGTGCTGAATTTCTTTAAATTGGTGGCAGTGAACACCTGGAGTAATGCTACAGGAGTTCGTTGCTATTCACTGATGGAAGAGGAGAGTCYCGCTATGATTTTGAACAGTTTTGCTTTATAGTGAAATTTGCAACCTGTCTTCTGAATTGTTATCATTCGACTAGGGTAAAAGTGCTACTTTGATAGCTACTTTGATAGTCTCATGTTAGTCATCATCATACAGTGTGGGAAAATGAACTCTATATACTGATAAGAGAGAGACACATAGAGGGAACCTGTGCAGTTCTTAAAATTCTCAAATATTCTACACTGAAATGTCTCATTGCTTCTCTGCTTAATAAGTCACTTTAGCCCTTGCTGCTCACTGCATGTGGGTTCCTATACCGCTGTTCATGAAAGAAGAGAATAGCTAATATAGAACTGTGAGATAGAAGTGCAAAAATCCTCATATATTTTTGTTCTTCTTTTCAATCTGAAATAACAGGCAATAGAAGAGGAGGGAATTTAACTGCTTTGCTAATTCTCCTGTTAGTATCATTAACCCGGGGACATCACAGTAATTTAATGTAAGAGTTTTGTCACCTAACTTCCCCTTCCTACCAGCTGGGCATCTAGTCAGAACTAAGTGTCTAGGAGAACCTCTGAGGTTATGAGTCATTTTAGGTGRCACTCCACCAACCTGAGGTACCTGTCACAGGAAGAATGTATCATTGCCTGGAGGTAGTTCTCACCACTGATTGTAATGGGAACCTTCAAAGCTGGGCTGGACTAGCTTCCTGATTGCTTGGTGGCTATTGTTAGATGAGATTAATTTTACCTGTGGAGCTGAAGTGAGGTCTTTGGTCAACCTGTTGTTTGTAACTGTTCTTTACACCTGAAAATGCTATTCAGCAAGCTATTTAAGTAGACACTTCACTTTGGGTATACACATATGCCTTATTTATTTTACTGGTGGACTTGGAAATTCCAGAAATTCCTCAGGGATTTCTTTATTGGGACCAATTATATATCCTGACATGGTAATCAGTATTCCCATTGTAGTCATAGGATCATGTTGTCTTGAGTATCAATGCATAGCTATTCCTCCTACCCAACATAATTCTCATGGCTTTCCACTTCTTTATGTAATGTAGTAGAAGACTACATGTGTCTCTACCTTACTGGGGGAATAAAAAAGAAAAAGCTACTGATTTCTAAGTTATTTAAAATGTAGTTTACAAGATTGGAAGTCTCCCTAGAATGTGCAATACAGCTAATTTATTCTTTGTAGTGCAAAATATTTCATTATAAAGTTGAAGTTTATTGAAATTGAAGGTTTTGCATGAAAGGATCAATTTAAATGAAACTGTGATGTTATAATCTACTTGCTGGCTGTTTTGGTCTCAGTTTATGTTTTTCCATATAATTTTGTAATTTATTTTCTTATCTTCCCCTCCACCAGAGTAGATAATGTTTTGGGCCAATGCATATTAGGTCTTTTCTCTTTTAAGCCATGGTATTTTAAAAAAAAAAATCTCCTAAAACATGTCCTATTTCAGAACTGGGTGTTTTTTGTGTGGGGTTTTTTTTGGGTTTTTTTTTGTTTGTTTTGTTGTTTTGTTTTGTTTTGTGTCCTTTCCAGGGAAGACTGGATTATTGTGAAATTTTTTTTTCTCTCTTAAAGAGATTAAAAAAGTATCAGTAAAGTCTTAAATGTTTTTGTCAACGTTAAAATCCTGAGTATTTCCCAGCACATAAAAGAAAAAAAAAAAAGGAGTTYGTAGAGTTTGTGAAATCTTTTCATGGCTGTAGGGATGATGAACTAATAGATAACAGGAAAAGATTATAACTTTTATGAACCCAAAAGTAAAGCAAGGGATGCTTGTTAGTGGTAATAGGTAATACAAATTTTCCAGCTTTCCAAAGGGAAGAATGGCTTTTCAAAAAATTGAAAAAGAAAACTTTATTGTTTGGGAATTGTTTTGGAGAGGTAAAGGGAAAGGTTAATGGTTAGATATGTTTGGATGCTTAAGGAATAACCTTTACCCATCTTGGATTACTGTATTATGTGGAAGGTGGTACATTTTGTGCTTTAGTAGGTAGGTGTCCTGGTTTCAGCTGGGAYAGAGTTAATTTTCTTTCTAGTAGCTGGTATAGTGCTGTGTTTTGTAGTTAGGATGAGAATAATGTTGAMAACACGGGGATGTTTTAGTCACTGCTGAGCAGTGCTGACACAGAGCCAAGGCCTTTTCTGCTTCTCACCCCACCCCACCAGCGAGTAGCTTGGGGGGGCACAAGAAGCTGGGAGGGGGCACAGCCGGGACAGGTGACCCCAACTGACCCAAGGGATATCCCACACCATAGGGCGTCATGCTCAGCATATAAACTAAGGGGAAAGCTTACCCAGGGTCCGCTGCTTGGGAACTGGCTGGGCGTCGGTCAGCGGGTGGTGAGCAATTGCATTGTGCATCACTCGTTTTGCGTATTCTTTTATCATTATTAWTATTTTCCCTTTCTTTTCTGTCCTATTAAATTGTCTTTATCTTAACCCATGAGAGTTACCTTTTTTTTGGTTATCTCCCCCATCCCACTGGGGGGGAGTGAGCGCACGGCTGTGTGGTGTTTAGCTGCCTGCCAGGTTAAACCACAACAGTGGGAGATTAATTTTAAACTCTTATTTTTTTGTTAATTTGTCATTTTTCCTGTTWTTAGTTTTTTAAGTTTGAATTCTATTAAAAGCAAGAGAAAAAATAAACTTCTATGTATTTTTTTCCCRAAGAATTAAAAAGGTGGTTTTTGAACTTTTTTGGCTCGCATAAAACTGCAGTAGCTACACAACAATGGATGGTTGCATAATAGCTAGCCTGCAAATTTCTGATTATAATATTTTACATAGTAGTTTTTCAAACTGCAAGATGAGAGCTAATATATGTTTTATATGTATACCTACATGCGAACAAATACCTATACATGTATGTATTTATATAAGTTCAGTTGAAAAAGGATAATTTAAAACTATTCAGAAATACTTTAATAAGACTGAATTTTGTATGCTTTGTATGAGTATAGCCATCCTGTCTGAAACAGCAAAATATAAAAATCTCACAGACTTTTAGAGGGAACCCCTCTTTTCTTGCTTCCCCGCCCACTTGCTTTCCTAGGAATGTACCAGTAGTCTCTCCGTAGCAAGCAGGAATAGCTCACTCTGCATCTTCCCAACAATGACAGCATCCCTGACTGCTTCATGACCTCAGAAATTGACACTTCCTAAAACCAATTTTGTCTTCTCTTGAATGAAGTTCCCAAGTCTTTGTTCAGTTACGGTCTTCTGACATGTAATGGCCTTTTCATTTTCCCATGAGTGAAGTGGGACTGTTAAGATGATTCTTCCTGTTGTCAGAGAGATTTTATTATTATTTGTATTATTTATGCTTTTTGCTGAAAGAGCTCTACATTCTGTTTGGAGAAATTACTGTCTATCAGACACAAAAGTATACTGGTATTTGRTATACTTCTGGATTAATTCCAGGAAACAATGAGACTAAGCTACATAAATTCAAGAAGGAGCTGTAGTCCTGCTTATGACACAGATATCTAGTGCTGTCAGTGAAATTCTGACAGTGGGTATGTGAGTGGGAATTATTAGAGCTGAAATGTTCAATGAAGTAAATAGAGCAATGCAAATCTCAAGGGCTTCTGAAATACAGATTATGCAAGCAAGATTTCGAAAATGTACATTACATCGCTTCTTCCTGTCACACCATCCACCATACCTCTCTTTCCTCTCTTCCACTTCTAGAAATCATTTTGATGAGACTGTCTCTAGTTTGAACCTAGCATGGTTTCAAGAAGAACAGAACTTCATCTGTGATACAGGAAAAATCTCTCTCCATGGAGAAGGCCCTTAGTGGGAAATCTAATGATAGCATATTCCCCAAGGAAAGCTGCTACCTCAGACTGTGTCCCTACAGGAGAGAAAGTGAACAACTGCAATATTCCTTCTATAAAGTGTGTGTGTGCATGTGTATGGTGACATGACACAATGCTTTGTGACAGCTCATTTTATTCTGGGTCCTTCACATGACAGATAAAATGATTTCTGTAATTATTCTTAGGTATAAGACCCAAAGTCAGTTTTGCTAATGCATGTACTTGGACTGTTTGGCATAAAATGCATTTAGATATCTCATTTAAACACCCCTCTGGAAAAAAACTCTGGAAATCAGAAGTGATTGAGTGGATAAGCTGCAACKGTATTGCTTCTAGGCCCAGGAAAAAGGCAAGTATAACTGGCTGATTTTCATTTCAACTGTTTCATTTGCAGTGAAATTTCATCCCAAGGCTTATATAACCAGACTTGCTTTTCTTGTAGCTAAATTAGCTCTTGTTTTACTTCTAAGTTAAATTAAGATCATTTGCCATTTTATGTTAAGGAGTAGGAGAAAATTTAAATATATACTTGCTCTAGAACAGAAAGGTACATTCACCATACCAGTGATAAAATACTACTTGTCATTACAAGTCTTTATCACTGCTTTTGATTAGAAATAAATGAATTATATAATTAGACATACTACTGAGGAAATTATTGTATATATAACTATGCCTTATTTTAAAATAATTGTTAGGTCTATAATTTGATGGGARTGTAGAATATTTTAAAAAATACCTAACGTAATTAGTAAATTAAGTAAGAAGAAAATATATGTAGTCTCCTAAAGGTCGAAGAGGCTTTTTTGTGTCTGTATTTGTTGTGTAGCAATAATGCAGTTTTTATTATCCATTTAGAGAAAATTCTGCTCAACTTTGGTGAAATTTTTTTTCTCTTTCTGAACATTCAGTGTGACTTTTGTCATGCATTGTTAGGTTTCCAGCTGGGCTGGTTTGCTTTCATTCCAGGATTGAAGTCAGCTAGTGTGTTTCCAGGATTACTGAATGGTTGAACATACCTCAGTGATATATAGGGTCTACTGAAAAATGGTTTTGCAACTTATATGCTTGAGAGAGAGGGAATACATCCAAAAAAATTCAATACGTCATCTATCAAAGATGCCAGTGCAGTCAGTGGCTTTATTTCTCAGGAAAGCAGGGATAGATGGAAGTGCATGAGGGGAGATTTTTTTGATTGCTTTCTAGAAAAATTATTCTATGACTTACTTTTGCAAAGAATGTAATTTGCCTGAGGTGCAGCAAGAACAGTATGAAAAGCACTGGGAGAAATGCATTCCTGATTTAATTTGGTATAAAATGATGCAGTTCTATCAGGAGCTTCACAAGTATCACTGGAGATGGATCTGACTTAATGTATTTGATAATATTACAGGTAACTCTTGAAAGATTTACTGGAAGGAAAAACTGGAAATGGGGAGGGAGAGAAATTTTTACTTCTCAATGAACTGTTCATGTAATAACAAAGAAGTTATCATTTTTACTCTGGCCTGTCTTTGCTCAGGCGTACCTTGTACTAGCTTGYCAGAATGATGGATGGCATTAGACATAATCTATGTGCTTGAGACTAAAAGAGTCCAGAGGCTTGAAGTTAGCAGAGGTGTTGCAGAAATGTGGACCCTTCAAAAGAAYTAGGTATATTTCATTATCATTGTCATCAGGAGGAACTCGAGAGCCTTAAACAATGCCAAACTTTGGTAGTTACATTTGTCTGGTATACACTATGTCATACTCCTGACTCCTGTGTTGTCTGTCCATCTGAACACTTCTGAATACACAGAGTTTTTGAAAAATTCAAACAAGCTTAAAGCTTACAAGCAAAGGTAAGGCATAGGTAAGATCAAATCCAGATGAGACTGAACACTCAGGGAGAGTTATAAAGGTATCAGTCAATAGTATACTTAGAAATTTATGTTACCTGCAGCTTATTTTGGGAAGGGTAGGGCAGGCTTTCTTATAGAAAGATCTAGTTTGTTTAAATTATGTCATTATTAAGGTAAGTGCTGTAACATGAGTTACATAATTTTAATGCAAATTATTGATGGAAATGTGGCCATTGATGCTGCCTTTGATCTCTTACTGCTTTGTATCAAAGTGGCCACATTAAAATGCTCCACACAGATAGATTGACTGGGCTTTGCAAAATTCAAGTAAAATGAAGCTTAAATTCATAGTATCCTGTTTTGGTTTGCAAATCAACAGCTTGATAGATGAAATATTGCAAAAGCATATTTTTGCAAAAATTCCCTCCTCTCCAATATTTGGCTAATATTAGAGTGTTTTGCCATTTAAAATCTCCATGTAAGGTGAGATCCTTTAAGATGTGCCAGTTTCCAGGCTGAACATTGGCTGCCCTGGGGCTGTGCCCACAGCAAGGATGTGGTAGGAAAGAAAATAACTTTATTCCTTCCCCTATATAATGCTGTGGAGGCTCCCTGATTCCAAAAGATCTCTGTTTACTATGGCTTGGACAGGTATGGATTCTTTATTAATGAATATGACAGATATGACAGCTAGGATCAATTATGGTAACATATTTGAGATGTGAAAACACTTTTCCTAACTGGGCGAAGAATATTAATTCATTACACACATAGAACCAGACAGCCATGGATAAAATAGTATGGTTGGTTTGTTTCTTATTGTGTAGGCCAAATTAGAAATTATGACTGAGGTAAACTGTGCTGGGTCTTAATTCTGCRTAAGGTACATTTTAACTGCAGAGGGATATAAACAACACTTATTTCTTAGCATTATTTCTTTAGTCTTGTTCTGTGTGGTTTCTCTGTCATTCAGTATTCATCAGTAGTTTGCTATCAGTCATGACTATAAATTATCAAGAATTTGATTTTTATAAAATATTATGATTCCCTTGTCTCTTTTATTCCATTTTCACTTACAGCTTCAAACAGCATTTCGCTACATTTCACACACAGAATAATAGACCTAGTGTCAGAGAAGAAAATTCTRTAGAATCCAAAAAGAATTTTCTATGGAATGGAAGAAAAGGCCAACTGAGTGAAACCATGGCTGGGTGTMGTACATGAGAACCATGTCTGAGACATTAGCAATGGTCTGAGAAAACAAAGGAAGACAGACAATTTGAAGCTGGTGATGAGAAACAGCAAGCTATCCTTATTGTTATCCACTTGCTATATTCTCCATCTAACTAAAGGTTTTAAAAGTGGATGAATAAGGATGTTTAGTCTTGTTTACTATAGGCAACGTTTCATCTGAGGCAACAGACTCTCAGAAAGCTTAGCTTTTTAGAAATTCTTTGGCTGAGTTGCTGTATTTACAATAACTTACAGTTTTTCAGAGGGAAGTGATGCTGTCTAAACTTGTCCTGAGTCACTTTAAGCTTTAAAACATCTTGAGCCTAATCAGTCAGTGTAAATTGATGAATTATCAATGGAGCCAAGCAGATATAGTGCAGAAGAGAACTAGGCCCTTAAGTTATTTAATCTGTTGTCTRAGTGTAAGTGTATTTACAAGTCTGTCCTGTATGGTAAATGCTGACTTCATAACTGTTAAAAGGCAAAAATTTGTATCATCAGTAGAAGACCCCAGGAGGTCATAAAGGCATCGATGCTTTTATTCTCTCCAGCTAATKTAGACTAAAATTTTACACATGTAAATAATTGCAGAATGTAATGCACTGACTTACTAGAGTGCTTTCTTTCCCATCTCTGTGATGAAAGCCTTGAAAATCTACTAGTGCATATCTTACGATACYGTTAACCTGTACCATAATGTTGCCTAAGCTAAGATCTGATGCCAAAAATGGTATCTTCCTTAAACTTGAACCTGGGAGTTGATCAACTCTGTCTGTTTTCCCACATCAGATTCTCTGGATATAGGTCCCAATTCCTTCTATCTGTGATTCAGATATAGGCTCATCTCCTGCAAGTTAAAGCAGCTTTAAAAAATAAAGAAATCTCAGTTTACAAATTACTATATTATTTTCTATGTCTAATAATTATCATTGTTTATTATTATAAAAAAATCTGATCAGTGAATCGAACTTGATGACTGAAATTTATGTAAATGTTTTGTGGAGGACTCRTCTTTTATATTTAAGGAAGAAAAAACAATTCAGTAATCCTGCATGTGACAGGTGAAAGGTCTAAAATCTCCTGAAATTAGATGTCGCTCTCAGTTACCATCAATCCTCATTGCTCACTGTCACACTGCAGAAGAACATAGTTAAGTTTTCTGAATTACAGCGTCTTACTATATCCACCATACTGTATACACTGACATCATTCACACTGGCATTAATGGACAATATTTGTAAAACAATCTTGTTGCTGAAAAATACTGCTTCAGTAGTTAAAGTGATGGAGTCATGTTCTGAATTTAATTTTGATGCACTGTATGCTTTCTTAAAGTAATTGCAGACTGTATGCATATTTTTAAGTTCAAAATTCATGAATGTATTTACAAAAGGTGAATTTTTTATCTTCCTCCAGACTAAGAAGAGAACCATATAATTTGAAGTTTACAAAGACAGCAATCAACAGCTAGCTGAATTACAGATTAAGAACTGTTCTGTGGTGAGTAAACTGAGGCTTTCATACATTGAGCTTATGCGAAGTGAAGATTCCGTGGCACRTTCCTTCAAATAAGTGGAAATTACAAAGTTGCAGTAATTGAATGAAACCTCAAAGAATTAATCTTAGAAAAATAGTATTAAAAATGAAATATTTATTACTGTTTCACTACTTTAGCTGAAGTATTTCATTCTAGTGCAGACCATTTTTTTTTTTCTGTTTTGATCAACATTCTTACATTTTACTGTCACTTTGTGACATCTAACGCTGTATATTGTAGTTGTATCATCAAACAATATCTGAAGCTGATACCATGAAGCACTTTTGCTTGCAAGAAATCTCTTATTCCTTGACAGGCTTGTATCTGAACACTCCATTGCTGCTGTATTTGCAATTATATACTATTGAGTGGCACTTTAGGCATTAACTGTGTAGGGACCTGACTGTCTTCATCTATTCCAGTCACATTCAGCAAAGGGATAAAGCCCATTCTTGCTGAAATTAGATCAGGTCTCACTGGAGACTGTAATGTGGCTGGCAGTGAGGATGCTCCTTGATGCAGTCCATGGCCAAACAGCTGAGGGACAGAATTCTTCCCACAGGGCTCAGTCTCTCAGATACAGCTACTAATACAAGGTGCTTCCTAAACTGAATGTAGGAGTTCTAAACACTGCTCCTTTGCTCTTCGGATATGCATATTCACTAGGACTTTTCTAGAAAAGCAAAACCTGAGCATCTATAAGTGAATGTGAAAATACTGAGCTCTGTTCCTATGAATTTAGTGGTTTTTGGGCAGACTGTGCAGAGGAAGAAATAAAAAGGAAACTAATACGTAGGAACTTTTTTGCAAAATTGTCTGTCATAGACTGCTTTATTGAGGCCTTATGCCTGTGTCCATTCAGTACAATTAGATAACTTGAAGCTCTAAGAAAGAAACTGATTTTTAGGGGCATGATTCAGCCTGTATTCAAGGAAAGGGGGAATTTTCACCTGACATGGAAGACGGTAAGTATTACAATTTCTCCACTGTGTCRTGGAGTACGGTAAAATATCTTGCAAGTGCTTCTTGAAAACTTCTGCCTTCTCTACTTTCCAAAACTGTGATCCTACAATTATTTGAAAGCAAGCCAATTTTAGTGGAAAACAAACAAAAATAAATAGTTTTAGGGAACAGGTTTTATGGAATACAAGGAAAACTTACTAGCTGAAAAAGATAGTGCTGTAAATCTGTTCAGCTTATTGAGATGTATATTTGGAGAGGTGTAAATTCAGTAAGTTTGGAGAGAAGCAAGAATTGTATGAATAGGCAACATTTTTTTTTTTTTTTTAATCCTACTAATATAGTCAAGAAAAATTGACAAACTTTTAAAGAAGCTCTTTGGTGGCTATTGTGGCTTCAGGAGCACTGAAAATACTACTGGAGGACTGAATCATCGAGGCTCAGATTTTTTTTTTTAGCTAGCCATCTTGTGAGTTACATCAAGTATACCCCTATCAGGTGTAAAACTTCTCAAATAGTGAACTTTAGGACAGATCTGGAATTCCAGTAAAATACATTTGGATCCTAACACTCTGTAGAATCTTCCCATAGATTTAACCTTTTAGGT
This sequence comes from Oceanodroma leucorhoa, assembly GCA_030449065.1. Classification (NCBI taxonomy): domain Eukaryota; kingdom Metazoa; phylum Chordata; class Aves; order Procellariiformes; genus Oceanodroma; species Oceanodroma leucorhoa. The sequence goes on from JASVER010000010.1 coordinate 14,736,417, forward strand.
GTATAGTAAAAAAAGRTATTACCTAGAAGTAGCTTTACGTTATAGACAAATGTATAATCTAAGATTATTAGAATTATTGTAAGAGAGCCCAAAAGCATATGTGCCTTAACTTGAAAACAGTTAGGTTAAATAAAGCTAGTAGGAAAGTCTGTTAGATATATCTCTAGAGAGGAATAACCATCTCATAGGATAGAGCAAGAGGTCCATAAGGTATTCCTTTTCTACAGAAATTCAAATATGTAAATTAAATAAAAAAGCTAGGGAATGGATGGAGGGAAAACTTAGAACTATATCACTAGGGAAGTGATAAATAAGTATGGGTAAACTCACACGTTTAATGCATACTGTACATGAGTAGATGTTGTATTCCCAGAGGTTTTTATCTTTGATTCTATGCACAGTATAGCAAAATTACTGTTCACTTCCATGTACAAGTCTGCTTTGATATAGCTTGTAAAACTATTAGACCTGGAGGAACTATTCAGTCACATATTTTGTGTTTAAAGTTATTTTATTGTAACTTTTTAATGGTGGCAAACTTCTGCCATATTATGCCATTTGTAAGGAACAGAAAAATATTTTCAGAATCAGTGCTAGCAAAATAATTTTCTATTTTTACTTAACAACACAAAGAAAACACTGTGAACAGAACATTTTGCTACCTCTATATCTGCTCATGGATAGCTGACAGTTCATTAAAGAAATCTGATTGATAAATCACACTTTGTCTTTTATATCTATACTTTGATTCTTGCAAGAATAAATATAACTTTTCTGCTAACATGCTTTACAATGACTGCTCTGAAATTTAGAAGTGTGCCCTGAGTGTAGTAGGGTACGTACCCTGAGGCAGGAGTATGTTGCTTTGGATTGTCTGCTGGGAGCACGGCCAGGAAGAAGCAGTGGGGGCAGGCCTGGGTGAGGAGCGTGGGGCAGCAATGAGCAGATTCTAGTCCGGCAGGGCAGGGATCTGCAATAGGGAGCTGCACAGCTGCCATTCAGTCCTTTGCCATTGTTTCCTTCACATGGCAATCGCTGAGAGCTGGGCAGGTGGTTCCTGCCAAAGCTGGGGGTTGTCTGCTGTTGAGTGTACTGTGGTCATTCACTTGGCCATTGCCTTCCTACCACCGCTTCCAACTTCACCTCCAGGCCTAGTCCTACCACCCTTCCTTCCTTCCTTCCTTCCCAGGGGCTCCCTACTGATGTGACCCTCTGCAGAGATACATTCCACCTCTGTCYGTACCTTCCCACCCTTGAGAACTATGCTTTTGTAGACCATGTCTGTACGATGTTGAAGCAGTCTCATTAAAAAAGTGATGTTGGAGGGGCTGCTGTTCCACCTAAACAATTCCATACAGTTAAACATATTGCTATAGACTAGTGAAAAATCATCCTGGATCAGATTTCTGTGCAGGCTAAAATTCAGGAGGTAACTAGGCTGAGTTTGTTTCGTGCAATAAAGGCGAATGCATTCACCTGGAAATTATTTGGCATGCCTGAAAACAGATTTTATATCTGATAAAATATTATAAGGATYTGTTGATACTTGCACAGAAAGAACACAAAATCCAGTGAGATGTCCCTGCTTAAATAATTCTGAAATAATATAYTTGTGGTTAGCAAGAAAAATAAACCAATATTGTGATATGCCTATGTAACACTTTCAGACTAGTCCAATATATGCTAGTTAACTCCCTAGACATATTATTGAAACATGGATTGAGGAGAAGTAATGATTAAGACTAATTTCCTTATAGWATTTATAAGGAATAGGTTTGTCACATCAAAGAAGAAGAAAAATACAAGAAAAAAAACAAAACAGCAGAACAAATGTCTTACTGACTGGAATGAYTTTGTTTTCTGTTTAATGCCAATACACACTATTTGTTTGGCCATAGGATTCCATTTTTCATGGGATTCAAATCTGATAAAATAGTCTACTCTCCCTGCATGGCTTAATTTTAGGTCTTCAGTGAGATCCCTGGGCACCTTAGTAAAACATTACCGGTGTCCAAATTGCTATGCATAAAATTAGGCCTACATTGCCCCAAGTTAATATATCTGAAGCACAAATGAGGATGCTCTGTCAATAAAGAGCACAAAGGAGGAGAGATATCTAGGGCAAGCTATAAATACCACACAGGATAATCCCCTTAAGAGGAAGGCCMATTTCCATTTTCTGGTAAGCATTTTCAAGCTGTGGGTAACGATGGCTGGAAAARTTGTTGCCCAGGTGAAGACCTTTTCCTAATTCTCCTTGAAGAAAGACTCAAGGTTGGAGCTGCAATGGTTTTCTAGAACATACAGAACTTGTCTTAATGGMTTTGTTCTTACTAAAAGCCATACTGTTTTGCGTGGCTTTTCCCCCTGTAATTGTGCAGGAAAATGTGTTTTGTTATGCAGAAGCATTGAGCAACTCCCCCTGCCCCTGCAAAAAAACCCAAAGGACTTTATAGATAGTAGGTTTTGCTCCTCAGCAGTTGTYGTAGTGGACCACAGAGGGCTTGTCAGTAACAATTATGTATATATTTATTTTATACATATGTCTTTTTATTATATGTGTGTGTATAATATATATGTATGCTATACATATGTATATACCTAGTACATGCATGTGTATTTATATAATATTTATGTACAGTTAGATAGATATATATGCACACATGTGAGAGATGGTGAGTCAGAAGATGGTTTTTAAGCTCTGTGGAAGAAATATAAGGTAGTTCTATTACTTCCAATATGTGTCCCTTGGGAAGTATCATTAAGCATTATTGTTGACTCTAATGACCCTTTTCAATGTTTGTTCACTTCTTCAAGCAAAGGCATGACATTTGTTAGAGTTATTAAATTCTTTTCTCTGTTCTTTACTTTCTCCCTGATGCTGTGTTGTCCCATCCAGATAGCTTTTAACTGGTATTTTCTGAATACATTCACACTATCAGTTCAAAGTTTTTGTATTTCTCTGGCAATGATKCCTAAAATGAAAAGATCCAAGCACCTTGTGATTGAGCATGCTGCCAGCATAACAGATGGATGCGATTGTTGGCAACCAAGAAGCCTTATGAAACATCGGTATCAAATGGTTAGAGACAGCCTGTTTAATTCAAAAATATATGTTAGATGCTCTGGGTTTATGCGCATTATGGAGCATTATCTAATCAGGTTGATTGAGTTATTTTAAATTTTAAACTATAACTCTGAGTGTATAGTTTTGTTACTTACATAACCTTGAGCTATTATATTTCTGTGTCTTCAAGGTTTATGTTTAGTTTGCCCTGAAAAAAATGCATCTTGGAGATGCACATCAGATAAGTGCTTTAAAATATTTACCCTCAGAAATGGACAGTAGACTTCCTTTTTTTGAAAATGGTTGTTTGGCTATCTCGCTGAATACAAAATACATGACAAAATACTTAGGATCCTCTGGTTCATTATACCTTCTCAGCATAATCCCATAAAACCAAATTCCTGCCCTTTTTTATTAACATGTTATGCTCTTTCTGTTGATTTAGTTCTAAGAGAGCTTGCTGTATCAGAACGTGGGGGGTGCGATGGTATGTGGAAACTTGTGGTGTGTAATTTATCTTCACATAGTGTTCACATTCAGATAAATGAAAGAGGGAATGTTTTCTTCAAGAAATAGAAGCAAGGTGTTCTGGAAAGAAAATTTACAGCTTATAAAATCACTGTGATGTGTTAAATTAGCACATTAAATCCAATTCCATTAATAATTTTTAAGCTAAAACCAAATACTTCTACTTCATATTTAAAATTAATGTCTGAGAATAATTTTTTAATGCTGAGATAGTTTCATTTCAGASTGTATTATCCTCTGAAATCTGATGTACAGGCAAGCCAGTAGATAGCAAGTAGAAGCATCATTCAAAGCAGGCAGTTCCGCATTCTTATCATAAATGTGCTGAAATGATAATAGAGAATGTGCATGAGGAATTTGATGGAATTTCCTAGTGGATTCTTAGTGACCTTGGTCTTAAGGATCAAGAAGGCTTCTGAGTTTGCATTTATTCTAGTTCTCAGGCATACTTAAGGATGCCTGGAGATGAAAAATCACAAATCCTTAAGATTACATGAATATAAAGTAAAAAGGGAGATAGGATCATTTATAATGCAGTGTTAGTGTTTCTGATTTTAAAACACCATCATGTCAAAATCATTTTTTTTTCCACCATCATATTAATAAGAAGAGACCTATATTACTCCATGAGAGAGTTTTACTTTAATTCAGGTTTCATATTATGCTTTGTTTATTCTGAAGCTACCTAGATATCTTCACACCAGATATGATAATTAAATTATATTCTGGATGACAATGTATACTCAGCATTTTAAAAAAATCATAATATATGAATTTTATAGCCATTCAAAGTGGCAGATTCTAAGATGGCATAGTAGCAAAACTTCACCAGTGTCCATTTAGCCATGCAGATTTGTAAGGTTCTTGCCTATTTTATAAAGTAACTCCAAATCTAGGATATTTTTTGTATTGGACTTGAACCGTAAYGAAACCACATAATTATTAATCATGTTTTGGTTACTAGAAGCCTGGGCTGTCCCTCTTCTTCAAATACGGGGAGAATTATTAGAATATGGTCTGGGAACAGAGGAGTCACCGTCAAACTGAGGAATTAATGACAATACATATCAATGTACACTTCTATACCCTAAGGAAGGGTATAGATGGAAGAGAAGGAGGGGAATTACTAGGAAGAAAATTCAKCCCGTGCATTTCCAGGGCTGACTACAATTAAGTATAGGCAATTCCACTCAGAACTGGGAGTAGGTATAGGGTAGTTCTAAAAGTCAGGAAAACCTGTGACTGCAGACTTTAGGAGCAGTATGCCTGCTTTTGTAATTGTCAGTATCTTTCAGGAATTCAAGGAAAGGCTTTCAGACTTGTTCCTTGGCAAATGCCTTCTGAATGAGTTTTTGCAGCAAAACACCTCTACTGCATTTCCGGTGTAACTCTTTTCAGTGCTAGCCAATGTACACACTATTTTCAGATGTACTGTGACAGCATATACTCCTCTTACTGAAATAATTTTATTTGATTTCGAGAAAAGCAGCAGAACAGGGCAGGTTGGAATSGTGTTCCTTTTTGGAAGTGGCAGAGCAATATGTCAGTGTTTTGTAGGATTCTGTATCTCAAATGAAAGTAAAAGAGAGTTTGATTTCCCCCACCCCCAGTAATAAAACACAACTCTCTTAAGTTAGAAAATAATTTGGATAAGTTTATGATTTTTGAAGATTCTTGGATAAGCTACAGTGCTGCTTTTAGGTGGAGGGTCAAAAAGTGCTATTTCTAAGGGAAAGGTTGAGGCTGCAGCAGCAGAGGTTAAAATGCTCAGATGCATCTTTTCATTCAAAGCAAGGTGCTCACAGATGAAGTGAAGTAAGGAAGTGCTGGTGTAAAGCAGTGCAGGGCAGTGCGTGGGATATGGATATAATTCAGAGTAAGCCATAGATTTAAAAGGTGCTGCCAGGCTAAGTGAAGGACTGATGCTGACAGGTACCTGCGAGCACTTAGGTCCGTGACTTCAATGGCTGGGTAGAATACAGKAAAGGGAAGAAGAGACTCGGGCTAACGAAGAGTGAGGTACAGTTCCAAAAGTGTTGGTAAAGGCCAATTTTTGTTACTAGAAAGAGTGCCTGGAGTAGATTTAAGGTTGGAACATTGGACTGCAGATACAAATAGCTAGAATAAGGTATGAATTCAGAAAGGGGCTATTACACTAATCTAAGATCTGCGGCTAGCATGTGCCACTTGACAACAACCTTCTACATTTGGGGTGAGAAAATACCACTAAACTAAGGATAMGAGATTAGAGCTGGAGTTGGTGTTAAGGTTCAGGCAGCAGGTCATCAAGTTGGAGAAAAGTTTATGTTCAAATGGCTTGCCTGTGCTTGGTATTGATGATGAAGGGTCATTGACTGCATGTGGGACTGGGGGCTTATATGGGGCAAAGAATGACATGTTCARAATAGGCTGCTTGCCTAGCTTGATCATTGAAGCTGGTAATAGTACTAGCTACAGACTTCTGATGAGGCATGTTACAGGTTAGGACACAGAGAGGGCCACAAGATATTTCGCTTCTTTTTGCAGTCATTCATAGAGGCGATGAGTAAGTGTCTTGCACAGGGTTGTATATTCTTTGTTAAATGAAGATATGACTGCTGAGACATACACACCCTTATCCACGCATAACAGCTGTTTTCACAGTTACAGAAATTAAACACGTTCAACTGTGTTTCCCTACATGTAATACTAAGTTCAGCCCTTATTTTAATCAGTAGGTTTGCAAAAAGAAAATAACATATAAGGCTGTCACCTTGGCATGCAGCATATATGCCATGGGTGCTGTTACAAAAGGAAATTGTGAAAGTAGAGAAAATTTAAAAGAAATGAGGGGAGGAGAGAGAAAGCAGAGATGACTGGGTTTACTCCTTTCGATTTGAAACTGCTTGCTTTTTAAGGCTCCAATTTTGTAAATCACGTTAGCATCTGCTTAACCTTAATCACAGTAATAGTCCCTTTGATGTCAGCATATTTACATGAGTAAAGTTAAGGATGTGCAAGAAAGCGCAAAAGTAAAATAAAGGTAGGCATGATGCTAATATATTTATACTCTCTCACCCAGTTATATCGTAATGCTGCATGTCCAAATCCAAATGAAATAACACATAGGAACAGCATGTTAGTGATAACCATTTCTAATTCTTAGTTTCCCACTAGGATTTAAATTAGAATCTGTTCTGCAGATAGCCAGGCTGCATTCTGAAGGCAAGTCAAGTCTTGCTGTAATCGCACTGGCTCTGATTTGTTTCCTAAACCACCTGTCCCTCTAGTTGTGCTTATTTTAGGAAATAAAGCTTATGGAAGTAATCTGAAATCTTACGAAATACCCTCGGTATCTGTAAGCATTTAGGACAAAGACAAATTAACTATTTTGAAAAAACACAAGTACAACAGGAGGAGAAGTGTAATATTTACATTGGASAGGACTTTTACATTGGAAAATCTGTCACATATTTAGTAGTTTTTTTGTGACTTACTAACTACTTTTATATACTAGTATTTTAATTATTACTACATACTTCTTTCAGCAAAGGCTGTATCTTCGCTTCTGGTCATGCCTGCACTTCCAGCTACCATCAGTGGAAGGTCTGCCCTGTATTACAGATTTCCTCTGCTTTGAGGCTTACCAAAAGCTTGACAGCAGTAGCAGTTCAGCAGGCGAGATCRCTGCTTAGCATGCTCTCTAGTATTATCTCACCACTCTTGTCGGTTTCTGCATCTGTTTCTCTCAGCCTTTCTTGTTTCCGTTGAGACTTATTCCTAAAAAAGACGGTCACTGGAATGGYGGGTCACACCTCACTTTTAGGTGAAGAGGCACATCAGCTCCTTGAACAGACCATAAGTGAGCTAATGCCTTAAGGTGGGGTACCACAACACCAGTAGGAGACTTCTATCTAAGAGCTGTTGGGAAACACTGCTTGTATGGGGAAACTTCACAGTGCTTCATGGCTTCTGAGGCCCTGAGCTCTTTATGGCACCCCAGGTGCTAAGGCAATCTGTAACACTAGATGCTCACATGTTCACTGGTCTCCCTCTCCTCTCCTCTTACACCTGCATTCTGGTTTCCAGAGAAAATAAGCCCATATATCAAGGTCAGATGGAAGTCATGGTGCCCTCACACCAGGAGCAGCCCCTCAGTGTACATCTGCAGGTCATTTTCTAAATGTTCAAGTCTTTGTTGGTAGGGGTTAAATCTCACTTTTCATCCTCTTGGGATTGATAGATAACATGAACTTTGTCCTAAGGAAACCAAGCAGGGCTTTCCTTTCTTGAAATGCTCACTATGATACTATAGTAATTAATTGTGATATGAGAGGTCCAGGTTCATTTTTCAGTTTTGACCAAAGATGTTCATCTTCCTGGCATGTGGTTCTTGAGGATGCCCTAACCATCATGACAGGATAGAGAGAAAGGAGCAAGGGAGAGGGTGAGGAATCTCTCATGCTGTTGAAATTGTTCCCCAAATAGTGGTACGTACCTAGTAGTGGTACAATAAAAAATTGAAGGCCCAATTTTCAGTAAAGGGGAAAAAACCCTTTTTAACATGGGAAATTAACATTTTTAGAAATGCTTCTAAGTATGTGTAATCCTTTCATATCCGTTGGAACACCATTATGAAAATGAAATCAAACTAGGAACAGCTTATGAAAATTAATTCAAGCTAGGCATATATGTGAAAAGCTGCTGAGCAATGCTACTGAAACTGAGTTACATTTAGGTATTTGAATCTTTAGAGATCTGTACAGTGAAAAACTGATGTTTCTTTCTAGTATGAGTACCTTCAGTGTTAAATGCAACTTCAGTAGAGATTTCAGGATAATTTGGGAGCTGGGCTCCCAGTTTTCACCTAAATATTTCTGCAGATGCTTTTCTGGAGCCTTGCCTGAGTTTTTTTTTCAAGTATTTTCTTCTCATACAGTATATTACGCGCTTTAATAACTTCCTGTGACTGAAGTTCTGAAGACTAGTCCAAACAAAATCATAATAAAAAAAATAATTATAGCAACAGCAATGCCAGTAAGGACACTGGGATCCACACTGTTGTGGATTGTTGAGCAATTTTTACTACAGTTTTATTCATAATACTGTGAAATCAAAGRGAGTTTTGTTTTTAGCTTCATTGAGAGGTAAAACACTCTACCTCAGCTGTGGTAAAGATATCTGAATCCAAATAATTCCTGCAGCTGCAGTTATGCATAAACCATTGTGTGTTTTATTGTTTCTGCGTTATTGCATCTTTATTTGAAAGAGAGAGAAAGAGAGATTTTTAAAATCATACTACTAAGCTAAATAAAAATAATGCAAATAGAGTTGTCCTACCAGGTTGGTTTTGAACCAGAAAACAAAGTATGCTGATTATTATTGAATAACTGATAAAAAAGAGAATTTAACACACACATCCACACACATTTTTAATGCCCAAGATTTAGCCTTAAATTTTAGGTTTCTTGTGAAGGTTTCCTGGACGTACATATGCTAAGAAAATTAAATTCTCATCTTCTTCTAAGAGCTTCTCTCTTTTATCAGTACAGAAAAGAGTACTGCGTCCTTCTCTTGTGAAATATATCACAATTGGGCTGGTCAGAATGTGATGCCCAGGTTAAATTTAGTTAAACCAACTAAACTAAACAGCAAAATATGTATCTTTCACATTATACTTTCCTTTAACTTGTGTCATTTYATTCATGTGTGGGATTAATGTTGATTGATCTCGTATATAGTGTTTCTTACTTATAGTAAGATGTGATTTTTCTAAATGTATCTTAAAGGAATACCTGTATGTTCTAGTCTAATAAAAAAAAAAAAAAAAAAGCTCCTAAGTAGGAAATACTCCTAATGAAAGATCAAACTGTTTTGCTACTTTTTAAGAGAGCTTCTCTGAAACATACTGAATTTAGCATATTCTTCTCAGGACAACAGCACAGTTAAGTGTGCTGATTCTTATTATCTTGACTATCTATATTCAAAACGTTCAGAAGCCTGTCAAGAATTTGTGGCTCAGGGAGTATATACTTGAAACCATTGAATTTTCAATATGATTCACGATATGTCGTATATCTCATAGGTTGGTAATATGGTAATATTTCTCTGACTGATTTTTAGATGCTTTCATTAAGTGAATTGATGTCTAATTCTAACTCTTGTGATAACATTGTTCACTCATGATTTAGTGCTGCAAGATATGGAGAGAACAAGCTGATTTATGCAAGGAGAGCCTGGTGGGATTAAGTATGTCTTAAACAGGCCTTGTGCTGGACCTCAGCAAGTGAGTAGATGTCATATTGAATGAACATTATAATCACAAAAAAAAAGAACCTTTTTCATCTTAGAAAGTCTTTAATCAAATTACTAATTCTTAATTTATTATGACTACATCTATAAGAAAAATTACTAAGGCTCTGGAGGTTAGGGAACTTTTCCAGAAGATTAAGAGTTGGTGGATGAACAGATTTTATAACATATGTATTGAAAAATTTTTTAGTTTGGAGCGCTGCAATAATATCAGCAGGCATTTGGTGCTATGCAGTTCAGGAGCTGGTCTTTGAGATTTTGTTGGTATTGTGCTGGATTTGGATGGAATAGAGTTAATTTTCTTCATAGTAGCTAGTATGGGGCTATGTTTTGGATTTGTGCTGAAAACACTGTTGATAACACAGGGATGTTTTCGGCAGTGCTGAGCAGTGCTGACACAGAGCCAAGGCCTTTTCTGCTTCTCACCCCACCCCACCAGCGAGTAGCTGGGGGGGCACAAGAAGCTGGGAGGGGGCACAGCCGGGACAGSTGACCCCAACTGACCCAAGGGATATCCCACACCATAGGCGTCATGCTCAGCATGTAAAGCTGGGGGAAGAAGAAGGAAGGGGGGGATGTTTGGAGTGATGGCGTTTGTCTTCCCAAGTCACCGTTAGGCGTGATGGAGCCCTGCTTTCCTGGGGATGGCTGAACACCTGCCTGCCCATGGGAAGGAGTGAAGGAATTSCTTGTTCTGCTTTGCTGGTGTGCGCGGCTTTTGCTTTACCTGTTAAACTGCCTTTATGTCAACCCACGAGTTTTCTCACTTTTACCCTTCTGATTCTCTCCCCCATCCCACTGTGAGGGGAGTGAGCGAGCGGCTGGGTGGGGCTCAGTTACCGGCTGGGGTTAAACCACAACATTATATACAATTGTTTGACAATTTCTTCTGTAGTTTGTAAGTTTAATGCTGTTATTAGAAAATAAATTCTATTATTCCTCTTGGAAGTGTGGCWCCATGTGTGAGGTTTTGAAGGGAAGTCATATCCATGTGATTATGTGGGAAAGAACAGGGAGTGATCAGACGTTATGCTGAATATGAGAGAGGTAGTAGAAGGCTTTATATATGCCTGCTTGCAGCAGCCAGGTGAATAGAACACAATTATAATGCACCAGATACATAGTGTTCTTTCTTATCACTTCCTTTGGGCTTTCTTCCCTTCTAGAGTGCCTGTGCTTTAAACAAAGGCTTCTGCCAGTGTGTTTGCCTCTTGCTATGCTGATTCAGGGCACCTACTAACAGTTGTTTACTACTCATTAGGACGAATCATCACGGTAGTAACTGGCAGCCAGATAAAGGCTGGGAGCTTGAAAGGTGAAGCTGATATTTTCTTAAGTTCACTTGATTTTTTACACAGCAAACTATATGCAGATAATGTAAGTCTTTAAAGGGGTATTACCCCTATAGCCATTTTCATCTCTGTGACCTTGCTAGATCCATAGTATCTCTGACCCTAGCCAGTGACCTGTCAGTGCATGTCTGGGGGACGCAGAGTTAGTGTTCCTCACTATTAGCCCTTCAGTGCGCCAGAAGCCTGTAGGGAATGAGGTTGAGAAAGTCACAGCTTCATTTCTCACTAGTTTAATGAGGTTAGTGATAGACTTTGAAAGAGATCACTTGATTGATTTCTTGGCAAGCAGCCATTGCAGAATTCCTCATTAGGATGTCTCTTTCAATCTCTCCTAAATTAYGGTGATCAAACAGCCAAAGCCTGTCCAGGACTGAAAAGAAAAGAAATCAACTTTTAAATTTGTTTAGGACAGAAGGAAATGAGCAGTTTAGAAAAGCGCTGGAATGCATACTTGATTTATATCTAGATACTGGTAGTTCTTATTCATATATTGTTTAGTTCCATGATTTTTGTTGCTGCATGTACAGTACAGCAAACTTAAAGGAGATAKTTTTTTTCTTGTTTTGTTTTGTTTTTTAAAAAAAGGGGGGAGGGGGAGGAATTTGGTAAAGTTACACAGGATAGGATAAAATAAGACCCAGACAAAATCTTTGCTTGTACTAGGACTTTCTCTCTTTCTCCCTTTTTTGCCTTAAAATAGATATAATAAGTAAAGTATACGTGGGCAATTTCAGTTATTTACATTCTCCTAAAGACTTCATATCTCACCATAGCACTGAAATCTAAGAGTTGAAAATGCTATCCATGGTATAAGAAGTCATCTACTAGCCAGTTAAGACCATATATCTGTGAAAATTGGCACCTCTCAGCTATTTGAAAGCTTGCAGCATGTGCAAATATTACTGTAGCTCTCATTGCTTGCTTGTGAGCAATTTGTTGAAGTTGCATGTGGTTGATTGTCTAGATAGTTCAAATGGAATGTTTCTCTGTGGGGATGCAAAACTCTTAGCACCAGATTTATAWGATGAATGCTTACAAAAATATTGTAAACTTTTTGCCATAACCACTTTCTTTTCCACTGCATTTATCCACCAGCTGGGGGGAAAAAGGGGAATCCTGAAGTAAAGTAATTCTAAAAAACTTTTGCAAGTGATTTCTAATGTTAATTTAAAATTTATTGGACTGCTGTTCTTGTCCACAGGCTGAGTGGCTACCAAAATATAGAAAGGTCGTACAAGAAGAATTCAATCATCAGTGTATTCCTGTCTTATACTCTTACCTAAGGGTACCTACCTTCCTCAKCTGCCCATTGTTAAAAACAAAATGCTAGGCTGAATGTATCTGTAGTTCTTACTGATATTGCCTTCTAAAAGTAAATGGCAAATACCTATTGGCTTCATTACAACTGCAGTTCCACACACTTCATGAATATTCATTAAAAGRGCAAGAATATTCATGGAAAGTAAACGTAGAAAAGAGGTCAACTTAATATAAAAATCAAAACACACAGGTGTCATTTCAATGCCATCACCAACAAAAATACCATGGGAACTATCTTACTGTATTTTTAAAGTATTTATTTCTTTAAACAATTATTTTCATCGTTTCCTTTTTCAGTTAAAATTGTTCTGTTTCTAAAGGCAGATTTTTTAGGACATATAAATTATTTGGTTGRAAGACCATTTGGGGCTCAGAGAGAAGAATTGAAGATTGTGTATAGTGACCTTTTAGACTGCTTTTCCACTACAAACAATTCCCAGTGAAGTAAAGACACTTAAGTAGGGTGATTTTTTTTTTTTTTTTTTACTCTCTTGGTGTTTCTTTCTCGGGAGGTATCATTTAACTGATCTGTTTGATTTCATATCAAGAGTAGCAAAAAATATCAAAATAAGAATGTCATCATGTGTATCTCTAAAAAGGACATAGTAGAAAAAAGGTAGAGGTATCTTGTATTAAAAGAAATAGATTGCATGCTATTTTTCCRCTGTATCTTTCTAAACCTGTTACATCTCTAGCTATTGATTCACCCAAAGGACAGTAGAATTTCTCAGTTGCTCTGTAACCCCTCACAAGAAAGCAGATGTCTGTGTCAGAGATAATTGTTTTCTGACTTACGATTCATGGCTTACACTAACTGGCTCTTCAAATACCATTGTTTAAATACCCAGTATGGGAACAAGAGTCACTATGTTAGGTAAACATACTTTATGGGAAGCTGCAATTTTTTATATTTTTGAGCTTTTTGTTGTTCTCTTCCCTGAGTTCCTCACTGTTCTTTTATGCCTATCTAAAATCATGATACAATATGGCAGTTACTAATAGTATAAAATGGTCAGGCTARTGATGTTTTTGCAAATACATAACATACTGTATTTGGAATTAATCTTGTAAAAAATGTACACTAAAGCATTACTTAAATGTTTTCTGCTTTGTTTCCCTTTATTTAACAACCAGGCCTTTATTGTGTTCAAGCAGATCAGCCCTGCTGAACTACTGAAAGTGCACTGTTGTCAGACAGCTTTTTAGTTCTTTTAAGGCTTTTCTGGAGTCCTAGGTATGTTCTCTCTCTCTCTCTCTTTTTATTTTTTTTTTTTAAAAAATAGAAAATCAGGCTCATTTACCTATGTATCCAGTACATCCTATAACCTTAGTCTTCAGCATCTTAGGAGAATGATTTCTAATGCAAGCAAGGGTTAAGATTCTCAATCAGGGACAACTTTTGTCTGCTGAATGGTACCCCAGTTGGAGGTGCATGCCTCATTGCTGTTCTTGGGGATATTTTGAAATTTTATAGCAACTTTGTAGGATCTTTATGTATGTGTTTGTATAAATATTCTGTTGATTTTTAAGCTAATACRTTATCCAAAGGGTAGCATAGCATAGCATATACATTCATATAAGTTACAGTGATGGAAGCATCATGTGATTAAAACCCATCTTAATGGATTCATGTGGGTTGGGGTGACAAAGGAAGCCTGGTCATCACTAGTAAGCTTCCAGGAACATCCAGCTATACTTCTTACAACTGTGTTGTTCCTTAATACAATTTTTAAAGAATAACTATTCCTACTATTTATTTTTTAATGAAGCACTGCCTAATTACTGCAGATAGACTGTTTTAGATACTGTACAAATACACATTATGTAAAAGTTCTAAAAGACAGATTTAAAATCCCCCCCCCCCCATTTTATTTTATTACTGTAGTGAAATTTTATATTATTACAGTAGTGGTCAAACATCTGTCAAAATTAATGACAAAACTACCCTTCTATTGAATTTGAAGCTCAGTATTTGGTCCAAACCATGGCTAAAAAGATTTTCCTTGCGTAATCTGTAGTCATTCTATGTATTTTGAAATTCTGATTATGCATCCTGTTTGTATGAGGCTACTTTAGTCAGAACAGATACTAATAGGAAAATTAATTTTTTATATTATTTACATACTATTTTGTGAGAGTCTCAAATTACAAGTACTATTATTAACCTCATGTGAAGGGAAAAATATTCTGATGATATATTCTGGATATATTTTCTTGACAGAAGGATTTTACTCAAAATGCCACTTCTGGAAAGATGCATCTTCTCTCACTGCATTGTGCATATTGTCTGGTCTCTTAAGTTTGTTTAAGACAGGAAGGCCTATAGGAAGGTCAATGCTTGACACTCTTCCATGCTTCCGGTACTCCTTTAGTGCAGCTGTTTAAAGCCAACTAAAGCAACCTTGCACAGTATTACACTTTTGGTAAAAGTTCCTTCTTTTATGCCATGATGAGATGAGAGAAGGTCAATTGTTAAAAGTGATGCATTTTATAACTTCTGCTTGTGATTGTTATTGATTTCTGAAATGGCAATGCACATTGACTGAACTGCTTCAAACCTTTTTGTTCTGAGAAAAATACCGTACATATTTTTTTCATTTAAACTCAGGGGAAAAAAACCAAACCAAGGAAATTCACATTTCAGATGAGAATGTTAGGCATCATTTTGTATCTGAATCCTGTTTCATAATACAGTGWTCAAATGTATTGCCTTAAGATGGTCCACCAGCAGCTGATCTCAGCAGAGCTAATTCTGTTCTACCAGAGCTGATTTTGATTTACAAAAAAGGCTCAAATTATTTTGACTGATGTTTCCAATCTGTCAATGCATAATAAGTTGAAGTGGAGCATCATCTGTAAGTAACCTCATTTTTAAAAAGATCAGCGTCATCAACAAAAACCAACCCTCTCTCCTGCCCTTCATTACTCGGTAGGTCAGTGGAAAAGTATCAGGTTAGATGGTTAAGAGCTAAAGGGACCTTGAACTGAGAGAAACACTATGCTGATCTGTAGCAATTAAAACAGCCTATTGAATTATTAGCAAGACTACAATCTTGCAGTAACATGAACTACTTTTGTTTGCTTTTGCTTAACATTAATCCTACAGCAAGAATATTAGCTGTATTAGCTGTGCATTTGTACATCATTGCTTTTATGCTCCATTTGGCATACTGCACCAGGAGCTGCTGATTAGAGATTTCATAACTTGCAATCCTATAACAAGTTTTCTGCAGGATGCCTTTCACTGACAAATTTTTAACTAAGGATTGAATTGATATAGTTGTAATTGTAGTGTCAGATGTAAAAGTGAACCTAATAACACCTTTACTCAGTATTATACTTTTTTAATTCCTTAAGGACTTTGATCACGCCTTGTGCAAATCAGCTCAAACCTGCCTAGGACAGACATGAATTTGAACCTTGTACAGTAAAGAAAATCTGGCAAAACATTTTTCCCTAGGAAAGCCTCTTTTAGCTGGTCTCTTTTTCATGAATGGTAAATTACTAGAAATGTCATAATTACTTATGTTATTCTTCAGTTTCACAACCCACTTAACTGCACCTCATATTATAGTAAATTGGAATGTTTGCTTAAGGGTTTGGTATTAGAACTGCTTCTATATCCTCTTACATATATTTATTGTTGTTAGACTTTTGATCATATATTTTTATCCTTGCACAACCTCTTTCTGAAGTTTCAATACTTAGTGGAGTAATATGAAACTAAAGTTAAGGGGCAGCACATTTTTCAACATGATGTTCCTCTCATACCAGTTTCTGAATACAGTCATAAATTTCAGACAATTTATTCCACAACCAAACTGATTGCTTCACATCACTCAGAGTTTGTAAGTGAGTACAAATGAAACTGTCAGACTACCCATCTAATTAGGGATTTATTGTCAACCTGGTGGTCTTGAAAGCAACTCATCAATATACTCTACAGAAGCAAAGCTACTGTATTTCYATTCCTTTTAACTGTATAATAGTGGAGGATCCTTTCATATCAAAGAGATTTTTAATTGCATGATTGTAGACAGCTCTCTCTTATTTTCACAGTACCTCACACAAAGACCCACAAACCCCAAACATTTAAAATTAAATAATTCAGCTGAACTTTATTTGCTTTTCCTTGGGAATTATTTTCAAACTGAGAAATAACATTCATCAGAACATTGGAGACTGAGCCATATGCTCTTGTCTGCTTGTACAGTGCAAAGGAAAACTGAACAGCTCTWACTGTATGTATGAGAGTAGAGGATTGCTACTTGAGGGGAAAAAAACAGCCACTTTCCTTGTTACTTGATTGCCTCTTCAACATGCAGGTTCTGTGCATGAACTATCCTCTAAGCAAAACATTCATTTCTCAGGAATATGGCAAAATTCACAGTGTAATAATTTAATAAATGTACTGCAGAAAAGAAAGGGCATATATATTGCATTGGTATTTTTTGATAATGCCAGTGAGAATAAAGATCTAGGGTTTGGCCACTGGAAGGAACTGCCTGTATAGATTGTCCTTTACAAGAATTTCCACATRTTGCTAACACTTTAATTTTAAACTAAAAATCCAGTCCTCTCCAGGAGGACAGGAGAGTCCTCTTTGGTGATTTGAGATTCCTCTTTTTTAGAGGGAGAGGAAGGAAGAAATACCTTGACTCCTCAGCGTAAAATGTAAAGAGAAGTTCAAGGCCACTTTTCTCAGAGAATTTAGGCAGTACAGAACAGCTGTTTTCTACTTGTTACTTTTCCCCTCCCTCCTGTTGTTGCTTTCATTGCCCTGAAGGTATGCTTTAGCTAAACATTAGACCCATTAGGGCACCAAAAGTATTTAGTCAAAATCCTCAAATTGTTAGTTCTGTTACGATAACAGAAAAAATGGAGTTTGTGTTCCTTAGAGGGCATAGTATGTGGCTCTGGAGAATCTGAGGGATCTATCTTGGATATMATTTTCCCACTAAGGTATCTCTTGCTCCACCTTTCCAAATTGCTAAAGCGCCTTGCCTTTCAGCAGGTAATGTGGCTGCTACCTCAACAGCTAAAAATATACCCATCTCTGAAAGGTTTAAAAGCCACATTGAAATGCAATTAATGCTGCAGAGCTCTGTCGTATTTTTATCATCACAGATTAAAGCCAGAGGGGAAAAAAAAACCTGGAAAAGAGAACTTCAAATGTTACAGAGCAAGAGAGCACAGCTCTCCTCTGGCATTGACACCATTTTGATAAGAAGTGGCCCAGCAGACCTCAGGGAAGCTGCGAGGGTCCATCAGCTCTGTTTTGTAGCATTGAGTGCTGAACGTACGTTATAGCATGCAATGCCCTTTACTGCTAATAAAAGAAAATGCACTGAATTGGAAGTTGTGGTTACAGTCTTATCTGTAGGTTGGATATGTTCAGGACTAGAAAGTTGGTTGAGTGGGCCTTTATATTCATTGTTTAGGTTTTGGGAATGTAGGGCATTTCAGTAAGAACTGGATTTAGCATAAACTCAGCTCTTTCTTCCTTACCAGTTGTAAGCTTTGAGGACATAAAGCCATCTTTTTATTCTGTTTTACTAACAAAGATCATGCTGATCCATGGCTTATGCCCCTCATCTCTAGCCTAGTACACTTCAGTAGAGAAGTGGTAAGTGGTTTCTTGATAATAAACAGATTACTTTATCTGACGAGGTTTGGTGTTGGGTTTTATTTTTTTTTTCTTTAAACAACTCTTAAGAAACATACAGGCTCAAAGACAAGCTTTTTCTTACTAATCCCTCCCATGAGCCATTTGAAATGGAATTGTCTGAAGTGTTACTGCAGTGGTACTTTATAACAAATCAGTGTGGGCATGATTTGAAGCCAGCGTTCTTTTTTCTTATCCATATTAATCTTTGTTCATCCACCACCTGCTAATATGCGATGCTAAATGAATCTTCATATTTCCTCCTAGTAGTATAAACTAGCCAATTCAGTTTTGGTATTGTCAGTCTCTTGCAAAACCTCAACCATTTGTTCCACTATTTTGAAGTACTTATTTTTCCCTGTGACATTCAAGAACAAAAGATAGGTCTTTCCATGCTTCACTGCTCAGCTTTTAGGTTTATCTTCATACTTTTGATGGACGATTACTATATTTTATTGATCCATACTTCATGGCTGTTTTTAAGTATACAGCAGACATGGAACTGGAATACTCTATCCTCTAAAATAGAAAGTTTAATTTTAGAAGGCTTTTTCCCAGTCCATTTACAGAAGTGGAATTCTTTAATATAAGTATATTCTTTATATTTTTAGTGAAAATGAAACAAGTGGATCCTACACTATTGTTTTTATTCAGTAGAGAAACAGGCTGTCACTAGAGAGTTGTTAAATATTGGTTTTCTGGCTGACTATGATGCAAGAAAAACTGAGATAACCAGCCCATCTTACAGTGGTGTTAACTTATATTTTGATTCTGATCAAAACATCTAAATACTGGCATTGTTATAGATGTTCATACTCAAAAGTACGAAAGTTTCATCCTACCCTCTGTAAYGGGGTATACAGTGCATGTCCTGACTGTGAATGATTGTGCCAAAATCTAGTCAGAAGAACACTGACTGAGCAGCAGAACTGCYGCAATTTCTCTTTCAAGTGGGGAACAGGACAGTTTCTGTTTTATTTTAGAAAACAGAAACAGGCTTTTGAAGGGATTCCATTTCTTTAGTCATTTTGCTGCAAGCCACAGCATTTAAATGGTTTTCTTCATTTGCTACTATGTCACCACTGTTTTGTTCTATAAAAAGACCTTAYGAACATTCTTTTAAACGACTGAGTGCAAAATCCATCCCTTTTACTTTTCTGTATACTTACCTCTGCATATTCCTGTTTTTTTTTCTAGAGTATCTGCAAGAAAACATCATATAAGCATGTCTTCTTGCTTCCTTTTCAAAATCTGAGCCTTAGTGATTCTAATTTATTCACAATTGCAAGCCATAAACCAGAGACATTTCCATGGTTTAAGCAGAAGTCTATGACAATGTAGGTTGTTCCCTCTTCAGAAATCTTCTCTCTGCACTGATCTTCTGTAACAAGATAAAGCAAAGTAATACATCCTCCTTTGTGTCAATAACCGGTTTTCTACTCTTGAAATAAATCACTCTTGTTTACCTTAGGTTCATTTCCTCCTCTTTCTGGCTTGTCTTTTGTAATGTTCATTCTCAAGTGTAACTAAAAAAATAAATGAAACAAATGGAAGTAAAGATGGAGTGAGATACTATAACTATGTGATGATTCCTAACTGCAGTTTTCATTATGCTAATAGTAATTATTCATGTCAAATCACATGGTACATAGATAACTTCATCCTCACTATTAATACAGCAAGCTTTCTGTTTTGCAAGTTATTCTGAACAATTAACGATACTTATTTTTGTTAAAATGAAATTTAAGAAAATAAATAATTCTAATGTGCTATTCTACAGATAATTAATTCCACYGAAACAATGTCACTAGGTACAAGTTGTTTGTTTGGTTGTTTTTTTTTTAAATGGAATTAAAGGCAAAATTAATATTAATCTCTATTAAACTCTCAAATGGACAAATTGCTATAAAGCTACTACTTTTTTTAAAATGGAAATAAGGATACATCTTTCTTTATAAATGGTTAGTAGTCATTTTAACATAAAAAGGCACTCTAATTTGGGGGGGAAACTCACTCTTACATTGTTATAACAGCACTATGAGTCTGTCATATGTAACAAACATTTCCCGATACAGTTCTGAATAGCACAGATATTTCTATTCTGTACCATGACAATGGTTTAAAGAAACACACTAGGACTGATGCTTCTTCTCCATCTGAAATAACAAAGCCAATCAATTAATATATAGTGTAGCAAGCTGACTGCCTCTGTGGCTGGTACAAATGCTAAAGAGCATCCCACCAAAACACTTTTTTTTTTTTTTTATTTTACATAGGTGCACAGAAATAATAACAAGGGTTTTCTCAGAGGTTTATCTGGATGACTTTGCTGTCATTTATAAAAATAAGTACACAATAAAACTTCTCATTATGAAATAATTTTCCCTATATTTCTGCTTTTTCCCAAAAATATCACTTCCATGACGAATTGTGTAAATGTATGTACTTKGGTGAATGCTCTGGAAGACTGTTGTTTTGGATATGGGGAAGTTTGTGAAGAGTTGTATCAGTACTGTTACTTTAAGAGCAGGAAGACCCATGCTGGTCAAGAGTATTCCAAGTGGAGGGGAGGGAGGAGTTTCTTCCTCACCCCTAGTGCTTAGTAGTTACTTCTCYGTCTCAAGGAATAGCAGCTAATACTCAGTACAAATGTCAGGGGACAGCAATGGAAAGGTCTGCCTTTCTAAGCTGCTCAGTAATAGGTTAATACTGTTGGTACTGAAGTTACTAGGGAAATACCCTGCAATTTTCTTTGGGGGTAGAATTTATCTGTTTTTGAAAGCTTGGGGTAAATGCATCAAAATATTGGGTGTCTTTGAGGGTAATAAGTGTGATACAGCTGTTAACAGAACTCCTCTTCACGTGCAAACTCTTTGATGGGGGAACTAACTGCGTATTTATGTAGGTAGTACAGGGGGGCCCTGCAGGGTTGGCTGCAACTGTAACTATGTGGAGACCAAAAGGTTATTTAGTCCCACTGGTAAGTCTGGTTTGGGGGCCTTAAACTATGCCTAGCCCTGTATGTGTGCAATATAAATAAGAAATCATCAGATAACAGTGCTATTCATCACGGCCTTCTCATTTGTCTGCCTGTCTTTTAATTTTCTTTGGATCTCCTGTATTCTCCTCCCGCCCCTGCCCCTGCCAGGCTTTATTGCTTATATTGTTCAATCAGTACATCAAATATTAAAGGTATAGAATGAGATAAATAAAAATAATCCATGCTATTTTTGTTGGCTTGGCATCAATAGCCAGCTAAAGAATACTATTCTGAGAACTTTGCTAACATCAGTTGATGAAGCTTATGTGTACATCAGGGCCTTGACATGTTAGATTGGTGTATGTGAGGTGAAGGCTTTTTGATTTGG
Source organism: Oceanodroma leucorhoa (assembly GCA_030449065.1). Classification (NCBI taxonomy): domain Eukaryota; kingdom Metazoa; phylum Chordata; class Aves; order Procellariiformes; genus Oceanodroma; species Oceanodroma leucorhoa. Next base: position 14,758,008 of record JASVER010000010.1, read on the forward strand.
GGAGCCAGAAAGAGTCACACTAATTTCAATTCCAGTTAAAACAAGGAAAACCTCTATTTTGGAGAAATAGAAAAGGACAAGGTCAGAAAGAAAAGGCAGGAACGCTTAAGAGTTGATCCCAGGATATTGCAAGCATTTTAAACACCAAGTGAATATTATGGAAATTGTGCTAACTCTTCACATCATCTGATTAGACACTTYAGGTTTATTCAGATCACAGTGAACAAATTGAGAAATTAAGAGGACAAATTAAAATGGGTTGTTTTTTAATGAAAGTAGTATGCTTAGATCAAAGTAAAAACTAAACGCAAGTTCAAAAGCTGAGCCATACATTAAAAAAATCAAAATTTCTTTCATCATAGTAATTTAAAGAAGAGCCTTAGTCTGTGGCTCCATGTTCATCAGTGAATGTGTGCAGCCATTAAGTAGCAGTACAGATTTGCATCTATGCAAAATATGAGCATTTGGGTCAGTTTGGCCCTTGTGCTGGCTGCAGGAGGCAGTTCATCAAAAATTGCAGGGCTTCAGAAAGAGCTTTAGGGCTTCCAGGGGAGACTGTTAGTTGGAGAAGTTTATGCTGAGAGGTTTAACCAAGTAAGATACTGGTAGTCTTCTGCCTAAAAGTGATCCCTGGAAAGGAGAATTAGGTGAGGGGGGCAGCAGAAAAGCTTATGAACAGAGAGCAGCCTCAGGGATGACCTAGAATTTCTCTTTTTCTAATTCTTCTGTTACACTGGTGGTATGATGCATACAAAAAAATAAATTAACAGTGTTTGTATGATAATAAAGATGGMTATATTCTGGAAAATTAACTGTACCTTGCTTTCCTGGATTATTGGGGAAAGTTGCATATTTTCTCACGACAGTGTCTGTGTGTGTGTTTGTGTACACAGTGCATGGTATAATGTATAGACATACTTATGTAAATAATAAGTAATACTTTAAATGTGTTCATATGATGAAAAAGAGTGCATTTTTCTCACTACAACTAACGGTTATTACATATTAAGTGCTGTACTCTTACTTTCACCACCTTAGTTCATAAAACAATTTTCCCACATGCACATGGCTTTCTGAAATCCACATCATTAGTTTTCATTTGCTGTTTCTGAACTGTCAGAGCATTAAGTGAACATAAATTTTAGTTTGAAGAAGTCTGACCAACTGAAAAAAATATACAGAAGAAACCTATGAAAATAATCAGTGCCTGTGCTTGTGTGCTTAAATGTCCATATTTTGGTTCAATAAAGACTTGTGAATGAATATTTTAGGCAGCTGGCCACAGCATTCATAGCAGTCCCTGCAGTTCAAGAGATTTAGCGAACCTGTTTTCCCATCGTTAAACTTACTGTGAACCCATAGGCGAGACTGAAGTTGGGTTTTTTTGTGAGTTGTTTGTTGTTGTTTTGGTTTCATTTTTTTTTTTTTTGGCACAAGGTAGCAAGGGTTTTTCAGGCATTTGTTACATTGGAAATCACATGACCTTTTCAAGCGCTGGAATTGAAATGGCAATAGCAAAGAGCCAGACAGAAAATGTTTACAAATACCTAGCCAGGGCAAAAACTTTCACATCCAGCTTTGAGAGAATTCAGTCAAATCTTTGCTTGTCCACAAACACAGATTAAATGTCAGCCAGGATTGTTTGCCTGCTTGCATTTTATGTTCCAGTGAGAATGTCTTCGATCAGTTTTAGATGGGCGTTAGGTGTTTCCTCAGGATTTGTTTGAATGATCCTGTTTTAAGATTTATTTTTTTTAGGCAATGTAGTTGATTAGACTGCTATGTTTTCAGCAGGTATGTTGTACTTCTAACTTACAAATATACATACTGCAAACTCAAGACTTGGAAGAAAATTCTGGAGAGAATAAAAATACAAAATGCAGAAATGCTTGAACCTTGAAGTTGATGAGATGCCAGTGGTATTTGTACGCTGCTAACAGAGAGAACTTGAACAATCATTTATGGATTTTCACATCATTATCATTGCTGTGAATTCTTTTTTCCCTCTATTCAGTGCAGCTTTTTTATTTCTTTCATCCCACCTAAGATTCCTTCTCTGAACATGGTTTGGTGGGTCATTGTATATTGTGCTTCAATCAGAAAACAAGGCGTGCTAAGAAGAAAGAAAAATAATTCAAAGAAAGAAAACCAAAGGATTTGAAAAACAAATTCTTTTAGTCAATTTTTTTTCCACTTTTGCAATAAGAAAGAACAACAGTAGTTTGGAAAGAAATGCTCTGCTTATGTTTGTGTTTGATGATCATAATAATAATAATATTGGACCATATAATTGATGATCAGAAATAATCAACAAGATGACTGGTTTTTAATTGTCTGTTTTCAAAATAAGGTATTGCAGACAGCTGATCCCAAGTCCATATAGAGAGACTTGTATTCGTTTCTTTTCTTCCCTTCTGCTAGGGTAGATATTTTTGTGCTGGTTTTATACGGATATTCTGCTTTGAATTGTAAGATAATTTAATGTCAAGGATAGGCCAAAGAAAAGTCCATAACCAATTTTATTTACTAGTAGAGATGTACCCTTCACCCCTTGCCCTTCTTATCTGATGGTATAACATATAGTACCTTGATTGCCTTTCCTGGTTATTTAATATTCTTTTATGCTACTACGCCAACCCTCCTAACAGTGATGACTTGGAACCAGTTAGTTCTTATAATCTTAACAGTATACAACAAGTATGCAAGTCCTTCCTTCAGAACTCTTTATTTCAAACAAGAAGCATGCAGCACATGCATTTCTTGCTGTACCAGAGAGTTTCTGCTTTGCAGTAATCTATGTAAGCATCCAGATCTCTGYTTCATGGATAACTGCTGGGAGACAGAACTGAGATGTGGATGCTTTCTTAGTTCTACCTTGGTTTTATGCTATGATTGATTTCTAGTGGCTTTTAGTCTTTCCATTAGCACCCCTGTGTATGTATACATATCTTGTATTTTCCTCTCAAGTGGATTGCTTTCAGTGTACTAGGGTTTTTTCCTTCAGGTTTGTCACTACACAAAGGACCTTGGTTGTCCTAAATATTCTAAAACAGGTAATACATAAGCTGTTCAAGTCAATTTATTAAATCCTATCCTAATTACAGTTGCTTTTGTCACTTCCAATTTGGTTTGTAAGAAATATTTCAAGGACTCTATAGACAATTCAGAAGATGTTGTTTTATCCTTTTTTTTTTTAATGTGTAATCTCCCTTTCCATTTAATCTGTAAGTAGCCCATTTTTAAATAGTTAATACTTCCCAGCTACTCTGTGTTTGAGGGCCCTAACATGTATTTCTTTTTCAGCATTGGCTAAAATTTTGCCARTGGGTTGCAGTATTTTGCAGTGAATACTGTGCAGTCATTACAGAAGTGCTGCAGTGTGCTTGAATATGCAATATATACAAACTCCTAGTGGGATTTTTAAATTATTGCTATAGAAAAATTGCGAGATGCGGGACAAATGGTAGAAAAGAAAAGCTAGGATTAGGGCAATTAGAAGAAAAGGGTGCTGTGGAGACCCTAATACTACTTTCTACCACATCACCTATATTTTAGAAGCCCTCCAAATGCTTTGTAAATCCCATGAGGGAGTGTGTGTACATTGTATATGCAAGTGATCTACAGTACCGCTACAATCCATTACTGTTGACATCCCCGTGAGGTAGATAAAATGTGTTTAATTAAGGTAATGATCATCAACATTGCAGACCAGGTACCCCAGATGGTATATACCAGATGGTATACCCCTGATGATAGGTGTCTTAAAAATACACAGTTCAGAAAGATGGGTGAAACATCAGTGACAGTGTTAGAATGACAGAATGCCCCCGAGCAAATACTCCCACACTGTGTGTGTAAGTGTATCTTGGTTTGAATCTTATCAGAGAACTTTTAAAAGCCAATTAAGTTTCCTCATATTTCTTACAGAAGTGAACTCTCCTATATGGTAAAGTAAGAGGGTATACAACTTCAAGCATATAACTAGCCTTACTGGCTTCAGTACATTAAAATTACACACAGCTTCAATTACCTCAGTAATTTAGGACCTTTGATTGTTCAAGCACTAGGGAAGCCTTTCCAACATTTATGTATCTTGTGCTAGACTAGGTGAAGTGATAGTGCTATGCACAGATGAAGTCAAGATAGTAAGGTTCACAAAAAGTACCACTAAATCATTAGASTCTTTACAATTAATAATTACCTTAAGTGGTAAAACCAAATGCTTAATTGTCCTTGGATGTTCTGATCAATATTGCCAAAATCAACTGTTTCTTCAGGTTGCTTAAATATAATGCCACAGCTGTGGTCCTCAGTGCAAAATTAGAACAAATATTATATTCCACAAAAAGAAGAGAAAGCTGTAAAATTACAGAATTCTTGAAAATAATATTTTTTTTTTCCTTAATTTTAGGAAAAATACAATTAATTCTCATTTTGAACAACTCATTATCAGCTTTTAAAAATTTGTAAGCAACAATAAAGATCGAAGGACTCAGTAGATAGATGTTTAACCACTCCTGCAACAGTTGTACATGAGAAGTTTTGAAGGGAAGGAGGAAAGCAAGTTGAAGAGATGTGGATGTTCGTATCCAAACAAACTTTACTACTATGTTCTGGGGGATTTGCAGGCATGGCTTTTTATTACATGTCATTGAGTAGCTTTGCTGCAGAGGTGAACACTTCACCTGAGTAGAGTCTTTGGTATTTGCTGAGCTGTGCATCAGCTTTCAACATCTGAAATTCTCAGCATGGAGCCCCTAGCAGAACAAGACTATAGCTATGTCAATTCTTCCAGTATTTGTTAATGTGACCTGTTTACCCATCATTTTATTCTTCCCATTTCATTTGGAAGTGACTGTCCCTCTTCTTCCTTAAGTTTTAATTTAATTATTTTATGTCAGCATTAAATGGATGCCCAGTCAACCCTAAAAGCACAACATAATACTAACCATTAAAAATTAAACTCCTTTTCTGTTTTGGTTTTTCTAATTCCTGCAGACACTAGAAGTTTCAAGCTATATTATTTATACTTACACTAATTGCAGCAGAGCTGCACATTTTTCTGACGTTGCTTGAATTCTCTCAATATTGAAGCTCCCTCACTTAAGCTTTCCCAGATAATTTAAGAAATGTTGGATTAGAGTATCAATGTCGTTTTTCTTCTTCTTCTTCTTCTTCTTCTTTAGGATTGGTCAGGAATAATTTGGTTATGCTAGAGAGTTATTTTGGTCAATATTAGTTGGCCCTCAAGAACCTTTTCCCACCAAGAAATGTGTGACCTCAATGCAATTTACAGTCTTTCTGCGATGTGAATCAGGAGGTATTATCTTCACGAATTCACCTTCCATTTTTATTATTGTGCAGCCCACGGTACAACTTTAGTGCAACTGTTAGTATAGTGGACTAGATTCCAATGAGAAGAGGTCAGTACAACATCTGTCTTTCTTATTTTGCCTACACATTAGTGCACACCATTCTGCTACTTCAGGAATCTCTGGAGTGTAACATAAACTGAGATGTAATGACTTGGAACCAGCTGTTTCAACTGGTATTTTGACAAGCTGCTAGCCTGCTGTAGCTTGTGCAAGACTTTTTTTTTTTTTTCCTTCTCTTTCCATCCTTCACAGAGTGCGGCTACGTTGGCAGCAGATTTCACATGCCAGTTTAACATATTTTCCAAAATGAAGGTTCCAAGAGGGAAAAATGGTGAGATCTGCAGAACTGAGAGAGTCTTGAGTACCTGACAAGAAAGTAGTCATCCAGTTTATTTATTGTATTATCATAGACATGAAGTGTTTCTGATGTGAACTAGGATGTTAAAAAGCATAAAGGTCAGCTGAAATAGGAGTATTTATAACATGTTTCTGTTGTCTTTGCTAGATGTATAGACACAGCCTCCCAAAACCATGGGATTTAAAGAAATCGGACATCTTCGTATCACTGATGACGTGAACGTTAATTGTATGTTTCTAACTACAGGGAATATTGCAGACTGTATGTTATCACTAGAACATTTTTAATCACTGGTGACAAGCTTCAGGGTAAAACTAATGGCTACAATGAATTCTTGAAATAAGAGACACACCAGAGTTTAAGCTGTCCCATTAAAGCGTGGCTCAGTATTTTAGTTAGTGCTGCTTTCAGCTCCTCCTATGTTTCACTGGTTGTCTGGGAGGCATTTCTCTTCCCATGACACTTATTAATACTTTATGAGGACAAATGTGTGACACGTATTGGGAAGAACAATTGATTTTGTAACTGAAGTCATAAARGATGTCCTATGCTTCGATGGGTTACAAGGAGCAGAAAATGAGAAGTTGCCATGAATGTCAGTGCATCAGAGTCTGATCTTGTTTACATAAGTCTAACCACAGATATGCCCATGTGAACTGTATGAAATTACTCTGATATTACCCTGCTTTTACTGAGATCTGGTTGTCATGGCTTCTTCTATCAGTGCATGGTGTCCTTGAGTAAGGGTATGCTCCTCTGTTAATGTAGTTCAGCTAAATGCTGCAACAGCAGAGAGCAAACTATTTTTAGTTAATGTGATTTTTAAAAAATCAGTTTCGTTACTCAATAAAAAACAGTGTGCAGGCTAGATGTAATCAAGGGAAATGCAGGACAGCCTTCCCTCTTTGCATTGCAGCTCTCCTTTCTATTCTCTTGTTATCATGAGAAAACCAATGTATCCAACAGCCATGACTTCATGCTGTGGGTAGGAAATATTGATGTTTGGACTGGAAGAAAATATTGTACGCTCTGACCAGGTCTCTGTAATTAATGGAAGAGCAGAACCTGCCTGCTCACTTGACCAGCATCTGCCAGTCAGTCCGGATGTGATGCCTTTTGCCACATTAGCACAGAGCTRTTTTGGGAATGACAGAAGTGTGGGTTTTCTCTGTCGGAATAGCGTTGTAACCAGTGATTCCTGGGCGAACAGTGTGGGAAGAGTCACTGGAGTAAACTGTCAGAGGAAATATGTGAAAAAAAGCATTTTATGTTACTGTGTTTTGGAAATCAGCTATATTCTCAGAGTATGTTTTTAGGTTTATTTCTGAAGAACTAATAGAGAAAGACACTTGAACTTAAAGACTAATTGATAAATTACTCTCTGCTTTCCTCAGGAACCAGCAAAATTGATGTGTCTCTTGCTACTTCTCCTATAGAAGGTAGCAGTAGCTCCAGATTGCTATAAACAAATTATTCAGTCCTGAACTAAGGGATTGCTTACTTACCATTTCAGTTACAATTAAAGCTAGCGGGAAATACAATGCATACAGGAATTCTAAGTCCCAGGTTCCTTCAGAAATAGTGGCAGGATTTCAAGTTTCTTAAACATACTGGGTTTACTTTATTCTATCTATTCTGGAACATTTAGATCAGTGAAARGTTCTGCTTAAAAAGAGATCTGATGGTCTTTTTAGTAGAGAAGATTCTGGGTTTGGGGCCACAGTCATTGAATATTAATGTAATAGTTAAAATGAATACATTAAAGAAGCACGGTCAAACCATTTTATCTGGCTTTCTACATTCAACTAATTAGTCTATCAATTAAAAATTGATTGATTTTGGTTATAATTTAGGGCACTTAGCATATTTGTATTTTCCTAGTAATTTGCTAGTCAGATACCTTCTCTTGGACTATAGTTCATCGAATAAATTTCAATACAAGTGGATCACTTCAGAAATAAAAAGACATGTTCCCCCTCAGAGCACTTTTCTGCAGAAACTAAATGTTGGCTTTTATTCTGGAAAGCCTGTGACTGCCAAAACCATTCATGGATTTAGATTTCTCACCTGCCCAAACTAAGACCATCTGGAAAATGGAGCAGCATCGGCAGGTGCCTTTCACAGACTGTCTTTGGAAACTTGACTTAAAATTAGTCTCTCCATACCTGATGTTCTTGGACAAAATCAAGAAGCCAGAAATTACAAGCATAAAAGTTACAGTATGTTTTCTTTTTAAATTATACAACTAAAGGCCAGATTAATTCTGCTTTTCTCAAATATGTAGAGATGCCTATGTCTGGTTGAGGAAAACATTGGTGTTTTTTAAATCCAAACTTCCATATGCAACCACTATGATTTTAAAATCTTTTCAACTCATTGTCAAATAAAATGGGAAGGTTACATCAGATTTGATTCTGACATAAACAATTTTAAAGCTGACATCGTCAGAGTACTGGGTAATATAATATTAATTTACTATCTAGTTTCTACTCTGGACCCTTTCTTTGAGACATCCATATGCAGATAGACTTTGCTGCAAACAGGAGGATTTGAGAGAGGCTAGACTGAGACAAAGTGTATATTTGTTTCATTTTGCTATGTGATGCTGCTGTGTCAATGTGGTGAAAAAGCCCTTTTGGATTTTGTCACTATTGTGACATTTTGTCACTAATAGAGTATTTTTTCAGAAGCAGCAGTATTAGCTGTATCTCCTTAGAAATGTAAATAGAGACTTGTGGGGGACTGTCACAAGTTTCCTTCTGTGGTTAGATTGCTGGCTTTTTCATCAGACATCCTAATTATAGAATCTCTTCCAGGATTAGTGCATGAAAGCTGGTTCACATCTTTTTATGTGCTACTTCAGTGCAATCTCTGCAAGGCATGTGACTAGGCATAATCAATACAGAATTTTATTATAACATTTCCATAGTCTCAAATTAAAAATGTGGTTTAACATTACTCTTAATTGAGCATAACACTGAGCTGATGTTATCATGCTTCAGTCGTGGATTCCTTCCCTTTGCACTGAGTCTACTGAACACGTGCCTTTGAGGTTAATCTGTTCAGTTTGTAGATTTGGTAGAAAACTATTAATTTTATCTGTGGATTTATGTCAGATCTGTGAGCTGAACCAATTCACCTTGTTGGCTGCATGATCATTAATTAAATCCAGTGCAAGAAAAACAGTGGAAAAGCAAGGCCAGGGATAAGTAAACTGAAATTCCTTTTTTTAGAAGCAAACCTCAATTATCCTAGATTAGTGGTAATATGAAACTGTAAGATATTTTTATTTTTTTTCTGGGTAACTGCACAGTCCAGCATGGCTACTCATGCTGACTTGTCTTTATTCCCCTTTTTAAAATCAAGAATGTCAACTTGCAGGTAATCTTCCTGTTGAATATAAACTGAAAAAACCTTTGTCTTTGTTTTTTGGGGTGCACTGGTTTTGGCTGGGACAGAGTTAATATTCTTCATAGTAGCTCGTATGGGGCCGTGTTTCGATTTGTGGTGAAAACAGTGTTGATAAYACAGGGATGTTTTCGGCACTGCTGAGCAGTGCTGACACAGAGCCAAGGCCTTTTCTGCTTCTCACCCCACCCCACCAGCGAGTAGCTGGGGGGGCACAAGAAGCTGGGAGGGGGCACAGCCGGGACAGCTGACCCCAGCTGACCMAAGGGGTATCCCACACCACAGGGCGTCATGCTCAGCATGTAAAGCTGGGGGAAGAGGGAAGGGGGGGATGTTTGGAGTGATGGCGTTTGTCTTCCCAAGTCACCGTTAGGCGTGAYGGAGCCCTGCTTTCCTGGGGATGGCTGAACACCTGCCTGCCCATGGGAAGGAGTGAAGGAATTCCTTGTTCTGCTTTGCTKGYGTGCGCGGCTTTTGCTTTGCCTGTTAAACTGTCTTTATCTCAACCCACGAGTTTTCTCACTTTTGCTCTTCTGATTCTCTCCCCCATCCCACTGTGAGGGGAGTGAGAGAGCGGCTGGGTGGGGCTTGGTTGCTGGCTGGGGTTAAACCACGACATGGGGGAATTTTTTGGTCACTCAGGTTCTAACAAAGAAGACCAAGCATTCTATAAACAGTATTGCTAGTGTCTGGTTTATAATAGCGTGGGATGCMGTTCTATAATTAATGTAAAAAAAATTAATGGGGTTAGAATATAATCATTTATGTTTGTGTGACTGATCAAATCTTTCTATTAATCTATTTCTGGGAATGTGGCAAGAATCTGATGTGAGATTTTTAACACCGTTTATTATGACAAATAGTTGAAACTTGAAATGTGAACTGAGTTGAACCTGTAACAACAGTTTTAACACTTACTGATGGTTCTGATCTAGCTGAGCTCACACAGAATACTACTATTATTAGAATGAATAATGACTGCAGCAGAAAACGTATGCTTCTTGATCTATTAACTATAGTGTATTGGAACTTACTGCAAGTTGATGAACGGTGACCTCATTTTTCTTAAGATTTATGGAAGATCCAGTACTACTAATGTATTATTCCAATATGCTTGGAATCTTGGGAAAATTAAATATTTTTCCTTATGTTCTACAATACTAGATTTAAAAAAAAACTTTCAAGAATCTTTCAAATGATTTGAAAATGSATTTTAATAGTAGGTGCTGTAACTGTTATATTGATGCTGTGAACCAGCGATGTCCTAAAATAATCCTCCCATAAATCACTGTCAAATATTGTGTGTAGGTTCTGTTCTCCACCTGAATCTGTAAGCTCAAGATAAGTAGTATCTATTTTAGTAAATATGTCCCTTTTTATTGTACTTTACATTCCAGATAGGTTTCAGCAAGGTTGATGTTGAGGAAATGCTTCTACCAGGTAATAAGGCATATGAAGACTTTATTCTGGGTAAAAAAAAATGGAGATTTGGATGCCTTTCTGGTTAATATAATCTCTAAATTACCCTAGATCCAGAGAATCTATTGCTTTTTTCATTATTCACACTTCAGGGGGTTCACCACTCATTTCAGTTAATTTTGGAATATAATTCCAAAGGACTGGCAATTCGCAAGTTTTGCCTCTAATTTGATTGTAACCATAAAAGATACCAGACATTGCAAAATCTAGGCATTGCAAAATCTAAAACAATTTTTGTTTCATATGTTCTATGACTATAATTCTATCCTGGCAGCCCTTATATGATCTCTTCCACAATTCCAGCCATTTTTTGTTTTGGAAAGAAGTTAACAAATGTGGTAAGCCTCCAGACACATAGTGATTTGCCAGTCCAACTGAATCCTTCTCTACTAGGTTAACACATGCCACTGCTGCTTCCCAGAGCAGAGGTTTACAATACTGTATCGCCTCCACCATGAGATCATGTAAGGGAACAAAGATTTTCTGACTATACTCCATACACTTTGAATTACTTTTGCAGCCTCACTTTCTGGAGCTGTTCTGTGATAACCCAGCTTCCAAATATCAAGCTCCATGGAAGACTTATTATTCCATTTTGCTCCTTCTGGCAATCCAAACGATAAAATTACCTTCCAAATTAGACAGTTATAGAATCATCCTAGCAATCTCCTTGGGCTCCATATTAGTCCAAACATGCTGATGAACCTAAAATATACTCTGGTATTTTTCCAAAGTTTTTATTTTTCACTGACCTGGAAATTCCATGTGTGTGCTCAAATTTCTTGTAGTTTTTCTTTGACACAAAAACCATTGGCATTTTCAGACTGTTTCTTATAGTGAAAATGCACTATGAATATTGTCCTTGATATCCTTTCTGGCTGATCCYGGCTTGTTTCTTCTACAGATTATCTAATTTTGTTGCAACTGTGAAACATGCCCTAAACCTGCTTATTCACTGAACATGCCAGAAAATTGCATTTTCTTGTCAGGTTGCATTGCTTCAATCTGTGCAGCACATATAAACCAATTTCCCTGCATCGCTTTAACCATTGCCAAGTCAAGTCCATTATGATTTTCTGATGCAGCTCATATTCAGGAATCAATTCATTTCCTCTTTCCATCTATAAAAGGAGTCCTCTGCAAGCACCACTGACTTTGGGGATAGGTGTCTGTGCAGAATTTCTGCAGTGTCAGCAGGTGTTTTCTTCATTCTTTGTAGGATCTGTAAGACTGCACAGTAGGTTTATACCTGCTATGCCTTTATTAATCTCCATTCTATTACATAAAACTGCTATCATTTTCCTAACAGATAGTATGATGGTGGTGTTGGTTTGGGTAGCCTCATATTTGAGGAAAGGTTTTTCAGAGGGTCTGGATTGGAGATTTTTGCACTTTGCAATCTGAGCCACTTACTGGTGGGCTGGACTTGTAGCTTCACTTTTTATGGCTTTCATAGAATCATTTAGGTTGGAAAAGACCCTTAAGATCATCAAGCCCAACCGTTAACCTAGCACTGCAGAGTCCACCAAGACTTTGTAACACTTTTGCAACATCTCTGTATTAGAACTATGATTTGATCTTTACAGCTGGCTCGTAGTACCTGGCTAACACACACTGTAAGTGTGGGAGACCACTCTTGAATAGCTGAGTTCATATTAAGCAGAAGTGGATTTTCACTGGTTTGAAATAATTTGTGAAGCTACACTCTCTGATGGAGACCTAAAATGTCAAGTTTATGCCTCAGATGAATTATTAAGTCTGTACTGCGAGTCACTGGAAACCTATAGTTTCAAGGGAAATAGGGAAAGTATGAATAAGCAAATATAAACAAAATACTTTTTTTTTTTTTTAAAGAAATTATCACCCAAAATTTTTCTCCTTTCATTTTCCTGCTCCCTACAAGACACTACTGACTGCCACAAGTCGTTATTTCTGGTTTCTCCATCTGTTAAAAGACAAAAAAGCTTTTCTTCTCCAAACCAACCAACCAAAATAACCAATAATTAACTTTTTTGCTTTTGTTTTTTTGTTTGCCTTTTTTCCCTTCTAGTCCAAAAAAGCCTGAGGGTCATTTTTCTTAACTCAGCAAGCAGAGGTCTGAGTGTCTCAAAGACACGAGGGTTTGCAAATTAGCAGGCGCACCTTTGTAAAAATCTTCATGCATGCAGGGATGTATTTAACATGATCCTGTCATTTAATTCAAGATTAGAGCCCTTTTACACAAAGAAAGTCAGAGAATTATTTAAACAACTATTAAACTTTTCTGTCTAAGCTCTTTGCTCTTTGTGCTAGTTTATGATATTCTGATAAATATTGMAATAGGAAAACATGCACTTATGGCTTAAGGGAGACTAAAGTCAAAGATTCTTATGATTGAACAGATTAACAAAAGTGTGATAAGGTTGTTGATACATAGACAAACCATTTAATCTTCAATGATATTCTCTTTTTGAGGGACTAATTCTGATTTAAAAATTCCAAAGCCCTCAACTGCAACTACTGGGCCTTCACCGTATTGGTCATCTCTCTGTGTGCTAACAATAATCAGGAGTGCTTAGAGTGGGACTGAAATTCTAGTTTGCTTAGCAAAAATAATAGAGCTGATTGAAAATTACTGAAAATGGGCTAATTAGAAAATTTCAGTAGGACTTAAGGAAAAATTTTAATTTAAGCATGTATTATTAAAATGTTCTTCTGATTATGGTCAGATTTAATCATAGGCTTACATGTTTTGAAAATCCAGGGCCTGGAAATCATATCATTCTTTAAAATACTCGTGCTGTGTTTAGATGATATAATCTAAGAATGGTAACTTTCAAGAATGACAGATTCTCAGCCTTCTCTCCTAGTGATCTCAGAACCTCATTGCACTCAGCAAGTTAGAGAGTAAACAGTTACAGTTAAATTCCTTCCTAAGCATTGTATGCTTTTTCTATAACAATAATAAATAACATAACTGGAAAATGGGATCCATTTCCTTCAAAGGGTTTTAGGAATATTTCTAAAGATAAATATATAGCAAGTCATCTGGAACAAGGCAAAATCTCCAAGGGAGTCTTTATTCTCTCCCTTTTGCAACAGATGCTGTTCAATTTGCGTCTTTCTTCTAATAGCTCAAGCCGTTAATTAATCAGAATGTAACCTAGTATCATAGCACAGACCTWTCATGAGCATATCCTCACAGCCAAAATTGCTTTCAGTTACATGATACTGTTTACTATATATTCTGGAAAATTGAATTTAGCACAGACAAAAGAACAGGTAAAAGCAGCTACGTATAGCCCTCTTATTTGAAATATACATATGTTAATGAGTAATTCAGTTAACCATTATCAACCCTATAGGGTTTATTTAGCATTTTCCCATTTAGTGCCACATAATCACCTGTATAAGTTATTGCAAAGTGTGAGAGAAGGCAATTTGTTCATTACTTGTATCTCGAACAGAAGGAGCTGCTATTTGCATCAACTTTTGGGGGTCAAGAAATCCATGACTAGCAAGGGCATTTCAAATCATGCTTGCAAGTGGTTACTCCCTCTTCCTAAAGTGAGTAAAAGGGGAAAATAGTCTGAATGGTGTGATAGGAAGTGACTACAGCAGGTAAGAGCATAGGGTAGGGCTCTTGGATTCTAGTTTAGATTAATGACATTTCTGACTGGCTTGTGCATGCTTTTTGTTTAGCTCTGGTATCATAGATACATTGGGGTCCTACAACATGTGTCAGCACTATGCTGCGCATTCACTTACTCACTTTTCCCCATGTTTCCTTACTATCAGCCCCAGTTACTGCTGGGGCGGTGAAAGAAAAGTCTGAGCAGCACAACAGTGAAAAAGAGGTTACATTGCAGGATAAAAGAAATTTTGTTCACTCATGTTTCAATAATGGTTTGCACTGGGGTACTTACTGCACATTTCCAACTCTTTCTGGTGTACATTGGACTCTGTAGTTTTGTAAGCTTTTGTTACAGCAATTAAATCAACCTAGAAATAGAGTCTTTTTATTCTGTTACTATTATAAGCTAGTTCCTATTGATTTAATAACAGAAAGTGAATATGTAGTATTCACTTACAGTATTACAAAGTGCTTTACAAAAGTAATTAATTTATACTTGATTAGTAAAATATTTTTAAAACAGACAGAGTGAACCTTTAGACACAGCACGGTCCAAAATATTTTCAGTTTCCGTAGCACAATATTTGTACTAATGTAGTTAAGCATGAATGTTAACATCATGTTTGTTTTCAGCCCATTCCTTGCTGCTGCAAGCATGCATTTGCTAATCATACATTTTTGGTTTAAATGAAGTCTGTAGGACTACTTATTAAATGAGGAATATATTTAAGATCAATATTACAAGCAGTAACTGAAACATAAATAATGTGATCTAATGCAGCTCCAACATAATCTTCATATCTAAGATGCAGAATTTAGCTGATACTACCTGTATAGGCTTTTTTTTTTCTTTTTCCCAGTTCAGCTAGAAGTGAGAGAATGGCCATGCTAGATGAGATCTGGAGACCATCAAGTGCAGTATCCAGTTCCCAGGAGATGCCAGCCACAGATGCTTCAGTAGAGCATTCAACATAATAATTAGGACAATCTGCTTGTTTTCCCCTAATGCCTAATAAGTAGTCTTTTTGTCTTTAGCCTCAAAGGAACCAGTGTTTAGATCCAGTTTTTACATCTAAATCTTCTTTGTCCACACTACCATAACTGAACATTCCTGCAATTCATAGACATTCTAATCCTTTTTGAATATTTGAACAATCCTGTGTTTAATGGCAATGCTTCTTAAAGTCTGTTTCTGTGTTGTACTGTCGCCTTTGATCAGTCTGCAATTAGCTTGCTTCCAGTTTTGAGTGTCTTGTTCTTACCTTGTGAATGAAGAGAACAGAAGTTTAATCTACCTTCATTGTTTATACTTCTTAGCATCTCTTTTGTGATTTATCTTTTTCAAAATAAACAATCCCAGCGCTTTTAGTATCCCACTCCTTGGTTACCCATTATATTGCATCTGTTTGTTNTTTTTTTTTTTTCTTTTTTGAGCTCAAGTGACTAATAATGAATAACTTTAATGACAATAACTTTAATCGCCAACTTTTAGACATCTATCTGAACTTGAAATGCTGGTTCCCCAAAAAGTCAGAGGGTTATACTGAATACACAGATTAGACACTCGGGATCCATTGTGCTAATAGGGGAGAGAATAATGATTTCTTCAATGGCACGTAAATATATTCCCAAATTACTCTTTACCCAATTCCTTTTGATTTTTGGATTGCAGACACGTATTTTCCAAGGGACTTTATTTAGGCATCTACGATGAAGCCCAGTTAAGTAGCAGGAACGTCGTATCATGCTATACGTTTTTGTAAGGAGAATAATAAATAACTTTCTTTTTTAACGTATTTGTTGGAAACATGACTTAATTTTCTTAGTAAAAAAAGAGAATTTTCTTTTTGCTTAAACATTCCTGTGCAAATTGTACTGTAGGCTGTTTCTACTACATAGAGCATATTTATTAACGTTTTGAATGAGAACATTTAAATTAAATGCTCTTTATTACACTCTTTTAACTGAATGTTATTACAATTTATACAAAGCCACATACCTCTTTGAATTATGGAAAACCCTTGATTTCAGCAGCAAGGTGTCACATATCCTATTTATGCCACTGTCATAGTAAAAATATCCTGGATTTTTCAATTTGCTCAGTTAGTATACATCAATCATCCTGCTAAAGAGCACAATTTCTTTCACACAAAAGATTCATTAAAACTTAAAAATTAATTGCCCATGACCCAGAATGATACTGTGTCTCAGCTGGCATGATAAACACTATGGCTTGCAAACCATATTTTCTGTTTTTAACCTTCGTAACATCAACTGTTACTGATTAAAACAGGCTAGCGCTGCCAACTATCATATAGTGTAGTGCAACAGCAGAGGATTATCAGGAACATCGTTAGTCCCCAGCAATCAAACACACAAGCATATAAATTTACACCACTGTCTCTTAAAACACAGTTAATTTGTTCATGTTTTCCTAAGAGCAATTAACAGCAGGCAGTAGTTTTAATGAATGAGGTGGTGATTCCCACAGGGACTATTTGTAATGAACATTACTGAGTAGCAACAACTTTGAAGTGTTTACATTAAGACATGATTAATAACAAAGCTGTTAAGATACACATTAGGTAAAATACAGACCCAAATTAAGAGATATTCCTAATTAAGTAATTGTATTCATTGGTATATTCCTGCCTAAGTATATTTTTGGGGAGGAGGTTGGTTTATTTAGGGGGTGGTTGGACTTACCTCTCTCAAATTTTTTCCTGCAGGATCAACAGAATTCAGGTCACTTCTTGCACAAATGTAATTTTCAACAATGTAATGGTCTAGTGAAGTGGGATTATATTGAAACATTGAGAAATTTCAGTTAGAGTGTCTATTTATGACATTTACTTGGAGCTGTACGAATGAGCTCTTAAGGGAATTAATTAACTTTCTGTTGGGGTTAAACAGGACTGTTAAACATGCCAGTGGAAATTAAGTTTTGGGAGCTTGTTATAAAATCTGCCAAAAGTTTAATAATCAGATTCTTAATTTCTGCATGACTGAGTRTTGAATCAAACATGCTCATTTAAAAAAAAAGAAATTTAACTGATAATTATAGTTCTATCAAATACAGAATGTCTGATTTTAGTTTTGCTGTGTATAACACTTTCTTTACATGTTTAACTATAACATGTTTCTTTGAGTTAAATAAAACCCTTGAGATGACAGCTTGGGATTTTTCACTGTTTAGACATCTAGTATGTTTAGATTTCAAAGAGTAATATGCAATGTAAATCATGTTATTTTGCACAAGCAAAAACAACTGCACTGGCAGCTGTTATAAAAGTGGAGTTAAAAAATCTTCAGGAGCTCTTTAGGTGAAATAATTATCCAAAACGTGAGAAGCATATTTCAGAAACTTACGCCAGAAAGTGAGATTTTTAGAAGCACCTGAGTGATTTAGAAGCAAAAATACCACTTGAAATCAATGAGATTCACACTTCTAAGGAATGTAAATACTTAAGAAAATCTATGACATGATGAAATAAATGTCTGGATTTTTAAAAATGCAGTATCATTGATCTACAAGACTCTTGGATGTTCTATAAATTGTATCGTTATATAATTTCATAATTATTGGTATAACTGAACTCAAACCAGTATTTGTCTTGGCTTGCTTTAAAATACTGATGCAATTAAAATTCTCTTACTTATGTTTCAGTAATCTCCGTTGTGAATGTCAGCCTTTTGAGTGAGGGTGCCTTGATGTTTTAGCAGATTACTTGCAATGCTGTTCACAGCACAGTGTCTTTAATCTGATTCACTTACTCCCTGTGGCAAATTTTGAAATCAGAAACAGTTGCGCTTATATCTCCTGACTGACTAAACTAAATCTGCTGTTTTGATTGCATTGTCATACTGCAGTCCTTTAAAAGTGTGACACTAAGCAAGAAATGTACCGCTTTCATTATGAAACCTCCCAAATCAACATAATCAAATGGTAATTAACATTTACATAAGGTGACTTTCGAAATCCAAATTCATCCTCTTATTTTGGATTCACAGTGTTTTCTTTATAGAATGCTTAAGCATTGCATGTACATGAAGAAAATCAGTTTAATGATACTTGGAGATCTTACTATCGAATGCATTACATATTCACTTAATTTTAGGACAGGCGTTCTAACAGGGACCGTTATTGAATGCACAGACCTAGCAAGGTAGCGCAAATGAAAAATGTAAGTGAAGTAGCATTTGTGCTCTGCACTGGAGTTACAAAGACCAAGTAAATAATTTGGCCAGGATGCAGTAATACATTGTACTAATGTATACATACTAATGTATGTACTAATACATAATAGTACAGTGTATTAATTGCCACTGATTTCTAGTGAAATGAACTTAAAGCTATGCATATGTGTACATTTAATTTACCACACTGGTGCTTTTTCCACTGAATTTATCAATTGCTGTGTTTTCTACACTACTTCAGACAGCTAAAAAAAAAAAAAAAGCTCCATTTATAAAAAGTCATGAGATCATTTATCTTTATAAAATGTTATTGATCCTGATACTGGACCTAAGATCTTGGTGATCTGATTTTTTCATAGAAAGAAGGACATAATCTTTGTGTTGGTAGACAAGCCCCTAATTTTAGGTCATCTTGGGGGAAGATGGATGGTTCCCTCTACTAGGACAGGTTAGCTGTTAGATGATTTAGTCCATTAATTAACCCTGTGGATTTAGAATTGTTTCCAATATCTATTCAAATGACTCATATGAAGCTTTTCTCTGCTTCCTTAAAGATCCTGTATTTTCTTCTCATGATGGTACTTACACATACTTGTCAAGTCCCTTCTCAAGCTTTTGATAAGATAAATATACYAATTTCTCTTTTAAAAACCTGATTCTTGTTGAGGCTACCTTCTCCTTTCTAATGTTCTCTGTTGTCTAATAATTTTTTTGTTAAACCAATTGTAAGGGAGATTTTGGTCCTTCCAGATAAATCCAGCTGAATAATTGCTGTTCTCTAGCGTTAAGCATTAATTCCAAAGCTGCTATAATAGCTGCTATAAAAGCACTGTTACAAATTTTTATCATGCCGCTCAATTTTTATGATGTAAACATTTGTACCTAATGGACAAGATTATAAGTTGGGAAAATATATAGTGATTTTGTGAATAGAATAAAATGCCCTAAATATGTGGGAAAACAGGTTTTTTTTAAAATACAATGAATCTGAAAATTCATTCTATTTCAGTTTATGGACTGGTGAATATACCACCAAAGCAATTCACACTGCCTCTTTCTGTGTCTATTCTATAGGTTACATCTGTTAAGGAAATAATGAAAAATTGGTTTCCCATATAAACAAGTACAGCAGTTGTTTTAGTAGAAGACAAAGTATCGTAAGATAAACATGTACTGATGTGATAGACTCAAGGGCTCCTTTGAGTTCGGTCTTGGCCACAGAACTCAGATAAGTAATACAGGACTCCGTCTGCATTTCCAAAGCGGTGTTAGGGTGCCAGARTCAACAAAACATTCATTCAAGCATCTTGCGTGGATAGTACAATGCCAGTTACTGTTTCATTAAGCACAAGTCTCTTCTGTAAGCATAAGGACAGTTCCAGCGGCAGAAATGCAACGATTTTAGATATTTCATTGCCATAAAATTAAACCAAACAAAAATCCCCACAACACTTCCATATAGTTTGTTATATACTAGAAATAAAGGACAGTTCGGGAGAACCTGGGTTAAAGACAACTCTGGAGAGCCTGGGTTAAGCTGTGGACATTAACATTTCTAAATCTAGTAAATAATTTAAAACAGCCGTTATAATGAACCAATGCCAATGTAATTAAGTATAAAGACTCTGCAAATCATACATTAATTCTTCTTTTTAATTTTCAGCATCACTTTATCGAAAAAACCCTCACCACATCTGTTGATATATTTTAAACTTATTATTTATAAAATTTTGGAAAACTACTTGCCTCTGATTGCCCCATTTCCATTATATACGTATTCAGATGTGTAATTATAGCAATTCAAAACCAGTCTGTATAGTCCAATATTAAATACAAGACTGGTTTTAATTAGAAATAGAAATACAGGTATTGCGGGTTTGTAAAATATCTTTTTTGTGTTACTACTTTTTGAAGTCATGATAAAACCTGACTTTCAAAGTTCTTTGATTTATACAGAAAACAATGATTCTGGAAGCAATAAGGTAGCATTGTTCATAAGAATTGCAAACTACTGTAAATGAACTTTTAATATCTGAAAATGAAAATTCAATAATTCTTGTCAAAAACGTTTGGGTATTGAAATATTTTCCACTCATGCTCATGGCACCTCGAAATTGCATTGGCATTTTTCTTTTCTTTTAAATTCTTCCAATTTTTTATCATAATTTATTTCAACAGTTCAAGTTGAAAAAAAGCGTTTAAAAATTAATTTCTATTTTATAGGATTTAAAACAGAATGATTGTTAGTTCTTCCAATTACTATAGGTAAATAAATACATCTATAGATCTTGAGTTTAAATAAAATCACATTGAAAATTGGAAGTATTATTACTTTTTTCTTTCTGTTTTTTTTTTTTTTTTTCCTGCTTCTAACAGTAAACACTGATAACCAGTCCCTTTCATTTTCATTTTTCTGTGTATGTAGCTTTTCTTTATTTTCTAAATTTTTAAGAAAAACGCAAATAACCAAAAGAGGGGGGAAAAAGCTATGAAGCTTTAACACTGACATTTCAAAACCTGTAGGTTTTGGTCTTGGTGTTTTTTGTTGTTGCTGTTGAATCATGTATGTTCCCATGGGTGTGGGCATTGGTATGGCTCAGGCTCTTACACTCTTAAGCTTAGCGTTAGCTGAGTAAAAGGATGTATATCTATTCCAGGGGAATTAACTTCCCAATGCTGAATAGAAAGGGAGTTACGGTTTTCTTTAGCCATTTGGGGGACTATCAGCAGACAAACCCAGACTGAACATTGGAGGGTGATTTAGGATGTGTAAATATTTGACTCAGTTTGGGGAGGAATAGAAAAATTTGTTGAATCAAAACAAAAACATGCTTAAGTTCCATTATAAAGGCATTGATTATCAGCAAGAGCATAGGTACTAATGTTTTGTTGTATGAAGCAACAGTGAAATTTTTTACTTGTTTTGTGTCATTAAATTGAATCACCATCCTGAAGTGCGTATCTTACTCAGTTGATTACAGAGGTAGCCAAGATAACTAGCCTTTAACAGATATCTAACTTCTGAATGGTTCTTGAATCCCTCTCCAAATACTGAATATATTTTAAACAGGCGTATTTCTTTTGAACAGAATTGCACTAGTGAATTCCACCTTCCTAGCTTGAGGTCATATACATTCAGATAGATAGTTTTAAGACATTTTTATTATATTTCAGAGACACAAAATCAGTTTATAAAAGATTAGTGCATGTGTTTTCCATGTAATACATAATTATTAAATTATAATGCATAATTATAAAATACTAAGTATTTTATGAATTGTCCATAGATGGTAACACAGCAGGAGAAACTGAATTCATGCCTATTACTTCACCTGCTTCTTTTAACTATTTTTGTTGTAATAATCCTTGATCTGTTTCCATATAATTATGTTGAAATTATCTTCCAAATCATTCAGGCTTCTTTTCCAGAAATCTCAGCTGTTCACAGTCTTTTCTGAGGCCAGGTTCTCTTCAGTTCCTGGCCATCTATCGAAGGACTTGGCCAGAACTTCTCCACAGTTAGCTGATACAGATTTTTTTAGGGCATTGAATTGTTAGGCTAATCACTGACCTTAAGGGCAAGTCTGAGCCTGACAAGGACTATTGTCAGCATCATTCATGTTCTTTATCCAATATATCACCCTCAGAACTCTTATTAGAAAATAGAATTTTACGTCTTTAAGCTACTATGTTCAGAATATTAAACTAATGAAGTGTAAATATTTCAACATGTGAATAAAATGTATTAGGCTTTGACTGAAAACTATTGAAGATGTTGTTGACACTTCTTACTTTATATTAAAACTCCTGCTTATTGTAGATGGATGAATATACATGCGTTTATTGCGGATCTAGGCCAATATGGACTGAGTAGATTTTCTAAAGTACTTTTCTATTTTTTATTTATATTGTCTATTCTCTATTTTTAGATATTTCTATTTCTAGAGATCTTTTTACTGAAGTGTTATTGTATATTCAATATTAATTTTGTCCCAGTTTTGTATGTACCCCAGTCTTTCTCCTGCGTCTGGCCAGAGGACATCCATGTTTCCTCTTGCCTTCTTAGTTGTTTTTTTGCTTGTCCACATCTCTCTGTTAAATTTCATTTTTTCT
The DNA here is from genome assembly GCA_030449065.1 of Oceanodroma leucorhoa. Lineage (NCBI taxonomy): Eukaryota > Metazoa > Chordata > Aves > Procellariiformes > Oceanodroma > Oceanodroma leucorhoa. The sequence continues at coordinate 14,780,551 of JASVER010000010.1, forward strand.
GCCTGTTGCTCTGTCTACTCATAAAGCTTTATAATTTTTTTCTGAAATCTTTTAGTCTTCTATAATATTTATTTGCTAAAGGAGCAATCTTTTTTCTCTGTAAGTTGTTGTTAAGGTAGCTTTGATTTAGGTATTGATATTGTGACCTGTAATGTTCTGTAGCGTATTATCATAGCATCATAGGTTGGAAAGGACCTTTAAGATCATCGAGTCCAACCGTTAACCTAACACTGCCAAGGACACCACTACACCATGTCCCTAAGCACCACATCTATGTGTCTTTTAAATACCTCCASRGATGSTGACTCCACCACTTCCCTGGGCAGTCTGTTCCAATGCTTGACAACCCTTTCAGTGAAGAAATTTTTCCTCATATCCAAACTAAACCTCCCCTGGTGCAACTTGAGGCCATTTCCTCTCGTCCTATCRCTTGTTACTTGGGAGAAGAGACCAACACCCGCCTCTCTACAGCCTCCTTTCAGGTAGTTGTAGAGAGCGACAAGGTCTCCCCTCAGCCTCCTCTTCTCCAGGCTAAGGTTAATCATTAGGCACAAATGATTGAGCTTGTTCCTAGTAGTTCGCAAATACCTGATCCCTTAAATATCTCAGTGAATCATGGTTAAATAAACAGATTAAATCATAAAATATTTCAACAGCATGTACTTGGTTTTTTGTTCATTTTGTTTTAGTTTTTTATATATATAGTGGCCTTTATCTAATTCATCCACTTGGAAATTAAGAACTGCTGTGCTGTGTATGCTCAGAAAAATTATAGCAGAACAAAATTCTCCTAATGGAATATATCTGCTTCTGAAATTTTGGGTTCCAGTGTGACAAAGGAGTGCTTATTCCCTAAAGAAACATCATCCCCGTGCAGAGAGCTTTTCCCTTTGATCTTGTGTGAGTTGACTAAAGCTTTGTTACAAGTCTCTCTGGAGAGGACTGACACTCAGGTTGCTGACAGAAGAACCCTGCAGATAGCTCGAGGGGATTTCTGCATGACTTCAGCTGCAGCTATGATCAGGTTTTTAAAGTTCTCCTTGAAGACGAGCTGTAACAGTTTGAAAGGCAAACAATTCTGGAAGCTTCTGTGGAAGAGGGGGGGAACCCAAACAAAAAAMCCCAAAAGAAACTCCCAACAGCTAATAACTCAGGGCAATAACAGAGGACAAAAAGTGAAGTATTACAATCAAGCTCTAAGTATACACTGAAAAAATTACCTGGAGCTTTGGTGAAAAATCCTGTAAGGTGAGATTTTACATTGTTAATTGCTTAATSTGAGATAGTACTGTCACTGCAGAAGGAAGAGCATAGCTGTGCTTTCTGTTGAGAAATTTGGAAAGCAAAAACAGAAAAAAGAAGGAATTTGGAAAAGCATTTGTAAAGATTGGTCAGCGCTGTGTACAAATGACAGGTCCTGAGTTGTTAAGTGGGACTCCTTCATGCAAAAAAGGTAGTTCAGTGGTCATCTCTTAAGGAATTTTAAATTCTTTTGAAATGCCTGCTGAAAATGCCAATGTGATTTTCTCCTTTTTTTATTTTTTATTTTACATTTTATATAACTGTCAAATCCATTTAAAATTATCTTATTTTATGGTCTTACCCCAAACTCATCAAATATATGTTCACAGCTTTTTTTTTTGGAAATGACTTCTGAAATGTCTGTTTTCTCTCTCTCCCCCTCTTCCCCCAACTTGTTCATGAATAATACAATAATGTCCTGTATTGGATCATTTATGTTCTCTGAGAGGCTTCATTGTACAATAATGATTCAGGTTATCCATAGGCCCCAGATTATCAATCACAGTACAAATCGCTGTGCTTGAGAAAAGTTATTACCAGCTAAACAAATGAGTTTTATCATCTAAAGCTACTAAACTACTAGAGTACCCTTATGCATGACTAGCCTCGAGTTCTGATTATTAACTTCAGTGTTGGTTAGATGCCTGCCAAGCTAAAATTAACCACAATTTAAGGAGGAAATGCTTAAACCTAGGTCCTAATGTAATGTTAGTTTAGCTGTTGCTAATATAGTTGCATGTCTGAGATTATGCAGATTGATACTAGCTCCGTCTTACAGTCAGTTCTACTCTAGGAAATCCACGTTGTGATCTGAAGAACAGGCACAACTCTATGCATTCCTGCTCTTTTCATGCCAAAATGATTCACAAATGTACACCTTCCGTGGAAAGGAAGGATTTTCCCCTTACAATCTAGTTCCCTTACAATCTAGTTGAAAATCAGGTCTTCTCTTACTGGGCAGTCTCCTGTCCAACCCACCCTAAGTGGGACTATTATTTTTGTTCCCTGTCTGCAGTAACTGCAGAGTGCAGTTGATACTGAAACGGAGATGCTAGCTTTCCTCTGCTTTCAGTTTTGCCATGCAGAAGATCTTCCCTGACTTTACCCAGAATGAAGATGAGCAGAACCTGCTGGGGCCACAAAGAGAAAGAGTTCGGATGGGGGAATTTGAAGGAAAGAGATTGTCAGTAGAGAGGAAAGCCCAGCTGTAAGTAATAGGTGAGGAGGTGATGAATGGAGTGGCTAAGGAAGTTTGAAACTGTGCAGAAACACAAAGACAGGAACAGAAAAGCAGTGATACAAAGGGGGTTTTTATATGGAAATAGAAGTGGGCCTATGCCCAGCATAAAATTTGATTTTCCTGAGCCCAGAACAGAACCAAAGATTCTCAGATTTCTCCATGTCTGTGCTTGTTAGCAAATTGCTGGGAAGTCCAGTGATTGTCCTATGTAACTCTGGTTTTCATCTATGTTAGTGAAAGTATGAGAGATCATTCCGTAGTTGTAGAAAACGGCAGTAGAAAACTGAGGGATTCAAAGATTTCAGCACTGCTTATTGCTTATATCAGTGACTTAGATCAGGCCACATAATGGAATTTCATAAATTCCCCCCCCCCCCCCMAAAAAAAAAAAAAAAAAGTCTGAAAGCAATTTTGCTTATAAATATTTTGGATATATATGTCCTGGTGTCATCCCAGGCATGTTATAATCCTATAAACACTTCAGTTCCCAAGAAAGTACTATTCTACTTTAAAACAAGATGTGAGTTTCTCATAAAGTGCCTGAACTTGTTATTCTGTGCAGTATGTTTTTGTCACAGTGTTACCAAGYTTCTCTTTTGTGAGGAGGAAAACAAAATAAAACTTCTTCAGGGAGATGGGAGCCATCTGCCCTTGTTCCAAAGAACACCAAGGGGATTTCATCACTTTTCTGTTTCTTAACCAATGACAGATTGTGCTAAGTCAGGCACCCAGTAATTTAAGAAATGCCAGTGTTTCTGATTCATAAAGCTTCCTGAAAATTGACTGAGTGAATATCTGCTGGCCCATATTATTTTCGAAAACAAGTTCAGTGGATCTTTCCAAAGCTAACCATATGGATGTTTTAGCTGATCAGATATGAACCAAAAATAAACATTTGAACAGCACATTTTAAAGCACAGTATGCACAAATTAATATGGAAATAATTATTGCTAATTACTAGAGCTGGTAAAGAATGGAATTTTATGTTTTGGAAGAAAATCTGTGTTTTCTGCAGTTTTCAAAACTGACTAAACCCAACGCATTTTACAGAATGAAATAAAATCCAGAATTGCTCCAAATCTTTCAGCTCAACACACAAAAAGAATTCTACTTTGTTTTATACTTTTTTGATTTTCCAATTATATTTATTTTTATATTCATATTTATAAATATTTTTATTTTCAATACAATATTATTTTTATATCCAGTATAATATTTATACTGAAAATTACTTTTTCCATGTTGGAGAATTTAGCCTAGGTGGCTTAGAGGTTTAGCACAAGGATTTTCCCATGCTTCTTCCCCAATTCCTTTTTTGAAAATGAAGCATTGCTGGAATTAACATATCCTACGAAACTTTTTCCTTTTGTCAAAATGGCATAGCCCATTTAAAAGATATTTCATCATAAAACTCCCACAAAGCCCTGGAATTTGCTGATAAGTTTGACTTCTTTTTTCATCTAACCTGGACCTGTTAGCAGATACTTATTTTACAGTGCATAGGAACTGCTTTTTATTATTAGCTGTACTGTATTAATCTCAGTTTCTTTCCTATATTTAAAGGACCGGTATTCAAATACATATACTAAGGAAGGCTGGATGAAACAAAAATTGTTGTCCATTTTGTACGTATCCATGTATCATAGCATATATATTCTGGACAGTGAAATATCACCCATTTTGAAGTCGTGAAGAATTTTGCCATTATCTTTAATGGTACAAAGCTTTCACCCTTGGGATGTTGTTTTAGATTTAGCTAATGTGCAGAAATCTTTATTGTTGCCTCATTTAGCCCAGCTACTATCAGTGAGAACCATATGCATAAGCAGTTCAAAGTTTTAATATTGCAGAGCAAATACCCTAGTAAGTTTGCTTTGCTGTAGGTTCTACTTAAATGATAGTTGGTTGTAAAATAGGATTTCTTTAAAGTATTCAACAAAAATTTAGGAAAATTTWAAAAAAATTGTTTTCTAATATTCCATTTCAGTCTATTGCCCCCTTTTTAAGCTTTTTAATTTTTTTATTTTGCTAAAGCAAATTAAAAATTGACTTCGCTGCATCAGAGCATTTCAGGAAGGAACAGGAATGACATTTGAATCACAATGCAGACAATACATTTTTCAAGTGTTATATGCTGTATATATGTGCAAATTAATTATGGGCAGAAAATTTTAATTCAAATTAAGTTCAGATTTTCAAAATATAAGGTCTGTTTTCAAATGCTTATCCAACCATTAATCAAACAGGCAAACATACATTTACTTGCTTGTAAAAGGATTACAGACAAGTATATTTCAGTATTTGAACCATGTAAAATTGGGGCAGTCAATGGTGTGTTTTAGGTAGTTTTTTGATATAAGCTTTCTCTGTGAATTTTGTATTTCTGCAGTGTTTCCATTGTCTAGTTCTCAGAGCATTTCCCTTACCAAACTATAGTCCTAAGTGTTCCTGGTCAGAGCTGTGTCAAACAATCTGAAAGTGATTTCAGCTTTTGGCTTACAAACCATGACTTAAGAGCAGCAGAAGTAAAGCACAGTAATACTGCAAAATAAATAAGAAAAAGCAGCACAAGCAAAAATGTAGGCAGAAAACATTCTGCATAAGAATTAAGCAGAAAGGCAGACATGAATGAAGAATGCAGGCCTTAACCAAATGACTCTTCAAAAGAATCATCTTACATGCTAGAAAAACATTGTCTAGAAAGACATGGAAGGCAGAGTTGCCCTTCTGGGTCATGGATGGCATGGGAACATTTGAGTCATCACTTGGAAGTTTTTTCCAATAAAGTCATTGCAACTATAGTCCTGTATGCTAAAAACATTTACTGTTGGGTGAAGCATCATGCTGCTATAGTCTTTATAATGCCAGTGGCTTTATAGTAGTTGGGCTACTATACATTTCTCCTCAGTCAAGATGCATTTTCAGTGTTTCAAACTGGGTTATTAAGCCATCATCCTCCCATATAGTTTTTTACTGGTTAGTATATTCTAACAGCAAAGGCTAAGTCTGGTTGGCCGCAAAGTACTATGGAAGATCCAAATGCAACAGGAAAGCTCCATGAACATAAGCAAGTAAAAATATTTTGCTCTTAGGAAGTGCTTTATATCTGTTGATCCCACAGTTTGTATCTAAATGCTCTCATCTCCATCTTGCAGTTGGGTATTTCGGAGAATAAAAGGACAAAGTAATTTGCTCAGCGTCACACAGAAGCCAGGAGAAACTTCCTGGTTTTCTGACTTAAAGCTGAGACCCTACGTCACTAAAGTATGCTATCTTCTGTCTGGTTAAACCCATCATAATTAGGTCCATAAAAGCAATGAATAATGAATAAAGAGTCCAGCGGATAAAAGAGGAAGCCAAAATTTCATACCAAATAGAATGCAAGGTGCAGTGTTTTCACATCTTTTTTCATGTGTTCTTGTTGCTTATGTCTGTCCTTAACATATGTAGCTATAATGAGAAAAGAAATAACTTTAACCTCTCCTATAGAGAAATAACTTTATCCTTCCGTTAGAAGGATAATTGGTATCCACGAACGATGCGTTGTGAAAAGACATAATGGAATTACCACAACAAGGTATTTTCTTCCTAGGTTTCTAGAGTCCCAGATGATAGAGAGGTCAAGTCATTATACATTTAAATTAGATTATTTTCTGGAGTTCTGTAATGAAGTATTAATTTTGAATCAGTAGATATTTCTGTCATTATTTGTAAGTGCAAATATAATCTCATTTAATGTTTTTAAACAGTATAAAAAAAGTGTAATTTTTAGTCTGTCATCCACATAATGCAAAAAAAAATAAAAAATTACTCTGCCTCTTGCCTTGATACTTGTGCCATTTATTCTCCACTTATTTCACTTTAAAAATTCAGAAACCTTTAGAATTTTAAATGAATTAGAAGCATTACGGTAATGGGGTTTTCTGTCTGTCTAAGGCAATCCTCTACTTCCACAGACGTAGCATCATATAATCCTGTTATAAATTTTAAAGGAAACAAAGCTTTTTCTCCTTAACTAATCCTATGGGAATGCACTTCAAGAATGTCTGTGTTAAAACATCTTCCAGTTTTCCAGGCTAAATTTATTCTAGTTAATAAACATTTGTTATTATTCCCACATTTTTTTTTAGCTCACATTTTAGCTGTCTTCCTCCTACTTGTTGAGCCTTCCAGCAGACACCCAGGATTCTTTTGTTCTTCCTTTGTTAGTCTCTCTTTGAGCAAGCTGTCTGTCCTCTTCATCTATACTACACACTTTATTTCTGATAATGCCAGCAGCCTTCCACTTCACTTGTTTCAGTGTAAATTCAAACTGAACATGGATGAATGTCATAGTGGTAGTACACTTAATCACTGCACTTACTCAAAATATTGCAGGTATGTTTGCTTTCTCTGGCAATTCCAGTTGTTCTGTACAATTCAGCTAGAAAACATCTTTTCGGTCTTCACTAGTTTTAATACTAGTCAGGGARCTTCTTACTGGAATGTTTGTCTACAGAAGTGTAAAGTAATTGGAGTTTCTTAAGACTGTTTTGAGATACTTGCTTACAAATATATTTGAAAACAAGTGAAAGACACAGCTGCATCTTAAACACATGCAAGGTTAGGTTTCCAGTATTTAAGTTCATTGTTTCATTCCTAAAAATTCTACTACCAGGGTTCAAGTTAGAAAACAAGCATTCATATTTTAAGTGAGAGCTCAGATGGAAGTGAAAGCCAAGTGAAATCCTTTCTTTTTCATGCACCATCACCATCCATAAATATTCTGTAAGCTCAGTTAGACCCTAAGCTCTGCCTGTAGAAATTCATTCTGCAGTGAGGTGGCATAACTATAATTGAGGACAGAAATGACTCTGCGATTTGTAATCCAGTTCAGGTCCTCAGTGGGTATAATTCATCAGATATTACCAATTTCAGTGGAGCTGTTCTTATTTATTCTTAGTACCTGCCACACCGTTCATAAGCCTGCCAATACGTGTTGAGAAAAAAGAAAACTTAGCTCACTTTCTCATGGGCTCTTAAGGCTAATGCAATTAAAAAATGTATTGTTTTGCCATTCAAGTAAAGAAATGAGACTTGGAATACAAAGCAGAGGGTGGAAGAGCTGCGTAGGATGGCGACATTTGAACAAGATCATTTGTTCTAGTGCTTCTGTATTTGTAAATTATGATGTATTATAATCTAAAGTAGATGGCTGAAGTTATGACTGTAGGATGAATTCTGCACTGCTGTTGTCAGAGTAATTATTTATCTGCCAACAAGATGCTGTAACATAGGATATCAACCACAGTTACTGTGTGGAATAGCTGCCATTTCTATTCTTAATTTTTGTATATTTTGTGTAACCACTAATTCTGTTGTCCGTCCACCTGGCTGAATTTTTGTCCTATTGGTTTAGCACAGCTGCATCGCACAGAGCACAGACAATCTTGCACTTCAGATACTCTATATATTCGAAAGAGTACATGCTGCAAAGAGATTATCCCATGAAAATAGATTTATGACTCCATAGAACAAATTCAAAGAGTAGAGTTGTTGGATGATAGCAGTTTGTACAACCTGTATTATAAAAGCACAGCCAGAGCCACTGTATGCTAATTTGATACCAGGGCACCCTTTCTTCCCTGTGAGCRTGTCTCCCTCCTTAGGTTTCCATTCAGTTGACAAGAGGTCCCTCACAGCCATGCTGCCTCCTTTCTYCTATGTCACTGTGAGCCTGAATCCTTTGTTCCTGGGCGGCAGCAGGAACCATCTGTAAAATCCAGAAGATTTTTTTTTTTTCTGTAGCCTGTATGCCTTAAGTGGGCACTCAGAGTAGATGCCCTGCTTGCCCTGGCCTTTGCATGGTTCTGCTGAATCTTTTGCATCGGTCTAGTATGCTCAAAACATTTTAGGGTGCAATATTTTTTCTCAGATTATAACATCCCTTGTCAAACAATGAAGAACAAAGTTTAATCTCCMTTTGATGTTGTTTCTTAGAATACTTAGTAATATTATGAGTGAAAAGATCTATTAAGGGAAAATATTCCAGTAATCTGTGGGAAAGAGCTAAATCAGAGTCTGACCTTAAGCACGTTGTAACARAAGAACAGGCTATAAAGCTAAGCAAATGCCGGCTCGGAATGACTGCAGTCTCTGATACCTGTGCATGAAAGGATGATTGATCTTCTATTGTCAAAAGAGAATACATTGGGAAGGCCTATATAAAAAAGTCATAGGCGGCAAGAAGCAGGAACACAAGCAACGCTGGAATAGCTGCTCAATCCATAACAATGCTGCATATTTAAGGTAATTGCCTGAGTTGGAAGAGCGGGATTATAACTAAGAAACAAAGCAAGATATAACGACAGGGAAAGTAAGCCCATCTGAAATGTAGGATGAGATATGTTTGGGGAGAGTGCTGAGAAAAAAAGGCACAAAAATCAAAGACAAATGCAATAGATATGCTGCCTGCAGGTTTTGCACCCAGCAGAATGGAATGAGTGATTAATGGCTTGAAGCTGGGTAGATAGCAAGGATAGGCAGCAGGAACCTGAGAGGGAGGACCTCTCCACTGGAAAAACAATGAAAGAGAACTCTTGAGAGAAGTCTTTCAGGTATTTTCCTAGAGACTCAGCTTTTCTCTGAAATGAGGTGCATTGTTGCTGCTGTAGACTTCAGTAGTCATAGAATAAAAATCTGCCATGCTGATGTTCATTATGAAAAAAGTGGGAGTTTACCCTATAAAGATATAAAATGCTGGCAATTAATGTACTCTCACATGGGATGAAAACGTTTGTGGACAAGTATAGGAGGACCTGAACCTTAATTTGGATTTAAGTGGAATTTATGTATTTATTTTTAGAATCTTATTTCCTGAGTTCAAACTTATTTTTAATTGCAAAAAGAAATTAAAACCTTGAACTAAAACTGATAGTCTGATGAAAATTTCAAATTACTTTTTTCTCCTTGTATTGAAGTCTGGAGAGAAAAAGAATTGGAGAAAATTTGAAAACAGTGCAAAAGTATCTGCAGCAATAAAAAATTACTGAAATCAGAGAATAAATAATCACAAAGTATGAARACAAGCAATTGCACATTGCTTTTGCTTTTTAGATAAAGCCATGATATGTTTAGGATTATAGGTCTTGAAATTGATAAATAAGAAACAGCTGTCAGTAGGTCAAACAGCATCCAAACCAACACATTCTTAGCACAGAATCTTCCAAAAACCACACTGCATGACAATGCTTCTTTAAAAGATACAGTAAGCTCCATACGTTCCCTTGAAATATGCTCCAGCAATGAAAAATCATACTGAAATTATGTATATAATTAAATTTTTTATCTAGGCATCATAATTTAGCAAATGAGGCTTAGAAATATCATCAGAAAGGGAAAACAGTCAAAGTTCAAGTCTCATAATAATTTTTTCAGTTCTCAATTAACATTAGCATTTGCTTTTCCCTCACTTAGCTCTTTTGTGTTTATTCAGTTTATTCTTTGGAATATTAGATTCTTTGATATCATTGCTGATAGTTATGAAATTTGTTTCTTGCTGTTCTAAAACATAACTGAATCTTTTGGGTTTATTTTAAATATAGCTTGCTTTATTTTTAGAGGATTCACAGTCTTAAAGTCTAAGTCTATCTCTGCATTGAAAAAATCAGATTGTGTTACTTGACACATTTAGGCGATATAAAAAGAAAAATCTGGATCTGAAATACTTTGAAATGAAAGCTTCTGGATGCATACACGTCAGTTACACTGGATTCCAAGATCTGAGCTTCATGTGGTCTTAATGCCTAACAGCTATTCCTGAGTCTCCGTAATTATGACTAAGCAATCAAATGACTATGCACTATGCATGGAAAACAGGTTATTACATGCGTGTTAAAGGAATAGAAAGGCATCTGTAGAACAGTGCCTCACAATAGTAATTGAGATATTTGCTAGTAAAATTTTACCTTCCCAAGGGCTATTGCAAGAGTCAGGTGGGCTTCTACTTTTCATCAAGTCCAAGGAAATGAGTTGATCACTTCCTGGAAAGGTTCATCACACATGTCATTAATACTTCCTTTCCCCTGAGGGGGGAAATCAAACATAAATAATTTCTCCTGTTAAATATTTTTCCCTTATCATTCAAATCCCTTCAAATTGCTAGACAGTAAAAGCTCTGTTTTTTTCACAGGAACAGGTACAATATGGACAGCTGCAGTGTAAGATTTTGTGAGAACCTTTGCTGAGGTTCTCAACAAAGACTAATTTTAGAGGAGATCAAATAGGCTCCTAATTAAACATGCTGAAATTCACTAAGGACTCTGGCCTATATTGCTCTTTGAAGCAAACTCAGAGTACCCTTTCATAGATTTTGTTAAAGTTGAATAAGTAAAAATAAGCTAAAGCAAGCATAGTATAAAAGGAAACTATTTTTGGTGCTTCTTGCCGAAGTGAGATTAAATTATACAGTTACCAAATCAAAGTAGGAGTATATCCATATAGCAGTGAGTTAGTGTTAATACTGCATTATAATCAGAGCATGATGTTAGTCAAGGCACCAGATGAATACAATCAATTTTCAAACTTTTATATAGAAGGGGAAGATAACATTCCATTTACTTTTAAACAAAACAAAAGAATTTGATTGGAAGCCGTGTTTCCAAATTATTACCTAATATCTCAAGGCAGAGACAAATGGTCACGCTAATCCACCTCAACAATTCAGCTGTGGAATCTGTCCACACACGTGCTCTTAGCTCTCAGAAAACAGGGAAGGAAACACACCTTAAGGTAAACTGATAATGTCAGTTTGAACAGTGATTTTTAAATTAATCCTAAACTGCATCGCTTCATGCAGTCCATTCAGCACCAAGATCTCACCAGCTATTACAATACACATATACACCTATGATTCATGAAAGGAGAACTTTCTTAGCATAAAACTGGCTCTTCCCATATGTAAAGAGACTACTTCAGAATATACCAGTTAGGATATTGAATCTTACTGAAAAAGATTAAAACTCATGTAGTCAAGTCAGCAGCAATAAAAATATATGATCCTACTGGAGAAATCTGCCAAACAGTACCACATCCAAATATAGAAGAACATGTAAGTTATTACACTTTCATACCAAATATGATGCAAATTGCGGTGTTTTCATCCCTTTTTTCATGTGTTCTTGTTGCTTATGTCTGTCCTTCCCATATGTGGCTATAAATGAGAAAAGAAATAACTTTAACCTTTCCTGTTAGAAGATGTAGAATAGTAAGTTTCAGGGAAATAATTAGTCACAAAGATAGCTATGATAAAGGCAAATATGATACAAGAACGGACAGAGTTAAGACATTTCCAGGAATGTCGGTGCTTTTTATAAAAGCTCAACATTAAACATGAAGAGCTTGAGGATAACATTGGCACAAGAACAAATGTCTATTACCTGGCCACAAATAACTTCAGCCTGCAGATGAAAAAATGTAACATGTGACAGCGAGTTATGGCAGAAAAATATCCTTGAACCTTGCCGGAAAAGTAATCAAAAGCTTGATGTTTCCAGGGTTTTTGACTTTTATTCTTTCCATGATAGGTGTTAAACCTAGAGAGCAGAAGCAGTGGTTTCTTAGTGAAGTTTTGTTTGCTGAAAGAACTTGTTTGCATAGTTGTTATCTTAGCTTTTAACAAACGTTGAACAAACTGAGGGGGCAACACTGCTTGGTCTCCAATAATATACCTCAATCACACCAAAATAAGGCAAAGTTTATGCTGACATCATCATACAAAAAATCTACTTTATCATTTTTTTCAAAATGATGCTGTGCCCTGAAATTCCCAGATGATCAGAAAGGAAAGAGCAGTGCCTACTTCTGAGCCTGAGTCAGAAGGTTAGAGCATTAGCCTTCATTTCTCATASCAATGCAAGTGCCAAGCTGTACAAAGACCTAGTACAAAGCCAGCTGGCACGAGACRCTTCTTGACCAGCAGACCTGAGCTGGGAATTAGAGGAGTCAGTTCCAGAAAAACGCAAAGTACTTGATTTTAAAGGAACTTTATTGAAAATGAATTACAAACCAAATGGTGTGCTATAAATATTTCATGAAAGATATACATAAGTAGTATAATTTTATGTTCCATTAAGAAAGAAAAGATACTTACTGCTGAAATCCTAATAAACCTTACGACGTGAAGAAATACTAAAATGTGGCACAGGCTATTAGGGCTAAATTATCCTTGTGCTTTAGATGTTTGATTGAGAGGGAACACATGTCTYTGTGTATCTTTTCTGAAGGTAGGTTCTTCAGCAAAAATGTGAGTGTTCCTGTTATTTATTACGTAGTCACTAGCATAAAGCTGTCATTTTACAAATACGTTAAGTGGATGCACTTAATTTACCATCCTTTTTCGAAGGAGAGGAATCTACTCTTTAACCTTGTTTATATTCTATGGTTATGTAAAACAGTCTGATCATGTCTTGTTACTGGTTCTAGCTGTGTCACTTCTTAAATATCACCATTTTGCTAGATTCTTCTGTGCTTGACTTCTCTTTTTGACCTGACTAAAGCTGAAAACCTTAGCTTATGAAGCTCTCTGCAAAAAGATCTGCTTTCTTCCTTTCTGTTTCCTACTAACTCTCTACAGTAGGAGAAGTCATCTTGTTCTCTTCTTACAGCAAGATACAGAACACAGTTTTGGTCTGTCACTAGGGCTCCTAGTTGCTGCTGAAAGTCTRCACACTCAATCCTGTTCTTATCAGCTAGCTCTGGGATAGTTTGGCCGTATTTTTCTTTCTAGCAAATCAACCTGCATATTTATCACTGATAATGATACTACTAATCATGAAGCCACAATGTCTGTCTTTGTTGGAGAAAATACAAAGAATGCTTGAAAGTTTTGAAGTCATRCTATTAGTCAGAAATATATTATTGGCTCTATTTTTTTGGCTAAAGAACTAAAGATATTTTGAAAATATGACAAACTTTCCCTGGAGAGATGAAAGTTGGTATCAAGTGGAAAATTTTTAATTGCAAAATTAAAAGTAAAAGCCCATAAAATGTATTAACTAAAACACTTGTGAATAAAATGCTTTGGTTTTTTTTGACAAAAGAACACTTTCAACACAATTTCAGAATTCCAAAATAAAAATGCAATTTTGGGTACTGATAGTGAATAAGCAAGCCTTTTAACATAATGGACAACTGGTGCAAGATACCTYTTCTGGTAATTTTCATATTTTAAGATAGTAATTTTAAAAAATGTGGGCTCTCACAAAAATAATTTTCAGTCTTAACATACCTGCTATCTGGAAGAATTAAAAGAAATAATAATAAATCTAACCATTTCYATGATAATTTCCTTCCACTTCAGAATCTGACTCTGTTTAGTCACTAAAGTTTTTTTAACTGACTTTATTTAGTATTCAAGGTTGACTGCAGTGAACAATTTTCCTTGAATCCATCTTCTTCACTCTGTGTGAAAAGGCTCATAATACTGTTCAGTCCCCTTGAAGGAAAATGCTTATTGACAACTATTTGAAAGAAATGAAAAATACCAGATATGGCATTTTAAAATTTCCAGTATTTGTCTAGAACAGGCTTTCTGGTGTTTATATGGTGGGCAGATACTGTTTCCAGAATAGTATAACAGTAGGATAGGTATACTTAAAGAACAGCCATTGCAGGAAGAAGCACAAGAATTTATCTAGGTAGTGGCTCAAGTAAATAAATTGTGCAAAGAATTTTATATATCTATAGTGGTGTTTGAACTTGATATTTCAGATGTTATGTAGATAGAATACCGTATGACAGGTGGACTAGAAAATCAGTACGAACAAGGCATTTTCTTAAATCTCCCACCAGAAATATCAGGGCTGTTCTCCATGCACGTGAACAGATAGAGAAAGACTGGGAGAAATTGGCCAACAAAAGATCTTTATATTCCAGCCATTCTATTCTGGCCAGCATTAACTCAGGCTACTGCTGCACTTGAACATCAAATAGATGTTCTGCTTATGTCTGTGTATCACTTGCTTCTTAGAAATGATACTCTAAAAACTAACCAACCAAAGCTCTGAGAAAGACGAGAAGGGAACTGGAGAAAACAACTGGCAGCATGTTTTGGTGGGAGATATGTCAAACAGTACCACATCCAAATATAGAAGAACAGGTAAGTTATTACACAGATGACGAGTGCTGACTACAGATGTCCTACAAGCACAGTGTTATGGTGATGATGTGGGACTTGTTTGTTAGCACTCTTTGGTCATACTATGGTATAAAAATAAAATAAAAAATCTTATTCTAAAAATTAAGGAATCAGAGAATTATGGAGATAAGAAAGACCATGTGTTTATCTTGTGCACCACCATGGCAACACAGGGTTGCTCCCTTTTACGCACCTGTCTGTATTCTTTCTTATCTAAATAGTTATGTAGCAGTCATCTGAGTTTCCCATATTGCTTTGGAGGAAACCATTCTATTCTAAGAAGAGTAAAAACTATTCTGATTTTTGTCATGGTCTCTGTTTTGGTAAGTCACTTATATTGATCCCATTGTCATAGCAAGTACTTCCGCATATTCCTCTGAATTATATTTTTCTCTTTGGTTCACGAATCATAAGTGTATGTGTGTATTGTAATAGCCTATGAGGTCTTGGTGCTGAATGGACTGCGTGAAGCTATGAGGCTTGGGATGAATTTAAAAATCACTATTCAAAGTTTATTGGAACGTTCAGCTGCTGTTTTTATTGCGCAGGAAAGACAGCAAGGCAGACAGGTATCTGCATTGCTCTTTCTGTTTAGTGCTGTAGATGACTATATAACATAAACTCATTTAAAATTGCCTTTACCCTATTGTAAAGCTATGTGGGTGGTCACTCAGGTTTTAATAGATAGGGAGCTGGGGTTGTTTAGCCTGGAGAAGAGGAGACTGAGGGGAGACCTTATCGCTCTCTACAACTACCTGAAAGGAGGCCGTAGAGAGGCGGGTGTCGGTCTCTTCTCCCAAGTAACAAGTGATAGGACGAGAGGAAATGGCCTCAAGTTGCGCCAGGGCAGGTTTAGATTGGGTATTAGGAAAAATTTCTTCATCGAAAGGGTAGTTAAGCATTGGAACAGACTGCCCAGGGAAGTGGTGGAATCACCATCCCCGGAGGCGTTCAAAAAATGTGTAGATGTGGTGCTTCGGGACATGGTTTATTGGGCATGGTGGTGTTGGGTTGACGGTTGGACTTGATGATCTTAGAGGTCTTTTCCAACCGTAATGATTCTATGATTCTACTTACCACTATTAATATAATGCTAATAATGCCATCTGGCATGAATAAATTTCTTAATTGAAATTTTCATCTCAACCCCACTATAGTTAATAGTAGTTGCAGGACACTCACTCATTTATGTGACAAATAGAGATTGTAGGAACATAGTTTTAAGATTCCTACCTTTGCCAACTGTAGCCTCAATTTCTAAGGTGTAAAATCTCTATTAAAGTGATGTAAAATGGGGTGCTTAGTCAAAGATCCAGATGAATTGCTGGTCCAAAATGCATTAAAACCTAAAGTCTATCCCTCATTATGTATCTCTAAAGCAGAAAATAATTTTAATGTAACACACTGGAAAGAAAGGTAGACATTTTTCAAAATGCACAGGCTTTATTGTGAACCTGTAGAACAATTGCAAAACTAGTGTTCTTATCTGAAAAGAAAAGACAATTACAAAATTGGTTCCAAATAAAGTAGGATCATATATTTTTATTGCTGCTGACTTGACTACATGGGTTCTAATCTTTTTCAGTAATATTCAGTATTCTAACTGGTGTATTCTGAAGTAGTCTCTTTACATATGGGAAGAGTTAGTTTTGTGATAAGAAAGTTCTCTTTTCACAGTATGAAATAAAGTAGCATTGGGGTTTATGGTGTATTAGAATAATCTCCCTCTTGCATTTCAATATTTTTGAAGCATTTGGATTAAAGAAAGTAGAATCAAGAAGAGAATGTTTAATCCAAAAGAAAAGTGTGAGATGCAAAGAAAGGTCAAACGAAATTGTTTAGCAGTTACTTGTTGTTTAACGAAGCAGAATATCTGAGATTTAAGAGAAAATCTTCAAAGATCTACAGGCTTCTGCGCTTTCCTGAAGAGAGAGGAGCAAATTAATACATCATTATTATAGTGCTTGAATCTTTGTATTAGAAGAGGACCCATTGCTCTGCTTGTTGTGCAAGGCATTACAAAACAAAGTTTGTGGTCTATAGAGCCATAAGAAGTCATGGAGTAGGGAGGACTGCACACAAAATGGTTTGCCTGGATTCACTTAATAAGGCAGTCACCCATCCAGGGGTTTCTACTACAGCTTAAATGTGAGTTAATGCACAGGAATTGGGACAGAAGGAAAATGTAGCTACCTTTCCTGCTCTTACTACGCTAAGCTCCTTTGGAGTGGAAGCATGGCATGTAAGAGCAGCTGTGTATGGGACATACTGCAGTGGACGGAAGATGAATTTCACACCAAGGTTTGCAGTAACCTTGAATACTGAAGATATCATTACTGAAGCTGTTGTGTGCCATATTTTACATATCCATGTGTGGGTAATCGTGATGAGGATCCATAGATCTAAGCAAAACAAAGCAGCACAGCTAGGAATATGGTATAAATACTGGGTTTTGGCATCTGGGATAGGATTCAGCTCATTCTGTATTAAAGGGATTGACCTTTCCTAAATGTCAGTGCCTAAAATTTAGAAGTTTTTAACTGATTTACATGTCTAGGTTCTTGTAACAGTCAGTAAAAATTGAATCAGTTCACTCAGTGGAGTTAAGACAGTTTCCAGGCTAACCAGAGGTACAAGCTTATTTTCAGGGGATGATGAATCACCCACTAAACTCCACTGATGGGAGACTAGACTCCTCTGTTGCCAAAATGCAGTTAGGTAAGCTGAATCTCATCCTTGGAGTCCATATTATGAGCAGTCTCTCAAATCTTGCTACTTCTTGCACATTCATGTAGGTCCTTGAATAAACTGCCTGAGCTGCACAACATGAAATAGGGACAGAGCAGTAAACTGCAGCTTTTGGTTGCTGTCTTTCATGACAGTCAGTAGAGAATCTAAATTACAGTTACTATGCCCTTTCTTAAAAAAAGACTTACTGAAGTCTAGACCTGGGGTCTTTTCAGCAAGAACTCCTACTGAGGTATACAGGCATTTTGATTAACTAGGTACTGCACTCTTACAAGGGGAGATATCTGAGACTACCTGCAGCCAGCAAGAATATCCAGTTACTATTGAGAAAAAGGACTATAGAAAAGTATAGAAAAATAAAATCACTAAATTATTTACCTTTGTTATTTTCACAGATTTAATCACTTAGGGAACTCTGAATGGAAGTGTTGAGCTGTATATTTATATATGGATTAACAGCTTAATAGTGTGTATTCAAGATCCTGCAGACACTAGCTCCACAGGGTTATAAAAAGGAGACAATCAAGAACTGATGAACTTTTGCATTACAGAAACATTGTCCTTGGAATTTTTCCCAAGGATTTATTTCAAGGTACTGAAGGCAATGTTAGAGAAAATTAATTTCCACTGAGTCATGATGACACGATTATAATTTTGATCCTGAAAAAGAGAGACCTGAATGATATCAGGAATTTGCACAAGGCATTTCTCTGCTCTCCATAAAATAAGTAATTTGACTTGGAGATCTGGCAAAGCCTAAGAAAGCAGTAATTTGCTGAACATTTCTTTTTGCCCTATTACATTTTAACTTCTGAGGTTTTGTTTTAATATAAGGGTTTCTACAACACTATACATTTATTGTTTTGATAATTATTTGATTATGTCAGATCAAGAGAAATGACTCCTTATTACATTTGTAATACAATACTCTTCAGAATGTGTGTTTAAAGGGAAGCTTATATTGAACTGAAATACATTTAATAGCAATGTTTGAGCAACTGGGAAATTACATCGCTGGCCATGTTGGGATAATTAATAGATTGATATTTTCATGGTTGTTTTTAAAATGTTAATGAATTTTGAAAGATTTTATTTTCTAGGACACTAATACCTGAATGGTTTAGATGTACAATCTGACAGACATAGGCGATTTTTCTATGGTGCAGAAAGAATAGAAGCAGTACCAGCAATATCTATAACCCATTAAGCCTTCAATAAAATAGAAAGACCTGTCTAAGTCATGGTATATAAAAGAAGCGAAGAAGGACGTTAGTAACTATTTGTGATTTGAAGTTATAACGTTACAACTATTTTGAATATCAAAAACAAAGTCTGAGTAACCAATATTTGGCTGCGTGACTTAGGGCACGTTCTCGGCAGGTTTATTTTAATTAATGTTTAAAACTCTGGAAACAGATCAACATAAGTTGCTTCTCAGGAGCTAAACTGAAGGTACTTTCTGTGCTACGTCTCAGGGTCCTGCTGCCTGGTTTTCTAGATGGCGGAAATGTTCAGTGGGTGCAGCAGATTTCATTTTGTCTGTGTAGCCAGTCTCCTTCCTTTTCTGCAGTCCAAGGTGCATGTGGAAGAGAGGGGTTGGTCTGTAGCTGTGTCTCACCTTGGCATGAGCCAGAGTGTGGCCAGTATTCTGCCTCAGAGTTACTGAGATTAGTTGTAACTATGGATAGCTAGGAAGAAAATGTTATCAAGAAACCAGATAACATTCTATCTTTCTAGCAATTCAGCTGTATCTATTGTTAGTATTAACAATCAACAATTATGAGTAATAGAACTGAAGAACCATGTAAATATTTTCATTGGACAGTTACAGCACATGTAACTAGGATGGTAAAGGATGTTGAGACAGTCCTACATTTCCTAGCAGAATGGTTTTCAAGCCTGAAGCAGCCTTAGAAGAAAGCTACATACAGGGAATGCTTAGAAATGTGAAGCAGTCACAGAACTCTCCTGGTGTTTCAAGCACATTTGAACAATCAACAATGAACACTGCAGTCAAGCACCAAACATTCACACTTGGTGCCCTGTGGTAACTCATTTTATCCAAAGGAGAAGAATAGAATACTGTTACAACTCTTCTTCTCTTTTGTTGATGAG
The DNA here is from genome assembly GCA_030449065.1 of Oceanodroma leucorhoa. Classification (NCBI taxonomy): domain Eukaryota; kingdom Metazoa; phylum Chordata; class Aves; order Procellariiformes; genus Oceanodroma; species Oceanodroma leucorhoa. The sequence continues at coordinate 14,800,132 of JASVER010000010.1, forward strand.
TACACAAAAATTGGAGTCCGAAAGCATGTTATAAAACACCTATGCAAATAGCTTAAGTCAATATTTGCAACTATGGGAGTCCAATTTTTGCGACTCAGATCTGTATTTTAGCTTCTCAACTGGATGACCTGATTTTGAGAGGTGCTGTGCATCCACAAGTCTGACATCAATTTCAGTAGGATCATCAGGAACTGACTGTGATTCCAAATCAAACTGGCTGATTAGGCATCTACTCAGAGAGATGCCTAATTTTAAAGAAATGCATATTTGAAAATACTTGTACAAATGTATTTTTAGGTCTGTTTCCTCTTTACAAGACTTATGTGAGGTTTCACTATTCAATTTTTCTATTYCCATTCACCTCGTTACCTTTTGGATCATGTCCCCAGTCCACTTCCTTTTGGCTAGTTCTTGTGAGTATCAGTGTAATCAGTGGATATTTACAGCCTTAAATCTCTTTTGAACAAAATCCTACACCTATGGCACATAATACAATGTTTTTTTATAATGAGCAAACATTTAACATGCACTGAGATCAGAGTCTCAAACTATATCATACAKTTTTCACTCAAACTCAAATATAACAACTACAATACTACTGCCTTAACAACTCCCTGACTCATAGGGTACCTGACCTAAAGCGCAGGTACGTTCCACTCTGAACCATGCCTGAGTGTGGCCCAGTCATTGCTACCCAAATTTCTAACGGCAATGTCGGAATTTCAGAGGACATACACAAAGATGAATTGTTATATGAGAAACAAGTTTCCCAGGTGCCATTTTAAACTGGAGGCTCCTTCACTGACTTACCAAGGATGGGTCTGCATCACGAGGCACGTCTTCTGATACTAACTTTATCAGAGTATCCAGCCCAGAATTCTGGACCCCATTAATTTTGGAGCCATAAAGACCTTCCCAAAGGACCCCTGTTGAAGTGAGTAGTTGAAGGATGAAAAGGACACAGTGTGGGTCTAGGTATTATTTTATTGCTGATTCTTTTCTCATATGTACAGTCCTAGATTGTGTCTTAGATTGAAACCCTAATTAATTTTAATTACTGAAAGGAGTAGAGATCAGTATCTGCCAGTTTATCCTTCTATTATAGGATTACCCAACTGCTGTGCAAGTTATTTAGAGGTAGCACTGGGAGGAGCCTGACCCAAATTAATTCACATAAGAAGAGGCCTTAACTAAATTGTGCCAAAACGGTATGAGGAATAAGTAAGAGAGATAAGGTGACAAAGCTGAAAATAATCATCTTTACTGCAGTGGGATGAGCAGCTTTAAACAATTTGAAGTTTGTATATTGAAAAGCATTAATAAAGACAGAATGTTTGGAAGAAGTCCCTATGGAGTTTGCAGCCTGTGTATTTAGTTAGGTTTTTTACCCCTCTCTTTTTCTTTTAGAAAATACATGCTGTCTGGATAAAAATGCCAGCCCCCCAGATCTGTAGCCAACTTTAGCATTATTCTATGAATTAGTCTCCTAACATCTAAATTTGCTTCTTTATATTTTATTTTTCTGTTGTGGAATGGAATACTAAATATGCTAAATCTTCACTTAAATTATTTTTTTATATAACTCACCATAAATCTGTGGAAAATACCCTTCAGTACAGTAAACTGTGCTTAAGAATTATTTGTCAGGAGATATTTTGATTCAAGGCAGGAACTCCAGTAATGATACCTTACTTTGAATGTGTTTTTCTCAAATAGGTTTCTTCTGTAACTATATCTCAGGCTCTTAAAGATCAGGTAAACTTGAATAAATTATTTTTCAAGAAATTTCAAAGAAGATATTAARCTACTTTGGTTTTAAATAAAATAGTGGAACAGCTTAATTAGATGCCAAAAGAATGAGAAAAATAAACAGCTAGAATTGGAAAATTCCAAACTTACAGATTGTACAGCAATTTTGTCTTACCTATACTGGGCTTTTTTTTTCTTTCCCCTATTACTTTAATTAAGGGCAAATTAAAGGACTCCAGTCCTTTCTGATTAGCACCTACCCATGCACATACTCCCATTGAGATCAATCTAACTACTGATGTAAGAATAAGTTCTTAACATTGCAAAAGTTGCACAAAGCCTTAACAGCACCTTGTTAAACAACATAGATGAGACTTATTTAGATCTGTTGTTTTAAAGGTATTGGAGGGCTTGACAACTAATATCCCACTGACTTCCAGTGACAATTAGGTTCCTATTGCCTTTAGAAATCATCCCAGACTAAACAGATGTTATAAATAAGCAGTTACTTCATGAATTTAAATTCATTTTGAGAAAAAAACCTTAACCTAATTTCCTGAGTTAAAACAGAATCGTTCAATGGTATTATGACATTTTGCATTTACTTCCTCCTTTGTATTTGTAAATAAAAATAATTAAGAGTAGTTCCCAAGCATATTAACAAGATCAACTTTTAATTGTAGTGAAAAGAGTATTGAGGTTAGGCCATCAGGCTTTTGGAGACATATTTGGGAAAAGTAGACTGTAACGTGGGATATACTGACTCCCTCCCCCAGAGCACCAGCACTGCAATACCATAATTTAAATTTTCCTTTTCTTAAATTTATGGTGAATATACTAGAGGCCCAAAGGTACACAGTTCTGTTTCTCCATATGCTCAGATGGTATAAATACATACACAAAAAATGAACTTAGCGTTCTCTCAAATTAACATACACATATGATTGCAGTGATTCTGTCAGCTGGTTGAGTTGTCAGTTTCCCAGTATAGGCTGGATATTTATGGGGAGGATGAAAATGCTTAATTGCTCCAAAACTTTGAAACTAGCGATGGACCATTGCTTTCGGTCATCACGTGTCCACTCTATGAAGTTTCTACTGTGAGGTCTTTGATAATAGAAGAGGAAAGTAATATCTTGATGGGGTCCAAAAAGAGCTATTCTTATCAGATCCTTCTCATTCTTGATGATCTCCAGGTGGGTACTTATAATTGGCATGTGGGGTGTCTATGTGTATACCAAGTCGAACAGAGAGTGCTCAGTGTAATTAAATTGTAAATTCCTGACTGTAAGTCAGGAACAATGTGATTACGTGATAATAGCCACGAAGCTGCATGGACATGAACCTGACTGCATTTAAATACAGTTGCTATAGCGGGCAACTACAGCAATAAAGAAAAAGGAGAGAAAAAGAGGAGGAAGACAGAAGTTTACAACTGTTTCAGGCTGCCAATTTGTCATCTGGACCTTCATCACTTACAAAGTGTAATTTTATCAAAAGGCTATTGTGCTTTATCAGCAGATCCTTTTAATCATAAATGCTTGTTTAACAGCAAGAATGTAATTTCTTGTGAATTTTGSGTGTGGACGGAGGAGGTTACAAATGTTTCCCAAAAGTGGTGGGAGAGTAAAAAAATGATCCTATTTGTGAATTTTGATACTCAAGAATTTTAACATTTGTTGTAAGGGTAATACTTCAATATTTAAAGACAACACTGAACATCATCTCTGTCATTTCAGTGTTAAAAAAGGACTTGAGGAATTCTTTAGAAATGTATTGATTTAGTTCTTGCAAACTTATTTCTGAAGACTGTAGCAGCATAGTTACCATTTTTACTTAAGCAATTTCAAAGTAAAACTCCCATTTAGATGAGCACAGAAGTATGTTTGCACAGATACATTAAATCCAGCATAGCAATGTGCACCACATTAAGCAAAGATTCCTTGTTATCTTAGAAATCAGTAGGACTAGCTAGCTCTTTTTGAAAAAACTAGGAACATGAATGCTAAAGAACTTAGCAAAATCTGTGGAGGCATATCAGTAAAATATGTGTATTTTTCAAAGTCTTCAAATACTTCTTCCAAACAGTTCCTAGATTTTGCTTTTTTTAAAAAAAAGTGCTTTTGTCCTTGTAATCAAACTTCTTCTGTGAATTCAATGCAATTTTTGACACAGTTGAAACACAACAAAATTGGGTAAGAAACAGCTTTCATAATGGAATCATGTCACAAACGTAATGAACGAGTACAGGAAAAATTGGTATGTATGTATTACTATAAGCAAACAATGCTGTAGGAGGGAAGGAATAAGCAATTTTTCCCAGACAACCTAGATAATCCATTTATACTATCTACTTAGAAACATTTGTTTTCTGTTGCCTATAAAATTATTCTTTCTTGATGTAATATGCATCAACATTGACACCCAGTGGCCAGAGAGACTTAACTCATGTTACTCACAACTCACTTTCTGTGTCTAGTTTTAACATATTAAAACCCTGAATTTAATCTAATATCTATATAATTATGCTTACATGCATACAGGCACACAGGTCTAGGCAGCAAGAGATTTTCCACTTAAAATATGGGTTTTAACAAATTGAGATATTTTCAGTAGCACAAAACAGCATTTGGACATCCATCTTCTTCTGACATTCAATAGGAATTAGCCCTTGGGCTGACATTTATGCTAGTGAAAATCTTCTCTTATACACTGTCCTTGTCTGGCTGCAATAAGTAAAGAAACATGTTCATACCAGTGAAACAGAATTACTTCCTACTAAAACTTAAAAGTCCAGAAAAACTGCAAGTGCCATGTCAAAAGCACAAAATCAAAGTATATTTATCTCCTTATTTTACACAGTTCTCCTGTCAGCACGTATAGGGTTGATGTGAATAATAGTCTCCTAAGATTTTTGTTCTTTAAGCCAACATTATTGAATGAAAACTGTAGACAGATACATCTGCAAGAAGTGCAGTAAATGCTGTAAAACAGAGGAAGAATTTAAGGACTGAGAAGACAAAAATAGAATAATAGCACTTTACACAGATGTGATAGAAGTCATCAGGCAGTGAAAGAGAACAAAGTTCTCTCCCTTTGTGAGAACACTGGAATATGAACAAGAGTTGTGGCCACTGCAATGGCAAGAAAATAGATTGGGTTTTTTTTGGAAAAAAAAAAAAAAAGCAAACAACAAACCAACCCAACCTTTTGTGTTTCCCTAAATTGTGGACCAGATTGTACACTCTTCTCATGCCACTTACTTCAAAGGGCATATTTTCCTAGATGACTAGTGTACTCTACAGATAATATTCAGAGCATAAAGCAAGCTAGCCTGTAGGAACAATATTTGGTTCACAAGCCAGAGGCTAAGTACTTTAGATCTCAGGGCAATTAAGTACAAAATAACGACTTTATGAAGAGATTTGAAAAGCAGGAGGAGAATGGAAGCTAAGAAAAACACCATTTTTCTTGTATGACGTAAGAGACTGAATAGTAAATAGTTTGACTGAGGCAGAATTTGTCATCTTAGTTCGATTCAAGACACCGCTCATCTCTTGCAGAAGAGCTAGCTGACCTAGGTTGTTGCCTTCTCAAAAAACCTTTGTCTCTTTATTGCGAAGCCTTATAATGGAGAGCAAAGCCCTTCTCCTGGATTGAATATTCTGTCCACATTTCTTTTACATTTCAAAGTATCGTTCTAAATTTCTGGGAATAATGGGAGTTTTTTGTGGAAAAATTAATTATAATATTGGGGACTCAAAGTAAATAACTTCATGCAGAATGTAGATCTTTATGGATGTATTACTGTTGAGACAGAAAGGAGGACAAAATGGGGTAAGAAAGTATGGGGACCATCAGCAACAGAAATGCACAGGTAATTTCTTTGTTAATAAGGTAAGAATAAAGTAAGGTAAAGAATGTCAATTCTTTTCAATAAGTACAAGAGTGACAAGCCTACTGGTATTTGAAAGACCATTCACTGTCTCTCCTCATAAGGCTAAATTATACTAATATATGTATCATACTGGTAGGTATCTCAGAAAGAGGAAGAGGAGAAGCACAATAATGGAAGCTCTATTACATAGGTAGCTGAAATTAGAGTTCTCCAATTTACCTGTTGTTATCCAAGTCATACTGTACCTTCCACCTTAAAAGCCCTCTGCTTTGCTCTCTGATATGGCTAATCCCCACGCAGATATTCCAGCGGGTATAGGCAATGAAAAAGGCAGTTCTGCCTTGTGCCATAAAGAATTTTTAGTCAAGGTTTGTAAGGAGTCACAGTACCACTTTATAGGTGAAGCATCTGAAGGGTTTGTTTTGAATAATAAACTTTCAGCGCATGAGCATTCCCTCACATCTTCCAGGGGTGGGTCTGAAAACTCATGTGTTATTTCCAGCTATGTTAGTTGCTATAGTCAAATGTACACCTCTCCCTGAAGGCTTTGTCTTTTATATAGCCTTAGGCCACTAAGACTACAATAGCACTATAATACAAGTTTTCAAGGAAAGCATATAATATAAGCATTCAATATCTGAACAATTCCATGCTGAAGGACAACTTTGGAAAAGACTTTAAAATATTAGTAAAGCAAATCAATTTGTTAAATTATTACAAGTTTTCTACTTGCATTAGGTTCAGCTGGAAAAGGACAACTGAAAAAAAGAGGATTCAAAGACAAGTTTGCATTTGCAAAATGAAAAAAAGATCATTAGAGGCTAAAATAAGACAAAGAAGTTAATTCATATCCTATAACTATGAACAGATATGATCCTAGAGAAAGTGGTATGGGACAGCACGATGACTACTGCAGAATGAAATGATATGTGTGTGTGTGCACATGTGTATGTATATAATGCCTATAGTTGCTTGGCCACTTCTGCAAGTAATTCCAATCAATGAAATGTATATTCTGACACATGGACGTGACTTTAAACACTTGGCAGACTTTGCTTATGTTGTGCATCAGATCTGTTTGTTGAATGCATGACTGCCATCCGAGAACATTATAGCATCTAGTCAAGRTGTGTCATTAGTGATCATGTTCTAGCTGCATTAATTTTGAAAAATAAGAAATGTCTTCTGAATATTTTGTCCTAACTGTCTTGAAGAATGTTAGCTAAGTTGCACAATCATTCTAATTAATTCTTCAGTCACTGTTGTAGATTCATCTCTAAATGAGGATGTTCTAGAATATGCCAACAATAAATTTTGTATCCTTGCTGATCTTACTATTAACAGATCAGCCACTGGCAAGGAAATGCATGTAGATTAGATCCCTGAAATAGTAAATGAGGATAGTGGATGCTTCAAGTGACGTATTCATGGATTACCTGCTTAACATGAATACAATAACCCTTACATTTTTCAGTGTTGGAAAAAATATGTTATATTCAGCAATTTATCATTTTTCTTCAAATTCTAATGACCCCTTAGGAAAAAGACATTGCAGTAGACAGCATAAGCTGACTAAAAAATGCTTAGCGTGTTAGTTATTATCTTTTAAGCCAAGTGAAGTATAACTACTCATTAACATGTCTCTGCAGTAAGAGAGAAATGAGCTTGCCTGTATTGAGAACTTACCATTGTACAAAAAGTGAAATGAGAAAATGAACTTATGTTAAGGAAATATATGAATGTAGAGAGGAACTGGAGTTTCAAGACCTGGTTCTATATTCCTCTGCATTCCAAGACCACAATATTGCTGTTAAAAAGCAATATATTTTCAGTGTTAATCATGAGAGAAATGAAAATAAACATTCAAATACAAATAGTTTTAAGTGTTCTCCATAACACTGTTAGCAGGTATACCAAGAAGGTATTATCCATTACTGCTTATAGTTAAACAAAGCAGCTAAAATTGTCCAATGAGTGGTGATGAGCAGGAGCCACAGGAAGAATGATCAAAAAAGGAAGTGAAAATGCGTATGAAAAATAAAGAATAGAAGAAGGTTGGTTGTGTCCTTCCCATTCGTGGATCAAACTATGTGAAGTGGTAATGGTTAACTAATACCCATACAATGCTTATGTTTTATAATTCATATACGATCGTAAGTTTAGCASATATTACTGCCGTTGGAAGCATATCACAAAGGTGTCTTAGTTGTTCTGTTGTTTGGGTTTTTTTTAGTATCCCTGAAAACTATGACCTATTATCAACTGAAGGAGAAGATAATTTCATTTCATTTCCCTAATTGTAAAACCATGCATTTCTTTAAAATGGTTCAACATTGAAGATGGTCCTAGAGTTTCAGCCTGCCTGCTTTCTGAGCTAAAATAGTAGGACACCAGCCAAATGAAACAGGGCAATTTTCCTGAGTTTCCTATGGCTGTCGAGTTTTACACTGTCTGAATTCTATTCTTAGAGGTAAAGGCAGACACAATTTGAGTGAAGGGTAGTAAAATTTGTGAGGATATTCCTGTAGCTGCACTTCAATGTCAATTTCAATGCCTTTATTTCAGCCTTTATACAGAACTTCTGTTTTGCCCTTGAGCCATCACAGACAGGGAACTGAGGAGTCATCTTTCATTATTTTTCTCCAGTGCTTCAAAACCATTGAGTTCAAAATATACAGAAATATTCACCAATAGTCATGATTTTTTCTGTAAAACATGAATGAGAAAGATGACTTAGTAGTGATGAACATTTTTATCACTTTCAACACTTGTCTTGGGAATCTTCCCTGTGGCTTTTCCTCTTTTTTCTGTGTCCCGGGAAACATTACAATTTTTGTAATGTGTGTGGTACCCCTCTCATGTGGATGGTACGCTTTGTGTGTGGTATGCTTTGTGTATGGTACCCCTTGCCCCCACACACTATTCCAAAAGTCTGATACAAAATTCTTAGATCAAAAATACAAAATTTCCAATAATGCAAATACAACAGTAACCATTTCTAAGCTAATACCAGGCCACCCATTAAAATGACATAAAAATATAGTCAAAATACTAGTGCAAGGTAATATTGCCTGAAGGAGTAGTAACATTTGATAGTGCAGATACATTCAGCAGCCATGGGGATCCTKCCTCTTTCTGCCTACTTAAGAGGCTATGGAAGAAAAAATAATCTCCTAAAAGCTACTGCTTCTAGTTTCAGTTCTTTTTGCACTAAATGTCACTGTCAGTTTCTGAAACTTTTTGTTCAATATATTTTGAAAAACTCTCCTGACATTTTATCAGTGAACACAAATACTATGATGCACAGTGCTTCTAGTCATAATACCTGTTAGTCTTTTTTCACTGGTATCTTGAAACATATTTTTTCTCTTTTACATTTAGGTGAGATCTCTCTTTAGGCAGAAACTAATTAATCTCACAACTTGAAAACTGACAATGACACTATGTAATAATTTTGTTGTCTAAGTATTGCAATGACACTGGAAATAAGAGCAACTACTTTAAAACAGAGAGAGAAAAATCACAGTATGCTGTTGCTGGTCTTGTTTGTGAAGGTCAGAGATTTAAATGCTCTTTTTCAAGGCAAAAATGCACACTATATTTTCCATATGAGCAGCCTATTTTCAAGTGTGACCATGCTACTTCCCCTTGGAATTATGAAGCAGTGTTATTTTCATGATTATTAAAGTATTTGGCTTTTCATTCTACCTGCTCCATAACATAATTAGGACCATATCTAATAACAGCAAGATGAGTCTGCAAACCCTGTCGTGCCAAATATGCAGAATTGGCATATGCGTGGGAAGTGTAATTGCTGAGCACTCTATAGAGCATTCACTGCTTGACTCCAAACTGGGAGGGGCTGCAAGCAAATTAGAAGACGAGTAGAATTGAAAATGATCTGGACAAGTAGGAAAAAAACCTGAAAAAAATTGAAGGCAATTCTGTGAAGACAAGTTCAAAGTATCATGCGTTTTATGATAGGAATAATCAACTGCGAAGTAGAAGATGGGTATGCCTGGCTTGGCAGTAATTCCGTTGAATCTGTCATTCTGTTGTAAAGAGAAAGAAGAAAAGTAGCAAACTGTAATGGGTATAGTAGAGTTTATACTCTTTTTAATATAAGCTTAAGAGAAGTTCCAGTATTATCTTCAGGTGTGGGTACCAGACTGCAATATAGAGAGGAAATTTTTAGTTTGGAGAAGGGAAACAGGAAGGAGTAGGTTAGAAAACAAGATCTTTGAGAAATGATTACAAACCTTAGATGGTTTTGTTTACACAAGTTAATTTATAGCTGCTCTACTGAAACCAGCAGAACTATTTCCTGTCAGCTGACTCATGAAAGCCATGAGGTTGCTCTTATCCTGCCCCACTTGCAAAAGCCCCCGCTTTTGGCTTAAACTGGTTTCATGTACTTTCCTTCACAGCTGCAGCAGGCAAAGTACAGGGGAGTTATCCAAGGTGAGTTGGTGGGTGGGATGAACACATGACCTGGGATAAATTTACTATTTTTTTCAGTGAATGTGCCTTGAGAAGAGATATAGTAACAGTTTTCACATGTTAAAGATTACTGCAAAGAGGAAAAAAATACATTTATCTCCATATTCATTGTGTATAAAAGAAAAAGGAAAGGGCATCAACTACAGCATGAAAAGTGTAGGTTAGACATTAAGAAAATAATTCCTTTCCCAACTGTAAGGATTGTTAAGCACTGCAGTGGATTTTCTAGGAAGGCCGTATAATCTCCATCAGTTGGGATAGTTAAGAGTACACTAGGGAAGTATCTGTCAAGAATTGTTTAGCTGTAGTTGATCTTGCCATGAGGATTTTTTCTGGAACGWCTCTGTTATTGTGGTTTTGTTTGCAAGGAGCTGTGGGATCAGATTTGCCAGGAGAGGTCTACACTGGAAAGAGCTACATGTTTCTTGTCTGCCTGTTCTCACACACACAAAAAACCACTTAATTTTTAATTGGTTTAGATCAGTGAAAGTGAAAACCTAAACAATAAAATTTCTACAATAAAACTTCATATATATGTTCTAAGCCAGAAAATGGCTACTGGTGTCTGATCACATGTGAATTCTTTTAAATTAAATGCACTGACAATAAAGGCAAGACAGTTACATACCTAATGACGCAAGCTATTCCAACTTTTAAAGCTTAAAGCGGGCTTTATTAAAAGCTTCAAGGACTTTCTGAAGTAACAGTATTCTGTTTTGCTTTTAAAAGTAAGTCTACTCTCTGATACATACAAAAGACCCTCCTGCAAAAGTAGCCACAGATTACTATTTTCCTGTTGGTATATTTCTTACAATGACTTTGGAAAAAAAAAATCTTATTTAGTTTCCTTCATATTTATTTTACCAGAGTAACTTTAAAAATGACATTTAGTCAATCAATCACTGGTGTATTTTGGCAAACAGACAGCTAGATAAAATTATATCAGATAATAAGAAACTCACATTTATCATACTGACTGATTTTTCAAAACATTCAACTACACCAAAACTAAGTACTATCAATCTTTGCCTGGTATATAAATCTTCCTAGGAACATACCCTAACAGGGTAGTTTCAAATGGAACCTGCTAATTTCTCTTTCCTACCACCTGAATGCTTTTATTGCCATGACAACTAACAAGTTCTAAGTCTGGTCAAGGTTGAATGGGAAAAAACAATGTTTTTAACCAGCTGATGTGTTTCCAAAATGACAGAAGAGGAGGTTTTTCCATCTTGTTAATGGTGCATATTCAGTACATAATTTTTATCAATGCTAGTTAATGAAAGAATGAATATCTACTGATTAAAGTTATGTCAGAATACGTAATTATTCATGTAAATCTGTAGGTTTATTATGAGAGAGATTTACTTTACCACTGAAAAACCTGTGTCTCGGTAGGGAGACTAAAGTGGAAAGAAGTGGGTCAAGTGACTCAAGCTGGCACATGCAGCTCAAAAAAGTGGGACGTTTGGGCTGGTTATAAGTCAGGGCGGGCAACAGGCAACTGATTTAGTGCATCAAAACTGTTAGCCCCAGAACCATCAAGGCCTAGATCATACAGTTACTCAAGTGCCTATGCATGCAGCAAAACTGGTATTTTGGTGCAACTGTGTGGAAAACCCACCTCTTAACCTGCTTCTAAACCCAGGGATGCCTAGATTTCCTTTCTGGGRAACTAAGTTCCTACTGGGCTAGGCTGAAGACTCCATTTTGAATTAAGTATTCCTATGATTGAACATGAGGGCCCACCTGATGGTCAAGCTGTTAATCTATTGATCACACTTTGGTGGCATTCTCTTTCATTTTTTTTTACAGCAGAGACCTGGATATAGGCACCTAGCTGCAAGCTATGGTATTCCCTGCCCTTTCCCCCGTATTTAACATGCTGCAAGATAAGATGTGTCTCTAGTTTAGGAATGCTGCTCTATTCTCTGTTTCTTTCTCAGAAAAGAACCCTGAAAGCTTAGCACCTATCTTGTGTATCAGATGTGGATTCCACTACACAGCTGAATTTATAAGCATTGTTGAGTGCAAGGCCTCAAATCTTGATCTTCTGCCATTGATGCTAACGGGAATTTAGTGGTTGCTTTCAAGTACATAGAAACTTAAGTCCTTGGTTTCTTCTGTATAACAAGTTGTGAAGAAGGATGGCAATTAATACAATATCTGAAGACTTGTCTTTCTTTGGGGATTCAGCAAAAAGTAATTATTACTTACTAGGTTCTTTGGAAATCCTGACCCTTTTTGGGGGGGGAGGGGAGAAGAAGAGAAAATCCAGCATAACATTAGATGGAAATGTTTGTTGTTGCCTAAAAAATCTTGGTATGCTAGTTCTCACTTCTCTCTCAAAACCCCCACTTTCTGTCAAGCAGAATGGTTAGGAATAATTTTCATTTTTTTTTGCTGCTAAGAAGCTAAAGGACCGAGGAGGATGGGATGGCAGATGAATTGTCTGTCTTATTAATAGAATTTCTTGGGGTTAGCAGAGCTTGCAGGGTCCATAGGAGAAATGCAGTGAAACACAAATTGTAAGAAGCCCAAAATCACACACGAACTACTGTTGAACCAGAACAAGAAAGACTGCAGACAAGATGTATAGAATCTGAAATCTGCACTATGTGAATCTGTCGCCCAAATTAACTGCCTGTGTGTCTCTGGACTCTCAGCAAGAAGAARTTATTATAGCTGCCAGACCTAAATCACAGCTGCTTAAAATACTGTGACCTTGCAAAGGAAAGGAAGGTAGTATTTTTAACCTAAGCAACAGACTTGCTTAGAAATGCAGGTCAGAAGTGACTTGCGTCTTGCAAAGGTGCGCAGAGCTTTCACCGTGGTCTGAGAAGCCTGGAGAGGGCTTGTGTACCTAGTGGTGTACCTGGTCAGTGCCCGGCCACCTCCTGCAATTCTCTGCTGAGCTCCCTCTACAGCTTCACCGCAGCCTTTTTCGGGTTGGGGGTGGGGTGGGGGGAGGAGAACAGATGAGAAATAGAAGACTCTGTCTAGGAGGGAATTCAAAGCAAGGGGAAGAAATGGGGAATCCACTATGTCAGAAATATACTTCTTTCAATTACCTGCTTAAGTCTCAGTAGATATAAGAAAGAATTAGGCTGCTTAACCTGGGTCAGGAAAGGTGGAAAGGAACTGAAAAGGAAAAGAAAAAAGAGGAGAGAAGAAGCATGTCCTAAGGGTTGGTTTGTTTCTGAAAAATATGACTTAAAGGTAAACTTTTCCCTTTGCTCAGGATAAAGGATGAGATTTCTATAAGCTTAGTTTGACCCAGTTACAAAGTCATATAATCAAAGATGCACCTCTGCTTTAACTATACTTTTGCCTTTCAGGTTACAGGTGTGTCAGTTGTCTTTGGAAGTTGGCAGAAGAGGGGTTAACTACTACTTTGTGACAAGAAGCAATACCCACAGCTGTCTGCTCTTGGGGCAGGGATTTTCAGGCTAGCAGGGTTAGGCCAGCTGTGGAGAATTAATTAATTTCACAGTTCAGTAAGAGAGTAAAGTGCTAGAAAGTATTTGTTTATTTACGTATTTTTGTGTGAGAGTAGTTTTTTTGTAGAAGTGGGGTAGAGTAATTCTTGTTTGATTAGGCTCACCTCTTCTCTGCATTTTAAACTATTCTCTTCTGTCTAAACACCATCCTGTACTGCTAGTAGTTTGTATAGAGCAAGAGAGAACAACAGGATTTCTGATGCCTTTTCTTTTCTTCTGAAAGAATCGTGTTTATGTAGATTTGGATCTTGTCTTGCAGTCAGAATACTACAGGGCATGCCCCATAACTAGGGCAACAAAATGCTACAGWCAAACTTGACAATTTAGGGAGATGTACAGTACAGCAAGCTTATTTGTGGGGCTATGCATATCATTTCATGTGCTTCTTCTCTTCTAAAGCATAGATTTACTTTTAATGTATTATATTGTTTCTTCTGGAAGTGCTTTTTTTTGTGCCATACTTTCAGTTAATTTTAAAGGCCTATTTTTAACTTGTATAAACTGGAAAGAAAAATGGCTGAGGGAACAAGGATACAAGTTCCTTTTTTTTCTCAAATATGAAATTTTTGAAATCCCACTAACCAAACATGATTAATAAAGCCTAGGGATAGCCACAGAGAGTGGATGAATGAAAAAAAATAAGAATGAGATAAAGACTCTTCAGGTGAAAGAGAAAAGTAACTCTGAACAGCTGATTGAGAGCAAACATTAAAAATCACTCTTTCTGACAGAAGAAATAGGGTGTTTAATCTAGTAATGCAGGAAAAACATTGGTGAGAGCTATTGTCACGTATTTCTAAAAACTGGGAAAAGAAGTAATAGATTTTGTCAGGATTAGAATGCAAAACACTGTTACATTTGCTTGCTGCAGCTGAACAACAGGCTAGTAGATTCAAACCAATGAGATAATAAAGGGATAGTTGCCAAAGGAAGAGATTATATGCGGAAGTATGACAAACTTCAAAATCAATGACAAACGTCTTTGAAGGCTGAAAGAATAGAGAATGCTTTCTAATTATAAATKAGAAATGCAAAGATTCATTTATGTCTAAACTAAAAATTGTAATTTCTAGTTATTTGGATAAATAACACAATTCATCCAGCTATTTAAGAGCTTCCTACGGTGAATTAGTGAAGGGTGAAGGGTTCACCTCAGCTTTCCTGTCTTTTCAGAGTTTCTTCAATAAGGTTTACACAGCCAGCTTATCCCAGAAACTGAGAATCAGACTGTAACATAGAAATGAAGAAATAAAAATCATTAGGCTCAGCACGTAGTCTACAAATTAGTGATTGTCACAAAAGGTAGTTCTAAATCCAGAAGAAGGAAATTAATCATTTTATAACATGAATAAAGAGAGATCTTTTTCAAATGAAGATGTAGGGATTGAATACATGCTATGGTAGGAGATGGACTGAGCAGGAAGCCACTGCTCTGGAAGTGGCAAAATACAGTACTTGAAGCAAAAGAGTATTGTCTCAAAAAGAGATGTTGAGGGCTGATTCAGAAGCGTATTTTTGCCAAGAAAGCCAATTTCCAATCCTTCTGTGCTTTGAATACTGCCAATTCTATTACTGATTTACAAGGAGAGAAGAGGAAACTGAATAACAAGTTTTGTCTGACAAAATTTCTTTGAGGAGTATTAAAGTACAATCAAAGTGGTTTCACTCTAGTCCTACCTCAGATTTTAGTTGTTATATATAGCAATTGGAGAAATGGAAGAAATAAAAGAGAAGTCTTCCAGGAAAATGTGTGTTTGAATAGACTTTGCATACTGAACTGTATTTTTACTATTTTGAACTTAGAAAGGATGGACTTTTGCAGGTATTAGTAAACTTCTAGTTTCAATGAATGATTATTMTTTTTGGAATGCTTTTTTTTGTGCTGGTAAGAACCAGTTACATTAATTGGAACATAAACTCATTTCTTAGGGAGGCATGGGGGACGGGACATTTATCAGACTATAGTCTTGGTAGCAAAAATATAATAGCTAACAAAATTCCATAGCAGCCAGATAATATATAATACTAAACCAAGTCCACAAATTATTAATTTTGTAATAGTTGCTGTAGTCTTACTCCGGTATATTAATCTAGTAGCTGATTTGTACACTAAAGTAATTATAMTACTTCAGTAAGAGGTAAAGCAGAAGAAATAATTCATAACAATAGCAGTACTAGCAAATTGACTAAGTAAACCTTAATAAAATCAATCCTGGTAGCTGAACATGTTCTTAATTAACTTTATCCCAGTTTCCCAAAATGCAGAAGAAGAAAGGGGAAAAATGCTGACTTAAAGCCTAGGGAAGTACCATGTGAAATTAAACAAAAGGTGAGAAAAGATATTGAGAAATAGTGCATCTGGCTCATAATACATTCCACAAACCAATATTCTGGAATATTAAGTGTCTGGTGGTGTGTTTCAGGCCTAATTTTCAATTTCTGTGGAGGACATGGGAACTCAAAGTATGGCTTTTCTTTTTCAAAGGCCCGTGAAACTTGAAAAATTGGGAGGGGAAATAAACCTCTTTGAACAATGATAATTAAAGACTTCATCTTTTTGCTATATGTGGCTGATTSACAATGGTGAAAGGTGCAAAAGAACTTCTCTTCGCATAGTCCAAGTCTTGGTTTTTGGCTTCCTGCATACACAAAGCATTTAGGCAGTTTAACACCAGGAATGCAAATGTAGGCTTTTTTTTTACAGGAGTGATCCAGGAGTGGATAGTTGTTAGGGAATTGGGGTGAGGTACAGGACGTGAAAATTTCTGGAAAATATTGGTGATGCCTGTGCAAAAACATTCAGTTCCACACTCTTCCTGGAAGGTCTTTTGGAAAGTGGTTGGGAAGATGGCAATGTACTCTGTGTAGCCTCTCTTCTACTGCCTCCCCTGAAGAATTAGCCAAGCTTCTAAGTGCCTTTGAGCCTCTTATCTTCCTCTTATGACTTCTGACTCTGAAGGCCAAGCTAGACAAGGATGCAGCCCCTCTGTTTTTTCCTTTGGGGAAATCTTGGTGCTAAGTCCATAATTAGCAAGAAATTATGGAATTGTGACTACTGTTGTCCAGAATGCCTTGCAGTCTCTCTCCTTGATTCTTCGACTACTGCATTTGTATCAAACGATAATGTATTCTATCCTTAATGAAAGTTCGTTGGTAGAAGAAATATTTGGTTGATTTTTTTTAATTACTTGAAGATCACCTAGAGAAATCTTTAAACACCTCAAATACAATCTGAAGGAATATTTTGTCCCAGAAGACAATTTTTTATACAGAAATCTAATCTGGTGGTAACTTGTTTGTTCCTTGGGTTCATTATTTAATGTTTTCTGATATTAACTGTAACATGCTCTAGTAACAGAAATCACCATTGCTTATCCCAGTGGCAATGGTTTGATAGAAAATGTGACCATGATATCATTCTGTATGAAAGACAAACTGTGAGTGTTTGATCAGTGTACAAGAAAGGAGAAAAAGAAATATGAGGGAATAAAAAAGTAAAGCCTGGAAGGAGGGAGAAATGAAAAGCTAAAACATGCAGAAGGAGGCTGGTATAATGTGTCAGGGAAAGAATAATTCTTCCTCATCCTCTTTTTTTCTGCCTGCTGAGGCTTCTTCACTATCTAGTCCTGAATATTCACCTACTAGAATTGTCATTTGTGCACACTAAGTAATAAATCCATCAGTAGGATTTTTCTTTCAAATAGGTAATTTACCATGTGGTTGAAACATAAAAATACAAGAAGAAAGTGCAAGACATAAAAGGATAGAAATCTGAATAAGAGCTTGATCTGAAGTATATTAGATATGCCTACTGAATTCAGAAAATTAGGGACTAGCCCAAGATACTAACCTGAATAAGCTCTGAATTCACTGACTTGAACAACAGAGATCTGATATGAAAGAATTGACACCATCAACATGATATATATCAGACTGCAGAGCCTATACATCAGGGTGAAATTCAATGCTGTTCTTCAAAGAGCTGCAGCTTGCAATTCACACCCATGGAGTGGCCCATGGCATAATTCTGAAAGCCCCAAGGAGCTATCTAAATAAGTGCAATCTGTCTCTGTCTACAGGCCAGCAGCACTACACAGTTCTCTGCAGCTCTACCTGGTACAGTCCTGTTTTTGAAAAACCTGTCTCATTTTCAGGCTTGTCTCAGGCATGTCCCTTTATGCAGTGTTTGTGAGGCACTCTTTAGAGGCCCACTTGTGACTTATCAGTACTTTATGCCAAACCCATCATTTTACTTAGCTGAACGTGATACACAAAAACGTCACCCCAGGAGAACAGTATTGTTGGCTTCAGATATACAGGATACAACTGTCTGTGTCATTGAATAATATTACTATTATTACTACAAAGAAGAATTGATTCTGAATAATTCATCCCATAAGGTATAAATACTTAAAATTACAACTGTGTGGTGTAAAGATGAGGATAGCAGAATGGTTCATGTTGCAAGACTAGAAACCATGGCAGTGCTTGTTTAAGCTGTTGAAGAATCTGTACATGAATGATCTGGTGAGATCATACATATTAGTACAAACTACAGCAGACTTAGGTATCCGCAGTAAAATTAAGTACATAAATCAGGGTGGAACTTGGTGTGCAGATTCTAAAATGTAAACACAAATGATAGTTTTGTGCATGTTTGAGTAATCTGGGATCAAATTTTGAAGAACTGTCATGAAATTAGAGCTATTAGAGTGGCTGGAAACCATTGAATTGTGAGAGTCTCTGACTAAATACACAGAAAATAATGATTCAGAACCATACAATGGGTTTAAAATTGTACTAAGAMGACACTCAGATAATGAAGGATTGGACTTTTAGTAAAGCCTTTGACACTGTTTCCCACAGCATTCTCCTGGAGAAACTGGCTGCTCATGGCTTGGACGGGTGTACTCTTCACTGGGTAAAAAACTGGCTGGATGGCCGGGCCCAAAGAGTTGTGCTGAAATGAAGTCAAATCCAGTTGGCGGCCGGTCACGAGCGGTGTTCCCCAGGGCTCTGTATTGGGGCCAGGTCTGTTTAATATCTTTATCAATGATCTGGACAAGGGGATCGAGTGCACCCTCAGTACGTTCACAGACGACAGACACCAAGTTGGGCAGGAGTGTTGGTCTGCCTGAGGGTAGGAAAGCTCTGCAGAGGGATCTGGACAGGCTGGATCGATGGGCCGAGGCCAACTGCATGAGGTTCAACAAGGCCAAGTGCCGGGTCCTGCACTGGGGTCACAACAACCCCCRGCAACACTACAGGCTTGGGGAAGAGTGGCTGGAAAGCTGCCTGGCGGAAAAGGACCTGGGGGTGCTGGTCGACAGCCGGCTGAACATGAGCCGGCAGTGTGCSCAGGTGGCCAAGAAGGCCAACGGCATCCTGGCCTGTGTCAGGAATAGTGTGGCCAGCAGGAGTAGGGAGGTGATCATGCCCCTGTACTCGGCACCGGTGAGGCCGCACCTCGAATTCTGTGTTCAGTTTTGGGCCCCTCACTACAAGAAGGACATTGAGRTGCTGGAGCGTGTCCAGAGAAGGGCGACGAGGCTGGTGAAGGGTCTGGAGMACAGGTCTTATGAGGAGCGGCTGAGGGAGCTGGGGTTGTTTAGCCTGGAGAAGAGGAGGCTGAGGGGAGACCTTATTGCTCTCTACAACTACCTGAAAGGAGGCTGTAGHGAGRYGGGTGTYRGTCTCTTCTCCCAAGTAACAAGTGATAGGACGAGAGGAAATGGCCTAAAGTTGCGCCAGGGGAGGTTTAGATTGGATATYAGGAAAAATTTCTTCACTGAAAGGGTTATCAAGCATTGGAACAGGCTGCCCAGGGAAGTGGTAGAGTCACCATCCCTGGAGGTATTTAGAAGACATGTAGATGTGGCGCTTAGGGACATGGTTTAGTGGTGGACTTGGCAGTGTTAGGTTTACTGCTGGACTCAATAATCTTAAAGTCTTTTCCAACCTAAAGGATTCTATGATCTTCAGCTTGTAGACTTGTAAAGCATACTGGTTTCAGTGAAGCCATGTCAATTTACACCACCTGACAAATTGGCTTTAAAGATGTTGAATAGAAGCTAAGGTATTTAGAAATACCAGCAATAGAGTACAAGTATAGTGTCATCAGGACAGATGCCAAACACTTGAGAAAGTCTCATATCAAATACCTGAGAAAATAAAATAATGATTGTTTTTTTAAGCACGTTGTAGCAAAAGACATCTTCAAGAAAAATGCCTGAAAGAATTCAGACAGGTATGATAGTACCTTGTAAAATATATTTCTCAGTGATTGTTGATAGTGTCTCAGACACCAGCAATAAATCTACACCAGAGAACTTAATGTTTAGCGTAGTCTTAGAAATGCACRATCCTGAAATCACAGAAGAAATCTAGTCATTGATACATTTTTGGAAATGAGCTGCCTTCTGTTTTTTTTTTTTTAAAGGAGCTATAGCATATGGAGATCACTGAATTCAACACTACGTTCATCTTTTATAGTCAAAAGATGGGCTCTAAGTGAAAGTTGCCGCTTTTAAACTAGTGCCAGTCTAAGAAAATAAGGACAATCATCTTGACAACTGTAGAAACATAGATACATGAGAAGTATAGCCGTATCTAATGTCATTAAGATGAATGGTCCAAGCAGTAGCCTGTAAGAAAGAAATCAGAGGGCAGATGTGTCATCTTTGATTTCAGCTCAATTCTACTGGAGCTGTTTATGCTTTTAGACAGAGTTAATTTTCCCCGGGAATGTATCACTGAACCTTGTTTACACACAGAACAAAAAATTAAGGAACAGATACATCTTTCTAYGTAATTGGCTGAAGCTTTATTTATATAGTAATCCAACAAAAATAGAGTGGCTCATGGCCAAGACTATTTTATTTATACTAAAAGAAAAGCTAATTGAATACGTCATTTTTGGAAGAAAAAATATTTTAAAAATGTTTTCTACGCTAGTTATTCTAAAACTTTTACTTCTGGGTAATCTTTTACTAGTCACCTGAATTCTTTCAGACAAACATATTTCTGACTTCTGACTGGGAGCTTCAGAAACTTCTGGCCTTTAACTTCTGTCTGCCAGTTGTTCAAGAGTACAGCTTCTTGACATATTTTCTTCAATCACTGAATTCACAGTAACAGCAAGCATTTAACACAGGCTTCTTTTATAATATAAATAGTTCACAGAATTATAGATCTGCTTGATTGGAAGTGAGATCATCTGCTTCATCTCCTTGTACTGAGGCTGGAACAAGAACTTCTATTCTTAGAACCTATAGTGAAGGGATTCCATAGCTTACTCTGACAGGTTTTTTTAGTGCTTATTTTCAAAGTTGCAAAGTTGTTTCTAGTATCTAACTTATATYTTGTCTACTGAAATTAAACTGACTTTTTTCTTGGGCTGTTCCAATGGAAAACCAATAACTGATCATCATCTTGCTTACATCTTCCATCTGCTGCTCTTCTGAGGGTGATCTCTAGATTTCCCTCCTTCCTTGCAATTCAGGGTTTGGAGTCTTGGCTCTGTAGGGTCTCTGCAAAGACCCTGACAATCACCTATCTTGCCTGTATTGGACACCAYGCAATATGCCACATCGCTATCATCACTGTATGGAAGAAATTCTGGGCTTTTTTGTGCTGCTGTTCAACAGCTAATTGCTGTGACTCTGTTAGCTTGCTGTGCTCTGGGAGCCATGCTCTTGCCTACTCTTGTTCATGTCTTTCTTAGTAAGGATACAATGTGCTAGCTGAGACCTTACTACAACAGTAAGTACATAGGCATAACTATATTACAGACTGTAAAATAGCTAATTTCCTTCCTTCCACACACCTTTTATATATTGATTCTTCCACACCTTTTTTAGGAGGTTGTCATTGTTGACTTACTTTCAGCTTGTGATTCACTGTCTCCCATATTTTCTCTAGTACTGTTACCTAAGCAGCTGCTCTCTCTTCTGTCTTRGTCAGATGGTTTCTCCTCCTCATCTTATTTCCTTTGAAACTGCTTTGAAAATTTAACTCTGGCCTCTTAAAATGCTTTCCATCCCACCCTTTTTGGTATCAGTCAGATACAGTCCCTTCAACTTTTCTAACTATAATTTAAGTGCCCTATTAAAAAAGTTGCATAGAAAACATAGTCACAAAAGCAAACTCTAGGGTACGTCGCTATGTCACAGACAACTGAGTTTATCATTGACATAACATTCCTGCGGAAAACAAGGTATGTTTTGTTTGCAGTGGGTCAATTAATGAAATCTTTATTATTTTTACTGATTAAATATTTCAAAAGTTTTCTTGGAAGCTTTCACTGTGTGCACTCCTGTATTAATGCCATTCAAAACAATAATAGAAGGTAAGACAAAACCTAAGGACTAGTAAATGAGCTCACAGCTAACTGAASTTAGAGAGAGCTTGGCAAGGATGGGAAGCCAGGCTTCCAAACTCCCAGGTTCAGTACCAGTTTATAATATAAACCTGCTTATTCGTCTTCTTTTTAGCACTCGGTGGAACTGAACTGATTGGCACACACTGTTTTCTGGATGGCTTTAGATGATGCAGCAATGTCTCTAGAGACAGACGTTCTCTCTTCCATTGAAGATAAGCTCTTCTCTTTACTGCTTTTCCTCAGAAGTTAAAACAGAGTTTTATGCTTACTTGGCAATGTAAAAATAGCACTGCTGAATCTGCTTTTAACTCCTGAAATCTGCTTCAAACTGTAAGTTTTTTTAATCCATAACATTAACACTGCTGTGGAGTGCTATTCTCAAAATTCACTGCAATTCTTGGAAGAGAACGTAATTATTGTGAGAGACTTTGGTTTTAATGACCTGTGAGCTGTAGAATCCATTGCGGTCTTGTTAAGCATCTCTTTCCCAGGCTATCAAGATAGATATCAATACCTTCTGGAAAGAACGCTTTCTGTAGTGTGATAAGGGCAGCATGGGCTTARTAAATCATCAGGCTATAAGCAATATGCTGGTTAAAAATGTCCACTATTTTGAGAAATACTTTTTGGAAGAAAAAATAAATTTAAAATTTTAAAAAAATTATCTTAATTGTAATTAT
The DNA here is from genome assembly GCA_030449065.1 of Oceanodroma leucorhoa. Taxonomy (NCBI): domain Eukaryota; kingdom Metazoa; phylum Chordata; class Aves; order Procellariiformes; genus Oceanodroma; species Oceanodroma leucorhoa. Next base: position 14,822,839 of record JASVER010000010.1, read on the forward strand.
TTTTTTTTTAAAAGAAATATTTTTTAGACAACAGGCAGGTTATTCCATCACTGGAATTTCAGTTCACAAATTCTGTAATTTCTGCTAACAGCTATGTGGTGCTAGGAATAATCAATATTTAAAAGAAGATTTYATTCATTAAGTAATATATTTTCATATATGTATATTCTTCCTACCTGACAAAAACTTGTTTTCTCCAGTTTAAGAAGGTAGTTCTTCAACACGCATAGCATTAAGCACTTGAGTAGTCCTATGGACTACAGGAGGTTGAGGAATGTGTGGGAAAAGCAGCTATTGCAGACTTCTTTTTGGGGCTCAAACATTCAAATTGCTGTTCCTATGAGCAATTACTAAATATTGCATGACTGTATCTTGAGGTAATGTAGTATTGTGTCCTTCCAGTGCTGGAAGCAAATACCCAGATCAAAGATTATCTCAAAGAGTATCTCAATTAGTTCTAAGACATAAGCCCTAAGTATGATAATTAAGAGAGAAGTACTGAACATCTGGTATCTTGTGATAATGGTTTCATCAGATATGAAAATTACATGAGGGTATTATAAAATATATAGCACCAAAAATATTGAACTTTTAAAAGACAAACTTTGAAGGAATAAATAATGGATGGAAAGAGATTGATTAGAACCACCTGCTGTTAACTRTAGGATGTTAGAGATGATTATGATACAGGGAGAAAAAACCCCACACATTTCAATAAAAAGGACAAAAATTAAATCTGATGTGGCTAGAAAGGAATATATGAACTGTTAAAATGATAAAATGAAGCATCTAAAAGCTGCAAAGTATTTAGTACATAGCAAGGTAGGGCAGAATATTAAATAGCTGCAAATATGGAAAAATAACATACGAGCAAACAATACTACTCTTTTTTTATCATCAGTAAGTAGCTTTAGGCATAAATGTTGTCCTCTTAAAAGAATCTAGCAAGGTTGTTTGTTGTGTGTTTTTTTTTTTTTTTTTTTTTCAAAAGGAATAGAGTTTTTAAATAAGAGGAAAAAACACTAAAGATTTAGTAAGCCCACTGTAAGCATTGTGGTAATTGTTGAGGTCCTGCAAGACTATTATTGGTAATTGAAATCTGATTGCTTTTAGAACCCAACATTCCTAAGAAATTGCAAAATTTTATATGTAAGTACCCCCTTTAAAACATTCGTTGAGGGGGCATGAAGCAAAAAGAAATCCAATAATTTCAAAGCAACTGCATGTTTTGTAAACTTGTTTAGTAGTAGTTGAATTGACGGTCATAGAATAAAGAAAATGTTACATGAAAAGATAGAGAGTTCTTTGGAGTTAAGCAATGGATAGGACATCTCAGGTTACATTTTTCAAAGCTATGTAAATGACTTAGAGACATTGGCACCACGACATCAATAATTAGGAAACAGCCATAGAGAAAACATGAGACAACAATATTGTCTCTCAGTCCCAGAAGTGATTTAAGCCTTTTGGACCGTATATTCAGAGGTATTTTCCATAAAATAGATGTAATTTTTTTCTGAAGAGTCTATTGACTCAAGTTAGACACTTGAATACATTTAAATATAAATGGTACTGGGAGGTGGAGATGTTTAACAGCAAAAAYAGGAATTTAGCAACATTTCATTTTCTTTTCAAAGGTGGCACCTAATTGCTCCTTTTTTCTTGGAAAGATACCATCCTATATTTGAAATCAACTTGGACCTAAGGATGCTTCAGTGCTCTTGAGTATTTCCTTATAATCTGCATCTCAAATACAAACAGGGTTCCAGGCAACTTCTTACATGGGGAAAATAATGCATGAAGTGAGGAATAATGGGAAGGTACAGCATCACAATGAAGCAATTATTTTGTAAATACAATGCCTATAAATGAGCAAAAGTGATATTCCAAACGTGGAGGTGCTGAGCCCATTTTATCTGTTAACTGGAAAGAAGTAAATTACAGTACAGTGAGCAAAATATTGATGTGTGCAAACTGGGTAACAGAAGAAATGGAAAAATCCAATCATATCTAAAGAAATTAAGATAATTTAACTTTTCTACTTCCTTTATCCCAATCAATTATTCTGCTGTGTCCCCCAAGTATTCAAGTTGAAGTTTGGCCAGGTTTCAAAAATTGAATTCTCTGTATTTTATCAAGCTTTCAGATCTCTTTGATGACAGCTGCTTAGATCAAAGTCAGTTGGATTCCTGTGGCTGTCTAAAATAAGATGGTAGCTGAAATGATTTTCAGACATAACSAATGCTGCCAAATGTCTTTCAGTGACTCTCTGTCACTAGTTTGTCATACTTCTTAATAAATTAAGATTTCTGCTTATAACATAGACCACCTTATTTTAATTTTTTAGGTGCTTGGGTATGTCCTATATGTTTACAAGGCATCAGCCGCTATATGAAAATGTGGTATCATCAGAAAAGTAAAAAAATATCAGTCATGAATGCTAAATTTCTTCTTTAAAGCATGAGGTATCTAGCCTACACATCAGTATAATTTTTTGGTTTTTCAAGAATGAGGATGAAAAATTTTTCATTTCTGAAGATGATTAAGTACCAGTAGAGTATTACAGGGTTGGCTGAAAAAAAAAAATTCCTTAAAAAATTGCCCTTTGAAACACAGCTGCATCACAGTAACTGAAACAAAGGTGGACTTTCTTAAAGATGCTCACACTTTCAAATGTTATCTCACATTACACTGGCTGTGCTAGGCACCTTTTCCTTATCAAAGGCATTTCTTTGTTTACACGTGGTAATACATATCAGATAAAGATTTAGTTACATTTTAAATTGTAGTCTTTAGAAAGTTCTGATTTGAGAGCAGTCCTGATTTTGGAGGGAAAAATAAAACCTCCGTGGGTKGTTGTTGCCAAGGCCAGTGACAATTGGTATTCAGAGTAGCCCTGTCACCTGTACAGTCCTTGTGTGCTTCTACAAGACAGACTTGTGCACTGTCACGTACCTACCTGTCCTGAGACATTGGGATCTGGGAATCTATTTCAATATTTATAACCCTTTTTTAATTCTGACTGATCAGTTACAATCAGAATTAAGGGAAATTCTGTGTTTCACACCTGCATGCTATTAGAGCTGTCTCCACACAAGCAGCAAGGGAGGTCAGGCGGGCCCATGGGCTAACAGACTTCAAGTAGAATACCATTCAAAACAGATCTGCGTGAATTATAGGAGCTTTAAAGTATTGGCAGTGGTCTGCGCTTTGTGTCCTTAACACTTGGCAATTTCTGGCCTATTATGTTCCTAGAGTCAGGCATTTCTGGCTTATTACATGAAAGCTGGCAGCTTTTAATGAGCGCTCCAATCAGAATGGCAGCTGCTACTCAGCACTTGAGGCTCCTGTATTGTCCAGCTGGGTATATTATGCTTTTTTATGCTCCTGTATGTACTATGTTTGCTTGAATGAATTCACCTTGCTGGATTTCCCCGCCAGAACCCGTGTGTCATGACAAAGATTCTAGTCCCTGGCATTACGGTTTCTCAGAAAAGTTAAGTTTTAAAGCTAAGGTTGAATATCTGATCATGGGACTACAAAACAGATGATCCACATACTGAATCATGCTAAAAAGAGGGAATAAGTGGTTCAAATTAAAGGTTAATTATGCCATTTCTGTATGATGCTATATAACTCTCCAAAACCAGTGACACTGTGGGAAAACATCGCTGCGTCGCTTGCTGGGTGGTAATGGCAATTCYAGATTTTTCAGCACTTTTTTGGAAAAGAGCTAAAATGATTTGTGAATTACTAGCATGGGATGTGTCTGAAGGGCATCAACATCAATGGAGAATTTTGTCTCTTTAGGTACATAGTGAAAGTAAGATGTGGCCCTAGCCCAAGAGAGTGGAGGGACAAAGAAAAGGAATCACTAAAAGGAATCACTTTCCCATTCAACACATGGAGAAAYGGAGCAAAGAGAAACTCAAAGCTTTGTTAAAGATAGAACAAAAAGTGTGTGGCAAGACTAGAAAATGAAAATAAAATCTTATCTTTTTGGATAAGATATTTTAGACAGTGTCTCCTTCCCTTTTTAGGGAAGGAGTGCACCTTGTCAAGCTCAGAACTCTATTGTGTCAAGATAAATTGTCAGAGTCCTCAAAGTCCTGCATATACTTCTACTGGGATCACACTTGGATAGAATATCTTCACTGATGGAAGCCCTGCACATATGAATCAAGTGCTGTATCTTACTGAAATCTATTTCCTAGCATGCTGTTAAGTAGAAATGCTATTTGATGCGACAACTTCAAATCCTTGTTGTCTGCAGTCATTGAAGGTCCAATCATACATTTACTGAAACTTAAGCCATACATTCTAGTGTATGAAATCTTCATCTGGATTTCCTTCTTTTTATAATACATTTCTTGTAGGTAAGCTAGAGATCATATGAACTGAAGTTAAAAAAAAAAAGAAGGTAATTTTTGACCTATCTTCTAGTGAAAGACTGAAAGGTTATTCCCTGGGAAATGTTGAGGTAATTTGTTATCTTGTTTTATGAGTGTGCTGTTAAACAGCTGATATSTTTCCAATGATAGGTGGCTGCAGCAGTGAAGTGAAATCAATTGCTTTGGTGAAATGATCCCCAGAGGTTGATAATTAATTTCATTTTATTTTAGGTTTGCACAAGCTTTTGATTTTCTTTGGGTCCAAAGGCAATACAGAGTTAGAAGGTTGCTTTTATTTACTAATGAGGATTTTTTAGCACCAAAACTATCTGAATGAAAAGCATAAGTTAAGAGCTACAGAGAAATGCAGACAAATGAAGACTCTGTCTCCTCTCTCTCTTTTTCCCTCTCCCTCTCCACCCCTCCCTTTCTCTTTCACCTTTTCCTGTGGCAATAACAATTCATTCTCTTGGTCCAGGAAATAGAAAAAGGAAAGGGGAAAGCAAGTGCAGGCTGAAGTGATTAACTAGATGAAGACAAACCAAACCAATCATCTCTATCATTGCTTCCTTTTTAGGTGATATTTGTTTTAGGTACAGCCTGACCCTAAGGACAGCACAAGATGGAGAAAAGGAACTAATATTAGCATAGTAAAATTGGTTCTAGTGGAGGATTAATAAAATCTCTGTATCTACCTCCAGACCTCACCTCAGAGACAGGATTAGTTTAAACATTACATATTAGCACTGCTAGTTACTTGAGGACAACAATATCAGATGTCTCCAGAGACAATATTGTAGTGGAACCAGTTGTTTTCATTTATCTTTTATTAACTGTTTGTTTCCTGCAGAGGAGCTCACATGAGTTTCTCTAACCAGTTGTTATATACAGATGGTTTGCCATTCTTCAGAGAAGTACAACATAGCAAAGTATTTTCACTGATGATGTTGTTTACTTTGTTTTAAGGAAACAAAAAGTCTGTGTCCTTACAGACATGAGACAGACAGCAGCATAAAAACTATTATGTCTTTAAAAATTAACTTAGGCTGCCTAATTAGGAAATGTCTCCCAGAAGACTGCTGCTAATACTTTGTATTGTAGTATTTTAGAGTCTAGAAATTACCAGTAAGATTATAAAGTTGTCCAAATTCTGCAGTCTACCCAAAGAGCAGCTGAGGTTAACATCATCACCAGAGCAATAATGCATAGGTGCACACACAAAGCCCTTGCCTTTAATTTGCTGCCTAGCATTTCAGCTCAATATATTCTAATGTGGAGAGTCAAATTTTCAGGGAAATAAAACTTGATTTTCAAAATATTTCCTGGCTGCTTGACATGTCAATACACTATTTTTTTATTTTTCATTCTTACTAAAACATTCACATTTAGAGTCTGTTAATTAACACTGCATCTGTATTCACCACAGCTTTATTTTTCTGCAGGATTTGCTTAGCTTGAAGAGGCAATTATTATAAAAAATGCCAACAAAGTATTATGACAAACCCATCTGCAAGAATTCCTAAGCTGCTGGTATAAGAACAATTAGAAAAGTTCAGATGAGCAGCTCTGCATTGTTTCTTGGCTTATGCACATGAAGGACTTTAAAAAACAGCATCATTATTGAACAGCTGTGAGATGATCACTAAAGACTCAAAGCTCGGAAACATCCTTAGATTTTGTTCTCAAGAGGAGAACACTTGTTCTATGCACTTTTCTCACTGGGCATCTGAAAGAGGGAACCTAGTATTTCAAATAAAGTAAGAGTAGAAATGTACGTTTCCTCTTCTTTTTGGAGGGAAAAAAAATAAGTAATTAATAGKTTTTTTTATCTCACAAATCCCTACTTTTGAATATAAGAGAAATTTCCAGATAGGATGGATGATTCAAGATCAGAATGGGAGGATTAGAATGATAATGCCAGACTTGGCACTGAGCTTTATTTTAACTTTTGAAATTATGACCCACTACAGAGTGAAAAAATTTAAGATAAAGTGCTTTAAGTAGATCTGGATAAAACTTTTTCATTGATGAGGCTATTCTGAGGCGGCAAAAATTTGTAACTGCCTTTAAGACATGTGAATAACTGTGCCAGCTACAAGACGGTACATAATCGGTTCCCAGATATGAGGTCTGTGCCACCAGCCAGCAGAGCTACCATATGTTAATGAGATAAGCAGCCAAGCAGTAATTTGGAAGACATAAATTAAAAATATGTGGATAATGGTATATGAAGGAGAAGGATTTAAAGATAAASGGGAGGAAATAAGGAGATGTTAGTATTGCTTATGGACAGGTGGAGCAGATGGTCACTTKTTTCATGTAGGGAACTCATATAGTCACTGAATTCTGAGTCTGGTTAATATAGCTCCCACTTTCTTGTTTCATAGTGAAATCCTCATGATTCAAACATCATTCTCTTTGAGGTTCCAGTCCAAAAACACGGGAAAATCCCTGGGCAAGAACAAGATTATTGCTACACATGTGATGCCTTCGATATTGGCTGGTAAACAAGTTGAACCATAAATCTGCAGATTTTAAAAATATGAACAGTTGCAGCCTGCGCCAATTCTTCCTCCTACAAAGAAACTAAGTCCCTTGGAATTGCTGTAGCTGAAACTGTAGCGGACTCATGATCTATTTATTCATTAAAGTAGAACGTGTTTATAAGCTGGTTGCACATGTGCTTATGAGGGCGGAAAGCTGGGTTTCATGCTGGGTTCTCTCTTTAGCTTGTCTACATTAAGGTGTGCTCTCAGGCTACAGAGTAAACTATCAGTTTCTTGGCTTGTTGGGAGTACACGGACCCAAGTATTAGAGAAGAATTTAATATATTTTAAAATTTTACCTGCAAAACAGGCAGCCTGTCCAACCAGTTACAAACGTTGTCAGCGTAAAGAGCTGAGTTGAATGTCTTAATATTACGGGTGCTGGAATAGGGGAAATAAGAGAAAATTTCTTATAGCTTAAAGACTTGAGGGTGAAATTTTGGGGAGGAAAATCTCAAATAGAGAAAAGTGTGTTAAAGTGATAATATTTATCCTCAAATGAATCCTATTATATAAAATTACATGATTATTTTCAAAATGCAGATAACAGTTGATGTGGGTACCTTTTATTAAATACTTAATCTGTGCACAGACTTTTTCTGTGATAAAGTAAATATATCTGATTTCTGTTAAGGTGACTTGCAAGGAAAAAAGTCGGTGTGTCCCTTCTTTGCTTTCATTTCATATGTACAAGTCAATGGAAATACTGAAATTATAATGTAGCTTTGAGGATTGTGTATGTTTCCTTATTTGAATCTTCTCTTTTTTTGCATTAGCATTTCTGTATTTGCATTTATTTCTGTATTTGAGGGTTTTACCATATTTAACTATTTTACTACGACTCTATAATCTCTTTTCTTGGATGATAATTGCAGTAGGTCACCAATCACAGAACTATTGCTTGGGAGTCATCAACTCCAGGCCCCTGCTTGAGGTRGTGCTATTACTAGAACTTGGTCCAGCCAGCCCTGGCCTTTTTTTTTTTATTTTTTGCTGAGTCTTGAACATGCCCAAGGTGTTCTTGCTGAGCAACCTGTCCTTGTGGGGCATTACCTTCCTTAAGAAAAAGTTTTTTTCTGATGTCTATGGGACTCTCCTTCAACTTGTTTTTCCGTTATTAATTTCATATTAATCTTGAGCTTTTGGAGGGAAAAAAAGCCTCTCGTTGCTTACATTTCAGTTCTGTTGCCCTGTTACCAAAAAGCTGAGAAAATCCTGTTGTGGTGGGTTTTTTTTTTTTCTTTCAGTGAATCTTGCAGTATAATCAGGGGAGGAAAAATGAGTTACTTCTAAGAATTCTGTTTTTTTATACAGACCACAAACTTTTTTAGGGAGTAAACAGGTGGAAAAAGGAAAACAAACAGATTTTCAGGCTCCTTTCTACATGGAAAACAAGCTTTTCTTTCCTTATATGCAAGGGACATTCATAGCGAAAACTTGTATTTTGTGTTTTCAAGTAATAGATGCAATAACTAAATAGTTGCCAAAAATAACATGGAAATTGGTCTGAATACCTATTCATCACTTTATATTTAGGGTAAGATAGTTGAAAACAGTAATACAGAAATCCCAATGTAGTGGATAATCTAGTACCAATTAGCTCTTTGAAATCTTTTTATATCTTCAAAGTGCAGTACATTAACTAATCCTAACTGCATCTCSTGGGTACAGTATTCTTAGGGGAACTAATTACTGATGGCCTAAGGACACCTCCTCACAGCATGTGTTCTTTCCCAAAACTCACTTAGGTACTTCAACAAAGGAGAGTATCTGACTGACTTATTTCATGACAATGAATGCAAGCCTATTAAGGCATACAAATGACTTCAGACACCTACTCCTTACCCGTCTTCACAACAAGGTAATCTCAATGACATTTATGGCTTTGAAAGGTACTCTGGGTTTAAAATAATTTCCTTTGTTAGAATCCTGACCATCTGAATACGTAGTTTAAGAGAATTTTTTACAACTTCTCAATCATTCTATATCCATAAAAAATTTGGAGAAACTTCCAGTCAAGACTCTTTTTTAACACATCATTAGAACCAAAATGGGCTTCACCAAGTGGGTGCTTATTTTGCAGTTCAGTTATAGAGTCTGTGTCCAGAAGTTTCTGTCTCTGGTTTACATTTTTGTTGAAGCTGAGACCCCTTATGATCTGAGATCTCCTAAGATCTTCCCACACAGAGAACACAATGGTTATTAATCTGCAACTAATGTCCAGGAAACACTGTAAACAGTTGATTTTGGTATGTGAAGGCTGTAAAAKCCTAATAACCACTTACATGATTGAATGACATATATTAAAACAAATCAGCTCCACATCTAATAATAACTGTTACTTCATTTTACTCCATTAGGAATACTCTAGTGTGCCTTTGAGAAATGAGGATGTTATTCATGCAAGGAGCTTGGAAACTTGCCGTTCCTTAAAAAAAAAAAAAAAGAGAATCGAGAACAGGTACATTGCAAGCTGGCTGCACATATCTTATTTTCTGTTGTTATCGGAGAGTTCTTATTTATCATAACAAACAAATTCTATTTGACTGTTGAAACAGAATGAGAAATACAGGCCTGGATAATACATTGACCTAGCCTGTCAAGCTGAGGGCTGATTTGAAGATCAGTCATATGTCCTTTTTCCACATATTTATAAAATGATGACTATAATGATATGTGTGTAACCTAATTTGGAAGAACAAAAAGGGTTTTCAGATTTMTGATTGTAATTCTGTTTGAGGTTTTAAAATAAATGGGTTTTTTTTATTGAAACAAAGTTTTATATGTTAGCGTCCTTGTACCATTAGTCATCAGAGCCAGCCCCATTTTTGCCTTAAGTGTAAATGCTGACAGAATCAGAGCATGCTGTCCTGCTTGTTCCTGATTTGGTGAGATTACAAGGGTAGTGGGATGTCAGGTTGGTGCTTTTCCTCTCTCCTCAGAGAGCAGAATAGGCCAAGATACTCAAGAGATGTAGCTCCAGTGCCAATACTGGGATGAGCTATTGGTAACATTCATTGGTCAAAGAATCTAAAAAGGCAGGTATATATAGACATACATAGAAAGAAAAGACTAGTTCAGCAGTCAGCAGTTTAGCAGATTAGATTTGATTTATGTAGTCCCAGCTTGGGCTCAAAACAGCAAATATGAATACTTGGGAGTATACTTCTGGAAAAGGGGTGTGGAGGGGCAGGCAGGGAAGGGAGTTGAGAAGCTCTCCAAAGAGACAGCTGGTTCCAAAGCTGGCCATATCAAAAAAGTTAGGAAAGAGGTCTGTTAGCATCAGAAACATAGACTATAAGAGCTTAGTTACCATACCAGGACATAAATATATAATCTACTGGACAATGTTGCTTATTCACAAAATCACAATTTGTAGCCTGGACTAGTCTCTCTTGCTGGTTGGGAACTAGTTGTGATTTGACCCAGATGATGGATTGAGGCATTCTGAGTTTGAGTAGCATCACTCTTGTTACTCTCGGCTCCGTATCTGTGATCATCTCCATGTACAGATATGTGACTGCTATGCCAGTGAGAGATGAGTAATTTCTTCTAGCCTACCCGCTGCTTATGCATGTTCTCATGAAGTTCACTTTGAGCATCTTATTAACTCCCCTGTGGCTAAYGCGGACGGAGATTAAGGCATACAGAAAGAAAATGAGTGCACATAGGCATCCATCCTTAATGGAGATGTTTCTTATCCTGCARACATTTTAACTCTTAAATGTATTTCAGAGAAAATGAAAAGTGTTTCTAAAACACACCTGCATCCGATCTGATCTCAGCAGGTGCTTTGATTCCTCAAGCCCACCTGCTGCTGCATGGTGACAAACCACTTTGCTTCCAAAAGAGCATTAACCTTGTTATCTATGCACAGACCCCATGAATTCATTGTCTACGAGAGCTGAGGAGTAAACCTGAGATGCTGATAAATGTTGATTCTTCAGTGAAGTGAGGAATATTCAGTCAAATTAACGTATTTCCTTGAGTGTGCATTTTTAAACTTACYAAGCTCAGTGCTGTAAAAGGGAAAACTATCCCATTCATACTCTGAGGCCTCAGTAGTTACATTTCTTCTATTACCACAGGTTGGAAGCCAAGGACTGGTAGTAAAAGAAGACTGTAATGTCAAAAGCAGCACTGGAAATGTTGAGCATGATAATTACTGAGGATAAATTTAACATACGGACTTTCTAATGCTGYATGGGATTAGTCTAGTCTAGGATCCTAACTCCTCAATGATCAGCACAAGCTGATTCAGAGGATAAAGCCAGCAGCTGGTACTTATATGAAGCAGTATCTTCAAGAAAACTTTTCCTTTTTAGGCACAGTAGCTAGAGATTGTAGAGGTGCTTCAAATGGCCTTGTGTTTAAAGGCTGTGTTGCATCTTTCCAAGAACTGAATATCTTGAACATCTGCTAGATTCTCAAAAGTGATTCAGATGTGGTCTCTAAAGAGGAAAAGTAGCAAAGTTTTGTAAATATGATCAGCTCCTACAATAATAACAACATCAGTGCCAGCATTAACGAGAAAAACAGAAGGTGATAAAATGAGCTAGAAAGCTTTTAGGCCTATTAGTCTCTCTGCCAAATGAACAGCTTTAATACGCAAGCTTTCAGGATGCTCATGCAGTTAACCCAGCRTGTTTTATAATACTTGTCTTGTCAGTGAAAGATAAGGATTTCATTATAATAGAACCACTTTTAGTGAAAATATCTGCTATTTCCTGATTGCTTAACAATTCTGTTCTTCTGATTTTCAATCCCATAACAAGAATTACAAGTGAAGGAGGATTCCTATGCAGCTGCTTCAGAAATTGTTTGTCTGCAATGGCACATTTGTTTTCCATCTGAGTGTTCGCTTAAATTGCATTTCATCCCTCATTTATATTTCTCATCTACATGATAACGTCACGCACACTGACGCAGTTTCTCTTGCTGTCATCCACATGACTCTTTCTGATTTCATTTGACACTGTATTAAGGTAAATCACATTCTTATTAACAGTAATAAGCACCAAGGTGCTTGAGTGCTGCTTTGAATGAAGACAAATGAATGGAGGGAAAGTTGTAATGACTATACACATTGCGAAGCAAAAAGGCTGTCTTAATGGCCTGAAATCAGCGTATGAGGATAAAATGACTTCGCTAACATACAGTCAAGATGGACTTGACTGATTCAGCCAACAGCTTGCTTAAGGTACCATATTATTACCGTATCACTAAGATCTACATGGTAAAGGGTTCCCTGAGTTTGATAGCTCTCGTAGCAGTCATGCCTGTAAAACCTAATTTTACTCCTGGGTAGGTACTTAGTCTAATTTATTTCACTAACATATGCTTATTGCAGAGAATATATTTGGGCATAACATTTGTTCCTTAAGTACTTTGAAATAAAAAAAAAAAACCAACAAACAAAGCTACCAGAATGTCCTATAAGAACAGATGTCACAAAGAGAGTGGCCAGTTCAGAGAATTCTTTTCAGTGAAACTGGCTGTGAAATCACAGTAAGATTTTCTCTAGTCTAATCTTTAAGCATTGCATAATTTAAACTGTCAGCTGCTAGATGGCACAATATACTTCCAGCTGCAACAAGCATTCATACAAACACTATATTACATACAAAGAAAAAAATTATGATAATGATTTTATTATGGTTAATGGAGCAGTAGAGTTCAACATGGTGGTATGGCATGTCTGCACAAAGGTTTTTGGTTTTTTAAACTTGCTAAGACAGTTACTTTGGAAGGAATACTAGTAGGAAATAAACTTTAATACTTGAGAGATGGTTGAAATAAAAATACTTTAAATCCAAGGCAGCATTAAAAAACAGTTGGGAGTTCTCCAATCTTTATTTTGTACTTCTACTGCTAACATACAAAACCATCATGACTTTATATTTCCAAAGATATTTTTCTTATTCTATCATTATTTTGTTGTGTTTTCTAGTCAGTGACATCACTGGGAGTAGATCTATCTATGTATATAGACAATTTTTTCCAATGTTTTTACTCAATAGTCTTGGTAAGGTGAAGCATAAATGTAGCAAGGATGTCTATTCTGTATTCTAAGAACTTTCTTATGAAAGTTGGGACACCCATTTTCCAAGAATTCTGTGGAGACACAGGACTTTGTCATGATTTTCATTTTTGACAGTGAATTATATGTGTTGGGCAAGCATTGATTCAACCAAGGAGGAGAATTTAAGAAAAGCCTGATCTTTTAGCAAACATAAGAGATACTGAAAACCACTCCTTTGTGTATCTTTGAGGATGGGCAAATAATTCAAGGCAACAAGTCTAAAGGAAATACATTGGACCACTTTCTGTGGCACATTGGCTGTACTTTTAAATGGCTTCTTATATTGTGTATAAAGTGGGAAAATTAGAAGTGATAAGACCCTTGTAACCATGACTGGAACTTTCTGTCAGTTTAGCAGTGAACATGGAACATTATTCACATCCTGAGAATGTCAATCATTTAAAACAAATGTCATTAAAAATGTAACATGAACTGCTTTTTCATCCAGTCACAAATGTTACCTTCTCGGACTGCTATGGTAGTGAAGCCAAATGAAGTGGATACACACTGCTAGAATTCATGTTACCTGTGAGTAGCAGTCRTAAGACCCTATTGGTCTGAAGCAGCTTGTGTGTGCTATGTTTTATGCAAACATACAGCACATTATTAAAAGAGAAGTGCAGTAACACATCAATAGTACTGAACAAGGAACGCTTGCCTGGTCTGAAAATAAAGACATTGTATAAAAAGTAGAAGCACACTTGAGAAGGAGCATGTGGCAACAGACCCTGGAAATATTAAGTCACAAGCTTAACTTCAACTGATTAATTTAGAACTGAAGGACAATAAGATTTTTTTTTTAATAACTCCATTCAAAAGGAAAGAGGAAAACAGGAAATATAAATCTGATGCTGAACRGATAAAGAGAGGAATAGCAGATAATGGGGAGTAGGCTCATGCATTCAATGCATTTTTATATCATTCTTCATAAAGGTTAATTATGAGAGACTGGTTATTAGTTTTATTTAACAAGAGAAAAGCAGACCAGAAGTGGAAAGAATCATTTGTTTGTTTGTTTGTTTTTGATACATWATCAGCATGCAGAAGATAAGAAGATAGCAAGGAACAGGCAACACTGACTTTACATGACTTGCTCTTGACAAGTCTAGCCAATCTTTTACTTCAGCAGTGCAGCTACCTCAGTGGATAGTCAAAGCAATGGCTGTTACATCTTGAATGTGCTGAAGCTTTTGATACTCTCCACTACGACTTTCTCATATCCAAACCATGGAAACTTGAACTCCAGGAAAGTGCCTAAGTGGGTGCACAGTGGCTGAAAGGTCCTATTTGAAACAGCTTTCAGTGGTTCATTCTCCAAGGGGGGAAGATGCTGAGGTGAAGGCTAGATGGGCCTTAGATTTTCTAGGCAAATTCCTAGTGCCATCTCCTACTTTGTTAAAGAAAATACTGCTTAGAGCCAGACTTACTGTGTGTGTGGCACTGAGTCGGGAGAAGTAAGAAGGAAGACAGAAAGCATCTGGAGTTCAAAATCATCTAGACAGAGGGGTGGATTKGGTCTGAAGGCTGTAAGACAGACCTCAGCAATAAGTGCAAAAGTCCTACTTGTGGAAAAATAAATTAAATATGCAATACAGGTGGTCTCACCATCCATGCATCAGCAAGGTAGAAAAGAATTGGAGCTTATAATGAGTCATGGACTGAATATGGGGTTAGAATRTTGCAAGAAAGAGACTGTCATATATAAAGCCTAGGAAGTAATTTTTCCTCTCTGTTCAGTACAGGTGAGGTTTCAGCTAGCTAATTCTGGCACCACATTATTTTTAAAAAAGACATGTGGACTAATTAAAGAGAATCCAGAAGAGAACAATAAGAACTGTAACAAGATTAGGAACACTTCTATGAGGAAATGCTGAAGTGATTTCAATTGGCTTCAAATTATTTCAAGGAAAAGAAATCTCTGGATATTGCATAAGATAATACCAAGTTTAAGTCATACTTGCTGTGGTTGGATAGCATCCACTGAGACTGAAAGAAATACCCTCTTTGACATTAGTGGACATTGAAACCTCAGAAGAAAGAGAGTATCACTAGCTAATAGAGACAAGTATTTTTGAAAATGAGGAACTTGCTGCAAGTTGTARTAATGCCAATATGCAACCAACAAAACAGAGAAAACCTGCACATGCATGTACGACACACAGAGATTAAACATTCTAGCCCTGAGAACGCCTTTTAATTGCTCTATTCCCTGTTCTTATTGTCAAAGATTAGACAGCAACATTCTGCACCTACAAAGGACAAATATAGTCCAAGCAAAGCTTTAAAAAAAGACTTACTTGATAAAAGAAAATATTATGTTAGCTTCCATTGCAGAGAGAGAAAAATACATATGCAATCTAATCCTAGTAGAAAGCAGCTGGATCTGACATGTTGACAGAAGAACAACCACAGATACAGCCTGTACTAATGAGTGGACACTGTGGTCAGACTGTGAATAACAAATAAGCATGACAAGCTCTAGGCCACCAAGGACTTCTCAGTGACTGTCACTGTACAATATGAACAACAAACTTCACAGAGGCAGTAGGAACAGAGCTCATGTCCCCAGCCCCACAAGGCTTTCACTGCTGTAGCGCATGCTGCATCGGCACTCATGCTGGCAGTGTGTCAGCCCCTCCGCAGGATGAGAAGGAAAATCTCTGGTTAAATGCAGAGRTGCAGGCAATTCTCTGTTCATTCTCTCAGCATAGGCCTGCAATACGATGACATAAATTCCTACCCTGCAAATTGCTGTTAAGAAGGTATTTAGAGAACCGCTGTCTTCCCTCTCAACTATATCCCCATTAACACCCTTTGCTCACACCCTCATATGTCCTCTTTGCTACCAGGCAGGAGAACAGACTAAATGTGTGGACAGAGGGGAAAGAAGAAAAAGGCCCTTGCATGCCAAAATGGACCTGCTAAAGGAAACAGAAATCTCTACAAAACCAGCACTGCCATGCCCTAAAGTGGAGTCCCAGCAGCCTCCTCAGACCTGAGATTTTAGACTTTATCCATAATCTTTACTTCTGAACTTCTCTATAGTTAATTTCTTCAGATTTTTTTTTCCCCATGTATTTTGAGGTATTGCCTACTCTCCTTTCCAAGCTCTCCATAAAAATGAGAAAAGTAAGCTTGCATAGATGAAATTTCCTTAGAAAGAACAATAAAACATGCAGTTTTTGGCTGTAAAATTGATCACAATGCCAATCAGAAGATCAGAATCTCTGGAAACCTTTACAAGTTTGATTCTCTGACAGATGATAACTCAGATCATAAACTAATTTATTGTAGCAAGAATTTTTGAAAAATAGGTTCACCACTTCTGTAGAGTTGTGTTCTAATTTTTCTTGACCCTTATTTATATAAGTCTAGGAGAAAAGTTTCAGTCGTCAATTAGGAAATTTTAATATGAAATTCTTGTTGCTTTTAATCAGAAGTAATAAACTGCTATATTTCATGGTGTCGTGGTTTAACCCCAGTCGGGAACCAAGAACCCCACAGCCGCTCGCTCACCCTCCCCGCCSCCGGTGGGTTGGGGGAGAGAATCTGAAGAGCTAAAGTAAGAAAACTCGTGGGTTGAGATAAGAACAGTTTAATAATTGAAAAAAAAATTGTAACGAAAAGGAAAGCAACAAGAGAGCGARAGGAACAAAACCCAGGAAAAACAAGTGATGCAACCGCTCACAACCCGCCGACCGACACCCAGCCAGTCCCCGAGTAGCGATCACTGCCCCTGGCCAACTCCCCCCAGCTTATATACTGAGCATGACGTCATATGGTATGGAATACCCCTTTGGCCAGTTGGGGTCAGCTGTCCTGGCTGTGCCTCCTCCCAGCTTCTTGTGCACCTGGCAGAGCGTGGGAACCTGAAAAGTCCCTTGAGTAGCGTAAGCACTCCAACGACTTAGCAACAACTAAAACATCGGCGCATTATCACATTATTCTAATACTAAATCCAAACCAGGGCACTATACCAGCTACTAGGAAGAAAATTAACTCTATCCCAGCTGAAACCGGGACACATGGCTAACACCTTCTATACTGCAACTTACTGATAAACTGATGCAAAAGAAAATTAATAGTAGCTAGATGGGGACATGCAATTTAATGAAGAGTTTGCATATATGTCAATAAATGGAAGACTGTCACTTACATTCAGATTATTTTTCTCGCTGATGTAGATTTGAGAGTTGAAAATCTCATTTGCACAATCAGGACTGGTTTGTGTCACAGTAAAAATAAGAGTGAGCTTTGAAAAAAAGAAATTTCAAGTACATTTTAATATTTTTATTGTGTTTATTCATCACATGCTGCTGCAAATGCATTAAAAAATGGTCCACAGTCAGAGTCTTATTGATAAAGTAATTGCCACACTACTTCAAGCTTTGCTAAATATTCTCCTGTTCCTGCTACTGATTCCAAGCAAGTAGGCTGCTTTTCCCAGAGAATAAATATCAGAGACCATAACTACAAATGCTGCTTTGTTGTTTGCTTTGATTTGGAATTATTTTTTTCCCTATGGCCAGTCTTTGAAAATTTATTCTCCTTAGTYTACTTTCAAATCCCTAAATAAAACAGGCAAAGTGAGGAGCTGCCAGCTGATTGTCCTGTGGTGTGTAGTATTCCTGTGTGCTGAACACGTCGTCTGAAATGCTGACCTACTGTTTTGGAACTTACTTTTTTTAGCAGACTTTCTTCTCCAAAATCTTAGGCCAATAATGAACAAGCAATGGAGTAAACAAGTAGGTACTTGACTAGCCMGAAAGTGCAGCTACTGGCCTGTTTGCTAGGGATGATTTTACATTTCCCAGCATGCATCAATTTTGAAAGTTATCGAGGAGGATTTGGACTTCCAGGCCACTGCAGAATGATCACTGTACAGTCATTTGCTGGAGGCAATTGCTATTATTATGGCCCTGGTTTCACATCCTTTGAAGGCATTGAAGGATTGGTATTGATTTTTCAGTAGTATTTGTAAAGGGCCTGTGCACCTGACAGCAACTGGACCATATCATTAGACTATCTAAGGGATTTTTCATCAAATAGATTTCTAAAGGTAACGCTAATAGAAGAACTCTTAACCTCTGAATGAGGAGATGGATGTGGAAGAGGGATTAGTATTTTAAAGGAAAGAACTTCAAAAAAAAAAGCTGCTAAAAGGCTGTTTGAAGTTACGGATCACAAGCCTATCCTCTGATTTATGAAGGCAGCACAGTAACAGTTTTCTAATTAATTGATCTGATTGTTCTCAAGGGTGTTGGATTCCTAATATTCACAGGAGTCAATGAATAGCAAAAATCTATTTCTTGGCTCCCAAACAAAGTGGACTTTCAGAAAAAAGAATGTAACATCTGCTTGGCCACACTCGTYGCACCTGTGGCAGCTGATAACGCAGAATGTCAAGTCCTATGCTCAYGGACTGACACACCCAACCTTCTCCTCTGACGTGGTCCTTCCTCTCTTGTATCTGCATTTTAAATTTTCCCAGCACAGCTCTGAAGCTCCCTGGTTCTGATGGCACTGGGAACTCAGGGCCACAGGCAGAGTGAGGAACTCAACCCACAAGCAGTGCTGCAGCTGGGGCTGTGTGTGTGACCCTTTCCCCTCACGTAGTGTGAGAAACACTGGTTTGCATTAGGCTTTAGGTGAACACATCTGAATGTGTTGCGGAACAGTTCCTGGGATTTTGTAATAGGATTTTAGAATCGGGTCAGATTGAGTTAACTGAGATTTAGGTGAGATTACAGTAAATTTCACCTCTAGTTAGTTGAGCACTGATAGCACCTCAGCCAGAGAGTCTGTCACTATTTTGCTACCAAGAACAGATTTCCACCCCCAAGTTACAAATAAAATTTTAAAAGGTTAACTTGGAAACAATGGTATCTGTATCTGCCAAGCAGAGACTAAAATTTATTTACTGCAAGGAGCTAGAATTTAAAAAATCAAATTGACTTTCTAAATTTCTCTTTTTAAAAAATTAAGCACACAACTTCAGTTTTGTCTTTTGTCTTTGATTAGTTTTAATCTCAGGTTCTCATGCAACCTAACTTACTATTGCAATAAATAGAATCCAAACAAGAATGCTAGTTTTTTGGAAAGAAAATACATATTCCCAGAATTCCCATACACTCAGAATCAAGTGAAAACGTGAGGAAATTAGTCTTCAGTTTTAGGACTTTCCTTTCTTACTACAGTCTGGTAGTTATCTTGACCACTTTCTTAGCTATTAAGTTTACCCAAATACCAGTCAGGTATTATTGTAACTGTTACTGACAAAATGCTTATGAATAGTTTCTCCAAATCTGTGAAATTTAATAGCAAATGAGAAATATGAACTTGAGAAAGCCAACGAATTTTTATTTTTATGAGTCTGGAAATGCCTTTTCGAAGAATACAGATTTTTCCCAGAAGTTTGGCTTTAAGAAGTCAAAAAGTTTTTGAAAATATTTAAACACAAAACTTTGCATGTGTTTTGCTTGTAAATAAAGAATAATGTAGTGCAGAAGAAGGTTATTTAAACTATGCATACAAATATGCATGAATGCCAATTGGATTCAATTTATCCTGACTTAATTTGAATTAACTTGATGGGTTTTTTGACACAAGCTGTACTGACTAATTGTTGCTTATTTGGGTGCACCATATCAGTGAGCATGGCAATCAAAAACACAGCCAGATGTTCATATTTTCTTTGATTGCCCACAGCCTTAGGTCTGAAGAAAAGTCAATCAGCAAAATGATTCTTCTTAGCATCTGTCAATCGCATTACTGTAACAGCAGTCAGAATAAGCAGAATGCCTCTGATTCCCCTTTCACTTACCCTGGTGTTGGCCTTCAGTAGATTTCTGCAGTCTTGGTTTGATACCATCACAAAACATGGAAATGGTGTGAAATTAGACCAAAAATCTTTGTAAGTAGTTGATATCACCACAGTGAAGAGTGAATGATTTTTGTCATCAATTCAATTCATTTTTCAATTCAATAGTGTTTTCATGAAAACATACACAGAAAATTAAGGGTTTTTTTTCCTTTTTGTGTGTTTTTTTTTTTTTTCAGATGTTCTGAAAGCATCTAACAGACGGAGAATTTGCATTTATTTTCAGGAGGGATACAGCTCAAAACTATCTTAATCTTTTTCTCCTTTCATGTCTAGGTGTTTCAAATGTGTCTTTGCATTTCCTGGATGACTGGATCCTAGCTCATTAAGGGTAAGACTTTTTTTTTTGCAATCCAGATAGGAAGAGTGGTAACAAGGAGAATGCATGGTTTGCAGCTGTGTTAATTTAAGAATTACCATGGTCTGGAGTTCTCCCCTGCTCAGGAATGTTTTAACTTACAATCCCCACCTGCTTGTCTGGCAGCCAAATACTTTGAGCAAGAATTATGATTCCATTTCTTTGCCTAGGACACCCTCAGCCCAAGACAATTCAYAGCCAAGGAGAACTGAGGGGAAGGGAGCCCACGCTAGACCACAACTGTTAATTTGCTGCTTTTCTATGCATAGGACTGGTGCTGGTCTCTTACTTTGTTGTAGGTGTTACATAGAAACATTGTAAAACTGTGAACGTAGAAGAATCCTTGCCATGGTCCTTAAAGGTGATGGACTGTGGACAAAAGGATTCCTTATTTTCAACTGTTCATCTTAAAAGTTGCGATGAAATGTCATTCGATTTCAGCAAGCGCAAAAGCAGACCTGTGGACAGTAACTGCACTGTGTGCTTCTTCTCCCTTTTGAGTAATGAAGCTTGTACTTCTCTTTTACACTGTTTAATGGGTGCCATGTCAGAAGGATGAATTAGCCTGACAGATGAAGATAATAGGCGAAAGATTCTGGAAACATTATTATGGGTGATGAGCTCCAGCAGCAATTAATTCAGGAATGAGTTTACTGAAGGCAGCTCCCAGGCTCAACCACAAAACCCTGAATGTGGCTTMGTTTTCAATCAAAGCTTTCAGAGGAAGAGATTACATGAAAGAGGAGCTACCACATCCACCACAAAGCTGCTTAATATGACTGTCTCAATGGAAGAGTTTTCAGTGTAAAAACTCCTTAAAGAGTGTTTCAAAACTAATGACACAAATCCCTAGTTAGTTTATAGAGTTGTTTAAATATTGTGTTTGTATACCTGCTGTCAGAAAGTCCCACAGCTACTCAGGTTTTGCAGAACTGTGCAGCCCTTTCTGCCACAGAAACACCTAGGCAAAGAAAACAAATAACCCCGTTTCTTCCCTTTACTCTTTAAAAAGGTTTCTCGCCTTGCATGCATCCAGCTCTTTAGAGAATAATCCTCAGATCAATGCTAACTCACGGGGGAAGCGTTTGCATGGCGTGACAGGGGAGAGAACTCGAGTGAGCKGGGGGTGGCACTGAACTCTGCACACCACGGACAGGGAGTCAGAGGACATGCGATGGGTTCGTTGTGGCTGCAGGAGGAGAAAGCAAGATTCGCATTTTGGAGTTTTTTACCTCATTTATGCCTCTGCAGGGGTAATAACTAAACTTGAAWCCACCTCTTCTACATGCAGAGATACAAAAATCTGAGGCTCTGCAACTGGTACGTTCTTAATGGGACGTTTTTAAGAGAAGAATTGAGGGGAGAAATAAACGGACCAAAAAAAATCGGGATTTTTTTGGCTGGAGATAAGCGGAGGTACATCTCTTTTACACACACGCACGTGGGCTGAGAAGTTACCTTACCAGGTCTAAGGCCGGGCGCGGCCCCCTCCCAGGCCGCTGCGGGACACAGCCCGGGCCCGCCGGCCCTCGGCTGGGCAGACGGGCGCGGCCGTAACGGCCCCCCAGCTGCTGACGCGGGGCCGCGCGCCGCCGGCCTGCGCGGGGGCCCGCCCGGCGGTGGCTGAGGGGCGCTGGGGACGGAGGGACCGCTGTGAGCCCGCGCTCCCCGCGGCTGCCTGCCKGCCGGCGGGCGGGCGGGCGGCGTTGGCGTTCGGGGTTTTCTCCACCTGAAGAGCATTCTGCAGGCGTTTCACCCCGCTCGTTTCGGGCTTGCTGTTCTCTCGGCTGCGGGCTGATCAGATCGCTCCGCGCRCCTCCAGCGGTGCCGAGCTCCAGCCTGGGGCGTGGGCGGGCCGTGCCGAGTGCCCGGGGGGCCCCGCGCCCCCACCGCCCCGTCCCGGGGCACAGCCCCTTGCAGTGGGCTGCCGGCCGGCGCAGGCGGCCAGCCTTAGCTCTGCCGCTCCCCTCCTGCCCGAGCCCAGCCAAGGCAACCGGCTGCTTGGCCCACAGCCAGCCCTTTCTGCCAGTTTCAACCCAAACTCCCTCCTTGGCAGAGGTGGAAGTTTTGCTCAGAAAAAACATCCAAGTAAGTGTCCCTACTACCACGTGTTAAAAGAGGGCTTTAGTGTAAATAGTTCGTCAGCTGTGCTTGGTCATCCTTCTCTTCGTTTGTAATCCTCTTTGTCAYGTGCATAGTGCTTGCAGGCCCTGGGCTTTACCCTTCTCTGCTTTTTGCCTTGTTACAGCCCTGTCCTCCGTGTGGGAGTTAGCCCACATTTACTTACAGAGGTTTGAAAGCATGCATCAAGCTCTGTAGTCCTTCATTGTGTTTAAACAGAAAAGGGCTGAATGCTATCTGGCTRTCACTACTTATGTAACGAAAATATTCCACTGTTACAAAAGCAAGTACTTCGGTGATTTTGCTTCCTCTGAGTTATGCGTCTCATTAAAGTTAAATGTATCATTTCATACACCATCACAGCTGAGTTCCACTTGGGTGACGTGCATCYAAATTTGCTGTATATCTATATGAARTATTTATTGTTGTGCATATTAAGAGGGTATTAACTAACTGCGCTTGCATATGTTTCAACCCTTAGTTGGCTTTCAAATTTGTGATTTTGCTTTCATCTTAGTTTTATAGTAGATAATTCTAACCTACTCATTAAATTTAATGAGTAATCACACTGGCTAGCTGCTGTTTCTACATGGTATACTTGTGTATACAGTCATCAGAAAGATTATGCAAAACATGAGAAATGAATGCACACATGCAAAACTGCATAATTTCTTGAAATAGTCAAGAATCATTTAATCAGGAAATTTTTCAGGTATCATCAGTTCATGTGTACTGCCCTTTTTTTAGKTTTTTTTTTATTGCYTTCTCCAGGAAAGTTGTCATGGAAAGATGCGACACTAGTTCAAATGGTTTCTTAAGATATTATGGCTTTGTTTTGAGGTTAATATGTTTAGAAAATGAAATAGACCAACTTTAACGTGCAGAGGGAGGTTTCACACAGTCATCACCGTGAACTGATCTCCCTACTGTTTTCATCTGACTTTTATTGTAGGGACAGTCCTCAGGAAGACTGTAGTGCTGCCTGACCCATACGCTTCTCTGTGGTAAGAAAAGGACACAGAAATTGAGCAGCCCTTTTTATTGCCTATTCCTAATCTGGATGGCCCAGACAGGCTTTATGTTTTGTGGGTCTGGCAGCATGTTAGTGTGGCTGTATATTGCTTTCCCAGCCTGCTTACCCTCCCGCATTGTCCTTTCTCCCTCCTTCAAGTACCTGACCTTAAAAGTTAAGCCTCTTGTTCCCCTTTTCAGATGTCCTGTACTTTTCAGTACCACAGTAAAATGTGGCTGCTCCATGAGAATAGAGCTCCTGTAGAGGAAGCAACTTCAGGAATGTCTGTTTAAGACATAGGTGTGTTTGGGAAGGGAGGGGAGGGGAGGGAGAGCAAGGGACAGGGACATGGCTGCAGCCAGTGCTGCAGGTATTAGTGGCACAGTTGTTTCCCACAGAGGCCTGCAGTGTTTGCTACTCTTCTTAGGTGCCGTTTTTATAAACCAGTTTTGCTGCTGCCTCCTAACTAGGGGGCTGGTGCACCCCCCTCTCCCCCCCATTGCAATGACTATGAGAAACAAACCTTGACCCCTGCTGTATACCGGTAGTCACAGGGGATGCTCCCAGACCGAGCCATAAAGATTTCTGACCCTCCTGCCCTGGGTTGAGGAGAGGAGGGAGCCAAGTTCTGYTCCCTTCATCCTTTTGCCATCTATTTCCCCACTGTATCCTTATTCCCTTTTTTCCCCTACATTTTTCTCCTTTCTGTTGACGCTGAGAACTATTTCTGCTTGGTTTTACTGTGCCTTTCTTTTGTAGAGATGCCTTTATCCAGCTGTCAGTATTGTACTCATCTCCTGTCCCCCAGCACACGGGGGAAACAATCTCAGTGTGGATACCAGTGGACTTCCTCCTACCAGTCACATATTTTCAGTCAGTTTGAAGAAGAACACCTTATAATTTCAAATGGAAACATCACAATTAAAAAAAGGGGAGAGGCGGGGAGGTGAAACATTGTTCCATTTGGAAATGGGAGTGCTGTGGAAATTTTTTACAAACTAAAACTCCATTTTTGGCCCTCTCTGACAGTAAACAGCTTTGATCTCAATATCTGTGCATTGAGCAAGTCCGCAGGCCTAGAGCAAAGTGGATATTTCTAAAATCCTTCTGAGGAATAACAAAGGGATAAGTGATCCCTATACATCCAAATCAGAAAGTTACTGAATAGTGAATGTTATGAAGATTATATGTTTATGCATTCTCCAGAGCCTGAGACTTTGCATCATGCTCTGTTATCTTGTGAGCCAATTTGGGCAACAGGACCACAAAGCAGAGCTACTTTCTCACCTGAGCTGCCATTGAGATAATATTCTAATAAAAAAAGGCATAGGCTCGAGAGACTGTATGAATAGAATATAAAACCTTGCCTATTTTTTGGTTAATATTTAACTGGAAGAAGCTTTTATGTCAATAAAAATAACTTCATTCTAATCTCTCCACTTCTCATTCACTTAACATACTTTAAGTACTGTAATGAACAGTGCCTGCTCTAGAAGTCATTCAGGTCAGTGATAATACCCTAGCTGACTTCCCTGGGCTTTCTGTGTAAGATTCTGAGTAAACTAACAAATAACAAACTAGTATCTCCGTTTCAGAAACACCAATTGTATTGGAATGTTGTTATTGTTATTTGTTAGTCAGATCCTGAGTTCAGCTCACAATTTCAACATTTAGTTAATATTTTCCATTTAAAAACACAGGTTTATGGCTCTGCTCTAGCTATGTTTACTTTTTACTTGTGCTAGGGAACTACAGAGCTTGCAGGCTGGGTGTCCGCAGGCCACACAACACTATGGCCTAGCGTTGCTGCAGCACATGGTGTGCTGTGGCCGTTTTCAAGATCTCTGGCTATGAGATATTTCACTGTGAGATGGGAACTGAGCGGGAGGCTTCTGTGTTTATTCCTGGTCATTAGGATGACCTTGGGCCTCTAGGCAGCCTTGTTAATCCAGCCCTATACACKCAGAAAGGTTCTTTTAATTACCCATTACATCCTTAGTGTAGTGAAAACACAGCAGAAGATCCAGTTTAGAGAACTTCTGGGGCTAGAGAAGAATTCATTTGGTTTTCTTGTTGCAAATAATTTTACTGACCACCATTTAAGGCATAAAGCGAAGGCTGGAGCACAAAATTAGAAGATGGCTTTGCAAGCTGTTAAAGAACTCTGACAAGTACTTACATCCGATCTTCTTTAAGGTACACAGAAGAAGAAATTATGATACATGTTTCATCAGCTATCCTGCTTACTGTATCATTTGGAAAGTGATTTATTTCCAATTTTCTTGTTATCTGTTGAGGACTTATTGATACTGTTTGTGGCAGATGTTTTTTGTTTTAAAATCATGAAGGAGGTTGAGTGATTGTCCTTGCTGAGCCTTATGTTGCTCTGAAAATACCAGCTGAGTATGAGAAGAAGCAGTAAGCTTAGTTACTTGGGTGTAGAATGGCTGACAATCAGGAAACTGAAAACTACTGCTACTATTAGATTGTAATAGCTCATGAAATGTATACTAGACATTGAAAGGCAATCAAGTAGTCAGCATCATTTACCAAAATGCAAATTACCAAATGATGATGAAAGGAAATCAGATAACAGACTCAAGGTTTTTCCTGGAGAGTAAACTCTGGACTTGAACAGAAAAACTAGCACCATCGAGAAAGGGAAAACAGAGGCATTGACTTTGTGGATTTTATCATAACTGGCTGWCGGGGCCGTTGGTCATCTCCTATCTATATAAACTATGTTTTAATAGTGTATAATGTAATGGTAACATATTGGATGGACTGAATTTTAATTTTCATCTGCATTTTAATCACTGTGCAAGCTGGAGTTCTTTTATGTGTCAGCAAGATTTAGCTACAATGTCTTTTTGATGTTAAAAAAAGTAATTCCTTAGATTATACCAGGGAGCAGAGAAGACACTTAGATCCCAGTCCCACTGCTGAATTCTGAACAACTCCTGTCTGTCTTACTGAAGTTAGATGTGTTTTGACAGAGATCACTTCTCCACCCTTGAGAAACTGGAAACAAAGTCAAGGTGTGGCAAAGCCTCTGTGAGAACCTAACAAAACATGTCCATGGTAGCATTGTAGGCTTTGGCTCCATCCTCTCATTAGAACAGAGCCTTCATTCACATAGCTGAGGATAGAGCAAGCCCAGTTTTGGCTAGAGCAGCATGGCTGAGTATCTGTATGCTTGCACCCTTCTTCACTGTAATAATCTTCAGCGTCCTTATTGAAAACAAAATGAATAAATAGCTTTAGAGCAGTCTACTCCTTTGTAATAATCTTGGCATTGCTTTTTACCGAAATAACAATGAGCCTCATAGATAATTTATATGCTTAGAAAAGGAACACAAATAAGACACCTTTCCAGGTAACTATAATAGACATGACATTTAATATCCTGTCTTTGTAATTTTCAAGTTATTTTTGGTGCRTGTACAATAGAAGATGTTCTTTCACAGAAAAAGGAGTGTGCTTGTAATAGAAAATCAATTGCTATTCAGGCATCTCATACCAGTCATTAGCATGTGAAACTTCATTTTAACATTAACAAAGGTGTTCCCAAGGGGAAGACTCTTAAGCAAATAACTGTGCTCATTTTTTGAAACGGTAGCTTTTTGTGTCACAAGGTGACTGTTGATGTTAGCTATAATGACTGCCCACTTGCAATGAAGATATTTTTTTCAGTCTATTTTATGAAGCTTTCAAGAGATGTGCCAATCAGGATGAATTGATATTGCCCTATCCTGGATTAGAAAGAGGARAGGAGAGGGAAACTCTACGCTTACACACAGAGGACAGTTTGTACCTCTGTAGTTGTAGCTTGTCATTTAAATCTCTATTTTATGTCGATGTTGTTCTGGACAGAACATTGCTTCAATCTGTAATATTTGTTGGCTTGTGTTTGTCGTGTGCCTGCTTACTCCATTTCCATGCAACATGATGGCAACATCTGTATTTGCAGTGAAGAARCCATACACCATCTCCAGTATGGCGTTTCTGCTTAGAGAGAGGCTCAAAGCAAACTTTCAAGAAAAACTGAGGTAGGGTGAAACCTCAACATCCAAGTTCTGTTTTGTCAGCTTCTAGAGGTAAAATCCAGATGTCATATAGCAATTCAATCTTTTTGTGATTACACAAGTTTTTAATTTGTGGTGTGAAAAATATTGAKCCTTGTTTTCTTATGGGCTTAGTTGGTAAGGAATGTAGCTTGCATAGTTTTGGAGTGGGTATTTTTTTTTTTTTATAACAGCGTATGATGAAACAGGTTTTATGCTTTTATGGCTAGTAGGATTTGACTACAGAATCTGAAGTTTATTTCATAGAAAGACTAATGTATGAGTTTAGATACGAAATTTCTTTCTGTTCTGAAGAGTGCTCTATTTGGTTTGGGTTTTTTTTTAAGCACTGCTAATATGAGACTTCTATCGAGGGAAAAATAAATAGCAAAATTTTTGCTTGAAGGCAAGAATATGTAATGRCAACTTTTCCCCTTTAATCTGAAACTTTGAGAGAACAAGAACAGGACATTGAAACAGAGAATGGACAAAGAGGAGTYAGGATAACTAGCAGTGGTGAGTTGCTTTCATGACAAGGATAAATAGTAAGGTACCTGGCTAAGGCCTTAAGGGCTAAAGAATAAACCTGATGAGTCCTTGCCTGAGAGGTGTAGAAGACTCAAGTTCATTTCCTCCTTTGGGATGTTGTCAACATGAACCTTGGCAAGATACTTTGACTAATTCTGGAAAGATCTGTGTTTGTTTGGCTTCTTGTATACACTGTTGCACTCTTAGAAACACCATTCTCCTGCAGCCTAATCCTGACTCTGCCAAATCACAACCATCTTTAGTTTTTTACCTGAATCACCCAAAAGCGCCTAACCCAGAAGTGGTTTTTTTTAGATAGGGTTGAACAGCTCAGCACCTAACTTAACCTAGCCCACTTGGGCAGCAGAAAGTAGGTGCTCCTCTGCCAAACTTATTGGAGCTGCTTTCACAGCTATTGTGGACATAACCAGAGTTCATAAAGAACAGGTGGCAGATTAAAAAAATATAAACCGTTTTGGAGGAGGCTTTAGGTGACATATGTCATGTCCCTAGCTTGGACCCATCACCAGTTCTGGTTCCACTATCTAAAACAAGGTACTGGAAATTTTGTGTTCCAGTAGTTTCTAGGTCTCGGTCTAGTTCTTGTCTTCCATTTCCCATCAATAAATGGGGTCATTTGCCTACCTTATGGGATCCTACAAGGATAAGCACGAGGTTGTGAGGCACTCAGATATTATAGGTTGTAAGAGAGTGGCTGGGGAAAGAATATTGGGTTACTATCTTGTATTTGATAGTATTATGTGGACTGCTGCAGCTACAAATCCATACAAACTAAATGTGAAATTATCAGCTTTGCTGCATACTGTCAATGGCCAGATCAGCATCTTTTCTATTAACACTTCTCAGTGCTGTTGCCCAGTGCTTGCCAGGACATGTAGTAAGATTACTTTTCTTGAGTCTGGCTGGTCTGGAAGCAGAGTGCAGTTACAGTAATAACAGTGGGTGAGTTTTGGACATTGAAAAAAGAGAGTGACCAACCCAGGTAGACAAGACTTGATTTTATTAATAAAATTTGTGTTTTCCTCTTTGAGGTGACAGTTACAAACTTTGGTTCAAAAATAAAAGAAAATATGAACAGCAAGAAGATGACTTTTGAAATCTCACTTTTACATGTATAAACGTGCATAGGAAAATACCAGTTGGAAATGAGCCAGCAGAAACTAGTACTATTTAATTTAACAATTTATAAGAAATAGAAACAAACATTTCTTTTCAAGTCTTACATATATTATGAAAAATAATTACAAAAGGATTTGTGTTGTAAAGCTAAAATGTAATTTCTACTTCCAACTACCTGAATAAAATATTCAGAGGGAAGGCCAAACCAACTTTTTTTTTGTGACATTTGAATAGCAAATTGTAACAGTTTGGGTCAAAGACAGCTCTGTAGGAAGCAGTCCCCTCCTATGTTGCTTAGCAACTATGTAGAATCACATGACCTAGACATATTGCATCCCTGGCCTTCAGGTGAAATAACAGGAAAAAGTAATTCATATTAATGGGATGGGCAAATATTTTATAGGACCATTCTATGGAACTTTTAATATCCARTTCAGGAAGCAAACAGCCATCATTGCTTACATAAAAATCTATGTAAACAYTGCAAAAATCCATAAATAACTGTTTAGAATCCAGTTTTAATATTTATGCAGACCAAATAAGCACAATGGAAACAAATTTAGAATTGCTAAAAAAAAAAAAGMAAGCTATATGACTAATTTATTTCACACAGATTTTCAACAGATCTCTTACACAGAAGTTGTTTTTTTTCCTACATATTTTTCCCACCCAAAAATATAAACTTGTTTATTTTAGGTATATACATGTATCTTATGAAATTCTGGAATTAGAAAAGAAAAGAAAAAGTCTGAGGTATAGCACCATGGAACACAGCACCTTTGAAGGTGCTTTCACTATTGCAATTCATCATCACAGAGTGATATCAGCAGAAAAGAGTTGTTTGAGTGTGCTGCTCAAGATCTTCCAGTTTTGCCACCTTAAGTTTTGTTGGCGACTTCAAATAACAAAGCTCTTCAACAACAATATATACAAAGGGATTTTATTATTAATCAGAAATGGAATTGGCTTCACTGGCAATTACAGCTTTATTTTTTCAGAATACATACACAGTATTGACAATGTAGTTTTGTAATTCTAAAATAAGAGCCAGATGCAATTCAGAGACACATGCAAGTTTTGGAAATGGACAGAGAAATAACAGTATAGTACTGTACATAGAATAATTACAGTTTATTAAACACTTTCTTAACACCTCTTTGTTGTAATGGAAGGAGCACCATGTTCATTTTTTTTACAGCACCAAAGGAATCCAAAGGGGGGTGTTCCTAAAGTGAGCCCTATGTTGTCTGTCTGTGCCACAGCATCTTTGCAAAATAAGTTTAAGTCATGTGATTCTGGCCCTACAAGGGCAACAATTACTTTCYAGATAAGACATACATACACAGCAAGACATATTTTCTATGCCATCCTTATTCAAAACTTGCATGTGGCATGAAGTGGGTTGGTAGCACCAAAGTGCAACATTTTTGTTGATCTGATTTTTTTCTTAAGCTTAACCAAGGAAGCAGACAGGACCGACCTCAAATCCAAACTTCTGGTTCTGATCACCAAAGTCATTGATCATCACATCAACTATAGGCACTTGGTCTATTTTGGGTGTGTTGATTTCGATCACTGTCTTTGCATAGCCCTTTCTTGACTGTTAAAAAAGAAGCAAAAAAAAAAAGGCAAACATGGTTATATATCAGAGCAGTAAGCATGTGCTGTAGATCTCTGAAGTGTAGAATTTATATATTGCCCCCCCATGCACCAGATATTACAAACTCTAAAGTTTATGTTTTCTTAGGATTTTTTTTTAAAAATGTGACATGGAATGTTTCTGATTTTAGAAAGAGATTGGCCCATAGCTTGTTGACTTACTAAAATAGGCATACAGATGAAAAATTAGATATCTAAGAYATTTCATGTTTCTTAGAGAATTCAGAGTTTGCATCTGTACTATGTAATAAATAATAACAATATTCTCATAGCAGTATGCATGTCTTCCTTGTGAAGAAATCACTAATTAGTTCTGAAAGACAGAAGAAAGATCCACTTCTAAGAAGAAAGACTGTAACCTTGTCACAAAATATTACAGCAGCTGTTTGGACATGAAAGAAAGTAGTAGTCTGCCAGGACTGCCAACTGATGCAGTTGTATCTTAGGAAGTGTTACTTAGGAAGTAAGGGTGTGCCTTCAAACCTGGTTTCTAACAAAGGCTCTCTCCTTTGTTAGGAGAGAGCTCTCCCTCTCTTCTAAATATCATCCAGCTGAGTCCTCATGTTAGTTAACAGGACTGCACTTCATTCATATGGTCTCTTATATCTTGCTGAGACCCTTTTCACCTATGCCAGGGTCTTGGAGTTTGGATGAGCATCTGAGTTGGTAGATCTAAGTGTTCTCAGTTTAGTCACRGAGTTACACCCTAATCACTTCCAGCTCTCTCTGGAGCTCTACACTCACCCACTGTGGATAACAAAAGCAAAATAAATATACAGGACATACAGAGAGGCTGACATGATGCAGTTATGTATTAGAATCTCATTACTGAGGGGAGGAGACTCTGCATCTACCTGAGCTGCATCTCTGTCTCAGAGCCASGTATGCATCCTGGCACTTTCGGGCCTCTGATTCTCTAGCACTGACTTCTCAGGAACTGCCTTCAAAATGCTCCCATATCAAAACCCAGAATAATTAATGAGGCTTCAACTGTCACTTGCTCCTTTGATGTCTTTGTTTTCAAGTGTTCAGTACAAACCATTCTGTTTCTGAATAGACGTAACAGTTGCTATGACTACAAAGACCCTGCTGGAGAGGTGGTCAGAGAGCTGATGCATGTTTGGACAGCTCCAGGGATTTTAGCCGAGCTAAGAGAGGATTCTGAAAGGTACAATCCACAAACTTCGCCTAGCTTTGACTACCAAAAAATGAGAAAAGGAAATACCAAGTCACATATCAAACTATGCAATTAATTCACTATGTTTGCGTACATATGTGGGCCTTAGTTCATACATGTTTTTACTTTATTCACAAAATATTCTGTCTGCGTATGCCTTGATTTTGAGTATAAATATATTCTGCTGATGGGTTGCCTCCCTGATTATGCTTTTTTGCATCTTTTCTTCTCTTRTTCCGTGCTCCTACTAGCAGATAGTCTAGTTTCAGCACATTGGTGCTGACAGCCTGTATCCATGCCAGGTTTGTTCCATTTCTGTTGCTTGGCTTATGGTTTTTTTTTGGTACCTATATGAAAATTAAATAAGGGACTAGTGTAATGTAGTTAAAAATCTACTGAAAGGCAGTCTATTAAAAATAAAGTGTTTAGAAAGCTTTTCTCAGGAGAAAGCTGTGAAAAAATGAATTTGATTTCTACTTTAATTGACAGGTTGGTTTCGTAAAGACTCTTCTGAACCTCTACTTACTGCACAGCCGTCATGAAGAGCTTTGATGTAAGGATTGTTGTCATAAGACATTTCTTCATCATTCGATCCTAAGAACCTTAGTGCTTTGTCATAGCTGTCAGATGATGCATCATGCCAAGCTACGGACTGATGACAGTTGTAAGTGAAATTTTGTCTGGCAGAGGCACTCAGTAGTTTAAGGAATGTCATTTGGACCATATTAATGGAATTGCCTTCAACATCCAAATAGGAAAGCTGGAAAATATAGGAAGTTACATGAATATTTATCTATTTCCTCTGTTAAAATGCAAAACAAAACTATTGTTGACAAAAGAATCACATAACTATCCTTAATAAAAAAACAACCAACATATAACATTTTATGGACTTTTAAAGTTCAATAAAGCTATGACTCAGTAAATAGATTTTCATGTTGTAGGACTATATTTAGGATGAAGAGCTACATATTTTAGCTTCATTCTAGTGGGAAAGACAGAGAATTACTCCTACCGTATAGTGTAAAACAGCAGAATCTCTTTGGGAATCTGTTTTTAGTTAATTATRAAGTTATATGAGCCTGCAGACTCATCTTTGCATACTCAGTATATTTCCAGTTACCTAGAATGGGGCAGGGGATCTGTGCTCCAGATGCTTTACTAAGGTTCAGTGGTGATGTGTGGTCTGCCAGAAGCCAGATCCTCACCATCAGCTGTGCAGGTGACCACTGGGATCATTGTGGGACAATACAGAGTGGGCTCCTGCTGTCCAGTGGCAAGAGGTCATATAGCTGCTCTAATATTTAGGGCAAGAAGGTTGGGGCTGAAAAGTCTTTTCATTATCTAAATATTTATAAAATTCCTTGGGATCTGTTGATCACTGATACATGTACTTGATTTGTGAATAACTGTTATGTTGCAATGACAACTTACAAGTTTGCCTCGCTTAAATTCACTAAACCAAGATCCTGGATTCTCCTTTGGCCATGATGAAATTCTAACCTGTGTGGTAAAACAGCAGAGATAGAACTATTTAAAACATATGTTAACAGAYCTGAAGGTTTTACATTACCTGGGACAAATTTCACATCAGATAGTAAAGAACAGTTCTTCTTCCTGAGATCTCAGCCTCTTTAAAGCTCTAAAATAGGATGTTTTTCTTGTATAGAATGCCTTCAAATTAGTGACTTTAAAGGGAATCCAAGGTGATCACTTATAAAGAGAGCTAGTTCTATTTAAGGGAGGCTGTTGTCATCTGTTAAGATCCAGGTAAAGTGCTGGTATAAATTGTTCCTGTGAAGAGTGTCTAAATTGGAGTTTTCACTGGTGTTGATGCTGATAGATCTCTCTCATTTAGGCAAGCTTTTAGAARGCCTTCCTCTACACCATATGCCCCATCAGAGGTAGTTTATAACAATGAGTGAGGACACTGTTAATACAGTGTTTTACATCTACTTTGCATACATAATAGATATAAATGAACCCACAAGAGAAACACAGTAAGAGTTTAGCTGTCAGGTGTCACATGCTAGATTATGGACTTTAACTGGCTGCACAGCTATGTTGCATTCTGAAATGCAGTGAAAGGTTAGCAAGCAGGTGCATAGATTCCCTATCTAAGCAAAAGAGTGAAAATGCTGTTTGTTAACTCTATGTACCATTTTACCACTTCATTCAGATTTATGYAAATTTCAATGTAATCAGACAGATATATGAAAATGTGACAGTGTAATTACCCTGTTTAGTTCAACATTGCAACAGCATAGTAGGATCTGTCAACAGCGAAGTGAAAACACAGATTGGTACTTACTCCTTCAGATTTCTTATCTGGGTAGATGCAAGTTTCCCCACCTGCTGTGAAATTGCAGTATACTTTGAAGGAGTCTCCAGAACAGCCCTGGTTAGGATCAATCCAATATTCCCCTAAAACAAAATTTAAGAAAATATTTGCCTTATATAGTAGAAATGGTATTTGGACTATCCAGGTTTTACTGCTACCTAATGGTCCTCCAAAGTTTGTAGCGAAGTTATTTTATCTGAATGATGAGAAAGCAACCCTTTCTCTTCTGCCTTGTGACTTGTTGCTGCTGCTGTTTATGAARGATAACACCAGGATCAAAGTCTATTTTTATCTGCATCCTTTTTAATTTTACTTCAAACCCTGACGCTGTTGCAGGATACTGCTGAGGTTTTGGAGGAACTGCGGAGACCTCAGTCTAGTGGAGGAAGGACATTATGTGTGAAACATACATTGCAGGTCTCAACAATCTGGCCACTTCAGTATTTCATCTAGAAGGACAACTTGTGCCTGTGGTGGTAGCACTCTCAAAAACAGAGCAGAGGCAGTTGTAGGCAGAAATAAGCTATGGCTTAGGTCAGAGAGCAAAATCTGGAGTCATTTGCATACCTGTCTACATAAAAAGGTGGTTGCACAGGGCTTGGTGAGGTTGTAGCTGGCACAAATACCTAAAGCTTCCATTGAGAGAGATATATCTCAAGCAAAGATGTTTATTACTACTGCGTTATGAAGCTGCAACACTAGTGAAACTTCAGGCTGCTTTAGTTGATAAAAACACCTTAACTAATGCTTGGTTAGGTGATGCAGTGGGAAAGGCAGTTAAAACTTGCATGAGGCCTCCCGTAGTTTCAGCAKTCCTACCAGACTGGCGTGATTGAGAATTCAGGCCCCACAGTGCTAGGGTGAATGAAGGCTGGGGATGAGAGAGAGCTGCAGTCAATCCAAGGTCCATTAAAAATCAGCCCTTTTCAAAATCTACCATTCTAATTATAATGATGATTTCTGTGATGTGGGTCCTTATCTTCAGCTAGTGTCACAGCAGGACAGCAAATGATTTTCTGACACTACTGTTCTAATCCAGTTTCAAGCAAGTAGTGGAGGTTTCAAAGAGGCATGACAAATCCTTTCACGAGTTCTGTCTTCTGAATACAGGGCATAGACAAAGCATTTATGGTATTTTAAAATTCTATTGATTCAGGCTCTATTTATTGAAAACAGTCTTTCCTACCTGTAAATCTTGTCCCTGGAGAATTCTGTATTTTAATGAATGCATTTACTTTTATTTTAACCAAAATAAGATTACTTTGATATGAAGAATGCTCCAAATAATAAGCAAATACTGGTAAATGAAGAAGGTGAATGTGTTCTGTAAAACACATTCATTATTGTGGAGGTACTAAATTGTAAAATATGTACTTTTCATATAGCACATACACTGCTTAACTACTCCTCAAGGCAACCATCTGTTTTTATCTCTCTAGAGGGAAAGCAATAAAATATTATTAACTGTCAAAATCTATTTTTCTTCCCATTTAAAACCAGAAAAAT
This sequence comes from Oceanodroma leucorhoa, assembly GCA_030449065.1. Classification (NCBI taxonomy): domain Eukaryota; kingdom Metazoa; phylum Chordata; class Aves; order Procellariiformes; genus Oceanodroma; species Oceanodroma leucorhoa. The sequence continues at coordinate 14,858,644 of JASVER010000010.1, forward strand.
ATTGCTTTGAACTGGGAAAAATATCCATTGCAATCAAAAMAAATATGAAAGGATGAAAACTCTGTGAAGGTTGGCTTTCATTTAAACCTTTCCAGAGGGGTAAACTCAGTTAGGAAAAAAAGGAGAAAACAACAAAGCATAATTAAATCAAGATAGTTCTTCAGAACACTGTGTCTTGTTCATACTACTTTGCATTTTATTAAGCTAGTTCTTAGTAGCATTAAACAGTATCAGAGAAACTTGCATGTCTATTTGTTGAATGATATAGAACAAACAGTGGTCATGCAGTAGAATAAATTATTGTTTCTAAGGGTAAAAGAACAGTAAAATTTTTGAGAGTCATAATATCAATACCAATGCTATTTTTYATTATTATGCTAAGCTAAAGTATACATCTACTAAAATAATTCTCATTTCTTTTAAAAGAAGCTATTAGCTATCCCAGCATGCTGACATTTGTGATTTTACTTTCCATTGATCTAAATAGCATCAATCTTTCATCCCTCTCCTGTTTGGATAGTTCTGGAAATGCAAGGCCCACTTTTCAAAACAGTAACTGTTTTTTTATTTAGCATTTTTAAAAGTTTTAAATCTAAAACCAGATCAGGTTATGTATTTAAAGAATTTTGGCTTTTACCAAGACATCATCTCTTACTTAATTTTATAAACATTTATACCTGCAAAAATAGATTTAATGAAACTGTATTTATTGATTAACTTTATTAGCCATCTACCAATAATTAATTATCCTGCCAAAGTATCTTAGCAGATCATAACTTCAGCCTTGTTTGCCTTTGTCATGCAATATTAACATACCATCTGGGAAGTCTGGGTGGCAGAGTTGCAAGTCTTTGCAGGTTCGGGCTGGGTTATTCTGAGTGCCCATTGGATACTTCATATGCTCAATGTCTTGCTTCAGTGAATTCAGTGACCCAAAGATCTCCTCCATGCCATCAGAATAATCCAAAATATTATCACCAGCATCAGATAACATGTAATCAGGAGATCTTCTTGTCTTTTTGGGTGACTGGATTGGCAGTGGCTGGATTACCTCACCCGGAGGACCCTGAGTGGAAAACAACATATCTGGTTACCTTTTCTGTTTGTTTTTCAGCTGCATAAATACACAGAGGAAGACCACAGAATGTGGCTTGGAGATGCTTTGAATAGGCGTTCTTCAAATTCCTTATTTCTTTATTTCACTTATTTGCTTCAGATTTATGCTTGAGTGCTTTGATTTACTTGCAGAAAAAGATGATTGTAGAAGGCCAAACCATTGTTGTGCTCTAAACTCTTCCCACTGCATTGCTGTTTGCGGAAGAGTGCTGCCCTCGCATAAGTTAAGTGTGCAGAACTGACTTGTGATTGTCTCTTTATCCCTGGCAATTCCCTCACCCACAGGCATAGCCTATGACAAATGAAAACTGTGGAGTTTCCTATGATAAAACTTTAAAATTCCACTTGGGGTCTATAAAGCGATATTTCATTTCAAGAAATTGAAACACTTCATTCAGATTTGGACTGTTTTCATTTTAGATTGTTATGACATGAAAAACAAATAGTAGAAACAGAAGAGTATTAACAGGGGGAAACCAAAATAATTCAATTTCCCATGCTTCAATATAAGACATTAAATAATTATTGCAGAGGTTTTTTTGTTTGTTTGTGGGTGGGTTTTTTTTGTTTGGTTGTTTTTTTTTAAGTTTCTAATGGCTTTTTCAGTGCAGACAATGTATTTCTGTGTCTGGTGGATCTGTTTTTCCTGAAAAATGAATTTTCAAACAATCATTAATATTTTCCTTATCTGCAAGTTCACAAATGGTGTTTTCTACCCTTGTCAAAACAGGGTCATCATGTCAGTGTAATATGCATGCATGTCAAATAAGAGTTCTTACTTACTGGAGGACCAGGTGGACCGGGTAACCCACTATCACCCTTTTGACCAGCAGGACCCTATAAAGCAATGAAAGAAATAGTGTTGACCATGCTACACAATATTAAAAAATAACACACACAAAAGCTAAGTAAAAGAACCAAAAATACAGAGGAGAATTACTCACGCTGGATCCTTTGGAACCTTTTGGACCTTGGGGACCCTACAGGCAAGAAGRTATAACTATAGTTGGAGTATATTCCACACAACACGGGAGTGTTTTGAACAGGACGACTGGATGAAATTACTTACAGGTAAACCAGGAGGACCAGGAGGTCCGAGAGGACCAGCAGGACCGGAAATTCCCTGAGAAAGAATAAGAGAATAAGTACAGAAGTAAAGTATTCTACATACTGGACTGGATTAAAAAATGCATGTCTATGCAAAAGGTAGTCCTACTAAGCATCCAACCCTGATGAGTTTTGATTTAGGCCATTTGCTAGGGTCCAAAATAGTTTGTAAGTTTAAAATACTATCTGACAGTTTGAGTTGCTTATGCTCCAGTACTTGTAGTCATGACTGTGTTTCCCTTCAGATTGGCTTGGAAACATCACTTTTTACATAGTGCCTTAAAACATGGCTTAATAACTAGGAGAAAGGAAGCTACTTTGGGTAGTGCAGTTAATAAACATGATAAGATTGGTTCTGCTAGTTTTATCTTGTCCCTAACTTAGGTGTATGTGTTTCCTTCATCTTCTGAAACACTCTATGATCTCGTCGTAAGCTGTTTAACTTCACTCTGTTTGTACAATGCCCAGAAAAGTTTTAACCTCTAGCAGGAGGCTCTGGTTGTTACATGTTTATAGCAACTTTATGTCTCTCAAAACAAAGACTGGAATACGTACTCTTTGCTTACATGGAACTTGAATGAAAACACAAGTATGTTTTACTCACTGCATCACCCTTGGCTCCAGGAGATCCCTGTGGGCCAGGAAGACCCCTRTCACCCTTTTCACCCTGTTCTCCTGGAGGTCCTATCAGGCCAATCAAACCAGGATGTCCCTAAACAAGACAGTGGAAAATATAGTTAAAACTCAATATATATAAAGTAAATGTGCTTTGCAAACACACCAATTAGAGCATCACTGTTGCTAGACAACAGTTAACCTRAAAACAAATTATTCTGAAAACATATTCATTGTTATTAGTTGGCCTTTAGACTTGGAGATTATTTGCAAGCTGTGACCACTTACTCAGTGAAAGAGATCTAAGTGCAACATAGTCCGTACTGAAACTGATACAGAAATAACAATACCCGTGGGTACAAATTTCATACCAACTTTCACATTTAGATGCTATAAGCATATTATAGAGTTGCACATTTTTTTCCCACATGTAATACAGTTGTATAAACAGCTGATCCAAGCACATAAACAAAAACTGAAATTCACAAGATATAATCATATTCATTTCCCTTTCTCTATGCAGTTTTCCTCTGATACACAAGCAATCAATAAATTGTTGGGACTCCATTAGAAAATACTATCACAGATGTCTCAATCCATTATTTCAAAAGAAAGTATTATAGCTGTTAAATATTTACATTTTGTTGTCTTAAAATAAAAATCTTGAATACTTTTTATTTCTACTTACTTTGTTTTTGTAAAACCAACAGTTTTCTTTACATCAGTGTCTTTGGGATTTTCATTGCAAGGAGGAATCACATGGTCAATAAGGCTATGGGAAGCTGACTGATAGACACGGTAAGTTGTCTTGCTTTTTGATACAAACCCCCTAGTGTTTCTTTCTGCTGATTTTACACAGACTTTTAGGCTGGAATCAAAATTACAAAGGCACAAACAATGAATAAAGTATACCTTCTCTCCTTTGGAACCTGGGTCTCCTTTCAGGCCAGGCAAGCCAGGTGGACCCTAAATAAATCAAGGRAAGTAATGTTAAAGTAAGTTTTAACATACTGCACAGATCATGTTTCCTTGAAGTATTATTAAAGGCAGCGTAAGTCAAAGTACAGAGTCATTCAGTGGTTGATGGATGTAATTGATGTGTGATTTAGGAACCCAAGATAAGGTTGAAATATATGTTTAAAAGGCACAATGATGCTACTGTAGCATTTAAATCACTTTATAAGTACAAATCTCTAAAGGATCATATGTTTAGAAGTCTATGAAGCAGAGGGTCAACTAAATTCTTAAACAGCACTGAAAGCATCCAGTGAAGCAAGTGATACTTAAAAAAATATTCAAATAATTTTTTGTTGATTAGCCTAATTTTGCTTGTGGTTACATTACATGCTTTCAATTATTACTTCCACCTTAATTGCTGTACCTTATTTTAGCCCTTTCTTTCATAAGACAATGGAAAGTATGCTCTTAATTTGTTTTCTCCCAGTTTACTACAGCTCAGTAAGATTTTTGCAGAATATAAATCAGGTTGCTTATAATAACGGCTCCTCAATATTGTTTTGTCAGAGAACTACCTCATATTTTGTTTCAGCACTCGGGGTTTTGTCTTAGGATTATGGTTTCATTGACTTGCCACCTGAAATTTCTTTATGACCATGAATAATGCATTTAAATTTATATTTTCTAAATATTCAAGTGTTTTCTACTCAACATTGCAAAGTTACTTAAAGTGATCTAGGTGTGCTAGCTCCACTGACATGTACAAGCTTATGGTCCTGTGTCACTTCTGTAAATGTGATTAGTTACACAAATTACTTAGTTTTTGCAATACTAGTCTGGGCAATCCTAAACTTATTCTCTTTGGGCCTCCACTCCTGATTTGTTGGATAGAGATAATATCCCTACCTTATAGAAGTGTTAAACTGATACCTTTTTAGGTACTTACATGGTTCACATCATATAAGCAACTTACAAATTTTAATTTGTATTTACAAGCCATTCTTTCTGCAGCACAGTAAAGACATATGTTACTTTAATGAAACTGAGTAAGAAATACTTTTTATTCTAAGTTTTATTTGCAGTTGTCCCTAAACATTACTCCATGCAGCTAGATTTCTGTAAATGGAAACATGCTGGGGCAGGAGGCAGAGCTGTGAACAACCAGCATGGGTCAACAGAACCATTCTACAAGCCCTTCCATATTTTTGGGGTGGGTGGGGGGAGGGGACAACCCAAACCACTCATTTTTTTCAGGTGGTTCCAATGTAAGCTGATGCTTAGAGAATCTATTGGAAAACTCCATTGCAGTCTTCCTATTGGGAAACTACTGTGAAGGATAAACACATTCACATGGATAGGCCTTACTTTCTGCACATCCCTTGCAAAAACCACTGAATTATCTTGCTATAACTTGACACAAGCTTCTTTTCCCTGACAGTGCTTTTTTTATCTTTGCTGGGGTCATAAGAGCAATCCATTAAAGCTACTATTTTACCAATAGTCAAAAATATAGCTGGAGAGATGGCACAGAAAAAGATTATATATGAAGCTTGTTAAAATGTCCTTGGTTTGTTTTTTCTCCAGCTTTTTTTTTTTTTAAATTATTTTAGTCCTTATTTATAATTTTAGAATAATTTTGAGCAATTTGAGAAATAGAATGGCAGTGCTGGTTTTGTGTAATTTGTACAGAATRAGGTGAAAAATTCAGGCCATGCAGTACATACACAAGCACAGAAAAGGCATTCATTTCTCAGAGGCTATTAATCTCACACTGAACATGTATGCGTTAGGCGTAGAGCTGCTAGACTAAGTAACTCATCACTACTCGATCTCCYGCTGGCAGAGGTCATCTGTGAAGTTATGATATGGATAGCAGTAATAAGTGACCTTTTCAACCTGGCACAGATTCAAAAGTGCCATAATACTTCATGTACAAAATATTATTCTGTGCGTATCCTTTCCATCTCTACTTCAGGATATCATTAGATGCAAAAGCCTAGGCAAATACATAATTCATGAATGAAAAGTGAAATTTTTAAGCTTTTGGAATACAGAATCAGACATTTTCACCTGCAGTGTGTTGTGCTCTACTGCAAATCTGCTTTCATATTCTTCTCCTGATAGCAATCTGCTGCGAAGGGAGGGAGGATAAGGAGGGAGACCTAACCTCAGCAACTTTTACCTATAAACTTTACTTTCTTGAAATCCAAAATAAAGTTTAAGTTGCAGCAATGCATCTAAAAAAAGGTCTTGTTGAGCTGACAGGCAGCCTGTGCATTTGGGAGTATATAGTTCATTAATACACTCAGTTTCAAATTTGAATTGAATATTCAAGCTCTCAAATGTTGGAAGAGGGATCTTTTGATGATGTATTTGGAGGCTTCTGGTGAGTGACATGTGGGAAAGGGATGCTTGTTATTGCCGAATAATTGTTCATTGGCTTTTAGATTTTGGTGCAGAATTGTAATTGAGGACATCAGTTTTCAGTTCCCTGATTTGTTCCCCATGCATTTTATTTGTAAATTTGTTGGGCACATAATTTAAAAACTATGGTGGTGGTCCCATCATAAACTCAGTGGGGAGAAGAGGTTTTTATTATGGGCTTAGCACAGGGGAGTACTTTTCCTTGTAGCTTCTAATTCATTGGTCCCAACCTCTGACTTACAAGCAATATGTTATTCATGAGACTTTAGACAAAATTAGAATGTTAAAATGAAGGGCAACAAAGAGCTATAGTGTAAGGTTTCCTCAGCACATTATTTGCTCATTCTTGTTTTCTAAGGGACAGAGAAAAATGAAATTATATGTAGGTGCCATTGTAATACCATCTATAATTACATACACAGAAGTATATAGATAGATACACCTAGGCACCAGATCACTGTTCATGAGGAAAAAATAAAAATCTTTCTAGCGTGCGGGGCATAAAAATATATTTTCTGAAACTCTTTGCTTATAGGTTAAGAAGTTGCGTGTTTGGAACATTTTTGGAAATGCAAATAGTTACCCAAATACTTTCACCCATGAAAGTGTTTCAGTCAATGAAAGAAAAGGCAATTGCTCATGTTCACATATGCACATGAATGTGAAAGATTGGTTTAGGCTAAAAGTCTTGATTTATGCAGCATTTCAGTTTAAATTCCCATTTTTTCCACTTTCATTTTTATATACTGGAAAAGTCTGATACAGAAATTTTATAGCTGATGTTCAGACCCTGAATTCTCACTGGGGAGGCAGGAATGCTCTTTGGAAAGATTTTGAGTTCACGTATATAGCTTAAGCGCAAAAACTTTCAGTATTAGGGCTACCCAAGGACCTGAGTCCTTTGTATCCTCTAAATCCATATAGGAGAAGGAACAGAGAATTTCCTTTAGACTTCCTACTCACAGCCTTCCTTCTCCCCTTTAAGAACCACATCATTTCTGAAGCAGAGGATAGCTCCTTACTGCCCTGTTCTCCTAAAGTAATCTGATTGTACATGTTGGCATAATTAATCTTCTGGCCAAAATAACAGAGTGGATTTTACTTAGGATGTGGTAACACTGCTTGCAAACTGTAAAATGCCTTGAGAGTGTAACACTTGTTTATTTTTTTCCACCAAACTATAACAGTCCATGTTTTGTTTTGAAGCTTTTTATTCCCAATGTGTCACTCAACTGTGATAACAGAGGGGAACTCTACTTCAGTGAGTTTGGAGAGCAAGGGATATGAGATCTTTCCACTAAATGGGATCACCTTTGCTTGACATGTGAAGAATTAACCTGCTGGCCATATAGTTTAGATTTGAATTTCTGCACATAATGCCGAATAAGAACACCAATATTGTGCAATTTGTGCTCACGTTGTTTTTTCAGCTTGTTGGGAAAAATGTACTAAAATAGGAAGTGTAAATAGAAGCAATGATATAATTTGATAATATGTCATCTATAAGCTTCCYTTGCTTTAATCATATTATTAACCCAGAGCAGAACTGTAGCATGCCCTAGATGCCGTAGAAACTGGGAGCTTGGTTCATTCAGATCCTTTTAAACACTTTGGTCATRGATTATATTTCCTTGGAATGCCACAGTCAACAACAGACATGATGCTGCTGTTCATTTTTATAAAACTAGCATGTTTTTTTCTTTGGTAGCAGTCCCCTTTTGGCCCTACTTCTGATTAATTTTTTTCTTTCTTTAAGGAATAGATATGATCTAAACTTTTACCCTATGAATAATGTTTTCCTAAACTAGCACTCATTAAAATCAATGGATGTACAAAATTTACCACTGCTAAGGAAACAAAATGATTTAAGATACTAAGCTTTGCTGATGTGGGTACAGAAGTAGATTTTCTGATTGTAAGCTTCATTCATTTTATTTTTATTTTTAATTCTATTCAGGGGATTTCAAGAATTTGGATTTACACTGCCTTACTCCACTTTTTACCTGGTATAACTCAGCAGTGTTCAGCACAGCTGCCTACTAAAGTAAAATGAAGGCAGTTGCGTATCAGATTTTACCGGCACAGAAAAATAGTGACTTTGTGCTAAGAACTGACTTGTACATTCATTTTTTTGTAAACGCACAGACACGTTAATGGTATATTTTAAAGGGTGCTTTTTCTGTTTTGGCACTGAGAGGAAAGGTACTCACCAGAGGACCAGGAGGGCCATCCTGACCTGGTGCTCCAGGTAGACCTTGTTCTCCCTAGAAAAAACATAAAGTTTGCTTTACCAGAGCATATACAAGAAATGCAACATTTAAAATATTATTATATGCTCCGCTTACTTACCACAGGGCCAGGAATGCCCCGGAGACCCTCTGGGCCAGGTTTTCCTGCAGGTCCCTGTGGACCAACTGGACCTGTTTTTCCAGGAGCCCCTTCTGCACCAGGTTCACCCTAGAAAGCACATAAGCAACGGGTCAGAGAGGAGGAACTGACTAAGCTTGGCACTGTAGGATATACAAGCTGCAAAGTGAGAGCAAAGTTTCCCCACTCCATTTTTTAAAAGCTATTCTAAAGCAGTGTTCTGCACAGGATGGTTTTCTGAACAAAATTTTGATAGCTTCATATAAAGATGTGGTGCCAGCAAAGCATGCTCATCTTGCTTTTCCGCGGGGGTGAGCTGAGTTGGGCCTGCACTGGTGAGAGTCCACCATATACTCCGTTATGTATTGCTACTAATTCTGGGTCTTAATTTGGATTTTACAGTTTACCTGTTATTACTTTGATAAGTTTCATACTCAGTGCATGATAAGCAGTTTACTTTTCATTATATATAGTTTACATTTCCATGCTCCTGAAAAAAATCTTGAATGTATTACCTTTGCACCTTTTTCACCTTGTCTGCCTTCAGCACCAGTTGCTCCCGGAGGTCCCTGTAAAGGATGGAAACTGAGCTCATAATCTCAGTTTTCTAAAATGTTACCAGTGAAAAAATTTTGAGAGTGCAATTTCCACTGTATTAATAATTAGTAAATGCTAACAAAAGAGTATAACATTTCTTTCTTGATGTTTTATTCACAGGATAAAAATCCCAATCTGTTATATTAGCTCTTTTTCCCTTTATAAAATTTTCTGGGATTTTAGAATATCTAAAAGAATATATATCACCTAACACCTCTGATATGATGAGGTTAGAAACAAATAAATAGCTTGGAAAAAATCAAAACAGCATATAAAACTAACAGGAAAAGAACAATACTAATTTACATATACAAGAACAGTTTTAAACTTGCTTTGCATTGGCTTCTATCTATTCACTGTAGTTTATCCGCTGATTCCAAAAGGGCCTGTCATTCTACAGTGCACAGAATGGCATATACTTCTTTATTCTCTAAGTCAGGGATAGGCTTAGTAAGCCTTTTGATTACATTTGGACAGCCAAAAATTGATGCATGACTTAATATTATCCAGTAAATATAAAAGGAAAAAAAAAAAGTATCACATGACTAGAGGTTGTAAGGAATGAAATAATGACACTGACTACAAATAACTCTTGGTACCAGGTTTCCTGCTATTGCTCTACAAAAACTCTGTCTGACTAAGAAGACAGAACTCGGTACTGCAGGAGGATGAGAGATGGGATAAGGTTCAGGTGAAGGCCACAAAACAGGAGTTGCAGTCGTCTGGCCGCACTGTGACTACATATTGCTGATGTCACCCATCTTTCATTTTCTTAAGGTTCCAGTGAAAAATAAAAAGACATTTTTTCTCCTCCAAAACATCAAGGGCTGATTTTCAGGTCAGGCAATTAATATTCATRGCTTCAGTTATGAACAGAAGCAGTATCTAGAATCTAATGTACTCTTTGAAAATGGTTCTTTTATGTATACACTTAGTTTAGAAAAGAGGCACTCAGATAATGGAACAACTGTTTTCCTACAAGGTTAATTTTTAGCCTGGGAAATGTCTTTATTACAAGTAGCTATTTCTTGCCAACCAATGAGTAGCTTAAAGCAAAAGGAAAGAAAAGTGACTATGGTCAAATACAGGGTGATTTTCTGAATCTATAAAACCTACTCCCTAAGACTCATCTGTTCATTAATGCAGCAAGCAGTTTGTTATGTAGAAATTAAAAAAAATGTTCTAAGGACAAGCAACAAGAAAAATTCAATCACTTCCATTTATTTACTGCTTTTTACTTCATAACARTAGACAAAAAAATGCAGGCCCCTAAAAGTAAAGCACTAAAACACATTCTTAATTTTACAGACAAGAACTGTTCTTCCAGTCAAGCATCTACGTGTATRCTTTCTGAGGTCAGAGCTTTAGACCAGAGTTTGACCAAACAGCAATTTTTTATACTAGAGCTGAATTTAGCCCAAACATTTTATAGCCTGGGATATTTCACCATCCACTACTATTGGCACATACCTTGAGCAACTCCACCAGTTTTATTTTAATTCCTGGAAATTTACATTCATTTTATAACTATTTACATAGAAGTATATTAAGGAAGTGGCCTCAAGTTACGCCAAGGGAGGTTTAGACTGGATATTAGGAAAAATTTCTTTACTGAAAGAGTGGTCAAGCATTGGAACAGGCTGCCCAGGGAAGTGGTGGAGTCACCATCCCTGGAGTGTTCAAAAAACATGTAAATGTGGCACTTCAGCACATGGTTTATTGGGCATGGTGGTGTTGGGTTGACGGTTGGACTTGATGATCTTAGAGGTCTTTTCCAATCTTAGTGATTCTACGATTCTATGATCATTCATTTGCTTCTGAAATTAAGCATTCTCCAGGGTGGAACTGAACATCTGCAGTACTGTACGAACCTTTTGGCCATCAGATAGTTCAAGCTTTCTATCAAAGGTAATGCAAAATGAATTAAATTACCCACAGTGGACTTTGGTCATTYGTTGTGGGTATCAACAGGTTGTTCTCTTTGGTATTTTTAAGAGCTGTAAGTGGTAAAGGACWTAGTTTTACTTCTTCAAAATACAGAGAACCTAAAAAGCTCTGGGCAGTGTGGTGCAATTGCTGACTCTTTAAAACAGGAAGAATAATTTAAATCACTACTGTTCCAATAATAATCTCTGATGCATATACCCCTTTGTGTAGGTTGCAATTGGTTGGGTGGATCGCAGTTCGCAGCGATAACAAGAAAAATGATTAGCAGGTATATAAATAAACTCAGGAACATTTTAGAAACAGGACTTTTTTTTCTTACATGAATTAATTTTATATGCCCATTGTCTTTAGTGCTTGAAAATTCTATCTACTCAAGTTCCCTTATGGATGGTAATCTACCCTACCTAAGAAACTGAAAAGGGTTGAGTGTGGTAGCCTGTATCTGAGAAATATGGTCTCTGCATAATCTAGAAATGCAGCTGCAACATGAATTAGCAGGGCTAAAAACACTGTGATCGATAAATTACAAATACAATGAATCATGATTGCTAAACAAAGGGGGTGCATTCATTATCAAACAGTGCCAATGCTGCACCAAGTGCAAAGCAGCTAAATGAATGGCTCTTTCTAACATGCTGTGATTGCTGGCATGGCACAGATGGTGCTTCTACAGAGAAAGACTGCTAATTATTATTTATCTTACCTTCCTACACTTGAGTTGTTGGAGTGCCTGGTAAATTTTAACTGACAGAAAAGATCTCAATAACAATAATTTTAAATTCATGCATGGCTCCCCACCCTCACCACCCCAGCTACCATGGTGATTTTTATGATCATTACACTTCAAGTGTGGACATATTGCCTGATACATTTTATGCAGAACTGAGAAGACAAAAGAACTCATACAGAAACAAACTTGTCCTCAATTTTTGTTACGTGAACCTATTAGACATTTTTGTCTGCTCTTCCATATTTCATAATTTCATTAAAATAATTTAAACTGTTGTTTATAGCTGTCTGCCATCTGACTAAAAACATGATTTCCAACACAGAAAACCATTATGACATTTCATCAGTCTGTTAAGATAGGAACCTGCTGTATTGTTAGGTGTTCTGTGTGTTTTCAATCAAGAGAGAAAATGGGCTTAATTTTTAAGTGGTATGTACACCCTGCTGAGGCAGCATGATGCTGTAGCCAAAATGGAAAAAATCTCCTTCCTAGAAACAATTCCTTTTTTTCTAAGTTATTCAACTTTGTGTATAAAGGCAACTAACCAAATAAACTTTTGCTTCTCAAAATTTAGAGACTGGCTTTGTTGCAGTATTGACATCTGTTCTTTTATTGAAAGCAGACAGTATGCCCTCCAGTTTAGAACAAAAATGTATCTGTCTTGCACTTTAAATTCTAATATTTTTAGATTGATATATGGAGCCTTATGTGTATGTGATCTAGACTCTAATAAAGAAAACAGCCAAACAGCAGAAAACACAGCTGAAGGGCCTAGCATACTGAAAGCTTGAAAGGAACATAAGCTGTGTTGATTCTTATTGATTGTATATGTTATTTGTTTTAAGAATGAATGTTGTTTGATGGTGTCTTTTCCTTGTGCTATTTTTAACATTTGTCAGATAGAAATCAATTAATTGAAACTAGAGATATTGCCSAGTACTCTATTGCAAAACAACAAAAAGAAGTCCCAAAAGTATGTGCAAAGAATTAAGTTTCAGAAAAAAAATAGTAACAACATAACTGTAGAATGATTCTGTCTTTGTATCTACATTTCTAGATAAGCAGGCATTGGATCAGGAGGCCTTTTGAGATGTTCCACTTCTCACTGATCACAACTCACTTATCTCCTACATCGGGAGGAGAAGCTGGAAAACATTACACCTCTTCAGAAAAACCGTCTTCACGCAGTATGCTGTTGGTCAATGCTAATGCTGTTATGAGCAACAGGAAAGCTGTACAGCTGACAACTCACTGACAAGCCCATAGCAATTTGTGAACTCCTTGGTTGTCTTAGATTGCTCCAACAATCAAGTTAACCTTATTACGCAGTTTTTGTCTTCAGAACATTTAAGAACAGTTCAGAAGCCACATCCTTCTGTGAGGTGGGCAAGTTTCATTCTTCTCTTTTTGCAGATAGAGAAATTCAGATGGCAATATTACAAATGTTTAACACACATATAATGGGAAAAGGATAGAAAAAGAGTTCCTAGTCCCAAAGCTGTACTAGATTATTTGTCTGTTCAGCTTGGAGTGTAATATACATACATGTAATGCCTCAAGTTTTCTAGAGAATCTAGGCTGATTTCCATCAGCGGAGAACTTGTCAAGGGATGTGATGATGGAAAGCCCACAGTGAGAGGAAGATGTTCTGATAAAGAGCAGCCATTCTCAAATCAGACAGAACTGGTAAGGCTAGAGTTGGGTCCTGGATAGCTAAGAAGTCAAATCAGCAATCTGCTGTGGGCTACGTCTACCAAAAAGCCTATTGTGCTGGATATTTTTATAAATGTAAAGTAAATATGACAACTGATGAAGTGGTAGCCATTATGTCTAGCCTCTGAGGTCTTGATTTAGCAAGATGCTTAAATGGGCACTGAAATCTGCAAACTGAAACAAACGTATGTTTCCTAGCAAGCTTGTATGCTATGTTGAATAAGGAATACTAGAGAAGTTGATCAATTTTTCAACTAGCTATAACAGATTTCTTTAAACAGTRTAAGTTTACTTTAAAAGTTCTTTCATTTGCATCATAAGGCTCTGATGGCTTAACATAAAAATACAATTTTTGGAAACATTACATTTAACTGCTGCTGAGCATTCTTCAGAAAGATGATACAAAACTGTTAGCATTGGCCGGCTAGAATGCTAAGTTTAGCACTAAAATATTGTAGTTTAATTGCTCAAGTTTTCCCATCTATAATTGTGAAAGAACATATATATATATATATATTAAAAAAACCCCTATATTACGCAATTGGTAATTTTGTTTTCTATTTGACTTCAATAACAATTATGACATGCTTTTATTTCTACACTATTTTCATTCACATTCTGCCATCAGTATTCCATTAGCTGACTATTTCTGCCTAAGAAAGAGTAGCAAATGCTTCTGAGTACATTCCTTTTATTCTAGAACTATATCCCTTTTGGAGGTTATCAAGCATAAGAAAACTTTTTTAAACCAAGGGAAATACGTTTTCCCCAAATATTTCCAACACTTACTCCTGTATTTTTATTGTTAGTATTTTCTCTTAATAAAAGTTTTAAACCAAGATAGGATCTATACAGAATAAAAACCTGTCTTGACTACCCAAGTAAAGCAAGGCATATATATATTCTTGTATATAGGAAATATTGAGCATAGTCTTTTACTTCATTGACAAGATACTCTTTAGAAGAATTACTATTTTTTCAATTCATTACAGAGCATTTTATCATTGAATTCAAAAATAGACTTTAGCCAATACTAAACTAGTCCCTGAAAGTCTGATCCAATGAATATGTGTTTTTAAATCAGTTGGTGTTTTGGGCATTGATCCTCTTGCATTGAACTAGAGAATCTGGCCTTCTATTTGTTAATGATAAAATCAGTTCAGGTATATGTTTCCCTTGATAGATTTCATAGCTCTAATTTTCCAAACAGTATGTGCACAAATCCATGCTAGATTTGCACGCACAATTACTATGATTACTTGCACCATAACTACATAGATGTGTAAAGCCTTCTGAGCATATATTTATCTGATCTGGTACATGCACAGATCATTTCATTAGGAAATGAAATCTGTTAGGATCTGTAAAATATTAATTGTGATTTAATGAAAATGAAAAAAAATCAAGAATGTATGTAATCACTTTGAGAGACTTTATCAATGACTATGTAACAAGGTTTGCCTTTGATAGATTATGTTTTTGGCCTATAAATACATATATTTAATCTAGTCATTCATCTGAATATAGGACTTTGTTCTGAAGATACTTTCAGTTTTATAAGTGAGAGACCAGTGTATCTGTGGTATTACGACTTTCTGAAAGGCAGTGGTGGAAATATTTTTTGGAAGACCAATTGTTAGGTCTGAAAAGTAATACATTGATTAGGGTACACGTTTTGTGGATGCTCTAATAATCCATTTTTGTTTCATCCATAGATTTAACCTTATATTTGATTTAGACTTGAGCTAAGTGGTCATTAGCATGCTAGTCAATTTTACCTCTTCAGAGTAGGAATCTGGAACAGACTTATTGTTCTGATGTGTACTTCCTAAGTGGTATTTCTTAAAAGAAATTCACTATACTGCTTGACCATGAGATCCTTGCTCAGTCTGCAAGGCTCCGGTACTTATTGTCAAAGCCTTTAGAGCACCACAGTAAAACAGTTTTGGTATTTGCTTATCTCACCAACTAACAGCAATCCTATTACCCATCAATAACTAGGAAAAATAGTTTATTCTTGGCCTTCACTTGATAGTTGATTGTCACTCTAAGTATGTATCTGTAGCTGAAGTCTCTTAGATACAGTGGGAAAACTCTATTTATGTCCGTATCTTTCACTAGAATTTGCTTCACAGGGAAAGCTGGGGGAACCTCTTTGTAACCAGCAATACTAGACACATGCTGCTCAAAACTCTGGTAATAAACATAATTTCATAAGACTGGGCAGTGAAACTGAGTTCAGGTCAGTTCCAAAATACAGAGGAGAATGAAAATGAGTAACAGAATGAATAAGGAGACTACAGTTGAGGAGTTCAGGGGATTGGATTTAAAAGTATGAATCATGAGCTCTGCCAGCTTGTCATTTCAGAGACAGGAAAAAGAAAAATGGGGTGGAATGTTGCTTTTTAGTAGTATAGCCGGAGCTGCACCTTAATAGACAACGGTATTACTACTGAAATGGTATGTCCTTCTTAATCTGGATGAAAGGACACTTGTTAGAGCTTTTTGTTGAAATTGATTCTACCATAAAGAATGCTCTTCATTAGTTTTCATCAGTTGTATGTTCATTCTGCCAGCAAACTGTGGAGCTTTCAATCCTTCACTGTTTCTCTCTGGTATAATATCAATACAATACAGACTCTCTACAAGCTTGAAACATTCAGGTACTCAAGTAATGCAGAATCTGATTCTACAAAATGTATTCTTCAGAATTCAGGAATGGGATTACTTGGCAATATCTAGCCATACATTTTCCCTAAATTGGAAATGTGTCAAACTACAGGTGATGTGATATTTGTGTTTCTAAAGTGTTTTTTGTCTAGGTACAATCAGAGCAATACATCTGATCTGTTAGGAATGAGCTACTGCCTTTCTGTATAATAAAGCAGGAAGTTCTAATTTGATGTTGAACAAACATACTAATTGCTAATATTCAATCGAGCCATATTTCAGTTCTAGTGATAAGGTTGCTAATGCTACCATAATAATTTACAGTATTATAAATGTTTTGCAAGTTGGTGGAGCAAATAGATTATTGTATAAAATAGATAAAACTAATTAGGCATGTCTCTTCACTCAAGCCTATTAAATGGAGCAATTTAACACATTTTGTTGAATAGCTCTCAGCTTACATTTAATGATGCCCCCCCTCCCTTGTTTTTTAAAGTGTAAAAACTGCAGCTAATTGCTCTCTGAAGCAGACCTAAAGGTTGATGCATCTACTACAGTTCTGTAAGTGTAACATTATTTACTGGTTTTGATTAGCTATATTTGTAAAGCCTGTGAAGCTTCAAAGACTTTAGAAATAATGGAATGGCTTCATAAGTTACAGAAATGTCTGCTTGTTAATTTTGTATGCAGAGGGGATGACATAGGTTTGCACAAAGGCTGCATTGCAATTGTTTTATTTCAGAGGCTAAAGACACCAAAGCAGACACATTCTTCCTGCTCCCTGCCAAGCAGTCATGTGCCTAAGGATGATGTCTTGGATTACTCTCATAATCACTCACTCCTATTAGCAAACTAATTCAGCAGACACTGAATTCTTACCCTAGCAGACACTGAATTCACTTGGATGAAAAGAAGCGGCGCATTTATAGATAAGGAATACATTCTTCCCTATGTATTTTTGTTCCCATGTAACCCATGGTAAAGGGTTTTCTCTGCTGTTTCTGTTTTTCCATTTCTCCAATTACATTAATTTAAAAAACCTTCAAACTTCATATATGAGTGTTACAACATGGAAAACAAGTAGCTGAAATTCTCTAGAACATAGTGTCTCAGAAAGAGAAATGTACAAGAGAAAACAAGAAATTACTTACTCTTTTTCCAGGTGGACCAGGTGGGCCAGCTTCACCTGAAGGACCTGGGGGACCCTGCAATGGCAAATGATAAACTCCGTGGTAACAAAGGATAAAGTTATTATCTTTATTAAATGCAACAAACATCTGCAATATGTTGGCCCCTTTCAGTGGRCAGAAAGTAGTACCATAAATGCACACAGAAAAGTATACCTGCTTATTCAACAAATCCTTTCTTAGGGTGGTATTTTGAAATTTTTAACAGCTTTTGTTACTGTACAAAATGCAACCATTCTTTTTTTTCTCTTCCTGTTTGCAACAAAACATTTCAGACCAGAAAGTGGCTGCACAGAAGTAACATACAGTCTTACCTACTGTCTAACTCCATAAAGAAGTTTCTTGCTTTCTCAGGTGCTGAAGTTGTTACTTTTCGTAAAATTTTTCACCTRCACCTGTGAGTTAACTGCCCCGTGGGTGACTTTCTCTTGAAAAATCTTTTGTGCACTGATAGCTATTTGGCTTCTCCATCTTGGTAAGTTGTGATACTCTTCAATATTTCAGGGTTGCTGAGCAGTTTGATAAGCTTTTCTTCAGGAACACAACACTCTACAAGTACTTACTGTTAAGTGAGACGTACAGATACTAACTGGGTAAACCCCAGTTTATAACTTCCGACCATATGTTCAATGTACTAGCATTTTTTATTTTCAAACTGTACTGTATAGGGTAATTCCCTGATAATCAGAACTTCAAGACCTAGAAAGAGACTTTCCAAACTGGAAACCCTATCTTTTTGCAATAAAAAAATTAAATTAATGATGTTTTAATATGGGAATTACAGAAATATAAGAACTTTGATGCTTAATATGGGTATTGCTCAGATACTTTTAAACTTTCTTCAAACAGAAACATCAAGGTTTTGCTTCATTTCATCAGGTCAGCTAATGAAGATTATTTGGCTGCAGCATTCCTTTCTTATGCTCAGAGTTGCTCTATTTTTAATGCTCCTCAGCAGCTCCAGCACAAATCCTTAACATCATTTATTTCTACTTCTAAAAGAAGTTGAGCTCTTGCTTCTGATTGTGACTATAATACGGGCAGTTCTATCTCTACAAGGAAATAAATAGATATTTTTCAGTATAATAGAAAAAGCATCCATTTAGAAAATATTTTTAAGACTATGAATGTATAGAAAACACTGATTGAGCAGAAGATACTTTCTTAGCATAGGAGAGAACATGCAGCTGAAATAAAATGACAGAAACAACTCACAGGTTGACCAGGATCACCATCTTCACCCTTCTCTCCACCAACACCATCTTGACCCTACAGAATTCACGGGAAAACAAACAAAATACAAAATTCAGCTAAATTAAGTAACTTAGTTTCATATAGGAATATAAGAACACTATTTTTCTCCAGAGCATTTTCCTAAGGACACTAGTTTTCAAAACTTTTTAAAGATTTCTAAACCTTTTTTAAGCCTCAAGAAATATATGAACAGAAAAGCAACAGATCTTACAGCAAAACCTCATCCCCAGACAAGGAAGAGGCAGGGTTAACTAGAATTTAGTGCAAACCAAGACTAGGACCTAAAACTGTTTTTTAAGTATACTTACAGCTGGACCAGGTTCCCCAGGGGGACCAGGATCTCCAGGAAAACCAACTGGSCCCTAGATAAATCAGGAAAAAAAACAGGGAATGTGTCATCCMTTGACAAGCAGGTAGCAATCATCACAAATATTTTATGAAGCACATAATGAATTTAGTTCGAATGTAGAAAATTATGTACAGTTCTATATGTAGCACAACTTCAGCAGTGCTTCACAGTGCTTTGTGTTAAAATTATTAAGCTCACTTACTGGGTTACCCTTAGGCCCATCATCACCTGGAGGTCCTTTAGCACCTGGTGGTCCAGCTGCTCCAGGTGGACCAGCCTCACCTTTTTCTCCCCTTTCACCTTTTGGACCCTGTAGAAAACATATGAACACAAAAATGTCATCTGGAAATTGAATGGCTAAAARAAGATTACAATAGCAAAACTGTTTTTCAGACCTGGGCAATGTTACTCATCGTAAATGCTGGCATGTAAATGGGAAATTAGGACCTCAGCCTCAGATTGGAAAACCTTGGATTGGAAAATCTTAGGTCGAGTGCCAACATCTGCACCCAGTTTGCATCAATGAACTATCCTCAGAGAGAAAAACATGCATGTCAAAGTTAATACTTTTGGAAGAAAAAATAGGTACTCTCTTAGGAAGTCTTCAGCTTTGTCTTCTAGGTGTTAGTACAAGATGTGGCTATAATTATAAGGAAACAAATTGCATTTTAAAGGTATAAGTTCTTCACTGAAAATGTAAACAAAACATGCACAAGTACTCAAGTAATCTGATTAAATGCTTTCAAAGTAAGCACTACCAGATACCTTAGTTCATCATAATAAAGGWTAATAATAAGACAGAACCAAAATACTCACAGATGTTCCAGATTCTCCAGGAGGTCCAGGGTTACCAGCTTCTCCAGGTTCACCCTGTAAATGTGTGAGGATAAATTGGTGAGTCATTAGGGAGAATACTTCTATGAATTTGCTTCTGTTATTACATATTCTTCTCATGCTTATTCATGTGAACAGCTTACAGGAACTGTCTTTTATTTGGTCTGCCTAAGGGGGGTTGAGTTACATATGGTTTTGCAGAACTGGAATCTGAAATTTTAGAGAGAATACATCAAACTAAGCTTTTAGTGAGCCAGGGAGACTAACCTTCCCTTTGGGCTTTGAAAGATCTTCCCCTTTATTATCCCATATATTGCAAATTTCCTGTTTGTCATCTTTCTTTCTAGTCACAGAAAAGCCAAAGTAGTATATTGACTGTGTATGTATTTTTCTCTAGAAGCTACATTTTGCCTGGAAGCGAGTTTCTACAAGTAAGAGAATACTAATTGGAAATGAATGTCAATGGAGTGAAGATATTATTAATGTAGTTAGAATAAAAAATTATATAAAGAAAAACATAAGGATAAAGTAATAGCATAACAGTTAGTAAAACTTTCACCATAAAGGTGTATGCTATGTCTTTACTGGTGATGGAAATTGTTCGGTAAAGCAGATGGCTTTGAGGATGACACCATATGAAGAAAATCTGTGCAAGTCAAAGATTATACACCATTAAGTGAATGTTTAAGTTAATTCAGTCTCTTTTTGAGTATTGGCTCAAAGACTGGCTTTGCAGTTGTTCATTTTAAAGTTTATTATGACTGATTATTTTCTAGCTTAGTGGTCTGATAAATAAACCTTTATAGAAAACTACTCTGTTAGTAGAATATTTAGCTGTTAGCATCACAGACACACAAATCTGTGAAAGGATAACAGAATCTGCTTTATGATTGTCATGGAGTGCTAAGAACTATATATTTATATTCTGAATAAATGTAACTGCTAATGGGGGGGATTTTTCCCCCCCATATATATTCTTTTCTAAACCAAATGAACCTTGCCAATAATTATGCCTATTAACAAGAGAACTTCAGTGCTGAAAACGCATTTCACCCAATCCCCTCTACTGAACTCAAACACAGATTTGGAATAAATCTGTGTATCCTTCGTATCCTGTATGACCTGCACTCCCCTCTTTATTCTATGACAATTCAATTAATACACCATGCATGTCTGTTATTTCCACGCAAACAGTATAAAAGTATAAATMATAAAATATGAATTTTAAACAAATCTTATGGTGTAGATACTGAACYTTTTTTTATAGAAGCTAATGGCAGCACGATGACCTCACTGAGTCCAGAATTTAGCCCAATGTAAATATTACATTAGATGAATGGAAGAAGATCCGAGTACCCAGCTGAATTCCAGAATAGGATAATTAACAGATTACCACAATTTTAGGAGCAATATTAAAATGTCCTTTAGAAAGGGCACTTTTAAAGGGTGAATTTGCCTTTAGAAAATGTGGTATGTTTTATTAGACATACTTAAATTTGCAGTAATCTTAAAAATTAATGATCCCTCTTAGTACTTAATATTCATTTGCTTCTTTAATACAGCATTTATTATTTAAAAAAAAAAGTCTAGTGGATACCTCAGGTCAATAAGCATTAAGTATGTTTTCTAGGAAAATTCATAATCTTTATTTCCTTATCCTCTGCATGGGGTTTACTGAAACTGCAGCATCATTAGTATTGTTTTTTCATCCATGCCTACTATCGATCAAATTAGATTTATGTAGCAACAGAGAATGAGGTCTGGAATTAGCAAACAAATTGGTGTTATTCAAGTTAGTATATATATCTAACGGAGTCCACAATATAGACCCTTTCAACAGGTGTCCCCATTGCAGGACTAACCAAGTGAGTGACATAAGAGCGCTAATTGTGCCAAGTCTTGCCTGGCAACTACCTGTGCCGGTGTAATCCCCTTCTAAGCTGCTCAGAGATTAAGTTTGTCTTCTGCYTTTCTGCCAAATGATATTGTAATTTATGATGATTCACATTTTATTTGTAATCCACTCTTTACCCTTCCTGTTGACAAACACATCTTCATTTTATGACATCACGCAACAAGAGGAAGGATGGGCTTTCTCTGACATATTGACCTGTGCTTGGGGACAGCGGGGGAACACCGTGCTCCTGGGATCTCACGGGTCCCTGCTATAGCACACATGTTGAAATTGGCAGATGCAGGCACCCTATATGGGCTCTGTGCATAGTGACTCCCCAATAAGCAGCAGTGTGGAAGACTGCAAAATTGGAAGGGCTAGAAGATGTCAAGATGTTCCCCTTAAAGGGCATCTGTGAAAGATGAGACCAGTTAGTTTCATCTCACATTAATACTTCTGAATCATTGCTCTATTAAAAATGTGACTTTTCCCTKTATGCAGTCCTTGTTTTTTCTGACACTGATTTTTATATTCCAAATATTAGGTACTATGGAAGGTTGTACTTGTTTTAGACAGCTGTTAAGGGAGTTAAACGATGTTTTGATCGAGAAGATTGTAGGTGATACATATTTACAGAGTGCATATTTATAGCTACTAAAAACTGTGTGATCTGTAGGTTATTGTTTGCCCTTGTGTTTCTTCACATTTTTGGTAAGGATGGTATTAATTCAGAATCCGATGCACCTTCTCCATGGGAAATACCTCATGTTCTTTTGTGAAATAGATTTTATGATCTAATAATAGATTTATTCCACCTCTGGAATTTTTTTCCTCTTTTGTTACCAGGTCAGATCTTTTAAAAGTTAGTGTGGTCTTTCTTAGGCGTAGCCTTYCTCTGACAGAATTTCAACAAGCAAAGACAGAAATTCTGAACTACAGAGAGTCATGTCATATCATGGACATGTTTAATTCTGAAAACCTCCTTGGATTAAGCAAGCAGAATGATTTGTATCAAACTAAGGACAGTAGTCTAAAAGTCCTTTGTTTTCCTCATTATGACCAATTCTAGAGAACTGTCCATACAAAGCACAGAGACAGAGACATAGTGGATGGAAGGCTGCCACCTTTTGGTTAAATTCTGGGACGTGGTGATTTATTTTGAAAGAATGAGAGGCAACTTTGCAACTGACTGAGTTGTGAAAAGGATTCAGTTACACTTTTGCTCCTTTTTGCCATCCTCACAAAATAGAAAAAAAGAGAAGAATTGTGACTCTAGAAGACAATCCCTTTTCACATAGGTATGCAGATGTGACTGTGTTACATATATTATGGCTCTGTGCAGAGATAAATTTAATCAARAGAGAAATTCTAAAGCTGTGCTGTATTTTCTGGGAGGGCTTATGTTTACAAGCATGTTGGAGAGAGAAGGATGAGATCACAGTGAGTCATGTAAAGTTATTAAAAGTAATTTGTTAGGACAGATATTCAGGTAGGATAAACTGTCATAGACACATCTTGATTAAGTACCTTAGCAATTGTCTGCACACAGGTGTGTGGGAAAATGATATGTGCGCATAAAGATGTCTGTGCAAAGTTTTCAGACATGTTTTTAAACTTGGGGCCATAATACTCAATTGATTTTGTCCTCTCACTTCCATCTGCGGTATAAATCAATGACTGATTAAGCATGTAAACTATTGATTTCACTTACTGTGTTGGACTCCTTGTTAGTGTACTAATCTAAAAATTATTTTAGAATGATATAATAGGAAGGAGTATAAACCCAGATGAGTGTAGTGGTTTTCTAACATCAGACTTTCTCATATAGTAAACCAGATTTAAATTCTGAGAGGCTACAGAAAGAATGCTTAGGTTCTGCAGACATTCATTTTGCATTACTCATTGACTCCGCCAGTTTAACACATGCTGTGGAGGGGAGAAAGGGTGAAAGAATGGCACAGTACTCAGTGCAGTTATCACAGATTAGCCTAAATTAGAAAGGCAAATTTATTTTATTAGGCTTTGTGGAAGAGAAGTGYGAGGTTAATGTTACTTGTTCTGTTTCCTCTCTGTGTAGTAAATTCTCAGATGTTTTAAAACCCAGTTTTGAGAAGTCATGAGCAACTTAATGGGTATTTAGAATATCTGCATGTTAGGCCTTTGATATCAAATTAGAGATAAGCATGTGTTGGTACATTTTGTTTTTCCACTTTTTCTTAATTATAAGCACAACAAAGAGAATAGTCTGGATAGAAGCTGGATTTAAGTGCTTCTGGTGGAGTGTAAGTCTCAAGACTTCTAGACCGCTCCATGGAGGCTACAGGCATTAATAATGCAAGGCTACATGCACATTTGTACTGCAGATGTCTTTGAACATTTAGGCCTTTGTGTGTACAGCAGAGGAAACACAAGCTAGTTAAAAATACATGGCACTGTGACAAAAATTTTTTATAATTTGTCAGAAGATACGGGGGCTTTGAAACCCCAGTATTAATGACAAAATATCTCCTAGTCTAACCATTTAAATATGAAAGTGAGCAAATCTATTTCACTCCCCAACAGTGACAGGGAGGATGACAAAATGTTTTTCCACACTCTACAATCAGCACTGCATTGCATTATCTGTAGTATGATACGTCTTTCCTAAAACGGATGCAGAGGCCAAAGCCTGCTGACATAGTAAGAAAAACATTGAGGAAAAAATATGTGGGAAGAAAAGAAAAAGAGAAAATGCATGTTTTGTTTAAAAGCATGAACTGTCCTCCCATTGTGGGAACTTCTCCTGACAAAACAACTCTTCRTGATTTCTAAGCTAGCAGAACTCATTAAATGGAACTGAAATTACCTGATGGAAAATGTCCTAAGTAGGAGAAAAACTGGCATGTACTAAAACTTGAGAAGGAGGAGGAAAGTAATTAGAAGAAATAAAAAAACTTCCAAAATAATAAACTTGGAAGCTTCTCTGTGTGAATACAGAGAATATGGGAAATAAGCAAGAGGAAATAAAAATGACAACCAGTGATAAACAGTCTGAATTTCATGTTCTTGAATTAAATTTGGTGGGCTGATTATCACAAATAGGGATTCTAAATCACATAGAAGAGTCACAGGGAGAAACAAAGGAGTAAGGAGTTAAATATAAGTCAATGTTTTTACAAAATGATTGGAATATAATTTGATCATGAAACAGTAAAAACTACAGAGGTGATTGAAACCAAWGGCAAAATTCCTATTGACCTAAATGGGCCACAATATTATCAAGTTGTTTGGTTTTTTTTAAAGCAGTCAATACAATGGGTGCTACCCTGGATGTGGTGTTCTCATAATAAACATTTTTCTCAGTACCCTAGTGGTCACAGGAAGAATTTTTCTTCCCACAGTGCCCATTTTTTTCTGTATTCTGCTGACATACAGACTCTCTTTTTCCAATAACTTTTTTTGCCATCTCTACCAACTCTTACATTCAGACACGTTTTTGGTACTCTTCCCAGAGAGAAAAAAAMCAAATCCTGCAGATCTTCATGAGGCCAAGCTCTCTTTTAAGATAGGCTGGAGAAACAATGTCACAAAATTGGGAGATTAGAGGGAATATCCTTGTTAATAATTCAGTCAAGCAGGAGGGCATCATGTTTTGTATGTCTTATGCAATTATGGGTAAAAAAGATTGAAGACACAAGAATGCCACTGTTACTAAGAGGTGGGTTGATGCTCAGAGCCACATCCTAAGAAACAGGGAATGCAGTGAAGCACTGTCAGCTTAAGACATGGCAGTGCTACCATGAAAAAACTACAGTATAAAGTTAATATTTTCCTCAGCTTGGGCTCAGTACCCTTTGATCTCAAAAGACAAAGAAGGGAGACAAAGTAGGATACTTTACCATCAAGCCATATATTATATTACATTATTCTAGTACTCTCTTCACCACATCCCAGAGCACTGGTAAGTGATTTATKTGATGGGCATGTAGAAAAAAATCATAGAATCATAGAATAGTTTGGGTTGGAAGGGACCTTTAAAGGTCATCTAGTCCAACCCCCCTGCTGTGGGCAGGGACATCTTCAACCAGATCAGGTTGCTCAGAGCCCCATCCATGAAACATGAAAATCATGAAACATCTGAAGATTCTATTGAAAGAATAGTTTGGTCATACTGATAAGAAGTTGATGACTCCTTTTGACATGGCCCTAATATAAGTGAAGGGTTATTTAAAGAAAAGACATTTTAGTGAAAAAACCAGACACATAACCAAAATTTTATGGAAGATGTCAACAATATAAGAAAGATCTTTTGTTACCACAGAGGAACAAGAAGCTTGTGAGATACTGTAGGATGAACTGCAGATTTTCTTTTTTTTTTTTTTTTTTATTATTAGTAATACAAATGATCCTGGGAAAACAATGACAACTTTTCTTATCTTGTGAAAAGAAAGAATTACCTAAAAGCTCTGTGAAGCAGAGTGACATGGTTTTAGACAGTGATCAAGAAAAGGATCATGACAAATATAAGTGTTTTTGATTGACCTGGTACTTAAGTCATTATTTGTAAATTCATAGATATGATGGATTTGTACCTAGAGGTACAATACTGGTACACCATGTCAAAGAGAATATGTGGATAACTGAAAGGGAGCAGAAGTTAGGACTTCTGAAGTGCTGAATTTCAGTAATGGTGTATGAGGAAGATGAGGGAAAAGGTACCTGTGCATTTAATTATCTGATGGGACAGGAAGAAAAAGGGAAAACTTGCTTCACATTCTGAAAAGTTATCAATAGTGTGAGCTTTCTGAAAAACTATCAATACTGACATTCCTAGGGATGTCTTTTCTAGGATTCATTGACATCAGTGTTTCACTGAATACATATGATATTCTGTGGCAAATACTTAAATACTCAAGAGCAATCTACATAGTTTCTCAATAAGTTATTTATACAGTGGCCTGGGATATATTTCTATTCTGTTTCATTCACTTTATGCTCCTTTCAAAATCTTCTTTCCAAATCCAAAGTTAAGGAAAAAATTCATCTGTAACATTACAGCAAAATGCTTTTAGGCTTACATGCACGATATGGCTGAGGTCATCTAACTTGTTAAAATAACATAAATAGGAATTTCAAGAGACTCTCTTTTGTGTTTGCTCAGTATTTTATAATAGTTTACACTGGTGATTCAAATAAATCACACAAAATAAGCCATTACATCTATTGTATACAATATTTTTCCTTTAAGAAAAAGGAAGATTTATCTGACCTGGTCTTTGGTTAAAATATGAAATTTGAAAAAAAACCCCACCCCATATACAAGTAGGAAATTTTCTGAATAGAGAACTGAAAATAGCAATAAAAATAATTTTGATGAATGAATGTCGTATAGCATCAGTCTTAAGTCAGGTTTTCAGCCAGCACAAATCATCCTCCAACCTTTGACTTTATTGGAACTGCATCTATCTGTATGAGGAACAGATACATATTGATGCTTCACRTCTGCTTCACCTCACAGATACGTTTACCACTTATACATTAGATAATAGCTTATATTCTTAACATTCCAGATAGGGGACTACATGATATTCTAAGCTACACCAGTATAAAATGAAAATCACTTGAAGCCAATAATGTTACTGTAGGCATCAAATTATGTAGTTAAGGAAATCACCATAACCTTACTTTAATCCTTCACCTGAAAACTACCTCTTTGCTCCAAAGCTCTTTCCTCTGATTGTTAAATATTTTTGTGATGTAAACTGTGAAATAAAAAGACCACCCATGGTAAGTCAGCCATTAGGAGTATAGCTAGATCACTATTAACAATTACTAGGTCAATGAAGGATATTTGAGAACTGTAATATATCTATATAGCTCCGAAGAAGAATCAAAATGTATATTCATATTTCTATTCCAGTGTTTTTCTAGGAGAATATTATCAACACTCACCTTTTCACCAACACCTCCAACAGAGCCAATTGAGCCTGGGGGGCCTTGAGGACCCTACAATGATAAAAGATGTTAGTTATCCCAAATATAGTTATCCCAAATACAGTACTTATTACTGAATTACTGAGAGAAAAATATAGGTTAATTCTTACATCAGCTCCATTAGGACCCTGGGGACCTCTTGGACCTGGAGGGCCAGGTGGACCCTGTATCAAAGAGACAATTTGATATAGTTACAGTCATAAAGAGTAAGTCCAGTGGGGCTTTTTTGGCCAATGAAAAATAATATATTCAATCTGTAGATTGAATCTTCTTAATCTTCTTTTAATCTTCRCAGTGCTACAGAAACAGCAGGGCTATATTGCTGCCCATTGCATGAGTTCACAAGGTGACAGAGGATCCAGGCTATGTTATACAGTACCTGAGCTGGAAATGATCTGATGCTTAGAACTCCCGAGGCTCGGTTTCCTGCATTGTATTTTCCCTGCAGTTTCCTGCATATCCCTTCCACTGTGCAAAGACCCTGGAGTAGCTTATCTGTCTGGTAACAGCCATGTGACAGTACTGCACCATGGTGCCTCCGAGGGGCAATAATAGAGCATCCAGGCTTGGCATAGGGTGTTGGAGGCAAATGTATGCTGTAGATAGCTTGCATTTTAGTCAGGACCAGCCCAGAAGGCATTCTGTCAACAGCATAAACAGTTGGAAAATGCAGTCTCAAGATTACCCAGAGAAACAGAGTAAACACAGCCAAGTAGTGTTTACCATCTTCTGGCCTGCAATTACCTGAAGCTAAGGTACAATGCCCTGAATTTCAGAAAAGCAGCTCCAAACTCTGTGGTGCAGTGGTCTCTCCTTTTTCTCTTTCTTTCCTGAACCTGCTTGCCACTGCCCTGTCTCAGACACACATAACATCTGCTTTACTACCTACTCTTCAGAGTATTTTCTTAAGTTACATAAATCTTGACATTAAAGATGAGGCGATAGATGTGGGAAAGCAAAGTAAAGCCCAGAGAGAGTTTATGTTACACAAAATGTTTATCAACAATTATCAAATTGTGAGCTACAGAGAAAAGATAATAACACACGGATGATATTTATGGCCCCMAGAGTGACCAATGGGGAAGAAGTCTTACCATTGGGCCCACATCACCATTTTCACCCTTTTCACCTGGTGGGCCAGGCAGACCCTAAAACACATGGAAGAGTAAAGAAAACTATTAGTAGGTTACCTGGAATGCTGAGTTATAAATCAATATGAAACAATGTAAATCAGAGCTACATGTGAAACTTGGGGGGGGGGGGAAAAAAAAAAAAAAAMCYWTTTKRMWTWAAAAAAAAAAAGAAAAGGAGTTTTTTATATTTCAGCAAATGTATAGGTAATCCTAGGATGTTTAAACCAGGTGAGGTAGAAAATTTTTGAAAAAAAATGGACACAGAAATGCTAGGGTGGGTGACTTTAAAAACACTGCCATCATTATCCAGACCCTGGATGGGCATTTGAATAATTTGATTTATGCTATGATACATATATATGTGAAGAAACATGATCAGTGCAGCACAATGAAGTGGCATGCAAAGATGCCTAAGGTACCTGAGTACTGGAAGCTGTATAACTGCTTTAAATAAGGTGTCCAGTGGAGGTAATAAATCCTGCTGATGGGCATTGTATTGGGTTATGCAAACATAGCCTYAGAGGCAAAGTGTCCAAGTTCGACTAGTGAACACCAAGAGAAGGAAACTGTAGCTGATGCTAATACTGATATTTAGTATAATGTTACCCCCAGCTAGAAGCACTATCACCACTAAGCTGGGCATTCCTAAATGTAGGATCAAAGCTTGGCTTCTATAAAAAGCAGATCCCCTGGATCTGGAGTCAATAGCATTATACTGATTTACATTACATTAAGATCTGGTTTTAAGTGTCACCTCCTGGGTTCTGCTACTTTCAAAGTATGTATCAAACTATAGCTAACCAGATTGGAAAGCACGATTTGCCATCTTTGCTACAAAGCTGTATAAAAAAGTATGAAGTATAAACTTAGCCAACACTATATCCATTCCTCAGCTGCCCTCCTACTTTGACACAATCTGGACAGTAGAAAGACTTGTCAAAATTCAGAGATAATACCTTTTCTAAAAATGACGTATATCTCTGTTGACTACTACTGCGAAAACTTGGCTGACCAGCATTGTGGTTGTGAAAGCCTGTTTACTATTAGATAATCAGCATGAAAAAAGCCAGCTTTAGTTCATGTGGTGACACAGTGKTTTTTCCATATAATCCTTGCTTATTTAAAAAAATACTAGACTGTATTCTATTAAAATGGAAAGCCATAGGTAACACGTACTGATTACAGTACATGCTGAGTAGTAATGCCAGGGTTATGATAACAGGTGGTTTTATTACTTTCTAACTTTCTTCATGTTTACTTTTTGTAACCTTGTAACAGTTCAACAAATGAAATTTGAACTGACTTTAACTGTTTCCTTCACTGTGAGGAGTTTTAAATAACAATTTTGTAGCTAATTGTTCTAAAGAGTGATTAGAGCAGAAGCCTAGACTTGGACTAGATAACTAGTCTTTAGAGAAATGAATCCCACCTCAAATAAACTAGATCTTCCAGCTGCCAGCAGTCCACTAAGTTCTACCCCGTGAATATAAAAAGACATTTAGCTTAAAAAGYTGAATGCCTTATCCATTATGATTCATGGTCTTGATAAACCTAAATAGCTCATTCAACTGCTTGCAGATTAGGTATTTATGAAACTTCAAAGGCAATTAAACATTTACKTGATATTTTTGTCTTTGAAAAGACTTTCCAAAGCCATTCGGTGAACTATTTCAACATTGAAAAACTCCAGCTGATTTTACTGAATCAGTATTTCGTGCATTATTGGACATGGTATTTTGGGAGTCCTTTCAGTTCCTTTTGGCAAGAAGTAATTGAGGTATTTGTCATCTAATATTTCAAAATTTAAGTAAAATTGCCATAAATTGACTATAAGATAACCTAGATAGGCCCATAGAGTTTTTCAGATTTTCTTTGCTTTCAACTCCTTTTGTTAGAAACTTCCTGCTTTTTAAAAATACTATCAAAATTAAATAGCAAAGAAATTCACAATTAAGGTAATAAATATTCAAAATTACCGATGTTCAATTTTATGAACAAAAATACCTTTTACTTAATGTCCAGTGTAAGTAATATCAGTAGAATTTAACTGGAGTAGTGTGATATAGTTACCATGGAATATTATATATAAGACAGAGAAAGTTGTTGCTCCCCAACAGTTCGTAATTACCATGAGAATTGCATTACTGAATAAAAATCTCCTGATTTCTCAGTGGTACTTCAATACCATTAGCATATATGGGAACTCGGTCCATGGACCAACATATTCAAATTAAAACCTTAATCAGAGAAATAAAATTCCTCATTTGAAATATTTCMTTTGCGTAAGTCTCAACCTAATTGATTTTGATATTTATGTAGCTTAGTACTCATTAAATTTAAAATGTGAAGGTGGACTTTACTGAAAAACATCAATTGAAACAGTATCCTAGATCTGAGAAAAATAACAAGGATACTTTTATTTCACTCTCTTTAAAATAGTAAAAAACTTAACAATTCATAATAAAACTTAGGATCCTATCTTTTTGTTCTGAGTTATTATTTCTGAAAATAAAGACGTTTTCAATTTCAAAGGCAGTAAGAATCTACACAAGACACATGTGTTGGTGCAKTAATGAACTGTTTATCTTCCATGGAGGTTTGCAATATTTTATGAACTTCACTGTAAGTTTTGTGAACTGCATTATGTAATAGAATTTAAAAAAATGATAGGTACAGGTTAAGGTTCGGCTTAGCAAAAGAAATTAGTCAGTTCACACATGGTGGATAGAAAGGAGACATACTGTTTAATATATTCCAACATTATTGCTATAATTTTCCATTTTTTAAAAGAGAGTATGTATGATTCATATTACAGCTTAATGCACGGATTAGAAATAGTTTCAAAGTGCTCTGTCCTCTAATGTTAATTACATGGAAATGAATCAAAGGTCCAAAACGTCTTGTTCTTTGTTTTGTTGTATTTAGGCAAACTAAATTTTTGAAAAAGTAGAATTTTTCAACTGTAATTCTCTGGATGCAGCAGTAGAAGCCTACATTTTAGTGTATGCTTGCTTTGTGTTTTTTGACTCAAAATAACAATTTTAAGAGGAAGAAACATGAAACTATAGGAACTTGCCAATGATGGCAGCAGTGTATAAGCATCATGGAGTTCTGCTAATCTTTCAGAATACAAGTAGTGTCTGTGATGGTATCATTGAGAAACTCACTATGTTGCCAAAACCTATTGTGAAAATACAGTAAATGAGTAGGACATGTTAAATACTCCTCCAGGTTGAATCTTTTATTTAAAATGTGTATCTCTTGTTAAAACAGAAATTGTTGGACTCTATAAATGAATGAGTTACTGAACAAAATTCTAAAGCCTATGGTAGCCAGGAGTTCAGTTTCAGAGCATCTTAGCAATCTCCTTCAGCATTAAATCTGCTATTTATGCATGAACTCTATGAATATGGGATCTTTCAGTTCTTATTAACTAATTTATTTATTATTATTTTCATTTATTTAATAGAAGACAATACTTATGCAGTTTCTGACACAGAAATCAGGGTTCTTACAGGTGGAGGGTAAAATARTAAAGGAATTTACCTGTAAGCCAATAGGGCCTGGAGGACCAGGGAAGCCTCGAGGACCTTCATCACCTTTTTGCCCAAACATCCCTTGCTGACCTCTTGGGCCTGGCTCCCCATCACCTCCCTATTTGAAAACAGCGAAAAACAAAAATATCACAGGTCTGATAATAACAGAAAAAGCTCCACTGAAATCACTGGAAAACAACTACAAGAGGGCTCAGAATCACTCCTAATGTCTTTACAAATGCATGTACACCACCTTGATTGAATGAAATTTATCTGAAATAAATACCGGCATATGCCCTGATTCAATATAGGTCAAATAATACTGCATATCTCACAAAAATTTTCCCTGAATACCGCTTCTCTTTCACATCTGCATAAACATTCTAGCTGTTGAATACCTACATATTAGTAAATATGAGTAGCATATAGTTCTACCAGTCTTCATGGTAGAAGAATTCAAAGCCTTCTAAATAAAAATAAAAATCAAAATCAATCCAGCTGGTATCAGATGGATTTTAAAAAGAGATACTGTCTTTTAAGTGCATCTGATACAGAGCTGCTTTTACCAGTGGCTGCCATACAAACCATCAAACAAGCTCACTGAATGGGCCCCATTCGCTATTTACACTATTTCATTTTTAGTAATTCCTTCAAGTTATTGCCCTATTTTAAATCTGAAATAAAGTAACACCTATGCAGGCTTGTTTACAATAAACAACTGCATGTAACAGGACAATGATAGAACTGTTAATAGTGATTTGAAATATATTCCTGRGTAAGGAGCATGCAGCTCAAAGAACTTCTACGTTATCAGATGAGTTATGGCAAGATTGGTGTTTGCTCTGAATAAGCTACTTACAGCTATACCAGGGGCACCAACAGGACCCTGGAGACCTGGTGGACCCGGAGGACCCTGCAACAAACAAACATCCAAAAGGAAAAGTTAGTGATTATGGCATCTGGAATGAGATGAAAAGCAAATGTAGAGACAACCCTATTTGCACGATCAAGTTCTATTAAGCATTTCTACATTTCTCCATAGAGAATGTAGCATTATTCACAAGTCTTTTCCATTCAGTACAAATAATCGTTATTTATCTCCCAAAGACTCAGATTTGCACATCCATAATAGACTTAATACTGACATTTATTGAAAGCACATTTGTAATGTTTCAGAATATTTAAAATAGATTCCCATGCAAACATGAACCAAAATGAAAAATATTTTTTTCRCAATTAAAAATATCAGACCTTTCAATGAGATTTGTGCAGAAAAAGTCAACCTTTAAAGCATCATCTAATAATCTAGCTTTAAATGGAATGCTTATTATTTGGATTAGTTTTTATGAAATTGCAAATGGTTTTTGACCTCCAGGAGACATGAAAAAGTCTAAGTTCTTGTTGAGCACTGGGAGTCACATTCTCTTTGATATTAAGTCTCTTTTCAACAGAATGGCAAAAAAATACGTCTCTGAGACGAACAACTTAATTTTTTCAGTCTCCTTACAGAATAATAACTTTCTAAGTTATATTGTGCGTAATTTAGAAGTCAGTTACGCAGATGTGATGTAATGAAGATATATAACACTGAGAGTATGGGAATGCAAGATACTAGTTTATGATGGGGTTAAAATTATGTGCTAGGTTGAATCTGGTTTTTGCACCAGCTAGAGAGATCAGACTGATAAAGAGTGAAGCTAAGAAAGCATAAAACCTTACACCTGGCAATGGCTGAATTCTAGTCTGCTATTTTAGATGACAAAGAAGTTGTTTGCAGTTTCTAGGCTGGGAATTTTAATTTAGTGCACAATAATGCTTGGATTTAAAGACCTTGCTAGGGCTAAAATTAGATTATTCTTCCCTTTATAGGGAGATTAGGAAAAGGGACTACTTAAGTCTTGTAGTCTATTTCTTTCTTTGGGTTCTATGTATGTTTTAGAGTAACTTATTTTCTAGGGAGTTTTAAGTCTCAAGCTATGTATTTCTTCTCTTTTATAATTTTCTTTTCATCACATAACTGATGGCAATAGGTGAAGCAAAGCTTTTTAGCCTCTATGGTGACATATCTAAATGAAAGGACTCTTAGGAATGTTCCTGTTGACTGGGAGGGTTACCATGAGAAAGGGAATTGGCATGCGTGGATTTAAAAAAAAATATCATATTGGAACGGATTGCTTCTACACTCTGCAGGATACTTCTACCTGCTCCTTCATTTTATAGGGCCCAGAATGAGATCTACACATTTTTAATGTCATTTAAATACTCATTTTGATATAAAGTATTGTCGGAAGGTACTTTGCAATTGATTAATGAGAAGTTATTTGGACGCATGGCCAGACCCTTTTTTCCATTGCTCTGGAGGACAAATGGAGAAAGACTGATCAGAATGATCAGGAGAGAATCTTCAGTTAATAAAGGCACCTTTGGTAGCAGTGGAGGTTTTGAAGCTCAAGAGAGGATGTCCCTCAGCAATAAAATTGTGCTGTCCCTAGCTAGGATATAGCAACATAGTATTTTTTGTTAGGTACAGTACAGTTAAACCCCCAAACATAAATCCATGTTAGTTTCAGCTGGGAATTGAAGATGCTTCCAGCTCTTCTTAAACAGGAAAGAAGGATCAATTCTTCTTTGCTCAGGGTCCTTGCTGTGATTAGGCTCTAAACGCCCACCAAGGCTTTTGTGGGTGTCTAGGCTTTGCGAGTATCTATTCTTTATGTCCTGTGATTTCAGAACCAGGTACTTACTTCCTCTTCAGATTCTTTCAGAGGTGACCAACAAGGCCTTTCCTCCCTGCCCCAATACACATCTGTCAGCATGTTGAAAGGAAAGCAGATTTGAAATAAACACATTCTGAAATTGTCAGGGTTGAATGACCACAACTTAGCACAAATAGGATTCAATACACATGACTAGGGTAACATTCACTTCAACTARGCAGGCCTGAGCACTGAATCCTGTATTTCAAGGAAAACACATTACATTCCCAAATGCCTTAAACCTTGAGAYTGAGACTACAGGATACATTCTCAAATGATTATGCTGCAGACACTTCATTTGTAAAGCAGGTCTGCTGGAACATGCCCAAATACATTAGTACTCACTACAGGAACTGTGGTCACAGTCTAATGCTCAGCATAACGAGCTATGCTAAAATGGTCTGAAATAGAAAAGTGCAGCATGTGTTTTTTCTGAACTTCTCTGATGCAGAASCATCTCTAATGAAGAGGCACATCACAGGGGAAAACGGGAGGATATGCGTGTGATCACATGCAAAGCCCAAAGTGGAACTGCGCCGTGACCTGCTTCATATACTTCCTCTGCCCTTTCCTTTCAATGCCAGATTTTTCTGTGTACACAGGGCCTGTACTGTAATGAACCTCTTTAGGTGGACAAAKAGGAGCTGCATATATCCCTATGTATCCCACAGCTGGTTTACAACTACAACAGCAAATAGATTAAGACTGAGTTTCAGTTAACTGGGAGCAAGTCCATAGTTTTAAAACTGACTTTTAAAAATGTTTTGATAAATTAATTTTACCAAGTTATCCAAAGCATTCAGCTCAGATTATGCAAGAGTAATTTTAGTCTGAAGCAGAATTTGTTTACAACTTGGTTACATGTATGTTTCTTGGAAAACTGGGGTTTATAATAGAAGTGCTCTCTCATCCATATATATAATATTACATTCCTTGTGTTAACAGGGCATTACAAATAGTTTATTATAGCACTTGTGATTTGATCTGTCAAAATAGGATTGTGAAAAGTATGTGTTTTCTGCACTGGAAACTGCAGAAATCTTTCTCACAAAATAATTGAAAAGGACAAGTTTATCCTTAAAAACAAAAAAACCCTTGTCATTTTTTTGCACTTTTTGTCTCCACATTTTTTTCTATGAAATGATCATAAAACTGCAATTTGCTTGAATTTGTATGTATCTTCCTATAAAACATCATCTGATTATGTGTAAGCCATAGATCTGGTGCAATTTTTAGAAGCAATGTACTTTTATGATGCTCTRTAAGTTGTTAATCATAATAAGCATGCAGTATTTTCAAGATAGTAAATATGCTTAGTTATGAATACCCCTATGTTGAGTTCTGAACTTTGCTAACTGTGAATATTGATGAAATATAATAATAATTAAAAAAAAATCTTTCTGCAATTACTTCTCCATTTTTTCTTAAGGAAAATTACTCAAATAAAATGCCAGTTTATCTTGAAATTTAACAGAAGTGAAAACAAACCTTTTCTGAATTTTTGGGAAAGAAACCAAAATCAAACAAAAAAAAAAAGCTAGTTTTATTCTTTCTACCTTCAAATTTTACAGTGGAAAAAACTTGTTTTTATATTTCTGGCCTCARTCAAAAGAGGAAGTGCTTGAATTTAGAAATAGTTTTGAAGATAAAAACATTTCAAATTAAAATCAGTAGAAACCTAATTAGTCCTGAGTTCACTAATAGGCTCGTGATAATATTTGAAAACTTGTATAAACTGTTTCATCTGAGGTCTTCGCTGTTCTGAAATGTTGCAATCAGTTAAGCGGTCTCTCCAAGAATTATATATTCTTTAAAAATTTAAAAACTATATTAGTAGATTTCTCTACTGAGTCTTCATGTTCTTCATCATTATGGCTAAGAAGSTAAAGCTGGGTATGTTCACACAATCCAGTCAGTGAAGTTAACTTAAACACAATAAGAGAATGTATGTATATTCTTGGTCTCTCCCAGTTCAAATGTGGAATGGATGAATTAAAATGATATAGGAAGGGTGCTTAGGAATGTAGWTTCCCTGTCTATTTTGTACTGATTCTGTAAGCTCAAGAAATATGAGAAATACTAAATATATGCATGGCTCTATAAGTACAAACCTCTAGTGTTGCGTTAAAACTCAACATTATTTTGAAGAAACATTCCTGAAGTGTGCCTGTTTCTGTTCATTGGTGTAGCAAGTCTACCTGCATACTTCATGCATGAATACTTTTTATTTATAAAGAATGTAATGGACAAAGGATTTTGCTACTCACGTTTTCTCCCTTGTCACCTTTACTACCTTTCTGACCCGGTTCACCAATTTCACCCTGTAATTGAAAGTTAAAAGTTAAACTCTTGTTTAAAATGGTCTCCTTCACACCTAGCTGAAGTCAGTATCACAGTGTCTTTAAATGTTCCTTTTGATATGATTATTCTGTGTTTTATGCTGCTGCTTCAAGTGTGAAGGCCTACAGAGAGCAATTCTGCATTGATCAATAGTATGTCATATTAATCCAGATATTGATTGCTATACTGCAAAGGGCAACAAGACCTGGCTTTGAAGTATAGTGCAACTGAGCTCTAAATAAAGGAAATTGTGTTCCTCATGTCACCTTCAATATGAACTTATAATGAAAGCACCCTGATTTACAGACTCATCTAACTGTATGTGACTGAACAACTGCTTACTGTAGTGCACAATATTTCAAAACTTCAAAATTATTCAAATCACCAAGAAACCATGTCAGAAAAAAATGTTTTCTTTATACAGTAATAAAAGACAATTAAATCAAATCACAGAAAATACTCTCTGTGGGATACATAACACTCATGCATCATAAAAACAAACCTCAAAGTCTTTACCTTTACCCTATGCTAACTAAGAGAACAGTGCTGGATCAAACAAGCATGCAAGATGATCCTGAAAGGTGCCGAGTTCTAAATTCTGCCAGAAGTCAACAGAATATGTCTGCTGCGAACATACTATTTTGACACTCTCAACCTATCAACAGTGGTTCCAAATCACTATACATAACTGAGAACATTTTATCTTACTCATTCAGCAAACCAAGTTTCTAAAATAAGCAAAAATCAGTTTTGACATCATCTGCCTTGATTTATTTTGCCACACTTTCATCCTTGTTTCTTTGCCAGGATAAATGTTAGTCTACTAGTTCTTTAACACAAATCCCAATGTCCCATGGCATTTGTCCCTCGGACATCTGATTATAGAAGGGTTTTTTGGCTTTTTTCCAGTGGGTAGAGGGACTTCGGGGGAGGCAGGGCTAAGAGTTGCTTCATCACCATGTTTATTGTGAGGAAAGCTACAACCAGAGAACTGTACTGACAGACCTTCTCACAGATGCACTAATACCAATTATAATGATTCACCTTGTCACCATCTTCTCCAGGAGAACCACTAGGACCAGCAGGACCAGGAAGTCCTACAGGACCCTGTACTCCATCACGTCCAGCTGGACCTTGAGGACCTTTTTCACCCTGGTTTTGAARAAAAGGAAGTGATCCACATTATCACAGGAGACTAATGAAGATTTCAGTACAGGGAGTCACATTACCAATACAAAATTAAAAAAAAAAAAACCAAACAAAAAAAACCATAAAACAAACCAGGAAACTATAAAGGGAAGAGAATGTATCAGAAAATTATACTAAGTAGTAATGGAAGCTGATGACAGATACACTTGTACTCTAATGCACAGTGGCTGGGTACAAAGTTTTAAGGAAAGACTGATTTGACAGACTTTTTTATTATATTCACTCCTTGCTGTGATAGTAGCAGGTTTAACCCTTCTTGGGTGTTAGAGGGTATGACTATAAATGTTTTACTCTTTACTTAATTGTAAATACAAAAGGAGTAGGTCAGGTATTCTGAGGATATGTTTAATAGGCGAATACTAGAGTGGGAAAAAGTAACATTCTGGAATGAAAAGTCTGTGCTGTGATAGTTTTATGTGACTCTGATTACTTACGGGAGCACCCTTCTCGCCTGCRGGGCCTGGAGGACCCTGAGGTCCAGGACGACCTGGTAGACCAATTGGGCCAGCAGTGCCTGCTGCTCCACGTTCCCCTGGTGAACCCTGGAAAGAAATAAAAAATTCTAAGAGAATTCTGATACAGCCCTGATAACTGTTAGTGGTTTTCATGACCCGAGTCAACAGAGAAGATACCTGTTATTCAGTGAGATTCCAGCTGGTAGAAGGGTACACATTCAGCATGTGTACAAGTAAAGAAAGAGGCTGAAAGAACAACCTGAAGTTCACACTCAGTAGTTCATATTCGATGCTAATTTGAACTGTATTTTTTTTTTCATAAATACCCTGTGCTTCTTCCTGTTTTCAAGAACTTTTTTCTCTCTGTGTTTCCAAAATATATTAACACACCACTCTGATGAAAGAATATCAACCATATTAAAATACAGAATGAACCGACACCACAACCTAAATTTTTGGTCAAGTTTTGTGCTGTACATTGCTGTGTTGATCAGTATGTTTCTGCATTTCAATTCACCTGTGTAAAAATCTATTGAAGTATAATGACTAAATTGATGTGTCATACAGAGGAGGCTTGGATGTACAGGTATCTTTAGATAAGCACAGGAAAAGTTAAAAATCCAATATTGCAAATTAAAGGGGAAAAGACAGGTGCTGTATGTGGAAAAAACACTGGAATTGTGTGGTCTAGAATATATTTTTACAGAGAACAATAGCAGAGAGGAATAATTTTTACTCTAATATCAATAAGCCTCACTTTTAATTGAGTCATATAATTGTCATTATTGTATTCCTTTAATTGTCTGAATAAGTTTTTTTTTTCCTATCTGAAACTACCGAAGCATCCATAAGTGAAAATTTAGTTTCTACCTTCCCTGTCAGTTCTTTTTTTTGAAGCAGTGTAGGGCTTATGGCTGTTCCATAAAAAGCCAACCTTTCTTTTAAATATGTCAATTTGCCACAGAGCCAAGCTGTGTAACCTTTCATAATTTGAGCCGTGCCTTTATGGTTTCCGCTGGACTGAGCTAACTAGACAAAATGGAGGGAATGACTACGTATGTAAAAATCTGCAGTGCTTTAAAAACAAAGAGGTATCTAGGGTGGACTATTTTTTTTCCTGTCTCATTTATTGCACTTTCTAAGGATACAGATGGCATATACTTTTAAGTAGTGCTGAAGAGGAAAAATGAAAGGAAACAAGTTGTTCTGGTACTAAAAAACCTTCCTAAAAGGATACAAGGGAACAGATAACAGTATAGATTAGAACTTCTACTCAAATAAATGGAATTTCAGAATCAAAATGTTAAATTTTGTTCTATCCATATTTGTTTATCATTTAGTCAAAAGCCACAAGGTGGAGTACTGATTTTAAATCCTTTTTGCAAGCTGGATTAATTTCCAAACAGTGATCTGTAACCAAAGTTCTCTGTAACTCATAAACAAAGAAATGGACACCTGTTTGGAGGCACATCACATCAAGAAATGGCAGGGAGCAAAGGACATTTACACTCAAATTCCTAATATCTCTTTGATCACACAGGCAGATTGTGACCAAGTATTCTTTTGTATTTGTGAGATGGATTCATGATAGCACAGGAGAAAAACTTGCTGTGTSTTGATACAGAGGTTAACTGCCATCTAACCTGCTTCTTCCTGCCTCTCCACAAGAGTCAGCATGTGCAGGGAGACAGAAGCATGATGCTCTCCTGGGTACAGGCAGAGCGTGGAGAATGGTGGAGCTTCTTCGTGCTTTTTTGCACCATCACTAGCTGAGAACTCTGACAGGAAATCCAGCTTTGCCAGTCCCGCTACTTCCTGAGGATTCGAGATGCTGTACATTCTTCCTGTGTCCTGTAGATAGGGCAGCATGGGAATAAAGAGAACAGAATATTCTGTTCCATTATATTCTACATATGAGCCAGTCTTGTGCTTACAAGTTTAATGGGTAAAAACTATTTCTCTAAGAGCAGCACAGTTAACCTTGAAATTTGTGGACTCACTGGAAACTGAGAAGCAGAGAGCTGTCCTCTCCCTCTAAATTCCTACATTTTCAGACTTTTACAGCATCCTTGTTTTCTGTCTTTTTAATAATTTACAATTTTTGCATCAACAGAGCACTGTTAAAGGTTTGTTTGCTGTATAGTAGTATTTCCCCAGCKTTTCAGCTTGACACCTACCAGATAGTTTGTAACACTTTAAAGTTATTGATAATTTCACTTTTCCAATTGATATACTGGAAGTGGGGTGATAACATCATGGAATGGATAAGTAATAGGTGTTGTAGCCTGAGGCTCTGAATAGTCAGATTTTTTCCCATGTTTAAGCAAGAACAAATTTGCTGGCTCTTGGAACACTGGAATTTTAAGATACTTTCATCTAGGAGGGCCCAAATTTTTGCCTTTATTCATGGTGTACTTTTCCTGGACTGACCCTGTTAGCATAACTGGTACTAATTCCATAATAAGGTGCTTTTCCCTCCAGGTAACTGTGCCAGAAGAGAATGCTGAATGGCTGCTCCAATATTTTTGCAAATTATMTCAGTAAGATCTAATTTTGCAAGAGTGTTCAAAAAAAGTATGTGTGCAGGAATCATAGATGACTTTATCCTTCCAGGTGTTGGGTTTTTTTTTTTAAGTCTGGGTGGATGCCAAAGTTTCAGTCCTATTTCTGTTATTTTACTTCCTAAGACTTCAGTGAATTCAACAAGAAAAATTCACTACCCTGCAGCCATACTACCATGGTCTCTGATCTTGTCAGCTCTCATAAGTTAAACAATTYTAGGTCATCTCATCAGTAGGATGCAAGAATAGAGAGGAAAAAAAATCCAAATAACTCATAGATCTTTCCTATATGAGACCACAGACACTAACAGTGGCCATAATATCTAGTAGCTCTTTTTACTCAGACAACTTTTCATGTTTATCTTTGCATCATTTTTATTGGTTATACTTAAATTTCACATGAGTTATGAACAGGAAGTACACTTTCTGTTTTCAAGGATCCTCTCATTTGTCTGTGAGAATGGCCTCCGATCAAAGCAGAACACATTAAATCATAGTCACAACTCAGGAAAGCATTTTAGCCAGCTTCTTAAGTCTGTTCTCTCTCTGTCTACTGTCTTTGTCACTCTGTCCCACAATGAAACAATCCCCTTATATTACTAAACTCCTTGTTAACCTGTGGTCTTGCATCCTGGAATCTTTTTATTAATTCGTGGGGGTTTTTAAAAACTTTTCTACAGAATAGAGGTGTCATGCTTTGTCTTGTATTTCTCTTATACAGACTATAAACTCATTAGTAACCTTGTTTTTATCTCTCTTTCTGTGAAGAGATGTGTAATTATAGCTGTTGTATACATTACATAGTAGTAGCAGCACTTTTTACTGATGATTAACAAAATGCTCAACAAGTGAAGATCCCCATGACTGAAAAATGTTATCAGATAGAGGAAGATAGCTCTAGATAACTCAGTACTGATAATTGGGTAGTCTACAGCTGGCTTATTCTGAGTCCAATTTGGGCATCCTATTCCTAAATGAGCTAATGAAAAATGACTGACTGACATTCCGAAGAGCTTTCCCTCGTCAGCATTCAGCATTCCACACAGTAGTGTGAGAAGGGAAGAAAACAAACAGAAGACAAAGATAGCAGATAAAAAAGAACTGTTAAAAAAGAAACAAACAGAAAACCCACAACAAAAAAACCCAGGAAAAAACCTTGCTCTGGAGTGCATTCGTGCATCTCTTTCTTTTGTCCAAATCCCTCTAAGCACAATAATTGGCATGCACAGTATTTGGAGCAGTCATTTGTTTGGTGTGGTTGCAGATGTATGCACTAGTCAAATAAAGATTATAATTGACTATATATGTTAGTTAGAAGCAATTGGTATTGGCAGGGAATTGGAGGAAAATCATCTAGTGGCATGAATTCTCTTCCTATTATAAATGGCAAATGAAGACTCCATTATAATTACACTTCTGTGTGTACCCTCTGTTGGCTAAAAATAGATGGGAAAATATTTTAGGACTATTTGATGCTCATGGTCTGCTATGGGCTACTGTGAAAACAAGCAAGCTATTGTGGTTTAATTGTGGTCCTTGCAGATGCACAGAAACCCAGAATTAAAGGCACCTATGCATCTTTTTTCACTGAAAAACACTTTCAAGATAACAAGTTAGTAATTAAAGATGAAATAGAAAAAAAATCCCACTGAGGACTTCTGGAATACTCTCAGGTTAGCTTGGTGCTGTTTGTGTCTCAAGTGGCCTGCTTGCACTACAGTGAACTCAAAGTATATTMAAAAAAAAAAGGTTTACCCTTCAAACTCTCTTTCCACTCTACCCACAATTCCTGCTACCACTACATCTGCTTCTCAAAGATCGGAAAAACAATATGTAAAAATCTCTGAGCTTCCTAAGTGATTCTTTCTACGACTGTGCTTACTTAGCAGGAAGTGTGGCCCCAACCGGAATGGATTTATAAAGTGAAGAAGCAGTTGGTACTGTGCTTGTGACACCCATACTCTGTGTATTTCTGGACTATACTTCACGATAATTCTAGTCTGGCACTGAACTCCCATTAGCCGGTGTGTATTAGAAGTGCTCCTGGAATTTCTCTTCCAATTCAGTTTCACATGAAAGGAATACCATTCATGAGCTCCAAGAGAGCTCCATGATTTGAACTGAAGGATAGTAAATGGGGCTGATCAAGATATTCACCTCAAAAAGGCTCTGATGTTTTGAACTAAAACACTAACATATACACACCCTATAAGAACTAGAAAAACATGGATCATCTGAATTTAAATTCAAACGCGTGTATTTCAGAATATGGACAACCATCACTAAACAAAGGTATGTGCTTTTGCCTCACAACCTTACGTGATGCATATTTATGAGAAACTATGATAGTAGTGGCACAGCTACTGCCTGGGAAGGTGGGGTATGTTAAGTGTCAGGTATGCTTGTGCTGTCTGATCTGTGCATGGTCAGAAGAGTTCTGGTTCATTGCACCTGAACTATCTGCTTGAGAGGTTAGTCCAGCCTTAGGGCCTCCATTAACAAAAATGAAGACATGACCTTTAGATTGAAGAGACTATTCTGGTCTATGCTGTCTTGAGTTTGATTCATCTTTTCCTCTAGCAGTTCAGTTTCTTCCGATGGGGTGGGATGGCATCCCTTTTGACTCTCCCTACTAGCTTCCATTCCATTCCATTCCATTCCATTCCATTCCATTCCATTCCATTCCATTCCATTCCCAGCTACCTTGTTTTGGTGCCTTTTGGGAATGTACACCTACTGCAT
Source organism: Oceanodroma leucorhoa (assembly GCA_030449065.1). Lineage (NCBI taxonomy): Eukaryota > Metazoa > Chordata > Aves > Procellariiformes > Oceanodroma > Oceanodroma leucorhoa. The sequence continues at coordinate 14,903,110 of JASVER010000010.1, forward strand.
GGTATTAAGAAGAATTGTAAGTCACAAATGCAAGTTCTTGATTTAAAGAAGAAAAGCTTAAAGGCATTAAGAATTCAATAATTAATTTTAAGAATTCAAGTACTAAGAAATCAAGAAGTAAAGCTTAAAAGTGTGATATAGCAGATCTTTTCCAATAATGTGGAAATAATCCAAAAGCAAGAACCTTTATACTACATTGGGTTTTTTTCCTCCCTGTGAGGAAAATGAATCAAAACTTACACATAGGCTGGTATATCGTTCAAAATATTAAGATGCAGTAATAAGGGCACAAAAGTAGTGATGCCACATATTTAAAAGCTAGCTTAGGCTATGCAGAACACCAGCAGTATTTTAAACATTATGTGGGTCAAATGTATGARTGGACTGCAGTTGTACAAAGGGAACACAGCTGTATTGGGTTTTCGTGGCAAGATTTTGGTAGCAGGGGGGCTGCAGGGGTGGCTTCTGTGAGAAGATGCCAGAAGCTTCCCCTATGTCCGATAGAGCCAATGCCAGCCGACTCCAAGACGGACCCACTGCTGGCCAAAGCTGAGTCAATCAGCGACAGTGGTAGCACCTCTGTGATAACATATTTAAGAAGGGGAAAAAAATTGCTGCGCAACAGCAGCTGGAGAAGAGGAGTGAGAGTATGTGAGAGAAAAAACTATGCAGACACCAAGGTCAGTGAAGAAGGAGGGGGAAGAGGTGCTCCAGGCGCCGGAGCAGAGATTCCCCTGCAGCCTGTGGTGAAGACCATAGTGAGGCAGGCTGTTCTCCTGCAGCCTGTGGAGGTTAATGGTGGAGCAGATATCCACCTGCAGCCCGTGAAGGACCCCACAGAGCAGGTACATGCGCCTGAAGGTGGCTGTGACCCCGTGGGAAGCCTCCGCTGGAGCAGGCTCTTGGCAGGACCTGTGACCCCATGGAGAGGAGCCCATGCTGGAGAAGGTTTTCTGGCAGGACCTGTGACCCCATGGGGGACCCACGCTGGAGCACTCCATTCCTGAAGGACTGCAGACCATGGAAAGGACCTATGCTGGAGCAGTTTGTGAAGAACTGCAGCCTGTGGGAAGGACCCATGTTGTAGAAGTTCATAGAGGACTGTCTCCTGTGGGTGGGACCCCACGCTGGAGCAGGGGAAGAGTGTGAGGAGCCCTCCCCCTGAGGAGGAAGGAGCGGCAGAGACAACGTGTGATGAACTGACCGCAAACCCCATTCCCCGTTCCCCTGTGCCACTCAGGGGGAGGAGGTAGAGAATTCGGGAGTGAAGTTGAGCCCGAGAAGAAGGGAGGGGTGGGGGGAAGGTGTTTATTTTTTATTTCTCATTATCCTACTCTGATTTGATTGGTAATAAATTAAATTAATTTCCCCAAGTCAAGTCTGTTTTGCCCATGATGATAATTGGTGAGTGATCTCCTTGTCCTTATCTCAAACCATGGGCCTTTCATTGTATTTTTGCTCCCCCTGTCCACTTGAGGAGGAGGATTGATAGAGCAGCTTGGTGGGCACCTGGCRTCCAGCCAAGGTCAGTCCACCACAACAGCATGAGTCCACTATCCACTATCCGTAGATTTTCCACTATGGAAAACCTCTTTCATCTCAACAATAACTTGTGTAAGTGGCAAGTATTGAGCAACAAGTAAATCTCATACCTACTGATAGCAGAAGGCTTCAGATATTCACAACCTTCACATTCCTTGGATATTTATTAATATGGATAATTAGTAGAAAATAATTATTGATCACTCTGAATGACATATGTCTGCTATTTTACAGACTGAGTTGATGAAAACATCACAGCATGTAAAGAAGAAAAAAGGTTACTATGTAACACTTTATATTTCCATAAAATTATTATGTTTACTTACARCTGGGCCAGGTGGGCCTTGTGGGCCTTCCCCTCCTTTCAGACCAGCTGGACCCTAAAAAATTAAAAAGAAATGAACAAAAAAACTTATCACTTACACTGGAAAGTTCAACAGTTATTTTTGCAACACATGTTAACAGGAAGAATGTAAAAATCCAAGGRCAAAAAACTGAATAAATTCCTTTTTGCTATATAGCCAATGATATTTAACAATGTTGGATGCTTGATGTCTGTTCTCCAATTGCATTCATTTTTAAGCACAGTAGAAGGTTCCATGAAATAAAAGAGTTAATCCATTGTGTCTCGTATTAGAAACATCAAGTCAATTGTTCTATCATACCTGAGCACCTGGAAGGCCTCTCTCTCCAGGAAAACCACGAAGACCTGCTGGTCCATCTTTCCCAGGAATGCCTTGAGGGCCTGGGTCACCCTAGGAAACATATTACATCTTGATTAAAAAAAAAAAAAAGTTTAAAATGCTTATGTTAGTTGTTAAATAAGTGATGAAAATGAAATACCAGATCCTAGTTACAGTAATAACAAAAAAGATTATGCCCCTACCTATTCACCCACTAATTCTTTTAAGATTTTCAGTACAATAGTCTATCAATATGGTTAAATTTATAACAAACTTTGACAAAATACACTATTAGTTACAGAATATAAATAATGAAAAACACAGCAAGCCATCAAAATATGTTTAAAGATACATTCATTAAAATTTACAATGCCTATTTAAAATGGAAGATTGAATAGAATTACATTGTAACTAGATAAGCAATATTTTTCTTGTGCCCCAGTGGTGGCCAAAAAGTAAGCAAAGCGCTAAATTTAGTCAGTGAAATTCTGCCTTGTAGCCAGTATAACACATCCTACTTTAAATGCCAGTGTACAATTTTTCACCTTGGTGTGAACATGTCATTACTACCTCTTTCCATAGTGAATGTGTGGTATATGTAAACTAGGTTTTTATTTTTTATTACAAAAATACTAATTATTGGCTCAAGAGCATTCTCATTATTTCAATGGAAGAGACACAGATCTAAAACTGGAATCTTCCAGTCTTCAAAATCCTTCTGGGTGAAACGTGCTAATCGTGATTTTATATTGTATGTTCTGATTTTATTCTGCATGTTCTGCATATTGATTTGAAATGTGAGACTGTCCCCCAAAGCCACATCATACCTTAGCACCTTCTTTTCCTGCAGCACCTGGGAGGCCTTGTTCACCTGGTGGGCCAGGAGGACCTGGATGACCTCTTTCACCAATTGGGCCAGTCTCACCAGTAGGACCCTAAGCACAAAAGTAAAACGTCAGTCACCTCAAGGTATTTAATGTCTTGGGGCGGGTGGGGGTGGGGAAACGCAGATTCTTACTATCCAGCTGTTATGAGCATCTGCTACAAAACAATATTACCACTGGTTAGCATACATTCCTCACCTTCCTTCCAGGCAAAGCTGACTTACAAAATATCTTTGTCCGATAAAATAAATCTTGCATTGCATTCTGCCTGCATATACGTCTGTACAGCTTCCAAAGAGTGAAATCCTGACCTTGCTCCTTAAGCAATGAAACTTTAAAACACAGTGCGTACCCACGTATGGGAGGAGGTTACAAAAAGGACACGGGAGGGAAATCCATGTACTATGCTTGTCTTGAAATACCATCTGTACTGTTGTTTTTCTGAATAATATGAATTGGAAGGTAGAAGAGTTGAAAGATATCTCTTCAGATTCACTAGCAGAAAATTTTCACTGAGGGAATTACCTGAAAAAGCTCATGCAATCCAAATGCTTGATTTTGTTGCAAATAAGTAAGATTAGATCAAATGAAATTTTGACAGTGAATCTCTGTCTTTGGCCTCTGACAAGAAAGTCACATGTTGTATTGTTCTTTCTAAACTATTTCATGGTAGAGGACTCTGCCTTCTTGACTTCTGTAAACCACCAACTTCATAACCACATGAGGAAAACACACAAAAAATTAAATGAAAAGGTAATCCCAACATTTGTATATTTTGTGTAATCACTAATTACATTACTGTGATTACTAAGCACACCCTTCTGAAATTGTTATACATAATTTGTTGCAAAAGTTAATATAACCATCAATATGGTCCTTTTAATACAAGAAAAGCAACTGCCTTAGCCATAATATAACCATTAAACATTGGTCTTATGAAGTTAACTATGAAATTAAATGATGTACCTGAGGGCCAACAACACCACCAGGACCAGGAGGACCAGTTTTCCCTTGAAAACCCTGTGAAATAATTATRGAATACTATGTTACCCAGGACAAGATACAGAAGAGCAAAATTAATATCTGTGCTGAAGAGGAGAAAGCAAATTTCCATGTCACACACTCCTTTTCTTCAGGAAATAAAAATGAGAAATTCTTTTTTCCTGTGTATACTTAAAAGGGAAATACTGATTACTCTTTCTTATCTCTATCAGTTCCAATCTCTCTGAGGTGGTACAGCAGTAAAAAATCCAGTCAATTTTACAGATCTCTCTAGGTGAACTTGATTAGGTGAGTCTGAATGCATAAGTGACGCAGCTAAAAGACAGCTGAAAATACATTTTTACATATATACATTACAAATGTAAAGCCAGGCATACAAACACTTTTTAAAGAAAGACACAGATAGTGGATTAAGTTGGAGGGCATTAAAGATAAAGGGGAGGTTAGACAGAAAGAAAATGAAAAGAAAGAGATCCAGGGAAGATTAAGGTTATCTAGAGATGGTAAAAAAGGTAGCATGAGTACCACAAAAAGAATGAAGTTAATGAGAAATTGATATGATGACAAAAACTGGGAAGCGGAGAAAGGAAATGTTTTTTGGGACAGTTTTTCAGAACACTGGCAAATTTTGCAGAATTTTCATTTTCTAATCAGTGGCCCCAGACTTCATCTAAAATTAGTCAATAAGCTGAATGACAACCTCACTTTATAGTAGCACTGTTTAATGTATCTTTGAAACATGCTAAATTATTTCTTTCAAATATTGGAAGTGTGTTGCTGCATAAAGTTAGGAGAGTGCATTCACTGCTGTATCACATCTAGGGTTCCAYGTAGTATCCCCTGCCTAACAGCCTGTATCTGCCTCCTGCTCTGCTCACCTGTGTAAAAGCAAAGGTGTCATCTGGCCCATATTTCTTATAAATGTTGGGCCCTGCTCAGCATTCCTCTGGGCACAGTCTCACTGACAGTTGCCCCATTCCATCAGATCTGGTTTAAGCTTTTTTTACCTTCCTCAATCTGATTCTCTTATTGCTGCCAGCCAGATTTTATCATGGTTCAGTTTGGCCCATAACTGTTTAGGCACTCTCTCTCAGACCTCTGAAATGATCCAGATTAAAAACAAACACAAAAGTACCCCTTTGCTCTAATGACTGAAAATCAGAACTGCTACAGATGGAATCATTCATGTGTCCCTTCCTTTACACAGTCAAAGCTTCTTCTGAAGCTTATTGTAAGGAAAGACAAAGGAATGTTGAATATTACCCATTTCCTGAAAGTACATTGAGAAGACCTGCTATTCCCAGGTTTGCAGAATGCATTGATACTTCGCACTATATTCAATGATTCTTGATGCTAATAGTTTTACTACTCTGCGTTCTCTCTTATGTCACCAGCTTATCTATTCCTACAGATTCAGATTTGTAAAAGAAGTAATAAGCAAAGGAGATTTCAGCAGCAAATACTCAAGATGACCTGAATGTCCCATGGGTTCATCTAAAATATTTAGTATTAAAAAAATTACACTAATGTCTCAYGCCTGTGTTTGYAAGTGCCTAATTAGCTTCCATTTTTTTTGTTATTTTCTGTGAAAGACAATTTAATAAAACTGAGTTTATTGTAGTAAGAAGGTCCTTGATTAATTCTAATAGATGAAACAGCTAGTATATTTCTATTTTATCCTTTCACAGGCATGAAACACTAAATTCTTGCATAACACCAGACAATCTAACAATCTCTGCAGCTGATGCCTCCTGCCAATCTAAGATTGATATCACTGAAATCGATAATCACTTCTAAGGAGRAACTAGCTGAATATTGGTTTTCAGTATCTAGTTTATTCCTACATTTATATTCCAAATTATTTATCATGATATTACTGTTCCTATGTGTAGAATTTCAGCAAACAATGGCAGTTCTTCAAAGTGCATATGGGTTACTGGGGGAAGAACTGCAGCCTTTTCTCCACTAATACTTACCTCAGTTGCTGACAACATATGCTTATTATTCCATAAGCAAGCTGCAGAGTGTAATCTGGGAATCTGGCTCTCTAATTTGTTAAGCTTGAGTATGTCTCTTAGGCTAATCCCCTAATTGTTGTAACACCCACATGCACCACTGAACTTTAATGAGATACACACCTAAATAAGAAACAGAATAATTAAGACCCTGATTTACCAGTGAGTGCAATGAAAGTTTTCTGATTTATACATTTTTTAAAAATCTGTGATGGAAATGTTCATCAAAAAAAAAGTCAACAAGTCTACTTTTTGTTTTTAAAAAAATCTGGTTTTCTACAAAAATGTATAAATGAGAACCCATGGGGAAAAATATTTTTAAAATAATTCTGGCCCAAGTATACATATACACAGGGCAGAAAACAATGCTAATGAAAAGCTGCATTTGCTCCCAAGTTACTCAAGTTTTATACCAGTCTAGCCCTACTAAACCCAAAGGAGATACAAAATTAGAGAACCATAGTATTGCTTGAACCCAGAGGGACCTGGTCCAAACATCACATGGTAGCAGAGTCCATAGTTTCATTGTATTTTGCATCTTTCATTTCTAGTAACGAGTGAAATCAAGAAATCATAGAATCATAGAATGGTTGAGGTTGGAAGGAACCTCTGGAGGTCATCTGGTCCAATTGCTCTGCTCAAGCAGCACCACTGGGAGCTGGTTGCCCAGCAATATGTCCCGAYGGCTTTTGAATATCTCCAAGGATGGAAACTCTKCAACCTCTCTGGGTAATCTGTTCCAGTGCTCGGTCACCCTCACAGTGAAAAAGTGTTTCCTGACATTCAGACAGAACCTCCTGTGTTTTAGTTTATGCCCATTGCCTCTTGTCCTGTCACTGGGCACCACTGAAAAGATCCTGGCTCCATCTTCTTTATACCCTCCCTTCAGGGATTTATATACTTTGATAAGATTTGACGTGGGCCTTCTTTTCTCTAGGCTAAACAGTCCCAGCTCTATCAGTCTTTACTCATAGGAGAGATCCTCCAGTCCCTTAATCATCTTAGTGACCCTTTGCTGGCGTCTTTCCAGTAGCTCTCTCTCTTTTGTACTGAGGAGCTCAGAACTGGACACAATAGTCCTGACCTCAGCAGGGCTGAACAGAAGGGAAAGATCGCCCTACTGCAGCCCAGGAAACTATTAGCATTCTTCACTGTAATGGCACATTACTGGCTCATGTTCAAATGAATAAGAATGAAGGGAAAATAATAACTGTGCTTTTTCTTATCAGACTAAAGAACAATTTTGAGCTTTCTGCATTCTAAACAATGATTCAAATTCATTTTTATAGTACACAAGACTAGTCTTTGCATCATTGCAAAGAAAAAGAACAAAGTAGGAGTCAATAATGTCTCTCTCACACACAAAAAAGCCACTATCGTTGAAAAGCATTACAATGTTACAGTACTAGCAGAAGAAAATACAGTTTTTCAGAATGATGTGTTACTCCAAGCTCTGTGCTTCCCCTTCCAGCAGTGGAAGTGACTCAGCAGTCACTAACAGATTTCCCGTGAAGTTGGAAACACATTCTACATGCTGAGAAAATTTCTCTCTAAATTCATTTACGGCTTTCTCAAGCTCTGAAAAATCCGAGTAAGAATTTTATTTTATTTCAGTGGGATAAGTAAGGTTTTGGCACTACAGAAGTAGCGAGTTTTTTTAAATAATTCCATTAAAACTGTTGCATGTTAATTTTTTCATTTTGCTGCCAGAATTTACTCACTGCGATTCTTAGGGGAATTACACAGGATATAGTTTCAAAATTTAAGATTTTTTTCACAGGTTGAATCATTCCTGATCCTACTTTCCAAAGGTGTTGGCTTTTGAGTTTCCTAGCTGCTTCCCATTAATAAGACATTTTATTATGTTATTATTTATGTTACATGGCATTCAGTGAGAAAAGAACCATATAGTAATTGCCTGACAAATCTTTACTGAAACTGGGATCTAAGTATTAATTTCTTTTACTTCTATTGACTATTTAAGCTCATTGTGATGTTACTAACCGGGCACAGCAAAGAATAACCTCACTCTTGTAGCATGGAAACAAAACAAAGCTTTCTCATGCCTAACCTCCCAACCACAAGAAAACTACAGTTATATAACCTCTTAGTCCCAGCCTCCTCCCCTTTTCTCTGTTGTCTCTGTTTCTTTAGTTTTGATCACACAATCATGTCCTTTGGAGGGTTACAACACTAACACTGTAGAGTACATTTACTTACAGTCTCACCCCGCTGTCCTGGGTGCCCGGGCAAGCCGTCTTTTCCAGGTGGCCCCTGAAATTGTAAAATACATAAATCAAAGCATTTCTTAGCCATCCCTAATTCTGAAAAAAAGTGTGCAATTAGCTGTAAGAATCTCTGATCTCTTTGTTTTTTCTAGACTAGTCTTCAGTACAGCTTAACTGCTCCTATATCAACTAAGTATGATTTTAATAATACATTTTCCTTGTGTCCTCCCTGATGTGTGTTAGCAATTGCTTGGAGAGTGACTGTTAGGTTGTCAAATGCATGCATGTTCAAAATGGATTTCTGTAAATTCAGAAATCATGGACAGTCCCTATACTTCCCTTCCATTTTTCTTTGCTTAATGACTCAGTTAACACAAAACTAAGCATTACAGGGGTAGTTGATGAAACTTCAGTTTTTGGCATTGGAAATAAAAATAACAAATGCATGGGTGAAAAAAAATCAGGTGGTTTGATGCTTTTGTACTTACTCCACAGGAGCAGAAATGCACTAGAGCAGTATACCTACAGGTTGCAGCTCAAATGTGCTGTTACTTCTATACGTTTCTCCTACTAATGAATGTCTCCTTCCTCTTTGTTTTTTCCTCAATGAATCAATTGTTAAAAAGAAAATATACACCAGCAAAGTAATATTTTGCCTAAACTCAGTCTGTCACCTGGACATTGGCATAAACACACTAGAAGATTTGCAGTTTAGTATATTATGCTGAATGTCATATGAGCTGCACCAATGATCATTTTGAATATGTGAGTTCTTGTCTTAGCCTTAAAGCTCAATAATCATATTTGTAATCTATACATAAATCATCCTTTAAATAAATCTTCAAATAATAACTTCAGAAACATTGTATGAAAAATAACATTCCTGTCGTTGCACATACTTAATTAAAAAGATACTTACTGGAGGTCCCTTTGGTCCGGGGAATCCAACAGGTCCCTGAGGCCCTTGTGGTCCCTAGTGAAAAGGCAACCAAACACGTAAAGTTTTACTCTAGCTGCCATGACACTGCATTGAAAAGTTTGCTTCAATTATAAAATATATGAACTTGAATTATAAAATATATGAACTCTGCAGATAATGTCTGGTTATAAATATAAAGCTTCAGCTCCACTGCCATAAATATTCATAGCAACAATTCACATGCATAGACATTGGAGAGGATTTCCTGAAACCAATACTGCCTATGTAGGAATGCAGAAAGAAAAAAGAAAAACTACTTATATAAAGTATGTCTGCATCTGACCCCTGAAACTGTGCATAATAAAGTAGGAATCATCTGTGAGTAAGAAACATTGTTTTGTGTTGCATAAAACATGGGAATTAATTAATAGTCTGGTGGTCTTTTTAACTTTGAGTCCAACATTCATCTTTGGCAGTTCTTACACTCTGACAATATTTCAAGCCAGTAAAACAGTACAAACTTCCAAATAGAATAAGCTTTCCAGAGTTACCAGGGGCTAAATACAACATTATTGCTATAATGAAAAATAGTTGAGATATAGCTGAAAAAACCCCATGACGCATGAACATTTTATTTATATAGTTTTGTATATACACATATATCTGGAGAGAGAAAATTTTCATGCAGCATGGTTTTACAAATTTATTTAAAGATGATCATGTGAGTTAGTGCATTGTGTATGTATATGTACAAGTATATACATATACATGTGTACGTACATGTATGTCCACATACATCTATACACATAGATATTTACACAAAGTACTAGCTTACATGGCTGTTTCTAACATTGTCACCAAACAAAACGGAGGCCAGCTTTTAAAATTTATTATTGATATGCTGAAAGGGATTATGTCAGCTTATTAAAAGAATTTTTCCTGTTTAGTTTTTAGTGTGCTAAGTCGAAGAGTAGCAACCTGAAAAACCTTACTTATTCTACATGGTCCCACAGCAGAGCCATGTACCCTAGTCATATAGTGCAAGACTTTATCCTATTCTACTTGGTATTTGATTTCTGGTTTTGCTAACACATCAGCTGTCAAAATATGTTAGAAATGTTGGTTTGAAGTTTGATGCAAAAGACTTGAAGCAGGAGGCCACGTCTCCCAGATTACAGTACCCTTTTGCTCCTCTGATAAAGCGCCAACTGTTTCTGAGTTCCATGAACCTCACTGATTAGAGCCCAGGCTCACCTCCAGAGCATGGCTGCCTCCTGCAGTAGGCGAGGCGGTGTGCAAATGTAGTTGTGGGAGAGGATCCCTTGTGCCCAACCTAGGAGAATTTGCCCTTAAGTGAATCTTATTCCAGGGTAGACCTTGATTATACTGTAATACTAAATCTGAGTCAACTAAGAAGTGCTATGTAAAAGAAGAAATCTTTATGATCTTACTGCACTATCCGTCATTTTTATTTTCTCTTCCAAAATGGGTGTAAGGTTGTTTCTGAAACCTCCATAGCACCCAAATATGTTCCATATGAGGGTTTGTGTTTTTTTTCATTCTGCTGTCTCTGTGAACAAATGACCTTTCCTCATTTGCTTCTGGGTATAACATAAAGCATAAAGTTTCCAAAAAAATGGAGGAGTTTTGTAGAGGAAAACTATTAAAATTGACTCAGCTACTGTACAAAGTATATGAAAGAAATTGGTCTCTCTCAGGAATTGGGTCATAAGGGCACAACTCAAAGTTTTACTGTTAGTTGCACCTTCTTTCTCACAAATTCCCACTGTACTTTGAACCTCACATCTTGAGGCTTTTTAAGGAAAGAAGATTTGCATTTTGGTTTTTATTCACAATACGGCTTGCAGATTTCAAGCCACTGGACTGATGGATTGTGTGAGAAAATGCACTAGAATACTAAGAGCATGTTATCAAAATTACATTTTATTTTTTGTCATTAAATTTCATTTTAACAGTAGCTACACAGGACAGATTATTTAATGTTTACATGTCTGGTACCTGAAATAGTCTGAGCGGAGTAGAAATGACAGTTTTATTTTTTGGCTGAAATTCACCCCTATTGGGAAGCAAATAGATACCTCACACTTATATTATGCAAGTGATATGAGATGTGGTGCTCTGCAAGTCTTCATCTCTTTGCTCTAATCAATTTCTCTCCAGGGATGCCTTCATCTTGGATTGATCTGTTCATTGTTTTCAGTCCCCCCACAGTTTCTCTTCCTCATAACCTCTTGGAGCTGTCAGCAAACTCCTTCAGAAGGCTCTGCTATTCACTTTTGGGTAGTCTGCCTCTGATGTTCCCCCTCAGTGTAAAACAACCTACAGTTCCTTTCTTGGACTATGCCTAGTTCTCTACATCCAACATCCTAGTTAACTCATTCCTCTCTTGAATCCCAGCTTCCTGCCCCTGTGTCTCTCTCTTACTTGCCACAGCATTCCTGTTTCTCCCAAACTTTCCACTTGTTCCTGCTGTCCATGTTCCACTTAGTACACTGTCTTTTGCTTGATATAGAGGTACTTTCAACTTCTTACTGCAGCCTCCCTTGGAGTGTTGCCTTCCATATGTACTGGCTACAGTCTAGTCCTCCAGTCCTCAACTTTCCTTCTGTTCTATCCTACTTCTCGTTACTACAAGAGCCACTATCCTGCTCCCCTAACCAGTCTCTTGGACTGTCAAGTAATATTCTGCTTCAAGAATGAAAGAGCTAAAATGATAAGTATGAAAGATTTTTAGTAAACTAAAACTTTTGTTTCCAGTGTACTTGGTATTAATTTTTTTGGCATATGCTTCAATGGCTTTCAGTCAAAAGGAAAGGAATCTTTTTCTTAAGCACAAAAACGTGACTTTAGATGTGCAGGCATGTGCATTTCTTTACGTGTATATAGCAGACAGATGTTTGTTAATACTCTACCTGCAACTGCTAAGGATAAACCAAACAAAATTAACCTTAATTGCTTTCTGTAGACACACAAACTGAAAATTTGAGATTTCTAGAACATATGCCATGCTCTTGTTATCATTAGCTTTATGGATGTCCTCATCTCCAGTAATCAACTCAATCAAACCATGTGGTCTGATCCTATGGCCTTTTTTTCTTTTTCCATTTGCTTAGTCATTCTAGCAAGAACAGTTTGCTGTTGTTCTGCCAGTATTGTTACACCAAGGGTGCATGTATTCAGCAAGCAAATCGTGTGACAAAGTGACATTATGTAACAGGGTAAAATGCACAAGGAACTCCCTCCTGAGGAGTAAGACTTCTGGAGATCTCTGGGACTTGGGGGTGGGTACTGAGAAAGGATTTATAGATTCTCCACATCAAAAAGGTTAGCAGTTTAATGAAGTATGATTACGAAAGAAAAGTTTGTTCTTAAGCTTTGCAAAAATACTTTGGCAGAGAGAATGTCCACTTAAACTATCTGAGTTGGTTTTCAAGTGCTGCTATTACAAATCTGATTTATTAATACTGTTTTTCTATATATTGCTGTGTAATGGGCTGACTGTATATTGGATTTGTATATTGATCGGTAACATAATAGCAAGCAGAAAATTTTATTTTAGCAAGCACAACAGGATTTCTCAAGCGTGCAGAAAGTAGGTTGAAGGGAATTCTTAGCTGATCAGAACAAAAAAAAATCAGCTGCTTCAACAAAGAAGCTTCTGGAGATGGCTTGACTGATTTGTAAATCGCATAAACTGCAGTACACTGCAGTAAATGGGGCATTCTTAAGAGCATAGGCTGGTAAGTACAACTGTAATTTGCATGGATATATACAAAGTACATGGATATAATACGAAGTGTGTATGTATTCTCTGTGTCCTATTTGTACAAAACTGAGCTACAGATGGAAGAAGCTTTCAGCAAACTTCAGCTACCCCATTCATAACTTTGTGCAAAGCATCATTGGAACTGAAGTTTTGTTAGTTCTGGTTACTGTGGTCGAAGAAGGGCAAAGACGTGAGAGGGACAACTGAAAATAAAACAACCCTCCCACCCTCAAATCACACTCCTACATAGTGGGAAAAACAACATGTGCATAAATAGCTTTGACATACCCTTTCACCTGGTGGGCCAGGAGGACCATCGTTGCCTGCAGTACCCTAGAAAGGAAAGACAATATGTTCAAAGATTAGACCTCTGTTTTATTTAAAAGAAACAGCCTATAGCCAATCTATACAGTGTGCTTGACAATTACCTTTGGACCTGGTTTTCCAGTGGGACCTCTGGGACCTCTTGAGCCTCTTGGACCCTGTCAATTTAACACAGATGCACTTGAGGATCATTATTGGATACTATAATCAAATAAAAACAATTCTTCACACTATAGTGGAGGCAATTAATATAGGAAAGTCTCTAAATTGCAAAGCAAAAGTACATACTGTTGGTCCTCGCTGTCCTCTGGGGCCTGGTTTGCCATGTAATCCCTGTAGAGAAAAGTTCATAGAAATCACCTCAGCAGACACTGAGATAAAGTTTCTTTTACTGAAGTGGGGGCAGAGTGCAATTCCCTTAGGTTTAAATGTTATCTTTAAGTATTTACTTTGCATTTCAACTTACAGAATCATGGTCCTTGATAAAATTGATTATCTTTCTGAGTTCACTGGGACTTGTAGCTAAATGTGCTAAATTTGCCTCAGAGTCAGATTCTATCATAGGCATTAGAACATTTTAAACTACTTTAAAATAGTAGTGAAGATGGCACACAACGAGCAGAGTCCCTCTGCAGTAGTCTAAAGGACTTGGCATCATTTCCAATGTAATAACAGCCTTGAAGACAAAGTTCCCAGGTTCCCATGGACAGCTCCACAGGTTAATAGAGCAAAGAAAGGGCAAGCCTCTCTTTTTTTATAACAGAAATAGGGACTGTAATACCTACCAGGATTCTGCACACTTGCACAGAGATACAAAACTTGCCAGAATACTAGCCCTTAATTTTTTGCTTCAATATATCTCCTAATCATACTCAACATATTTCTTTCCTTAGGTTCAGCTTTAGTATTGCTGTGCATTCTAATGCAAAGCTTAAAATTCAATAGAGTATTCTTCAGGTAGAAGAAGGAACCTAATGACTGGTACTTTCTAATCTCTGAGGTAAACACAACAGCAACAGAAAATCAGCAGAGATGTTTTAGCATAAAGTTTGCTTTTATTGGAAACCAATTAAATGCACACACCTGTTTTCTCGAGGGTTTTCTTGTGTTTTTTTTTTTTTTTTTATATTGATTTTATTTCACTTATCAAAATAAAAATTATGTGTTGTCCTTAAAGTGCTACACAGCTTGTGAACTTCTCAGGGACAATGACTGTCTTTCCTAGTACCAGTGTGCGTGATAGGATAAAATACAATGACATCCCTTTAGGCAAGATTAATAGTAATACCTGATTCACGTTACAAAACCAGCAGTTATTGTCTCATTGATGATTAGCATAATACTTCAAGTAGGCATGCAGTTTGATGGTATTAATTACGTGGTTAGTACCCTCCCTGAACTGAAAGCTTTATGAAGACCCAGTAATAGATCAACATAATTAGATTTTAATAATCTTAAATCTGCTCTTTGATGTTATCATTTTGCTTGGTTTTTTAATCTGATATCTTGATTAGCAGTCACGTCTCATTTTTCCCAATAAAGATGAACTGAACATTGTTTTATTGCTTGTGTCTGTCCATAACAACATATCTTTATCTTAGCTAAAATAATCCAGGAACAATTTAAAACATACATAAGCAATGCAAATGCAATTGGATTTCATGTATTTCATCTTAAAATCATTAATTTCTGCTTGTTTTCGTGCTGCAAATTAAAATGGATTCTTAAGAACAATGATATACATTACTTCAGTTTGACTTTAAGTTGCTATCATCTATGAATTCTGACTCATTCTCTTAATTGCATCATCTTTCTAACATGTTCTGCTATGTTCAATTGAGCTTTAGAGACAACAGCACAGTGAGCTTCTTTCTAACCTATATTTCATTTTTACAGTTTGAAGAATATGCATAACAGATTTTCCCTCACCTGCTTCAAGTAAACAAAGCAGCAAAATCTGTCATTTTACATCTATTTTTTAATATATGTAATAGTACATGTTCTTCATCTTGTCTGGTATATTTTGCATTTTCGAAGCTCAGCCTATGAAAATGCTTGTGGCAAATCAGAATACTTATGAAATACAAGTTGAATTTCCTTGAGGGTAAATTGCATGGTAGCAGGATAATTCATGGGATACAGGAAAATATTCCTTGCCAACTCACTCAGCTATACTGTCAAAAAGATGCTTCAGCAAAGGTGATTTCTTGTCTCTTTTTCAGATATATAATTGTGGTAGTATACGCAGTGAGAAAGTGTCCGAGTTCCTATATATTTAGATTAATAGCTTAAAGAATGAGAACTAGTGTTTCAGTATGTCCTGTTTTACATAACTGTAGAGGTTCATGTTAAGTGTGAAAAGCCGTTTTTATAGTTCTTTAGATAGTAGCTTGTATCCTTAGGTTTCAGTGACCTCCCATAGCACTGAGTTCCAAAAATTAATTAAGTGTCATGCAAGCATGAATTATCATACCCTTGCACCTTTCTCTCCATTGGCACCTGGAAATCCTGGGAAACCAGTTGAGCCCTACATAAGAAATCAATGCAAATATCAGAGTATATCAATAGCAAAACAGTAGTACAGCCAACATTTAATTTATATGTAAAGCATACCTCCAAAGTCATGTACATTGTACATGTCAAACTTGCAAGTGTGACAGCTCTGATGCATAGCTGCAGATTAACTTACCATAATGCCTCAAGTCCAGAATGCATTAAAAAAATCAATGTATAGAATGGACATTATTTGCCATCTTATTAGACAATAAAGTATTCATTATATCTGCACCATTTTTAACAGTAGGAGACAAATCATCAGGAACAGCCCACTGTTATTAAATAACTGTATCATAATGAAGAGGAACAAACAAGGCCTCGTTGCCTCACACTATAATAATTCTTTTACAAAATAACTTCATTCAAAATAATTGTAAGGTGTTGCCATATCTGCACAGTGGTCATCTATTCACTTTACTGAGCTGTAAATTACTTCAGGTGCTTTATTCACTGTAGGCTGACCACTGGCCAGTTTCATTTAACTGATACATGCAATTTGCACATGTGCCGATATGCTCATCTTGTAAGCAGAATTTATTTCTATATATAGAAACTGCTTCCAGGCATTATTCCTGCTTCTCCTTTTTTCTCCCCTTTCCTCCTGCTAACTGCCCAGTCTAATCTGAACACTACTATTTTCTTCTTTATTTCTGGTATACAGGTCCAGAGGGACAGCAGACTTGTTACCTGCCAAGGTGTTAATTTGTCGTAAGGGACTTGGGGTCAAAGAGGTGATAGACTTGATAAAATATACTTTTAAGTGGCTGGAGATGAAAATCAGAGCAGTGTTTGGCTTGGCTGGCCACTAAAACTACTGGCCAGACTCCCTGCTGTGATAATGCATCTGTATCTGTGCAGCTTGCTATTAGTATTTTAGTGGCAAATACAATGCATGTAACAAAAACTTAAAATAGAATTTCTTGGTGCTCTTCTTTGAAATGTCAATAAGTATTTTTTCCTTTTTTCTCTTTTTCTTACTTATGTTTTCCTTTTAATTAATCTTGTTTCACACAATCATTCCAATTATCCTTTAATGACTTAGGGGCAGTACAACTTCACTGACACTGATTCTAATGAAAACTGGACCGATATTCACTGGTGGGAGAAAAGTAAGAGATTTTCTTTTCTTTCTTCCTTTCTTCCTTTCTTTCTCTCTTTTTAATTCTTCACCAGTTATAACTTAAGATGTGAATAGAACTGTGAAAATTCTATTCTGCGAAGCCCAAGCGTGTTCTTTATAATCAAAAGGCCAGAGGAAAAAACAAACTGTAATGATCAGGCATTAATAGGCATGAATTGGTTGTAAATATCTTACACATAAAGTACTTTTTGCAATTGAGTTAATCAAGAGGGACTGGACAGGAGAAAAAAATATAGTGAAAATTATCAGATAATTGCAGTACACTAAGAACAATTCTCCAAAAAAAAATAATGAAAAGCAAGGAAGTGACAACAAAAAGAACAGTGTGAATCTTCTTGACAATAATGGGACAAGATTTCTTATTTGCTTTACACAGCTAATATGTTTTTCTGCTGCTTCTTTTTTTCGCTCTCCCTTATGTTAATTTGAACTGGACTGTGAATAAGTTTCAAAACAAGTCTCCAGTAAGTTGATGCATTGTTGCTGTTATTACTCTTCCTTGGAAGTTTAAGTGACAAATTAGAAGAGCAAACAGTGAATTCAGCTTGAGAACTATTTTCAGTTCTAATGTGACAAAAATTTAATGCAATGAAATTCTTGATCAAGTCTTTGCTGAAAAAAGAATCAATCAACTTTTATTTGAATTGTTACATCATTTTTGTTCTTAAAACTGAATAATGTAAAACCTCTTTGATCTTAGACTTTTCAAAAGACAGTTCTAAAGGAGAACAAAAAGAGAGACTAAAATCTCAGACATTTGAGTTAAGAAGCAGAAGCAAAAAACCATGTCTCTCAAGGTGAATAGTTTTCATGAATACTTTCCATAGATGGTTTTGATATTTTTCACTAACACAGAGTGTTCAATGAATAAGCATTCTTCAGATAGTTCATTCACTTGACTGAAAAGGGCCAAAGTATAGGCCAGAGTCAAAAAAMCACTTTGCTTAGCCAGCCAGGAAGTTGTATTTCTTCCAAAAAATCATAATTTGAAAATAAAAATAGATCCCAAAGTACAGCAAAGTTGAGGATTTTACTGCAGGTTGATTGTTCAATTGTGTAGAAGGGGTAAGGGATTCTTTTACTTGTGGTATTTCCCTAGATGAGTCATCTTTGAGACAGACTGGAGATGCAATGTCTCCCTAATGGCCTCCTCTACACTGGGAAATGTTTGTAGAATTATGGTTTTATTCCATTTTTTCTTTCTTGCTAATCTCAGAAAAGAGAGTTTGCAATTAATTTAGCATGCCTATTTCCTAAAGCTGTGTTAGGAAGACCTTTTTAAAAATATGTTTCATAAAAATGTTTTAAAAATATAAGCCTTCACTTAAACCAGAAGTCACCTATATGGTTTTCTATTGCAATCAAAACATAAAAGATAGCTGAAGGATAGATGTAGGCACATAAATCGACTAAGGGTTGGATTTTGTCATGTTTGTCTTAACAGAAGCAAAAGGAAAACATGAAAAATTGTAAATTACATGTTTCAAAGAAATATGGCTTATTTTGTGGAAGAAGCAGTAATGACACAAATGGAATCCGTGTACTACACGGAAAATGCCCATCACTATCAGCATCCATTTAGTGGTCAATATAGTGCTCATTCTCTTTCAAGCATATCAGCAGTTCCTTTGTTTTCAAATTGTTTCATGCACGCCAGTCTGATGCACAAAAACACAACTCATGAGATGATGGCAAAAGTTTGAATGCAGTAAAGTTAAGAGGAAAGATAGTGATCCTTAGAGAGCCTGCTGTAGGGATCCAGTGTTTTTAAAGATTTTACTTCAGAACATAGTTGTCAAGAAAGAAAATGTGCCAAATGGCCCTTGCTTTGATGCCTACGCCCTGCTTCCCCAAACACACAAATAAAATAATTGCCATCGTGACTAATGTCAAAGCACAACATATACAGCTCATTTACAGCTCACCTTTGGACCTTGTCTTCCTGGATATCCTGGCAATCCAGGTACACCAAGCTTACCCTGCAATAAAAAGGCAGTGTTAAATTTTATTTTATCCTCCTCAGTGGTTCAGCAAACTTCTATAGAAAATATTTTTTCCACAACTTCGAGTGATGATATTTCATGGAATATAATATTCAATTAAATAAATTTCTCATTTTAACAGTTTAACAGTGGGCTTAGTTCCCTAAACTTTAAAAATCCCACTCCAATGAATGACTTCAGCAAAGACAAATCTGTGTCTTCTTTTTTTCCCCCATGAAGTGCTGTGTAGTGATGTGGGGCTGAGGTCATTAAACTATTAACACTCTCTAAGAAATCAGGGTGTTAATAGGTTTAAGTGAGAAGAAATCCTTTTTAATTTATACTGTGTGATGGCTGCTTTGTTTTCCACAGATTTTTCATGAATAGGCATTTGAAGAATCAACTTTTTTCTTGAATAGTTCTAAACTGCTTGAGACCATGATAAATCATACCCCACTGACTATTTGCTGACAACAGATTTGTCAACAAATATTACCACCTTGCTATGTTCAGAAAGGACAACAGGATGAGCAGTCTGATCAACACTGACATTACCCATTCCTAGAAATGAAATACAGTACCCTACCCCATTGAGTTGGTTTCTTCAGACCTCTAGAGGGTGAGTGATGGTTTGCCACTTTCAAAGGCAAGGGAAAGCAGTTTAAATCTTTGAAAGATGGGAACTCTGGGGAAGAATTTGCCTATTCTAAACACAGTCCATGTTCCAGACTATCACACTTTGGAGAAGATCTCAATGGAAAAGATATGATTATACAATATAATATGGTACTCTGCAGTAACCTTAGATAATGAAAAAGAGGAAGGAGAGACCTGTATGGAAAACGAAAATTTGCCAAAATAAACATGTCTACTCTTAAAAAATGCAGCACATGAATAAAGGTGTTGTGTATTATCATATTCATGTAAATGCATGTGTCTGGCTGAGAAATTATTAAAGAATTATTCTTCCATTTATGAAAATAATTATAATGCTGCCAGTTATGTGCCACAGTGAAACAAGCTGCATGCATTATAATGATTGAAATGTTTTGCAGCATGACAGCGCATCAAACTCTTGCCAAATTCACTGAAAGTTTTGTCCCTGATTTTATGATTAAGCAAGCCCAGTTGCCTAGTTTTTAAGTGTGGATATGGATGGTATTTTGATTATAAGCTCTTTTCTGATATGTTTCTCATTTTTTTGGCACCATACTTGACATTTTCTTTACTAAGCAAATCCAGTCCCAGACCTACTTCGTAAAGAGAGTTTTCTTACCACGGGATCAGTTGAACGTAGAGAATAGGAGACTACTCTGGTACTTTCATTACTATGGAAGAGTAGTACCTTTGCATTAAATAAGTCATAGGAATGACAAGGGAAAAGGACATTGATAACTGGTCTTACAGGCACTTTCCTAATATTATGGGGAGATCTAAGAGTTCACAAAGATTATTCTAGTCTTTGCGCTAAAATAAATGTCACAGGACCAGCATCATAAAAGTCTCCTCTGACCCACTCCATTCTGGCTAAGTATCCAGAGAATATCCACAGAAGATGTTTGCCTTTGAATGGGAAAGAAAAGGTATTTGATTTGTAGAAAAGCGAAAACTTTGGGTCTACAATTCCAAGCCCAGYTAACAGTGCTATCAACACCAATTTTTTTTTCAAATATCTTCTGATATTTAGGGCTTCAGATTGTGGACTTGTGAGACTGTGAGAGTCCCATATATGTCAGTGAAGAAGAAATGCTTGAGAACATGAACCTATATTCACATTGAGCAATTTGAATAAGAAGAATTAAAGATAACTCAAATTCATATTTAAAACGTAAAAACTCTCAAACAAAGTTTTGGTTTGGTTTACTCTGTTTTTTTTTACTTAGGTTATAGAGACTTGAGAAAGACGGAATCTTTTGTAGATGTCCTCAGTCAATTAATTATTCTGCAGATATCATGACAACAATACAAATTTTTGTAAGATTCCTAATATTCTTACATTTTTGTCAGGTCAGCGATACTGAAAACAACCATTGCCATGAAACACACGGTTCTTTCTGGAGAATGCGAATATATTGTAGGTGAAGATAATATGACCCTTATTATATCAGATTGTTTTGCTGATCTAGTTAAAACTGAGTACACTGGCTTTTTGGTGTGAACTCAGCTTGCATTCATGCAGGAGAATAGTTCTGAGTTTCTTTTTTAATATGTTCTTTGATTCATGACCTAATGAATCAATTCAATGACCTAATAGCTGGTGAGATGTCTTGCAAAATTGTGAAGAACATTAATTCAGAAATAATTCCCAATAGTTAAGTAAACCTGAAAATAAATCTTTTTTGTAATGAGTGAACTGAGGTTTTGGATATATAATTTTCTAAGAGTTTATGAATGACATTAGGCTCAAATTATAACCCTAACATCTTTCTGAATTTCTACTAATGACATGCTTGTAAAAAGTAGCAACTTCTGATGAAGAGAGAGTTTGTTCCCAAGTTTGCTGAATACATTTTTTTTCTTCCTGGCAAAACTCTTAGCTGTGAACCTTGTTACCTTTTTAGTAGTACCACATACTTAATAAGATTTCAATGTATACTTTCAAAGACTGTATATAGATAAAAAGACAGATAGAATAATTAATCATTATGTCAGATGGGATGTTGCTGGAAAATATTAACTGTTCCTATTTTAAAGACAGCAAAAGAGAGAAAGAAATGTAAAATGCACCTTCTGTCCTATTCTTTTCAAGACAGAACTAGCACTAAAGCCACAGTTACCAAAAAATTTAAAGGGAAATATTTTCACCAGCATCTTCTCACTTTTGTGAAATATAGTATACAAATTTCTGAACCACCATTTTTGTTTTATTTTATTTTAGCATTCTTTCCCAGTTATCCAAAATGACACTGCTGAAATCACCTTTCTTTCCTGGTGCTCTCACCCAGTGAAATATGGTACCCACACACACATTCCTCAGCCTCCTTTCCTCCTCTATATCAATCTCAACTGTTTTTTGTTGAGGTCAGGATTCTACAGAGATTTGTACTCACCTTTGTGCTTGTTCTCTCCTGTATTTCATATCACCATCCTTTTTTCAGTCCTCCCTCTTAACAGCCCCTTTCACTTTTGCCAACCCTATTTTGGATTTTTATTCAGGATATGTCTTCTGTTTAAAACAATCTTCATGTCACGATTTGTCATAATATGACTGTGAATATTAATTCACTCTCCAGCAGCACCTTTATCCCCCTTTGTGCCCAACTATTTTCTTTGCATCATATTTTCCTCAGCTGGCATGCACTGTGTAATTTGGGATAAGAATTTAGCTGTCTTACATGCTGATGAAGTATTATAATGATTTTTTGTATACTTACAAAATAATGATTCCCAATACTTGTTCAAATGCGAACTCCAGTGGTCTACTGTAGTAGTGTCTCATAAAAGCTACTGTTAGGTAACTAAAGTTTTTGCAGATCTGGAGGCTTGATTTTTTGGTGATGAACATCACGGGCTCCATCTATGTTATGGGTCGATTACATGTTTATGTTGATATCTGGCTACTGACCTTTTCCCCAGCTGGACCAGCAGCACCTGGGTCCCCAGATGGACCTGCTCGACCTTTTGGACCTTCTGGACCGTCTTCTCCTCGTGGACCTGGCTGACCAACTTCTCCCTAAAATACACCACCTTATAAATATGGAACAATTGCCTTTATGCATATATTAGAAAGACTACCTACAATTACTTGAAAATAAGTTTTGAGTAAATGTAAATAGAGATTAGAATCATAGAATCGTAGAATRGTTTGGGTTGGAAGGGACCTTTAAAGGTCACCTAGTCCAACCCCCCTGCAATGCGCAGGGACATCTTCAACTACTTCAGGTTGCTTAAAGCCCTGTCCAATTTCCAGTTAGGAAAATACCACTGCTTATGTTCTTTATATAAATGCAAATACATATAAATTAGGCACGTCATGTATACAGACAGCGGATATAGGCTAGGAGCCTCTTGTGAGAAGTTTTTTTAGAACTTCCACACCACTTCCTGTGAAAGGAAGTAAGTGCCCATTGGGCTAAATAAGCAACATTTTGGCAGAGATTTGCAATATGCTAGGTTGGAATGGAAACATCTTTATCCTGGATAGATTAATTTTTCTCAGGCAAATACTGCAGATCTTGGAATCTGGAAAAGGAGATTCCCTAGGAAGAAGCTTAGTGAAAAGGATATCCAAGACTGACATTTTCTTCTTCTTTATAACTGTGCCATTGTTGATTCATAAGAACCAAATCTCTGGCTCAAATCTGTGCATGCACAGGGAATAGAAATAATTTAAGCTACTAGCTTTTATTTTATTTTTGGCTTGAATTTATTTGTTCACTTCAGTGATCCTTTCAAAATAATAACACTTAAACTTTTTAAGACATATGGGCTATGAATAAATGCTTACCCGGTCACCTTTAAGGCCCATGTCACCTTTAAATCCTGGAAAACCATCTTCACCCTAAAAAAGGCAGAAATGCATGTAATGACTTGTAGTAATAGGATATTTTTTTTTCTGCAGACAGAATAAGAAAATACATTCATTACAGATTAAAATAATTTGCATAGGTGAAGTGAGAACTTCAGACACCAGAAAATCTAATATGGCTATTGCTATTTTAGAGCAAGTATATTAGTGCACTATAAAAAATGACTTTTTAGTTTGAAAGTTCCTAATAACAGCTGTTCAAAGCTTTTAAAAATCTGTTTAAAGATAGAGACAACATAATTCTTCTGTTTTATTATGAATTATCTTGTAGTGTCCTTCCTTAACTCCTAAGCTTTTTTTGATTATCACTCTTTTTAATAAGGCCATCCATTCAATTAACTAAAAAATTGGTGGCAAATTATTCAG
This sequence comes from Oceanodroma leucorhoa, assembly GCA_030449065.1. Taxonomy (NCBI): domain Eukaryota; kingdom Metazoa; phylum Chordata; class Aves; order Procellariiformes; genus Oceanodroma; species Oceanodroma leucorhoa. Next base: position 14,927,067 of record JASVER010000010.1, read on the forward strand.
TGTTATTCTTTTTGATAGCAGAACCTCCCTTTTAATTAATTTTTCTTTTAAATTAGTGTCTTAATAGTATCATGAAAGGAATCAAAAAATGGCTGGTTGTGACATCTTAATAAAAAAAAAAAGACATATTAATGTTCATAACCTAAAAGAAGAAATAGTCATTTCTACATAGTAGTTTAATGTCTGGCAATACTCAACCCTGCCCACTCCCATTGGCCGATGCAATTGAAAGAAAGTAGAAAAACCAATGGACATTAAGATTGAATCCATATACAGTGGCAAAACAGGTGCGCATTATTGTTATTCCTAGTGAGAATTATTTATTTACTGCCTAGTAAATTCTGGCAGAGAATTTACTCCAAGCATTTTAATAGGTCTCCATGCTGAAGTACAAACAGACAGTACTCAGACAAATTTCATTTATACCTGCATGAGTTAATTCAGATACAAACAGAAATCTCCAGAGTTGTTCAGTGGAGTTGTTCACGACTTGCTCTAGCACAACTGATCAGCCTTTGGTTCCCTCTTTCTTAATCTAACTCACCAAACAACTACTGTTCCAATATCCAGACAACAAAGATTATTGACTGCATTTTTATCTGATGCTTAGTTATATCCTGGGAGCAAAGGTCTTTGTGATGAATAAGCACATAATAAAATGTTTTACTATGATGCTGTTAGTTTTGTATACGCTGAAGTAATACTGCTGACTTAGAATCTGAATAATATTTGGACTGTCAATAAAGCCAGGAAAGAGTGATACTGTGCTCTACATTACTGAAAAAAAACCAAGAAAGGCTTTCTATTTCATCCTCACTTCAAAAAAGAAGTTTGCATTTTGCATTCCTGGGCCCACAAAAGCTTCATCTTCTCCCTGATCAGCAATCGAGACATTGCAAGGCGAAAGCCATTTTGACTCTGTTCAGAAGCAGTCATGCTGCATACAACAAATAACCCTAGAAAGGGTAATAGAAATAAATTTGCTAGAGGTAAACAGCTCAAAATAGGTGAGGAGACATTAAAATAAATATAAAAAAACAAACAAGCAAATATAGTTTCTCAATAGTATGTGTTAATGTAAAAAAAGATGAGGTAACCCATTGTGTTTCATTGAAAAAAATATACTAAAAACCATTCTAAAAGCAGGTTTTCCATGCTTTCTAGATGGTAAAACTAAGCTTTATATGGTCATCTTATATCACATAAATTAAAATTTCAAGGTGGTCTTTCTTAAAATTTAGAGAGAAGTGAAAAAAGTAGAGTGCAGAATATATGAAAAAAGCTTTAGTTGTAAAAGTTGCTCAGTTATGGCCATGGACAGTAATAATTATATGAGAACACTTTGCAACATATAAGCAAGGACTGACCATGTGCCAACTACTGACTAAATGGCTGCCAAATGAACTGAAACTCTTCTTTAGCTTTCACAGTGAAGTTCCAGCTATTGAGATCTACAAGAGGTTGATTTTATTCCATGTAGGAAGAGAGAGCTGAATGCTGTTTCCTTTTTTGCTGTTAACAAAAAATAAAATAGCTAAAGAGTTCTAGTGACATTTACTGGTCAGTACAGAGATGGACCTCCTCTGATATCCCTAGGACCCTTCCAGATCTACAGAGGCTTTCCTGAATGATCAGTTTATTTATCTTACAGTGCTTTCCCCCATGTAATGGCATCTGAAAAATTTCCATAAAAAAGGCCTGTGTAACAGACATCTAAAGCACTGTGAGGACAATCTATGAAATATTTATATGTGAGAACTGTATTTTGTCCTAGCTGGGTATTAATGACTCAATAAGGCACAAGAAAATCTGTTTTTTTGGTTTTTTTTCTAACTACCTAGTCTCCACAGGTACTAAACACACTCTTTTTCAGCTTAGATTTAATGAGCAAGTCTAAAATGAGTATGCAGACTAGACAAACTGTGGTTTAGGAAAGCCTGAAAATGTACAGCAGCTCTTGGCATCTGAGCCTGAAAGACAATGCTGAAACCAAGGCTTTTTGCCAAGAGTGAGTCTTCTACTTTAAAAATAGCTATAAATATATACACAGTAGCCACCACAGCCACAAGGCTGCATTTGCCTGTGTGGTGAGGAGGTATGACTGATGGTGCTTGTTATCTGTCTCTCATTCTGAGTGCTGAGGAAAGTAGGAATTTAAACCAATACTGGCTGTAGTTTCAGCCACTGCAGACCATCAGGAGTCAGTAGAGATCACAGTAGTTGGTGTTTGCTCTAGTAAGAGCTCTACATACAGAATTAATGGTATCAGGGGGGATGTAAAAGCTTTCTTCATGTTCATATATATGCATCTGACTGGGGCTGTCCATCACTTTGGCAAAGCCAAAGATCTGGGACAAAAATATGCGGAACCTAGAAAGCCATTGGAAGATGTACACAAAAAATACAAAATCTAGCCTACAGCACTATCAAAACAGATAAAATAATACTATTATCACCACAAACCTCTCTGATGCACAAGCTTCCTCAGTATCCACTATAGTATCTATTAACAAGAGAGGGGATGTCTAATCTTCTACTTAACAGCACCTTAGAGAGAAGTTACTTAAACTGGTGTGAAGACAATCCAAAACCATTCTAATAACTGAAGGTTTTATATTCACTTTGTACCAGTGTAAATAACCATGGAAGTCACTGATTTATGAATTGGGCTTCGTATGTCCTTAGGGTAACGCAAAAATAAACCCCACTGCTGCAAGAGAAAACACACTGCAGTGAAGAAGACAAAAGATGCTGCAGTGAAATACGGACCACAGAAAAAGGGAAAGGAATTAAATGCAGTCAGATTTACCTTTTCACCTTTGGATCCCTTGAGACCACGGACACCATCAGCTCCCTAAAGAAAGAATAAAAAGAATTACCCACATGCATATATTCCAAAAGGGGTGGAGGGAGGAACCCAGTAATTAAATCTTACCTTTACACCACGAGGACCTGGATAGCCAATGGGACCCTGAGGACCTGGAGGCCCCTAAAACATATTGGAGTAAAGAACCATTGGTTGTACAGTACTTGGTTAGCAAGCAGTTCTCTTCTGAGTCTAATCCTTATGCTTTCACTATAATGCAGCAGTCTTGTGTGAGACATCAAAATAACACTGGGCTGCCTGCCACTAAGAAAAGTCATGGCATCACAAAGCACTCTTCAATGTCACTATAAAACTATTAATAAAATTATGAACTTAGTTCTACTTGGATATTTGGGAAACATCTATCCACAATATAAATTACCTGAAACAATGGTAATTGGAAAATGTAACAAACAAACAAAACCAAACAAAAAGATGCCAGTTAGAAACCAGTGGTGTCTTACTGGAGAAAATTTATATGGTAATTATGATGATGACACAAGTCAAAAGTAGAGATCAAAATAACGATAACAATAAAAATCATGATCTTTAATAAAAAGAGATTCCAAACCTGAAAGCTAAAGGGCTCATGGTGCTATCAATACTGACTGGTGTCTGGAGGCTGTTATTTACTGTTTGCTGAGCATTTTAAAGATGCTTAACTTTGATACTATGCCTCTAACAGATAACAACATTTTGGACAAATAGTAATATGCTGGTGTCAGTGGAATTGTACTTTCTGAAATGTCCTGTTCATTCATTCATCCTATTTATCCAGAATACAACCTTTTAGTATTGCCACTGAAATCAGTACTGCAACTGAAACTGATTTCAGGTGCTATAAAGGGTGCTATTCTGGATAAATAAGGGTCAATATTGAGCAAGCAGAGAGTTTTAAAGAGCCCCAAGACCCTTCAGTGCTTCATGAAGAAATAAAAAAATTACTTTTCACTGTCACTGACTTGAAGGTGACCTAAAAAATACAATGTGTATGCATGCATTTGTAAATCTTCAAAAAACAAGGTTCTGAAGGACCCTAGTGGGTACTCTATACAGTGAAATTGTAAACTCAAACTAGTTGCAAGTTATCTATATGAAATGTATGCAACTTTTATTAATTGCCATTCTGTCAACTCCACAATCAGTTTTACTTTAAAAGAGTGATCTCTATATTATTTAGAAGCTCTATAATATTTAGAATATGATAAATATGTTTGTCTGCACAGTGATGCTTTGAATGTGTCATGGGTTCTCTATTATCTTCCTAAATAGTTCTTGGAGCAACAAATGTGTCATAAAGCTGAAAAACTGCCAAAGGTTTTCTTGAAAGCTACGTAAATAAATGGAAAAGTTTTAAAACTCACCAATGCACCTTTATCTCCAGACTGACCCTCTTTGCCAGGATGACCCTGATTTAAGAGAAATGTATTTGATTTGGAAAATACTCATTTTTTGGGAGTGACATTTTATTATAAAAACACAATTATTTTACTTGAATTTCAGGTCACTAATTGCCCTTCTTCTGTATTAGAACACACACACAAAATTTTCCTTTCAATACTGATTTAATTTACATAACAAAGGAAAAGTTGGACAATAGTTATGTTAATGTTTTTAGGAATATCCTGATCACTCCTTCTGTTTCAGCAGTAAGAGGTTTTTAATGCAAGACACTCTCAAATTTGATTTTGAAACAAGCAGGGTGATTAATATTACAGCATGAAGACAATCCTAAAATTATTTAACAGATTATGGAATTTATTGCAGAAGCCTATAGAAGGCTGATCTAGTTTTAACCTTCTATGTCTTTGTTTTAAACTGTGACTTGCTTTTAAAACAAAATATGTTTATGTCTTAGTCTTTGTTCTATATCATTGTAATTAATACTGCAGTGCTCAAAATATTAACCGATCCATTGTTTTTGTTCTTACAAAATTTACACTAAAATGCTGCAAAATTTAAAGGCAATTTAATGAAACTAAAGCTTAATAGAAGATTATTGTTTATGAGAATCAGTCAGGAATCCTTTTTCTATTGATGTTCATCAGTCTTATTAGAGGAGCATAGTAAATCTCTAGTTTTGCCAGGCATGTGGTCCCACATAACATGTAGCCAGTTACTAAAACCATTCATGTTTTGGTGTCCTTGACATCCCAAACTGTTTTCAGTGTGTCAAATATGATATGACTTTGATGTGGCTGTTAATCTTATATGACAAAGTCCCGGTGCTTATATTCAATTTTCTGGCCTTGGAAAACAGTTTAAAATATGTTCTTTATTAAAAGAATTATTAAAATAAAAAGTATTTGATACTTGCTTACCAGTGATTGTTAATTTTCCTTTAAAGAGTTTGTCTTATTAACATTGAATATTTCTATTTGTTTTTTAAAACGTACATATGTCAGTTGTTTAATCCTAATCTCCTAGAATATGCTTTCTTCTGTACAAAATTTTAAATCTCCATCCAGTATCAGAGGTCTCTATAACATTAAATGACTTTAAAAATCCTGCTATTAAAGAGCATATTTGTATCCCTTTAGATTTCCATTAATTCCAGTATAATACACCACTTTTAACAATGTCTAGCCTTCAAAATAGAAGGACATTTCCTCACATAGAAGTCAAATGAAATAGAATAGCAAGAATTTCCCTGATCTCTTGAAGAAAGGCTCTTGAGCTTTCACCTGATCTTTACACAGATATCATGGGAGCAGTTACAAAGCTCATTGCAATCAGGAAGGTACTTCTCATTGCCTTCAATCACTAGTGTAATTCTATGGTTGTAAATAGGTCCTATCAATTTGAAGTGACTTAGTTTAACCTGTCTCTCCTGCCCTTCCTCTGAACAAACCTACTTGTGCATGAGGGAGGTAGTTTTGGGTAGGTGTACTGGGTCTGGCTGGGATGGAGTTAATTTTCTTGATAGCAGTCCATATGGTGCTGTGTTTTGGATTTGTCACTAAAACTGTGTTGATAGCACACCAGTGTTTTGGCTATTGCTGAACAGTGCTTGTACAGCATGGAGGTTTTCTCTTTGTCCCATTCTAACCCCTCAGTGAGAAGGCTGGGGGTGGGCAAGAAGCTGGGAGGGGGCACAGCTTGGGACAACTGTCCCAAATTGACCAGAGGGATATTCCGTACCATATGATGTCATACTTAGCAATAAAAGCTCAGGGAAAGGAGAAGGAAGGAGGGGACATTCATGGTTATGGTGTTTGTCTTCCCAAGTTACATGTGCTGAAGCCCAACTTTCCAGCAACGGGCTAGCCATCTGCCTGCCGATTGGAAGTAGTGAATGCATTCCTTATTTTGCTTTGCTTGTGTCTGTAGCTTTGCTCCACTTATTAAGCTGTTGTCACCTCAATCCATGAGTTTTCTTGCTTTTGATCTTCTGATTCTCTCACCCATCTCGCTGTGGGAGGAGGGAGCGAGTGACTGGTTAGGTGCTTAGCTGCTGACTGGAGTCAACCCACCGCAGTAGGGATGTATATCAGGTACAGACCTGTGCTAACACCTGATTATCTCTTACAGCATTTCTACCCTGCTCTTAAGGTTTAACAAGGTGCAGATTTTAAAATAATGCTTATGTTTGGAAATTAATATTCTTCCCAGCATGCAGAAAAGGAGAAGGGTGGAAGTTCAAATGTTCAGACAATGATTCAAGCTATAGACTTCCAGCTGGACTATCATTGCATATTTAACATTCTCGGTGAAAATGGTACTTTGGTGGGTAAAAGAGATATTGTGAGAGCCCTGGGTACAATTCTGTATTTGTAATATAAGCACCTATGCAGTGAAACCCGTGCAGTCAGTTCTGTTGTTCTTATCCTAGCAAAACCCTGCTGAAAGTCAGATGCAGATTTAACCTAAAAGAAAAATTGTAAGGGAAAATGGCATGAAGAGGAGAGAGATGGTCTGAGAAGTCACACTGACTGTCTAACGGCTCTTGGTGGTATAAAAAGGTAATGTTTTTGATGCAGGAAAACTAGTGTATATGAATGTCGTTACAAACAATGATCCCATTTAAGCTTAATGCCTGAACTGTAAGCAATGCTACTCGGGTGGTTACACTCTCTGTTCATGTGAGTGAATGCATCCTCAGAGCTAAACTCAATTCCTTAGCGATCACAAGATTCTAAAGTTTGCCTTAGGTCTGTCCCAGTGTAGACAATGAAAGAAGAAGCCCAAACACGTAATATGCACCTCAGGTCAGGAAGCAGAGAAAGATCTAGTCTATTTTATGTTTCCTCAGAAAACAGGTGGTGAGCATTTTTACAGATGATTTGCTTTGCCACACTGATATAGTAGGACTACAGTGAAACAGTATCTGGCCCTTTGTGCGTCAATTAGGTTATTTACACATCCCTGCAGATGTTTCAGATGCATTTCATCATCTGGGACCACATTTTAAAAGCCCACAGCCATTTTTAGCAGCTGCTTCAAAAATGTAATTCTCTTAGTTTTAACAGCTCAAATGATACAGGGGTTTTAGATGGATTTTATAATGCTGTTGCCAACTAGGACTAGCAGTGCTTTTACTCTCCATTTTCTTTTTGCAACACAGGTATCCAGAAGTATTTATTACTTGGTAAAAGTATTTAAACATTCAAGGGATGAAAAATTTGGTTACTTACAGGAGGCCCATCAGAACCAGGAAGGCCAGGAAGGCCAGGCTTGCCTTGAGGCCCCTAAATGCAGTAACAGAGACACATCTTAAGAACAATGGCGAACATTGTATCATTTGCTAGGATGATGGAGGATCATCCTTGATGAGGACTGCTATGTCCTAAACCAGCAAACTACCTTAAATGTTTTTAGTTTTTTAATCTCTGTTAAAACAACTGGTGAACCCACCCCAGGTGTAGAGTAGCTATAAGAAAAATAATAATAATTAAAAAAAAAAAACAGGAAAGAAAAAGGAAAAAAACCCCACCCATGTCAATACATTTAACTCCAAGAGCTAAGGATATAAAATGTAGTTATACCTAAATCCCTTGATATGGATATCGGTGATAAACCAAAAATATGACAAAACTAAACCCAGAAAGATACCATCATACAATATATAAGCACAAGGCCAGATCTTACAATCTTTAGCCAATACAAATCACCCATATTTTTCAATGAGGCGCTTGCCTGAGAACAGGCTTCAGGAATTACCCTATGAACATGCACACACACAACAAAAGGTGGGGAAGAATTCTCCAGTGTATAAAATTAACTATTATTTAGAATTTCAGAAAAAAAAGGATTCACCATATGAAAGATACCAACAAGATCAAGAGGCAAAGAGTACAGGTTACAGAACGCCAGCGCTCATAGCTGAAAGGCATGGTACGGCTTTGTGAAAGCCTCTGGGATGTGTATATTGTGGACATAGCCCATTTTGCTAGAATAATACTTCTTAGGCACACAGGCAGGTCAAAAGCACGTATATTGTTTCCTAAAATCTCCTTCAGTTTCTTCTAAAGTATATACTAAACAGTATACAAATCAAAGAAGAATCAATACATCAGGAATTCAGCAAAAAGGGGAGGAAAGTAAAATTAGCGTAAAATTCAATAATGCCATTTTTGAAATTAACAGAAGACATGTTTCAAACCATAAGAACATGTACAAACAGATAGATCAGGAAAAAACACCAAGTGACACTACAGTATGCCAATTACACTGCAGAGTTATGTCAAAATATGATCCTTGAAAAAAGAGAACAGAATCAGACTTGAGTGGCTAAAACTTTGTTATAAAAAAGAGATTAATAAAAATAATTTTCACAGCTTGCTGTGAAATTAATTAACATACGAGTATACACTCTTTAATATTGCAGATGGGATTCTCAAGCTAATAATAGAAATTAATCCAAAATAAAGGGAGGAAATTATGCTTGTGAAAAAGTGTGTATGAGAAGAAAGCCAGGCCTCGGTTGGTTATTCATTTACTTGATGATTTCGGGAAGATCTTCTAATTTTTAGATCTTAGATTACTATTCTGTAAAACATAGCAAAGCCCTTAAGCACAGAAGCAAGGTTGTTGCACAGAACTGACTGTGAAATACCAGAATAATGCTGTAACTTACTTTTTCACCAGGAGGTCCAATAGGACCTTGCGGACCAGGAAGCCCCTATTAAAAAGAAACCAGTGTGAGAAACCAGGGAGAACAATATACATACATTCACCCCACTAAAGGTCCCTCATTAATCTGTTTAAACACACTGGCAAATATAAGTGGTTTTTTTTTCCCCCTTATGAGTTAGATCAGGAGTTTTGTGCGAGCCTTTTGCACAAGCCACTATTCTGGCAGTAGGTCTGTAACAAGATCCTATTCAGAACCCTCCTCCAGGTGTGGCCGTTCCTGCTGCATTCCAGGAACACTGAATGAGTCATTTTTCTCCTGAATGAAAAATCCCTCTGAAAGCTTACTTGAAAACTCTGCTCCCACTGCCCTCGGCACATTTGCAGCATTATTTATAAAATCCTTTATCAGTTTTGCACATGAAAAGCTAACCTTTTCGTAATTTCCATTTATTAAACATTTGCTGCACATTACATCGTATTTCTTGAGAGTTATTTTACACTTACTTGTGGGCCTGGGATTCCTTGCTGACCAGGAGGCCCTGGTTCCCCTTGAGGACCCTACCATGCAAAAAAATACCAGGGCATTAAGTTTACATTTCTGCACTACAGATCTTCATTGTCAGGACTAAAAGGAACACAAACTCTTCTTTGCTCCTCCCTCTTTAAAGTCTACCACCAACTTTCTATCGAGTATGATATTTTTTCATGCTAATGAATATCATGGCCTTTAATAGAGAATAACAGCCCACACATAGGACCTAGGCACTGGAGTCCATGGTGCTAAAGAAGCTTGAGAGAAAGCATGGTTAGGCCTTTTAGCTGAAAACTAAGTAATAGAAGACTTCTCTTTTTTAGGTAAGATCATAATGAATCTCAATATTTTGACAGAAAAGTTTAATTAAATAGAAGGGATGGCATAGTGGCAGGGATGAGAGAATGTGGAAAGGATTCTTAGAATCCACTCCTTTTTAATTCTCAGCTTGCTTACTTACCATGTTTCCTTTTGGGCCTGAAGGTCCATCAACACCTGCAATGCCCTACAACAAACAATACAAACATGAGCAACTTTCAGTGGACTTCCATTTGTCTTCTGGAAATTGCCAATACAAACCAGTCCATACGTACAGGTTGTCCAGGGGGACCAGGTGTACCTCTGGGGCCCAGTAATCCCCGTGGACCCTGTAATAGAAGAAATACTTATTAACACCTGCATGATTTTTCCCGAACAAAGAGAGGCCCAGGAGTAGGACTGGGTAAGGAATGTTATAAGGAGTAGGAAGGATGAGGGGAAGGCAGCATGGGGATTGAGGAAGAAAGCAGAAAAGGAAAAAAGGAAAAAAATCACTGATAAGAGATTCTCCTGAAGGCCACCATATGTCTGAACAGGATGTCAGYGGAAGGGCAAGCTTTGATTTAGCCACTGTACGGACATTTCAGAGAATGGTAGGAGATAACTATTTATATTTCCTGGTGCAGAACATTGGCACAGCATCTTCCGCTAAAGTTTCAGCTGTGTCTTGGCCTGAAGGTCTGACCTGAATAATAGCATACATGTTTGTATTCCTGTCTTTAGAAAACACGATGGTCTGTCATACTCTATACTACTATTCTAAGTGTAAACCAGTGCTTTTATCTGTAATAAAGATCCAATAAATAATTAAAAATTACTAATAATTTTATTATGATAAATGCAAGGCATTCTGGAAACCAAAATCAGATTTGTCCTTCTTACCCCTAAAAATTTCCACAAAAGACCGAGGGCTATTCTCCTAAATAAAGTGAGCAAGATTTGGTCTATAACTTAATCTTTTGGCTTTATACTACGTAAATGAATATTAGTTTTCATCAATTGTGTCATCATTCATGTCACGCTGCTAAAGTAGGCAGGACTGAGTCTCCAGTCTCCTCATGTATGATATAGTCACAAATCACTAACATTCTGACTCTGTAGTGACTTCTTCCTACTTTACGAGTAAGCAGCAGTATATCATACATTTAGGGTAAAATTCCCCTTTCTGAGGCTTGATTTCTTGCCTGCAATGCAGAACTCTGCTCTGCAGTGACAGCACCTGCAGAATTCCTACTGATAGCAGCAGAAATTCCTTATGTGAAACAAGTGTAAAAATACACAATGAAGCACAGTAGTGTGAAAAAGAGGAGAAACCAGGCCTTATTTTCTAATAAAGAGATGTTTGGAAAACATTTTCAAAGCAACAGGGGCTTGATTATATTCTTACGTATCAAGGACTGCAGTGACTGATTTTACACAATAGGATAGGAAATAGTCTTTATGATTCTGGAAGTTGTGTATACTTGGCTGGATATATCCCTGACTTAATTCTAACCCTGCAAGTAGTGTTTCACCCCTAAAAAAACTGTTCAATTGTTTGCTTTTCAGCCAGAATCAGTACTCTCTATATATACAAACACGTAGTAATTTTTATACCTGGAATTCAGAACAGTTTAATAGAAAGGAAAAAAACCAGAGTGACTTTTGTTTGTAACAGAAAGAGAAGAATAAGAAAGCATTGCTTACAGCTTCACCTGGGAGACCTCTTGGTCCAACTTCCCCATCTTCTCCCTGTTTTTGTATAAAGGGAATAGAAGTTTTAGAGAAAAAGAACATATATCATGACCATATTCCCATTACATGAGGATTCACTCTACATTTTACTATGTAAATAGCAACTTACTCTTGATCCATCTTCACCAGGTAAGCCAGGAGGTCCCTGTGGGCCACGGTCTCCCTGTAGAATAAGGGAAGTCATTAAAATAATAGATCTGCTGCTGGAAACAATAATGGATGGGAAGAGAAATGAAAACAAATGTGTTAGCTGAAGTCTGATGTGTCAAAATATGTCTTGACACAATGATACAAATCTGTAGGTTATAGTAATCAGTAAAGTCTTTTATTACATTAGTATAAAACCAAATGAACCTTTTTGAAACAATGCACTATTTCTGTTTGTAAAATTTCACTCTGAAAATATTCTTGGCCCCAGACCATACACAAACTACTGCTACAAAAGGCAGTGTTACCCACATTTTTCTTTGTCTCATCGGCACCTTCCCCCCTGGCCTACACAATGTATTACTGCCAGCAAAATAAGGCATGTGTACATGGGTCAGAAGTTAATAAACCAATTGCTGGGCCCTGGAATATGCATGGTAAAGTGCACTGACCATCTTTCAGAACCACACACTCTGGTACCAGTCATTGAGAGCCTTGGGACTGATTTGTCTGAGGCTTTGGAAGGCAGCCAGACTTCCACGCTTCCCCTCAGAGGCTGGGGCTTTTTAAGTCTATATATGCAGAGCCTCAGTAGATTCTGGACCATACTTTTAGGATTTATTTTTCTTTCCCCATTTCTAAAGAGAACTAGTGTGCTGCATAGCTCAAACACCACTGACTGACCTCTTTCTGGGCAGCGGGTTTTTAGACTGTGACTTCCTTCTGGCATTGGACAACAACCAAGTATTCATGCTGTTTTCCTTAATTTTATCAGTGTCTCCAAGGAGCCTGACCACTGCTGTGGATCCTAGCAGAGACATATGGAGTAACTCCTTAGTGGCTCCATTCTTTACTCTTTCAAACTTTCCTAGTGAATTTTAGGTAACTAGCTCTCTTACACCAGAGCTATCTAATATTAGGGATGTCAGGATTTTATTCTACTGCCTGTCTGTCCTCTATAAGTTGGAGTAGGCATGGGAGAGAATGAAATTCTATGAACTGCACTTCTATACATGTAAGATGAATTCATACAGCAATTTCTATATTTTGCTAAGTTTTGGAACTACTCAACTTGATTCACTGGCAGAACACGTGTTTTTCTACATGCTAAATGACACTCCTGGGAGATGACACGAGACACATTATCTGTGTTCTGGATTCCAATTAATAGCCAGGTGAAGATTGACTTAAGCTTTCAAATATTGAAATAGTGCATCCCCTCAAGGGCTACCTTTCTTGTCTTGCAATCACATGGCACTTAAGAGTTAGATTAGGAGCTTGCATTCAGTTCCTATCATTACCAGCATTATCAGTGCTTCAATTCTCTAATTCTTTCCTTCAAATGTTCTGTTAAAGCCTGGATTTCTTTTTTCCTTAGACCTTGTCTTCTAGTATACAGAGTCTTGCTTTTATACTGGAGAAGGGTTATGTATCTAGTAAATCTAAATAAGAAAAGTTCAAAGTCATAGATATTGAGGCTAAAAGGAATATTACACCATGTGGTCTGATCTTCCCTACATTGGAAGTCAGAGAATCTCATCCAGTAACTCCTGTCTGACAACTTGTGTTTGACAGAGGCATAACTTCAGAGACATATCCAGTTTGCAACTCATAGTTCAAATATGTCTAATTCTAAAAGTAGTCCTAAAACTTCTACTCTAGAGTTATGGGTTTTCAACACCAATTCTCTTACAGCTAAAACATAACTACAACAGAAAAAGTGTTTCTCTTGTCTTTCTTTCTGTGCTCTTTATTGCAAGCCAAAGAGAACTGAATATTTGCATTATATGCTGTCAGTATACTGAATCTGAAGAGCTACAGCTATCTGATCTGGCCTTGAATTGAGCTGCTTTCAGAAAGATCATAGTTTGTACTTTTACAGAAGATTTCCATAGAAACAYGAGAATGTGGTGATTTTTAAATAGTAGGATGAAAGAAATGGTGAAAAGAAGTCATTAGTTTCATTACTATTTTGCAAATTTCAACCCAAACCTATTCCTCTATTTTATTTTTTTTATTTGTTTAGGAAATGCGAAACAAATAGAATATTTGCAAAAAAATTAATTTCTTTATGATTTGGAAGGTCCCACAGACAGACAATTCTAGTATTCCAGGTAGGAAAGCAGACACACATTCCCCGACTCTGAACCAATTTCTGCTCAGCCTTCAGAGAGTGAAGTAGTGGCAAGAGCTTAATGTCTAGCCCCCTCTGCTGGTCACCTGCTGATCAAGCGGGATTTCAATTATGTGGTGTGCTGATTGCTTTCTTTAAGTAAAAGGGAATGATGAAAGAGGATCAAGACATTTCTGTATGACACTAGAAGTTCTTTTCCCATTGCAAACAGAACTCAAAAGAGTATCCTTAGATGCTATTACAAAGAACTACGTTATGGGCCAGTAGCCAACACAACTGAGATTTTCTGGGAAGTGCAGCAGCTGTGCTAACCCATTGAAGGGTGAGAGCTATAATCATTCCTTGGTCACCAAGCTTTAGCACATATGGGAATGGTTCTGTTGACATTCCCACTCACTGTTTCTTTTATGGTGCATTGCACTTACCACGACAAAGGTAAGGGAGGTACATTCAGTAGAGTATGTTGTTACTAGCATCTACATTAGGGGTATAATTTAAAACAGAAATCCCCTTCTGTGATTATTTCTACACTTTGTAGGGAAAGATGCAGTCTCTTCCTACAGATCGGTATGACATAAGGAGCAAGTACATTAGTTGTTTTAAATATTACTTCAAGTTTTCTTAACTTACCTGACTCTGATCTTTCTTTAAGCTGCAGTCGTTGGAATAAGCCACACTAAACAATTCAGTTTGCAATTCAAATATTCAAATGCATTTTTTGAGCAAGCTTCTCAGCAGGTTAAAATTTGTCATGCTGCTGATACAGAAACTTCATGCTAATTTCCTTTCCTATTACTATTTCCTTTAACAATCACTTTAAATCCAACAGGCAAATTCCTTAACTAATAAAAATTAGAGCAAAACCTAGCTGAAGATATGATCTGAATTCTGAAAATATATTTAAATCACTTATATATATATATGAGTTGTTGTCTATTGATTGATATTACTACGATGTTTCATGAGGAATACATTACCTGACAACATAGGTATTATTCTGTAGTGTGAAAAGCTCACATTCTGTTTTAACTTTACCCATAGTCCTTAATGCTATTCTTAATGAGTAGTGCATTATTTCTGTGACGGTATCAATTTGTTCTTGTATAAATATACATGTTTTTCTTACCCTGTTACCTTTGTCACCAGGGAGGCCAGGAAGACCATCAAAACCTCTGTCACCCTAGGAAAGAAGAAATCACAGCTTTAGTAAATGACTATTACATTCTGTATTACTCTGAATAAATTGTGTGTTCCCTCTAAAAGTTAATTTTTACCCTTGGTTATATGTACACTTTTATTATTGAATGAAACACATGGAGGGGAGCACATAGATCAAACTCATAAAATTTGCTTCTATGCATTAAAGCAAGAGAAGATGYCACACCAACTTTTTGACTGTGCTGTAATAATGCTATTTATAAAAAGAAGTCTACATTGAAATGAAAAGCTTGATTCTAGCCACACATTGCAGTTGCAAAACTGACTTTCCTATTATTGATACTCTGTAACTAGAAACTGACTGAGAGGGATAGGAATCATGCTCCAAGAATCAAGTTACTTCAAAGTCAGGCTGCTAGCCATTACCATTAATTACCATATTTTAAATGGATGGTTCATTCTCAGCTCTTGCATCTGACCCAGCTATCTGAAACCTCAGCATTTTCACTTGAGAGAAGAATTTTGGATTGGCCTGGAAGAAACTGTGGTACCTACATAAAATCTGTCTAGCCCATTCCAAGACTGAAATAAAGCCTCAGGTCTCATTATTATTTACCTTTGCACCAGGTTCTCCTGGCATTCCTCTGGCACCATCAGCTCCAGGACGTCCCTGCAAAAACCCAAAGTGGCAAACATTTGAAAATGCAGTGGAATCAGTTAATATTTAAATATATTTACATAGAAAGTATTTACCCAGAGCAGGATTGATCCATACACTACCTACCCTTTTGCCAGCTTTTCCACTTGGACCAGAAGCACCTTGAACACCACGAGGACCCTGAATTTAAAGAGTGTAATTCTTAGAATCACATTCATGTCAGCAAAAAGCTAGCTAAACATCTCACCTTAAGAACAAGATAAGATTTTTTTTTATACACAAAGCTGCATTTTTTCCCAGGAGATGGATTCTGGTTTCCAAATTCCCATTAATTTTAATAGAACATGGGCATCCAAACTGGCCTTAGCACTACCAATTTTAACACTAGTTTTCATGAGATGGCACTCTACATGGCATAATTGGTCCTTTTAACAGAAAAGCTTCTTACATTCTTTTCATGGCTTTGAAGATCTCAGTCCTGTGGTTTGAAAACCCTTTTTCCTCTCATGCCAAAATTATTTTAGTCACATAATAATTATTTGATGAAAACTAAAGAGTGCTTATTTCAGATCCCTAACTCATACACAAACATGAGTTGTGCTGGTAAACAGCTCACATGCTGTCTTAGCATGCACAGTTTTAACTAGAGGGAGATCAAATTACCCCAGACTGAAAAACCTAATTCCACTTTTCAAACACTGACGACTGTGTGGTCATATGTTTCTGTGGAAGCTTTCTCATCCCCCACCCAAATGCATCTTCTTCAGGTAAAAATAGCAATGGTAAGGACTAGCCATCCAAAAATACTCAGTAGGAAGCGAAAAAATACTAAAAACGTAAGTAAGCAAACTGGAAGACTGACCAGCTGTTCAGAATGCTTTTTTGTTTAATTGCTTTATTTTTCTTCTGCAAGTATCCATGTGGAATATTAAGACAGGCACTTAATAATGTAGCAAATCCATGATGCCACGTGAGATCTGGCAAAATCATTGTTCCAGAGACTCTTATCATGATTTCTTTAAGAACCCCCTATAACTTTTAGGTTTAAGCTGAAAGATTTCAATGTGTTTCAGTGCTCTTTAACATCACTGCACAGGAGCTGATATAATAGTAAGCTGAGAAGAAAAGCATGCATTGATTCCCAAAGCCATATTCTTGCTATGTCACGTCTTTCTTGAAAATATCCTGTTTAATTACCAACTAAATTCAACCTCTCTCACTTTATGAGATCTGATAAGATCAGAGCCCAAGGTCATACAATTACAGACTGACATATGATTATTTAACAGAGAAAAGAGCCTGAAATGACAATATTAAAACAGGTTTTCAAGTGATGACACTCTACCTGTGATAATCGCTCTTTGTTATACAGTTACTTTCATATTTCAAAATGAACAATCAAGCTATTGCATTTAATTAGAATAGTATTGTAAAAGCTATTTTTATTCAATTGCACTCAGAGAGCATTTCATTGATTGACTTCTTCTAAGTGATATGAATGCATTTTCTTAAAGATAAACAAGCTCAAACATAACAGGCAATATTATTGTACCTGGGGACCTGGTTCACCACTTTCACCCTTAGCACCTGCTGCTCCAGGTCCACCCTTGATGAAAAAAGCAAAACATACTGTTTAAATATACAAAAACATATTTGCTGAACATGAGCCGGCAGTGTGCCCAGGTGGCCAAGAAGGCCAACGGCATCCTGGCGTGTATCAGGAATAGTGTGGCCAGCAGGAGTAGGGAGGTGATCGTGCCCCTGTACTCGGCACTGGTGAGGCCGCACCTCGAATACTGTGTTCAGTTTTGGGCCCCTCACTACAAGAAGGACATTGAGATGCTGGAGCGTGTCCAGAGAAGGGCGACGAGGCTGGTGAAGGGTCTAGAGAACAGGTCTTATGAGGAGCGGCTGAGGGAGCTGGGATTGTTTAGTCTGGAGAAGAGAAGGCTGAGGGGAGACCTTATCGCTCTCTACAACTACCTGAAAGGAGGCTGTAGAGAGATGGGTGCTGGTCTCTTCTCCCAAGTAACAAGTGATAGGACAAGAGGAAATGGCCTCAAGTTGCGCCAGGGGAGGTTTAGATTGGATATTAAATTGGACTACTAAAAGAGTAGTCAGGCATTGGAACAGGCTGCCCAGGGAAGTGGTGGAGTCACCATCCCTGGAGGTGTTCAAAAAACGTGTGGATGAGGTGCTTCGGGACTTGGTTTAGTGGGCATGGGTACTGGGTTGATRGTTGGACTCGATGATCTTAAAGGTCTTTTCCAACCTTAATGATTCTATGATTCTATGATTCTAAATTAATGTTACTATCTATTTCTACACATTAATTGCAGGGAGAAAAAAACAAACAATCCTCTATTCATTAGGAGGTGTGAATTCGCCATTTGAATCTGCAGATATACCCTGATATATCATTGTCTAGACACTGGGCCTAACTGGGCCAAAAATCTTTCTATTACCAAAGAAAACTCCCATCAATTTGAATGGGATCAAATGTAACCCTTTGTTCTATATTAATATTAGAGAGCTAAATATAAGCACAGTATGAACATAAATCATGCAAACAGAAGTGCATCTGCTGTAGGGAAGGCAGCAGAAATGAAAGCCACCTCTTTTCACCTTTATCTATTTGTGTTGTATAGAAAATAACGGAGTCTTGGAGTTCAACATAAAAATCACTATAGTAAATGAAAAATACCCTGCCTAATCTTGTCATGAACTTCAGTGATGTTTTAATCAAGGTCTTTGTGCATCTGGCCCTGAAGAATTGGAAAATCAATATAACTGCATCTCTTTACTATCATTAAATGATGATACAGAATTTCAGAGTAAGTTTTACTCATAAACAGACCTAAAACAGATCTTCATCCAGGGTAAGATATTGTACATGAAATCTGGGGCAGAACTAGTCAAAGTAAGTTTGTTTTTTAATAGTGGTCTTACAAAAATAGACAAAACAAAACAAAAAATCTTGACATGCTCACATAGAATACAGGGTCAGGGAAGGAACATATTGGAATTTACTATTTGGGGAAAAAGAATTTTTGCATTTCTGACCTCTGAAACAGGTCGTGACCAAATGTATGTATTTAATATGAAACGAATCTTGCAGACCTTGGAAAACTGGTAATCCTCCTTTATTCACCATAGTGACCACTCAAAGAAAGAAGTGGTCTCATGGCTTGGCTTAGTGCTAATTCTAGCATCCTGGAGTGGAAAGATTCCCACCAACCTTGCAGGTATTGAATCAAGTCCTAAGCAAATTGAAAATCAAATCCTGAGCTAGTACTGGCAGTGGAGAGAACAGTAGCTTTGGTAGGTCGTGACTGTCTGTTTGGGTTTACCTGATGTTAGCTCTGCTTTTGATTAATGTAATTGATTACATTTAATATCTGTAGGCAGAAATTTATTTTGTATTCTATGTTAATTAAGCCTGTAAACTCCAGACTCAGTTGAAGCTAGACTGGGCTTTGACAGTGCTACGTTTAAGACTTTTAATAACTGCTATGTTTCTAAACCTATCTTACTGGCTACTAATAATTTAACGAAATACAATTCATATTAAGAGTAAAAGCTCCAGCTGTTTTATTCTTAAAATAAGCTGGGCACACAAACAACTGACAGACCAAGAATCTGTTCTTGCTTCTGGAACTGTAGGCCAAAACTGTTGCCAGATCAAAGAGTTGGATTTCTAGAGCCTCCTGGTGGCTTAGAAGCAAAACAACTATTAATATTATTCATTTGTTGAACTTTTCATACAGAAATTCATGAAGGCTTTTAAAAAATGAAAGCATGAGTATGAGGCCAGGTTATACCTCAGCTAATGGTATACAACCCACTGTCAATATTGTACCAGTCTTTACAAATTAATTCCTTGCTTACAGCAGCTCTATAGTTATTTTGTCTGTATAGACTGAAGGTCTCTTGATTTAAATACGCTGCTGGAAATAGTGTATTAGTTTGTTAAATAGACCTAACATGTTTGACTATTTGCAAGTACTGCATAYCTAATCATAATCAATCAGGAGTCCATGAGCCAAATTCTGTGCTTGGTAGCAACTATTTACTTTGGAATAATTACTCTAGAAAAGAATTGCTTTTGTATAGGTCTGCTTAAAAATATAAGTAAAGTCCAGTGATTTCTGTTTCTGGGGACCAAGTGAGATTCTGGCAGGATATTTAGCTAAAATTTACCTGAAAACAGTAAATGTCACCTAGATAAACAGACTGGGTTCATGAGACTGGCCAATCTGGAGCACAGCATAATCTGGAACAGATTTTTTGATGCTATGTGAAGATGAGGCAAAGCATTACTAAGTCAACTGAGAATACAACCTAAAACAGTTTTAGTATCGTGTAGCTTTCAAGAGTCACTGAAGAGAACGTTAAGCTGCTAGGATCAGGGAAGAACACGATCCAGAGTACTCCTTGTGCTCCCTAAAATATTCTTTCAACAATGTGTAATTATGTTCCTGTGGGTTTTCTTTTTAATTAAAGTGGTCACTGGAGGGAATAGCAGCAAGAACCACTGAGGCAACATTTCAGTTGCATTGTGCTGCTATAATTATACACAATGAGATGGACAATAACCTGGCCAGTATTTTCTGTTGGTAGTAGTAGGATGCTATAGTCATGTTTGTCCATTTGCCTCTCCTGCTTTCAAATTAACAGACACTGTACATTAAGGGGGGTGAGGATGAGAGGGAAAAAGAGAAGGTTGGAAGGGGAGGACTTGATTGTTACTGTTGAGTCATGGGCTGTTGCTGAAGCATCACGTTAAAGAAGGAAAGAAGAGCAAAAGAAGGGAAAGGAACCATATTTCTTATTCTACGGTCTCACCACTTGTAAGTTATGATCAAGTCTCCACAACTGGAATGAGTGGACGAAAACTACTTTGGAGGAAAATGCTATTGCATTCTGAGGCAAGGAGAAAACCAGGTAGCTTCCAGCAACTTCTGTTGCTGTCTTCTATGTATGCTACTATAGTTGTGACTGGCATATCTCTGCAGTCACTTTTTCTTCACGCAATAAACCAGTAGGAACTTGCTTCATCCTTTTCTCTTGGTTACCCAGCGATCACTTGTTTTCATTTCTCAATAGCACAATTGTATTCTTGTCTGTGTTTTACAACTAGATGCTTGTCTGATTTAATGAAAACTGCTATCATTACTCTTTGCATCCATCTCCATAATGACAATACAAATGAAAATTACAGCAGACATAGATCAAAACTTAAGAGGCCAAATATTTGCCAACCTAGCTGTGCCATCACAGTAGGCAAAATAACAGTTTCCAAATTAAGTGGATCTTTCAAATATGGATGCTGTACTAGCTGTAGAAGAGAATTTCACTCTACAATCACCTGGGGGAAATTTAGAGAAGACTGGTCTTCTACAAAGCTTATGACCTTGGCTGCAACATTTGTTATTTTATATAATGGTACAGATGCTTTATAATAGCTTTTTGAAAGATGGTAAATGCTAAATTACACCATTTAGTGGACTATTGAGTCTGTAAAGTATCCATTTCCTGAAAGAGGAAATTACAATTGCAAGATTGATCAGGTGGTTTTGGCTTGCTGAGCTTCCTACCTGGTTTCATTCTTCCATTGTGAGTATTATCCTTTTAAAGTGTTTGTAGGGATTACAGAGGCAAACTTATTTGTGACCAAAAAGTTGTTTTGCATATCATCAGAAAAACTGTTGTGTTCCATGTATAGACTTTGTAGAAATATTAAGCTTTTTTAACATCCACAAGGCCATTTTCCAGATCATTTAGTATTAGCAGTCAAGCCAAATTCAGGACTGAAGTAAAAAAGTACAATTCTTTCAGAAATCTGTATGGTTTTTAATTGCTTATAGGAATGCCTCTTAAAAACTTTGAAGATTCAGCTTAAATAGTGAGCCAAGGTCATTCTGCACACTCTTGCTTTAGTATCACCTTCTGTAGAGTTTCATATTTACCACAAGAAATTTTTTAAATATTATTACAGAGATGACTGACTGGAGGGGCATATGTAGTTATTTATGTAAAACTATTCACTAGTCTTGTAAGTCTACCAGTGTGCTCTATCCAAATACCCCAAAATCTACAATAAAAACTGATTTAGTATTCAGGTTGCATTGCAGTCCTTGAATAAGAATACAAACTATGGCTTTAATTATATCAGTTTCTTTTCTAATAAAGTAAGTACAAATACAGAGGTGTAGGCAAGGCCAGAATGAGATCCATGGACTTGTGTTACTGTGTTCTTAAACCTGTGCCCCTGTTTTGTTTACATACCACAGGACCTGGTCTTCCAGTGAGTCCCATGGGACCAGGTGGGCCTCTCATAGCAATCTGAGAAAACAAACAGAGCAAAACAACAGGTATGAAGAAAAAGCTGCCAGCCAGCATACAAATTCTATATTATTACAATTTCATAATGCTTTAGCAAATAGTCCCCATCATTGACTCAGTTGTTACTAAGGATAACTACTGTGATGAGATGATGCTTAGAGCTCTTTACTTCACATCCTGCATGATATAAAATGGAAATTTTTCTTGGAGCTCTACCCTTGTGGCAGTTTTGTTTGCAGGCTCCTTGTGCTCACCCTAGCTTGCTGAAGAATAGCTTGTGCTTGAGCTTCCTGAGCAGAGATCGTTGGGCCCTTCTCACCGTCTCCACCAAAGCGGAACTGCAAGTATCAAAACAAGAAAAGGATTCAGAATTTATCAAATTAAAACCATACTTCTTATTCACTGCAACTGTGTAAACCTCTTCAAAGACACAGGGTCTCAGTCTTTAGTTCATTCCACTAACTTCAGAAGACTGCTGCATTGAGGCCACTGGATCCAGCATGAATATTAAGTCATTGGTAATAGTTTAGAACTGAAGTGCAATTCTAATCCCTTATGAGCAAACATTTTCTTGATTTCATAGGATTTTGGTTTTCATTTTGTTTGCTTGCTTGTTTGTTTCAAAAAGAGGCCAAAATAGACTCTACTTATCTGCAAAACCTCATTAAAAATATGTATCAAAATTAATTGTACATTGGTAGCTACCCACAGAAAAATGCAATTCAATTTAAGGCAGACTTCAATTTGAAAAATGTTTGGTATCTAAAATGAAACAGTTTTGTGTCATTTCTGACAATTTCAAAATAAATTACAGAATAAAATTTAAGTACACATTGCTGCACTCCTGGACTGTTATTGCTCATGAAACTCCTAGCAGAAGCTTTCCAATGTTGCAGAGACACTAAGCTGCAACAAGAAGCACGGCTTTCCAAAGGTATGGCATAGGCACACTGGATACCAGGGCCCTGAATCTTTCACTGCACACAACAGTTTGTTCAGTTTGCCTACACCCAGAGTTGGCACGCTAACTGAGGTCTTTCTCCTGCAGTCTTATTATTATCAGAATGTAAGGATTTTTTTGGAAAGTGATGAAAAACTTACTGCTTTAATCCCCCACAAATGAGCACCTGACTTTTTCTAAAATGAGAAAAGAACTACCAAGCCTTTTATCATTTGAAAGGAGGCCAGGTGGTTTGTAGGGATCTGCATAATGTGGAATCAACCACATTTTCAAAATATTTTTCCAAGCAAAAGCACCTAAATTTGTTGTCTTGCATCCATTGAAAAGGTGAACCCATTTTGATGTATTCAAGCCCCACACATGATGATGAAGAGCCACACATCCCACAAAATGTGTCTCCCACATGTTGCTTGGTGTTTTGAATGTATCTCTGTGACAAGACAGTCTGCTACTGCCAGATTCGATTCCACCTGTTTACTCCTTTATACCAGGATGGCTCTCAAGCTAGTGAGCTGGTCATCTGCTGTAAAAGGATAGTGGCTTCTCAGTGGGGTTTATAAATGTGGAAAAGAATTCTGGATGGTGGTTAAACTGCTAGGCTGGAATTTGGGACACCTGAAGCCAATTTCTTCCTTGCTGAGAAATTTCTGGCTTGACTTGGTAAATCACTTGTGGTGAGACTCATTAACATCTAAAAATAAAGCTAGTGAGATTTTCCAAAGCGACTGATAGGTTAAGTATTAGTCCACATTTACTACCTTTAATGGAGCAAACTGATACAGCAATTATAAATTGAAGAATGATTTGGGAATAATTCCCCTGAGGAGTAGTGGCATTTTTCCATCAACTAATTATTGGTAAACAAATATTTCTGTGATAGCTGCGATAATAGAACTTCGGGCAAGCACGAGGTCAAAAACATTAGCTTATTTTAATAAACTTGCATTGATTGTTTCATAAATAGAAAACAAATTTCACAAAATCATCCTTTCCTCATTGATACTGATGGAGTCCTGCCTCCTGTATCAGAACTGCAGCAACTACAGCTCCGAGACTTTTTACTTACTTGCTTTACTTACCAAAAATACTGTTGCTTCATTTGCAGTTGGTTTATCAATTCTCTGGGATGGTAGTACTCATCAGAGCTTTCACATACACACATACACTTAGGGAGGAATAATGAATTCCATGCATATAGTACTTTTCATACCACAAAGCTGCAAGATACTTTAACAGCTTTGGGTTTTTCTTCCACCTGCTAAAACAGATGGTGTTTTGCTTTGACTCCAGTGGGAGCAGAGCTGGCTATGTGCATATACTTCTATTCAAAGGATGCACTGACTCTTCAAAGAGGACACTGAAGTCCAATTTTAAGCATGGAATGCTTAAAATTCTCTATGTCAAGGAGACATGAAAGCACACATGCCTTCTGGGATTACATGCCCTTTGTGCAACAGCAAACTCCTTGTTTAGGACATAGTAGCAAATAATAGTTACTGTTGAAAATATAAGGAGGATTTCAGTGAGTGTAATACATTCATGTAGGTTCCAATCTGGCAGCCAAGCAGGAGCTAAAGCATGTGTTTTGTCTGAGGAAAAAAAGGTACCATATGATCTTCAAACGCTTACACCACACAAGAAACTCTGTATCATCTCTCATTCCAAAGAGAAAATCAGATGAAAAAAGAAAACACCTATACATTTCTTGAAACACACTTCCTCTTTTTGGAGGCTGGCTACCCTGTAATCATAATACAACTTACCGGCAACATTAACATGGTACCTGGGGGGCCTGCTAAACCATCAGCACCAGGGAGACCAGSGCGACCAGGTGGACCCTAAGAAAACAAAGGGATGAGAGAAAAAGGGATGAGAACAAAAAGATAGTTATATAAGAGAAACCTTTTGAGTCACTCGCACACACACTAGTATTCATAATGATGCACTTGGAGGTTTAATATTCTTTTTGCAAATGGTTTGGGAATGTTATCTATTATTAGTGAGGTAATTAAAGAACTGAGTTTGGGGAAGACATTCAGCAATAGGGGAGAAAGCTATTCTCTTTAATTATTTTACTTACAAATTATATTAAAAAATGTAGTACGGAGTAGCTAATTTTGGAGGCTCTGCTCATGATTTCATAGGTTGGGCTGAGCTGAGATTTGCATTGTGTTCCAGTGTTTGCTTTATTTGATATCGAGAACTAACATTGCTGATTCTCTTTAAATCCTTTGAGTATGCTTAATTTTCAAAGGCTACATAAGTCCTGCGGCTATGACTTGAAATCCATTTTTTATAAAATTTAATTCTCTCTTACAGTTTAAAAAGAGCTAAACTTTTTGTCTAAGCTGGAGTTGAAGAAATGTACCAATCTGTGTACATGATGCTCATGATTATTGATCCAACAYGCTGCATAGATAAATATTGCTGTTGTGACAACAATTGCACCTTTCCTCCCAGCAATTTGCATGCTGCATTTTTCCTAGCTGAAGCTGCCAAGGGCAGGAAGGACCTGCATCAGGAGTGCTCATTTGCCTGCTGCATGTCTGCCAAACAAAGTACTCTCGTTCACCAGAATGACTTTCTGCAGGGTTGCAATGACAGACCAACGAACATCAAACTGTCTTAACTGTTCCTCCTGCTGCTCAGGAGCTGAACAAAACAATGGGAAAGCTGATCCGAAAAATTTTGGTGGTTTTTTCCCTCTTCAAGAATTAAGATCAGTAGTCTGTTACTGAGTCTGTTTGAGCTCTTTTTTCAAAAAAGCCTGAAGTATCAAAAAATAATTCCTTACTAATAACACACGACAGATAAATCTTAAATTGCTAATTACTAATTCAGATGTAAAATATTGAATAAAATGTTGTAATTTTTAAAAAGAACCATTATATATCCAGGCAATTTTGAATTAAGGTTAAAAAATAGAAAAATAATTAAATGCACTTGCAAAGCACCCAAAGAACCTTCACTCTGACCTGCAGTGACTTTATGCCATATGATTATGAGTCTTTGTGAAGATTCRAAATGAAAGATTAGATCAGAAGATGAAGATTAGATTACTGAAGATGAAACTGAAGATTAGAGTAGTTTTCACTTTCTTCTTCCATTGCACCATTTTATATAAGTGAAATTCATCCCTACATAAGTAAAAGTGGGACCACTTATGGTCCTCTCCAGAAGGGTATGTTCATTCATTTCTCAATTGTCTTATACCCATTATTAGGATTAGAATGATATAATAATTTAGTACAAAAGCTGAAGTACCATAGGCAACTACAAAAAGTGGTGGATTTCTCACCTAATTGTTCTGTATTTCTGTGCTTAAACAACATTCTCAATTATTCTAGGTATTAACGTGGGCTTTTTAAAATTAAGCAATGTGCTTTTCTTGAGTGGTAATTTTCTCAGAATGTTACTTTTCTAAATTTTTTCCTAGGATGAAAAGTAGTCAGAATACTTATAGCAAGAGCTAGAGCCTTTATTCATATACACTGATTGTTGTTTAAGTAAAAACCCAAACCTGTCCACATACGCTTAAAATTTAAAGTAAGACATGTTACTTCATTAGGATGGAATCTGACAGCAGAATCTGGTTGCAGAAATCTGTGTGGTTCTCATGAGTTTGGTAACTCATTTCTACAATTATTTATTTGTGTAATGTGTCCTTTTTTATATAAAACATGAAGTCTGTTCCATGAGAGGCACATGATGTGTTTAGTCAGGAATTTCCTTATGATTAATTCAGTAAGCAGTTAGTTAAAAAACAGTATTATCAGCAGTTATTCTATTACAATGTGTTAAAATTCCCATTTTATAAGTTTAAATTCCAAAATATGTTGTTTAGTTAATCTACAGGAAAGAAATATGAAAGAAGTGTGGATGCTTACTTACTATTAAGGTGAAGGCATTGTTGGGATTTTAACATTATCTCATTATTCAGTGAAGCAATAGCATCTTCTCAACATCTTCTATACACAAATACAGCATGAACATGCTAGATTCATCAGTAAACTATCACTCATAAAACTCAGGAAAGTGTTTTGTAGCATATTTTCCTCAAATAAATATATTTGAGCTGTTTCAAAATTGTGTTAGTTGTGGCAGTAAGAAAAGGCTTGTGAGAACACGTCAGACTAAAATAATAGCTTAAATTTCAATTATAATCATGACTGGATAGGGTTCTCATGCAGTATGCTATTTAATATGGCAAATAAATTCTGCCCAGATCATCTAAATATTATCCATCACTTTCAATATTTCCATGTGTATTTTGATTCTGCAGAGCTTGTTTTTCTCTGTATCTCTACATGTTATAGCTGAGGTCATACTGATTTTTTTAAAACTCATTCAAATCCATATGTTTGTACCTATTGCTTTATTATATTTTAAAATAATTCACATTAAACCAGAGAAATATAGACAAATAGAAACTTAACATTTTTCCTGTGTTTACAGTACCTATTTCTACCACTAAGGAAATGTTTGTCCAGATTCTCAGTTGATTTGCTCAGCTGAGTAAATCAGCCTCAGTTCCACTGCAGTTTCTTAACCTATGTGTATATATTTCAGATCAGGATCTAACCCACTTACTCTTGTAGCAATTAGTGCAAGACATACCATGAATAACCAGGATAATCTGTATGTTGACTTACCCTTTCACCAGGGTCACCTGGAGGACCAACAGGACCTTGTAGACCTGGGGGACCTGTAAGACCCTATGGAAAATGAATGACATTATTATGCTGAATGACAGCTTGCAGTATTTTTGAACTATTTTTTCTCTGGAAAGTTATGTTGAACACATATTTGGATAAAATAATTTATAAGGTGACATACTTTTTTTTCTTACAAAGATTTATAGTCAACATTCAAAAGTTTGATTTTCATGTGGACTCAGCTTGTAGCATGCTGTCACTGAAAATGCTAGAGATGACCCTTTTTTACTCCCTTCTAAAACCGCTAAGTCCAATATACCATTTGGGAACTGTGTTAAGGCCAATATTAATTGTGTTAACTCATGAATACCAAAGCACAGTGGATAAATCAAAGGCAATAAAAGGAAATTGTGATTAATCTACTTACAGCAGGTCCTCTTGGTCCCGGTGGTCCTTCAATGAGCATACCCTAGGGGGAGGATGAAAAAGATACTAAATTGGTCATGTCTTGGAGAAAAATATAAACCATCTTTTTAGCTGAACTACTAAAGTTAATATTTCTTAGTATTTTGATAAACTTTCCTGGGGATCTTCTCTCCACAGTTACTAGAATTGGAATCTGAACTGCTGTGTGGCTTTAAAAGTGAGAAAGACTTCTAGGCTGGAGGCATCTCATAGTACTGGAGTCAAAATAATATTTTTTTTTTTAATGCTGTTAAAGATTTTGATGTGAATAGTAAGACCTACGAATACATGATCCTCACTTGTACTTGGCTTTCCATAGGAAGAAGGACTGGACAAACAAGCTTGAAGCTAGCTGTAGGGAACTCCAACAATGTTGGAGACTGGCAGTGGATACCAATGGATGTAAACTAAATGTATCTTGCAATGATTTMAAAAAGCCATGCATTTTATGAGCTAACACACTCTGAGCTTCTTCACAGATCACGACTGAGAGGTCACAATCTTGACTTATAACTTGTTCATTATTGTAGTCCTTTAACTTTGGTGATGAGTAACTTAATCAATGGTAATCCTGGGAGAGAATTAAAAGGGAGCTTTTGGATCACATAATCTAGATCTTTGATATTTCAGTAACAATGACACATCATAGTATTTTATCAGGCTTCAACTTAAACTAGTTTTTTCCTTTAATGTTTCTGTACCTAATTTTCCATGAAATAAAAAACAGATTAAACTTTAATTTCTGTTTGGGTTAAATACATATTTGAAAGCAGTCCTTGAAAATTCTAGAAGAGTAAACCACACTGGCATTCAACTCCTGCTAGATATTATAAAATTATTATTTTTGTATAATCTAGGTCKTCTTTTAAATTCGGTTACATTTTAGTTTCTGAACCTCAAGCATGATGCTACAGTATAATTCTGTCCTACTGTAAAAGCCTCTTAGTTACTATACTACTATTTAAAGATGAGAAAAATTCTGTAAGCTACTGATCCATTACTGTGCTTATGACCAAGTTGTAACCTCTGAAGAAAGTATTTAATTAAACTTTTAGCAGCTTGATTGCACCATCACAGGTTAAACATACAAACATTTGTTTAACTTCTCAGAGGGACTTCCTTGCCCTTGTTGAAACCTGTAGTTTCAGTGTTACCTGTGTCTAAGCTAGAAGCTCTCTCTGTAGGTCTGTCCAAGCTGTAGTTACTACATGGCCTGAAGAGCAGATCTATGCTGTGTTTTCCTCTACACAAGAAGATTCTC
Source organism: Oceanodroma leucorhoa (assembly GCA_030449065.1). Taxonomy (NCBI): domain Eukaryota; kingdom Metazoa; phylum Chordata; class Aves; order Procellariiformes; genus Oceanodroma; species Oceanodroma leucorhoa. The sequence goes on from JASVER010000010.1 coordinate 14,956,376, forward strand.
CTTGTTTTAAGGAACACGTGGTTAGTCCTTCGTGTAACCCAAGGAGAGAGAGAAGGCTGAACAGGCTACTGTCTGTTATCCCTTTTACACCGTCCACACTGCAGGTGATTGTTTCAGAGATCATGGATAAGGTTACTGTCATCCTATCATGAACAACATGGTTTGATAATGATATATCAACAGTGTACATATGTCATATAGTGCTAAAGAAAAACCCACCCACATCTGTACTTACAGGTTCAATCACAGCTGGTTCTCCTTTTTGGCCTTTTTCTCCATAAGTCCCATGTCCAGTCACCTGGCCAGTAAAAACAGCCCCAAAAATTAAAGTAAGTAGAAGGTCTAAGGACCTGGTACAATAAAGAATTGCAGCAACCTGTAACTGAAAGCTAAAGCTGGAATTGATCTGTGCTATGAAAAACACATCACAGGCACAAACCTTATCAATCAAAAATATTTAATACATGAGAAATGGAAAATGCAAAAACTGCACGCATACTTTTCAAATTATTGGATATTGTCCATTTGTAGTTTTCCAATGAGATACAATAGTTTGCATCCCATGGTTTGCATTAAGACTTTGGACTAAGAATCTAAAAATTCTGTGTGCAAGTCACACATATTTGAATGGGCATATTCTTGGCAATTAACAATGATTCTTCATGGCTTTCTGAGTTAAGCAAACCTAAAGTAAGCTGGAAAGAAAGATCCCTTGGTCCCATATGGACAGTACCCATCATGCTCCTAATTTCATTCATTAGACATCCACAACACGTAAATTAGTCTGAGAAGAGTCTATGACTTCATGGCATAAATGGGAAAGAAGTTAAGTGGCATTGTAAACATTAAATACTATTTCATGGATAGCCAGTTATGCCTCCTAACTACATGAATTAGTATCAAGTGCAAAATTCTTTTAGGATCAGCTCTATGGGAAGTTTTGGGTTCAGGATTAGGGATAACAGAAGTACCTAAAACTATAGGTCAATAACACATGCTAATGGCAGAACACAGACTCAAGTTTCAAACAATGAAAAAGAAACTGATTTTTTTTTTTCAAACCAGGAGATATGTGTTTTTCTTCAGAAGTACCTCCCTTGATTGCTAACATCTCCACTGCAAACTAGAAACTAAATTCAGCTCTGATCAGATGAAAATTTGAAATGCTTTTTTTTAATTTCAGTAGAGTGATTCCATGTTTACACTAAAATAGCTGGGGATTTGAAAATATTAAGGATAATTTTACAGTATTTCAATATGAAATATTTTGGAAAGGAAAAAACAGAAATATAGATTCATGGCTTGTGCATTTCATATTGATTTATAAAGGCACAGATCTCACTAGTAATGATGCAATAGTTCATAAAAATCAAGTAGCAAGAGGTATAGATAAATATGTTTTATTATATTAATGATAATTGGCTGTAAAAAATTACATCAGGTCTCCACCTTTGGAAATATCGTGCCTTTTTTGAAAGTTTCCAGGTACTGAGTACTTTTCATCTTGCCTTTTTTATCAAAGGTGGAACTTCACTTGTTCTAAATACATCTGTATGTCAAAGGAAAATGGTAGGATATATTTGGTTCAGCAGATGAGAGTTGTAATAAAGCTGGCACAGGTCAGAGCCTGGGTTCTAATTTAAGCTTTCTGACTCTTTCAGTTTTGTAGTAAGGCATTTCAAGTTGAATTTACACTGGGGATAGAGTCTACACAGTCATTTGCTTAATGCAGGCACAAATGGTGCCTTATGGGCTCTTTGCTTTGCAGATAATCTGACCTTTTCTGTGTCATTCTGCCACAGTGTCCCCACGTGTGCTAGAAGGAAAAAAGTAAGCTGGTATCACATTGCATAGATAAGGATCATTAAAAAATACAATGACCCCAACAGGGTTTAGAAAGGAGTGATAAATGAAATACAGAAGTACGGGTTTCAAGGTTGGCAGAGAAAAGCAACCTCACAGCATTTGCTGTTATTTCTTGGATCCTTTGTAAACTAAAGTTTGGAGTTTGTGTGGAGAAAATAAAAATAAGACTGAGCAAATACTGCAAACAAAGTTCTCCCTTCCTACTATACTCAGGGCCCTCCCAATTAAAAATCCAAGTGGGGATTAATTTTGCTTCCAGTCTTAGTCATATTAGTTTTCTTTGCAGCTTCCACAGCCTGGTAAACTGGTAAATGAGGATCTTGGCACAACTAAAGGAAAATTAAAGCCTTGCTGTTAAGCCTGTGATTAAGACAGAGGGAAAGAGAGAGCTATAAAACACAGAAAAAAGAGCATGATTCACAGGATCCACCATGTCATCCTATCTTCCTTTATATATACTGAGCTGTTAAATCACTCCTGCAAGGTCATAAACCTGTCACCATTGACTAAGCTTAGTTTCATGAAAAGGTTCAGACCTTCACCTTCGCACTCAGGAATTTTCTCCTTGGAAAGTAGCAGAAGCCATAGGATTCTAGACATTTATATGCATTTCAACTTCTTAGAGTAATCATATAAAAATATTAATTACAGTACTTGCACCTACATTAGAACTTACATTCTTTCCAGCTTTAGCTCTAGTTTAGAAAGATTTTTAAACCAGTTCATTTTATCATTTATTTTTGGAATTCCACATCTTCTTTACTTTCCCTCCCATCTTCAACCCTCCCTTACTCCCTTCACCAAAAGAGACAAAAACCCTGCATTTAATAAAAACAAAAAGTTCAGCATTACTAAAACAAGAGGATGTGCTTGATCCAAAGCCTATCAAAAGTAAGAATATATCTAATATGTACAAGGAGCTCTAGATCAGGTTCTGTACAGACTGTACAACTATAAAAGAATTGCTAAATTAAATTAATCTGCATTATGCCTTCAATCAACTTACGCTTGTTTCTGTGATATCGGTCTCTGCAGGAACACCTGGACCAAACTCCTCATTAGTGGAATCAGTTGGTTTCTCTTCATATTCTTTATATTCATAAAAATCATATTCGCCTAAATCTCCATCTACCAGCAGATCAGATTCACTGAGGTCTACTCCTCTGCTTCCATATTCAGTTTCCTCAGTTTTTTTATCATAATCCTCTCCAGTTATGTATTCTTCAGCAAATACTTCTTCAACAGGATTTTGCTATTCGTATCAGTAGCAAAGATTTGGGAATAGGAGGAATATGTGAGTTATTGTTAGTAAAGCAATGTAAGTGTATGCTGATTCACCATGATGACTTGTCAAAAGAAGAAAGAACAGTAGAACTATAGCATATTGTCTTTTAATTAGAGTCTGAAGGAATGGAAGTCCAGCCTTTCAGAGTAATTAAAAGACCTTTGTATAAGTAGTACAAAGAAGTAATGCTTTCATATGCTTTTTTTTTTTTTAATTTCCAAAAACACTGAATTCAATATATCCAGTACGCTATGTGTAGTGCTTGCTTAATGTTACTTTAGTGCCAAATATAGCTAAATTTCCCTGCTTGGTTTCACATTTACAAGCATTCATGAGTGAACATATGCACCACAATGAGCAGTGAATAAATTCAGACCTTTTTACAATAACAATGTACAGGAAGTGCAAGCATCACTTTAGTTAAGCCCAGCCTTCTTTATTATTTTGTGTCTATAAATACCAATGCTGAGCTAAAAGTTTCAACTTTTTTTCTCTTGTTAATGATTTTGCAGCTTATTTATCACTCAAAAAGTCATGGTTCATGCCTGTCATGGCAATTAATGTATTTTTTGGCTAAGTCAAATTCCACCTGCAAAACTCAGATTAATTTTAACGTTTCTGAAATCTAAGCTTTCATCTTCAAGTATGTAAACTGTCAAACCAAGCAACCAACTTACAAGCACCAAAGCAGTTTAAAAGAATGCTATATTTGAGATGTACAAGACCATTTGTGAAAAAAAAGAGGATTGCTTTATTCTGTTACAGAGGTCTCTTGAAAGGATAATTTTGAAGAAATCAAAGTTCAGATATTGCTAATATGAGACAGATATTCTAGATGGTCAAGCAAGATGAACTAGTATGATCTTAAAAAATATATTAAGATGCTAATCAACATCCAGAGTAATCAAAAGTACACAATATTGAAATATATTGCAATTAAAATAGAAGGCCAGATTCTGATTTAACAGTGCCTAATTCCATTAGCCACAGGACTATGGCTTTTGCTTTACAGCTAGAGTAAATGCGGATCTGAACCAATCCTAAGCCAAATTTTGCCTTTATGCAGAACTGCTCTCACTAAAGAAAGCATTAAGCACTTTGGATCTACCTCATAACAACTGTGCTATTTACAATTGGCCTATAATTGCCCAAGAAACAGAATGATTTAAATATGCCTCTGTTGATCAACTTGTGAGAAGTAAACATGAGATTTAACAAAAGAACAGTTTAGAGTAGAATAAGTAAAATACACTTTAATTCACTTTCACCTTCCAAGATACATAGGAGGAAAACAAAAAAAAAAAAGGGAACTCCTTTTCTCTTTTCAAATGTTGGGGGGAGGGGGCAGTTTTGTACATCTTTTAAGCAACATATCTTCATTTTGAAAGGAAAATGTAAAATAAAAATGAAAATATTTCTTATAATCAGCCATCATTTTTCTAAAACTAGCATTAATTAATATGCAGACATATTAATCAACACTGGCTTTAGGTGTAGTAATCTTAACAAAATAATGTTTAGGCTTGTCATTGCGGCTTTCTAAAAACATGGTTTCTAACATAAGTCAAAATAATTTTATCTTTTTTGACAGTGCAAAATATGATGTTTCATAGAACCTCAGTGAAAAGCAAATAATTTGGTTTTGTTAGCTGAAGAACCATTAAAAGGAAATTATGGCTTCTGACTCAACTTCAATATGCTGCTATGGTTGCAGCCATTCTTTGTCTTGTGTGAGGCTCATTTTATGCTGCATCTTAAAAGTTACAGGAAAAATTAGAGACTTCACTTCCTCTTAGATGAGGAGGACTATGTCTAGTATTTAACCTAGTTTATACTAGATATAGATCCATTCACATCCACACTGAATGCAGCAACCCTGCATTTCCACAGCATATATCACTGAATGATTTCCAGAATCACGAACTCTGCAGTCTAAAGATTCAGCAGATCTCTACAGAATTAATGGGAGTTCTGCCCAAGAAAACAGTAGGTTCTCATATCGGCTGAGAAAGCATAAAATTGCATTAATTGTTGTTATGTATAGATATGTATATTTACACAGATGGACATTCATCCTTTTAAAATGCGTTTGTGCTTTTTTAATCATTGACACCTGGTGGGCAAGTATTTTGCCTATCATTTTCGCAAGAGTCCTTATTACCTCATTTGCATCAGTAGTTCTGGAGGGAGCGTCTGTCTGGGGCCCATAGTCATTTTCAGCTATGCTATATTCTTGAAATCCATCAACGACGTTTGCCTGGTATTAAAGAAAAGGTATGTTATTTAAAAAAAATCCTGTAGGAAAAATTCAAGAGGTATCACTTTTATTCAGGTTATGGTATTAGCCAGACGTATTCATCTAGTGGGTTAGGTATATTTTTTCTTATTATCAGAGATCTTCCAGTCACGGCCTGGGAAAGATCTTGATTATTTCTTGGCTACCTTTACCCCTAGTTTGCCTTTTGTTGCTGCTTGATAACTTTTCTTCTTCTTGGATGCATATTTTTCAGGTTTTTTTGTTGTGGCCTTTTGGGGTTTGTCCTTTGAGCTAGCGGCCACTGTCCTCTTCTTCTTTTTGACCATGGCTTTCTTTTTCTGCAAATGTTATGAAAGACGGAATGGGAAAACATAAATAAAATGAAAAGAAAATTGAGAAAGCATGAATGAAAGAAGGGTAACCAAATGTGAGATGAATGTTGTCAGCCGTGAGACCTTCCACCTCTAACTGAAAGCAAGTGTTACAGCTACAGAGTAAAGAAATGAGTGAAAGGAAAACATTAAGCTTATACACAGAAGACACAAATTGACAAACCATGTGGTAGGGGACAGCTGGACACCACACAACAAACAGATCAGATTCTGTTACCTCTGTTTGTGCTACTGTCTCTTCGAACAGTGGGGGTCCCTCTGTTACAGAATCAGTTTCTTTATAATCTGCATCCCCATACTCATAGTCATATTCGATAAAATCTTCTGGTGTGTACTATATTGCAAATGGAAAAATATCAGGCATTCCCATGTTAGTGGTAGCAAACTAGATTAGCAATACTGGAAAGCATCTTAACCTTTATTTAAGAGTAAAGCTTAAGAAAATTAAGGTAGTATGAACAATTCAATACAGTTATTCATTTGGGGGAAAAAATACAATTTCTTATTTCTTTCAAAGCACAATACAAAAGTAATAAAAAAGCAAGTGGTAGTGCCAGGAGAAAGCTCTCTTTTATTGAACTGCTCAGAAGAATCAATAATTTGAATTACTGGGAGCACCAACTAACCTTTGTGAAATCATACATTTATTTAATCTTTAAGTTGCAAATAATGCCTCTTTCTACCTATACTCTTTTACCTGTGTTTTTTTCAGGTGACCAGAAGAGCAGAGAGATGCCAATATCTGACATGAATAAGGTAAATAATTTCAGATACAGGAAAGAGGCCACAACTCACAAATAACCATGGCTATCCTCCTCTTGTTTGCTGCAGAGGTCTCAAAACCAGGGCAGCTCCATGGTACACATTGCCTAAGCAAATGCTTAACTGGTAGAATTTAATTTAGAGGTCAGATCCTCAGCTGCTGTAAATTGCTCCATAGCTCTGTATCTATAATAACTAGTATCAAGTGAAGATTTGGCCCACAAAACTTTTACAAGAGAAAATGGCTTTAGAATTGGCTTGTGTAATGTCGTGAACATGACCTAGGGAGCCAGGAACTCCTGAGCTGTAATCTTGGCTGTGCCATGAAGATACTGGTCTAGATATTACGTGCACCAAGTACTACTCATCACAGCTGAGAAGAAAGGGCAGCTTTAAACTATCTTACCACTCCTGTCACTCTTGAAGCTACAGGAACTGGTTGGTCCTGTAAATTAAAGCAGTCTCATGGCTGCTACCAGTTCTCTTTACATCCCCAGGGAGCCAAAGGAAGGTGGAATTGTGGCCAGAATCTGGCCAAGTGTCTGCTTTCCCTTGTTTAGCAAAAAATACTCTAATGTGCCTCATGTGAGCTAGCCACTTCTGAAATCTCCTCTCTCCTGTTACAAGTCAGCATCATTGTCTGTAAAATGAAGACAATATCTGTTTGTTTCATTAGATTGCTGAGAGGATTAGTACATTACACTTCCAAATGGCTCTGAGGATTCATAGAAGTCATAATATCATCAGCATCAGAAAGAGATTGACATTTTAGAAGAAATTATAAATGAGATTAAAACAGATCTCCATATTCAAAAATATATTCTACCATGTGACCAAATTACTGGTTTAACTGTTTTCTCTGGCAAAGCCTTTTGATACAATTCTTGTACTTATGATTTTAGTGTGTAGAAAATATAGAGAAGTTGATTTCCTCAGGAAGTATGAGACTAACGCTGAAAGGTCTTAATCACTTAAAAATCCCTGTACGTGGATTTCTGTTACTTCACTCCTGTGACTCCTCAGAGTCCTGCTATGACTAACAGCTTTTCTTAAAAAGAAGACACAGATTTTTTTTAAGAAGTCAGATGCTTTTTATTTGATTGCCCTTTTGATTATTTCTACACCCATGCACATATAACTTGCTTAGTCATGAGATTTGATAAACATATAGAAAGAATGTAACATACTTATGCTAATTGTCCAAAACTATATTGCACATTAATAAGAGAACGTCAAACTGCACTCAAATAACAAAACATTTATCATCTTAGGTGGAGAATATCCCCTCTGTGAAGTATATTGGCGCTGCCTGTTATATAAAGTAAGCAATGCTTTAATTTCATCAGTGATATCATTGACATTACAGAAATAAGTTGATTCTATTTATACTTTTCAAAACCAGCAGCATTTTAGACTTAAACTTGGTAAGTAATATGTGATTATTCTCTCCCTGTTCAGTAAATTAAGATTCAGTCCTAATCCCAGTGAAGTCAATGAAACATCTTTGACTTGTAAATGGTATTGTCCAAGGGCCTCATGGGCAGTGATGATACATTTTTACAGATGTGTAAATGTACAAAAACATGTTTTCTGGCTTGTGCAGTTCTGGAAATGCAACTCAGTACAACTTGTTTCTAATGAAGTATGCCACTGACATACAGAAAAGAAAACACAGTGACAAGTTTCTAGGAGACCATAAGCAGCCACATAAAGGAAGTAAAGAAAATGAATAACTACATGGATAACAACAGCCATTTTGAAATAGTTACAGAATAGAATTGAAATTGCTGTATTTCTTTGGAAATTATAAAAATGTGTGCAAATGCATAAAATCTGATCTGCTTATCTTCTGTCAAGAAGTCTATGCAAACTAGGTTGATCTACAAGAAAAAAAAAGTCTTTAGTGGAACATACCTCTTCAAATTCAGTCATGCCACCCTACCAGTGACAAAACATTACATACTTTTAAATGCTTCCTCAGCCAAACAACATGAATCAAACACTCTGCTACGTAATTTTTACTAGTACCAAAACAATAGATACTACCCATGTTAAATATTATCCAATACCTTAAGGGATAAGTGGAGGAACATTTTGGAGATAATTACCGCTTCATTAGCTGGATTTAAATTTAAATATTTTGTTAGGAATTTGTTTTAATAACTTCCAGATGCATAGTTTCCTTTTTAGTAAGCGTTGTGGACCTATTCTGAAACTGGAAGCATTCATTCCAGCATTCATTTTGACCAATTAACAATTAAAATATAACTCTGTGTTGCTCAGTATTATAACTGTTTTTCAAATCTCAGTACTATGGCTTCCCTCAAGGTAAGCTGAATGGCTGTGCTGAATTGTGCCAACTATGTGACTAATAAAATTACAACAGTGGGTTACAAAAAGTTCTTCAGAGGCCATAAACTAAACAGAAATGTTGACTGGAAAAAAAAAAAGAAAGGAAAAATATCTGTGCCAAGTATGTTAGTATTAAAAAAGAAAGTGGTGAATAAATTGATATTTATGCTAAGATCTGCCAGAGGCATAGTTTGGAAAGCCAGACATTTATGAATGAGAATTAGAAAACACTCATACAAAAAAGCATGAGTATGTGCAGAGATCTATTGCATCATGCATAATCACACAGAAAATACTTTACTTTTGGGTATTGTGCTTCACTCATTTCTATTAAAGAATACGAAACTTCCTTGACATATGCAAACTATTATCACAAATACAGTGGTACATTTGGGTTGCAATGATATGCAGGCACACAGACAAAAAGGACAGGAATGGATGAGAAGTGGGGAATGCCAGTTTCCATGCTGGAATCGGATTACTGCCAAGCAAGTGAAGATCTCCATGGACTTTTATTCTTCCTTTTTAAGAGCGGAGTATCAGAGGGGTATTACGGAAATTCTTGAACCTACAAGCTAGGACATATGGCCACCATGCTGAAACCATATTCAAGTAATTTCTAAGTGGCAGTACTTTGTAGTCCCCCTGGTACAAGAGGCACAAGTGGGAATATGCAGTAGCTCTAAACTTCCTACATAGAAAGACCTTATTCTTAGCAATCCTTCCTTTCCAGATGTTCCTTTCTGAAAGACCAGCAACCCTAGTCTTTCACACCAGCCAATAAACAGAGAGAATATGTTTTGTACTGTACTGCACAGATCCTGTTGCAACTAGTGAAATATAGATGCAAAATCTTCCAGGTGTATTCCCTGAGGCACAATCTGTCCAGATGGAGGAATGCATCTCTACACCTCTAACTGGTGTAAAGATTTACTTTGGAAACATGATTTACTCCACAGCATAATTTTATCAACTCAACCTGATAAAGGCTATTCCCTGTTATTAAGATGAGACAACAAGACTGGCGAAGGACTGGCCAGTTAAATGAGGACTAAATTGACAAACACCAGGAACAGATTTAATGCAGTGAATAATGGGGCTTTAGTTACCTGCTGTGAACCTGGCAACTCACACTTACCCTGCCATTAACAGTCAAGATTGGATATGTGGCACATATCCCTTTTTCTTCTGGAGCTGCACAACTACAAGGTCACCTTTATCAGAGACAGAGGTATGACCCACTCAGTTTGAGGCCTCAACAAACCTTGAGAAAAGTGCCTTCACATTTTGGATGCTAACATTTCTGAGTGCAAACCCCATGCTATCTCAGGCGTTGCTATCAGTTCACATAAGCTGGGGAGTTCACAGAATTCTGTCATGGTTGCACTGCTAATCAAAGGAAAGAGAATAAGTAGTCTCTTCAAAATATAGGAGAAAGCATCTAGAATTTCAAAATTAATTAAAGCAAATGTAAAAGTGTCTTCTGCCACGTTCTAAATTCAGTCAAGACTACTAACTCTAGCAAGAAATCAAAGCAGGAATTGAAAGCAAGTATGACAGAGGTGAAGAGTGTAGTTGAAGAGAGCATCATTTGTTTTGTTTAGCTATATACCAAAGGAAGATATTACTGGCCAGGAATGCAGCCAGAGAATCAAGAATCTGGAATGGGATTTAAAGGGGCATTCAGCTTGTGGATCATTCTAATGATCCTTCTATGGTACAGATTTAGCCAGGTGCAAAATATACCTACCACAGCTGTGCAGCATTACTTCAACCCTGTTCAAGAGATCTGCCTATGAAAGTTTACCTAAACTCTAATACTGTTAGATAATGGGATGGTTACAGATCTGAGACAACAGAGATAAGATTCACCAAGTGCTCATAGTAATAGCAAAATATATACAACTGTATTAACTTTCCCAGTGATTTCACATGAATATCAAAAAGATTGACTCAAAATTTTATCTTCAACTTGGACAGTAGCTGGAACTTGGTGAGGTATTTCAGCTAAGAGACATCAGGTAACACATACTTCAAATGTGATGCATTTTTCTGTTTTTTTTCTTTCTTCTCTTGTAAGACCACCAATAGTTACAGAACAGCCATTCTTGTAATGAATATTGCATATGACTGTTTTCTTACAAATGAAAGGAAGAATAAAACCTGCTGTTTCTTGATGGGACAAAATCTTTCCACTATGACCTCATGCTTTCTTTACCAGAGTGATTATATTACACTACCAGATCATCATGCAATTCCAATTAAAGAGATGAACTGTTTTCTCCATCAGATGAATTTTAGAAGCAGAAGATCAGCAGCATGCAAGGCCTATTTCAACTGTGGAATGACTTAAATATTCTGAAGACAGCCTTACTTTGAAAACGGATTCTTCTGCTATCCATACTCTAAAAACCTAGCCCTCCATTCCAAGATGTAGATTTCAGCAATTTTTGCTTTACCTTTCCAAATTACAAGGAACTAACAATCTAAATCCTAAACCAAAGAACTGTCGTAAGCTCAATTTTTCCATTGCCTAAAGATTATGTTAAATCATCTAGCTAGCTAAAGAGGCAAAGATGACTTTGAAACATTCTACGCCCACTAACACTTTACATAATGCAATAAAATAAAGGATGCCAAGCAAAATGAGAGTTTTAAAAATCAGATGCAGTAATATAAATACATAAATGGTAGTAGATGTCAATCTTAGGGCAGAAAGAAAGTTAAAAGATTTAAAAGATGGCCTTTTCTACCACATAGTCCTTATATTGTTCATAAAACTGATAACTGCAAGGAGATAGAAGGACATAAGAACAAAACTTTCAACTTCCAAAGACAGCCTCTGTAAAAAGAAGAACAAGACACTTAATTGCTTAAAGAAAAAGTCTATATATGTATACAAAGAAAAAGAAAGCTAGGAAGATCACTATTTTTAACACCTGCTAAGTTAACTAACTGCAGTTCTAAACATGACATTAAACATGAAATTAAACATGAATATAATTATCTTTCTGTATTCTTCAGAAAGCTAGTCTTTCTGATCAGTCAAACACCTGAAAGGACACTAAATTAACATGGTCTGAAAGGATGCATGAGGCCTCCAAGTCAACATATTTTGGGAGCCATTTGCATCTTCACTTTACCAAGTTCATTTCATTAAAGGCAAACATTTCATTTCTTCAAGTAATTCATTAGTTTGGGATAGGTCCAAAATAAATGAAGCAGAGTCCCTTCGGGGAGCAATTTCTTCAGCAGAAGTCAGACAGTGTGATTTATTGGGTTGCAGAAGAATCTTCCAAGAGAAGATTTGAAAGCCTGATAGCTGAGTCCATTGAAAACTAGACCTGATGACACTCCAGAAAATATACTGCCCAACATCAAGGAAGATGAAGACTGGCTACGTCTTTCCCTGCTCTAATTTCTCTGAGCTGGCCAAGCATATGTGATTGAACTGGAACTGAATTTAATACATTTCCATTTATAGTAGAAAGGGTTTTGAAAACTAGACAGAGGCCAGACTATTCACAAGGTATTTATAAGAAAAGCACAGGTGCATAACTTCCTTAGGAAAAGTAATCCTGATAATTTTAAAATATAATTTAATCCCCACATTTGATCCTTAAAATCTAACCATACATTCACCATGAAACAAATGTAAAGATTACTGAAATAATCTTAAAGCTCAGTATAAAAAAAACCTCTGAAAAAAACAGCAGAATAGAGCAAAAAGCTTAAATAAAAATCAACAAAATAAAAGACCCTTTTCTCCCAAAGACACTATTCAGCCAAACGGCTAATTTGTCACTATGTTCATGAACCCTGCAATGTATCTGAATGGCTAGCACCAGTGGCTCCATAGTAATTCATCCTATCATGTAATTCTAACRTTCAGTGAGTTACTATGGAGCCACTGGTGCTAGCCATTCAGATACATTGCAGGGTTCATGAAGATACCATTTTGTTAAAGATCAGACTTTGTTCTGTAAAATTCTACGATGGAAGGATAACAATCTAGTACAGAGAACTCACATCTCCCACTCATTTCCTCTCCCTACTTCCTACCAGTTTACTTGTTTGTAGCTCTTTGCCCCTTAGTTTGTCTGCTTTCTCTACATAAAAACCCTCCAAAGTTTGCAGGCCATAGGAAGATTTTGCATGGTAAAATGACTGTGACACTAGACTGAAATCATGCTAATGCACTATTCTAGTTACTTTCTAAAGTTCCTGGGCAGTTTGTTCTGCACTTAATTCTCTTTATCCAAAAGCTATTTAATTGCACCAAACATTCTGAACTCTCTAGCAACCCTCTTCTGACGTAAGAAAATAACATGCAACACAATGAATATATTTCAGGATACAACACCTTCCTTAAAAGATCTGGCAACCTCCTCCCTGTTGTAAATCAAACACAATGACTTTTCTTTGCTTGGAATTTCTGAGAACTGAGAGTTGTGCTCATCAAGTAATTATTTGGTTTGGTCCATTTGTGAAGTACTCTCTCTCCCTTGCTGTTTTCAAATTTGAACATTTTCTGCAATCAGATACCCCCTCTTTTTTCTCCAGAAGCAACTAGAGATTCAGCACAATTTTTTAAGCAACTTCTAGGCAGCATCTTTTCAGTGTAGTGACAACTGCTGAGGTCATCAGTCTGTACTTGACCAGTTACGGAAATTCACATCTAGCTATTCACAAGCAAGAACAAGGATGTCTGATGCATACTTCAATTAAAGCATGTCGTGAAGGTGGAAATAAATTATAATAAACAATAAAGTGTGTGAATATTACTATCAATCTATTGCTTTCCCATTTTCAAATTTCAGACTGAATGACACTTAGGTCTGATGAAGTTGGAACAAAAGACAGAGGAATGAAAGCATTCTCTACAAGAATGTCACTCACATGCATCTCTATTCTAATGGCTTAGCCTGAACTGCCCAGAGAAAGCCCCACAGTTCTGGCAAACAGCCAAATTCAACAGATTTTGCAGAGCCTGTACACAAAAGGTAGTTAAAGGTTAGCCAGTTAAATAAACCCTCTTTAGACATGTATCACAGTTACTTGGATCCAGAAAGGGACTGATATAACTAAAATGGAAGTGGAAATACAGCATCCAGCTCAAAAGCTTATATCTTGAAGTCCTTAGGTCACTCCTACCCAACCCCCTATAGGAAGGGAGAGGTGATGGAACAGGATGCAGGAGGTTGACCTTGGTTAGGTAGGAGAATGGCATGGGGATCAGGATAGCACAGCTGAGTAAGCCTGTAGAGAAGGGTAGAATTTAAGACATATCCTCCCTTTGTAGGCTGGCTAGGTCTTTATTCATAGCTTGCTGGTTTTGTGAATCCCATTGTGAGATGCTTGATTCTTCCTGAGCTTTATTTAGGGTAACCTCACCTAACTCAGGGATGAAGGGACCCTGCAAGTACAAAGTAGGCATTGAAATCTTCTCTGTTGCATCATCCAAATCACAATTTGAACCTGATGCTAAGGTAGAAAGAAAATGCAATGAGAAGAAGAAAATCTYAATGCAGCACTTAAGGTATCATCAGTAAAGACAGTTTGATTATAAATCAATGTCCAGTAAACCTAAATAGGAGAGCAAAGTCGTTCTTAAGGTCCTGAGACAAATCCAAACATTTTAAAAGCAAATATTGCACTCCTGATGTTGCAATGATGTGACATGCACCCTCAGGCTCTTTAATGGAAGATCACTAAAATATATTCCATCATTTTTCCCATTTTATGGTCGGTAAGTTATTTTTATTCTAGATGAAGTCTCAGACCTTGGCCCCAACAAATGCATAAACAATTCTACCAGCTGAACTGGAAAGATGGCATAGGGTGGAAATGAGTACAGAAAAGGAAAGGACTCATTTAAACCAGCACTGTTATTGAAAGAAATGCTCAAAAAACTACAATGTTGGGTATTTGATTGTTTGCTCCTTTGCAGTAAGAAACACTGCCTAGAGCAATGAGGATTACACTCAGTTAAACGAAGTACTTTTGCCTTTAAACCTATGTCATCTTAGACAAAACTTTCTCTCCAGATGTTTCTTTAAGGGTCTAAAAATCATCCAACTTTTCAGAATAACTCCATTCTCAGGCTGTGAACTTACCAGGAGACTACAAAGGTGTGCGATATCAAGAGAAATCCTATTCAGCTTCCCAGGTGCAACTCCACAAACATAATTTACTATTTCACGGACAAAAATCAACCACTTCCTTTGGGTTTTGTAGTCAGTGCTGGAAACACACATTAATAGGCTCTGCAATCACATAATTTTTCTCTTTCCTCTAAGCCAAGTATCAGTTTCTTATTCTGGTCTGCAATAATTCAAAGGCTCAGAGATGTAAGGCCAGAAGGGACTATTAGATCACCTTGACTAACTCCTGTATACTTTCAGACTTCAGAACTTCTTACAGTCACCCTGTAACTGAGCCAACTAAAGTATAAATGACATTTCCCAAAATTTTTAGAAAGGTATCTATCCTTGGCTTGAAGATATCCAGACCATTTTGGTCATTTGTTCTTTCATTCCTAACAATTTTAGTATATCTTTTCCTATCTAAAATTACCTAATTTTCTTTCTTTTCTTCCCCCCACCCATTTGTCTGCAGCCAGTATTTTCTTTTTGTGAAGGCTCTTTGCAGATGCAAACTGAGTAACATTTCAAGCTTTTGTCATTATTGTGGACAAATCAAACACATTAACTTCTCCTATTCCCAAAGTTACAACAATTATATAGCTTTTATTTGAATAATTTCCATTTTTGCAATATTTGTTTTGGTGACTAAACACCAAGATGGTATGTGATGTTCCAGTATATGTTTCAACCAACAGCATACAGAGAAGGAATATCGCATCTGTATTCTTATTCCTTTGTTTACAAACCAAGACATGCACTGCACTTTTTGCCAGTTTTGCTTTGAGTGCTTATGTACAAACTGTTTCCCTACTTTAATAACCAGAATCTTTTGAGGCTACTGTCCAACAAATATTTTCAGCTTCTGCTGGCTTAAGCCAAAGCTGACACTGCAAGACACAATCCTGCCTAGCCCTTAGCCCAGTGTTCCCTCTTCGCTCTTTCTATCTCAAGAGTTTGTGTGAAAACATGGGAGATCAAACCAGGAAATCAATCTAGCTAAAGAGTAATCTTTTCAGGTTGGCTTTCAGCTTGATTAGTATCCCAGTCTGGTAAATCATGTACCCCCAAAATTGCTTTCACTGATATAGCAGCAGATGAAGCCCACAGATGGGGACAATCTGCTGCACACAAAATGTTCTTTTGTTAACATATGCAAGCAGGCTATATTGCAGTGTATATTTCCTAGTTCTCTCCATTTGCCCTGCATTTCTTTCTTTTTGTTGTATGTGTGTAACTTTGCCTTTAGTTGTGTAATCACCATTGTTTACTGCTCTAAATATCATGACTCTGACAAAATTTAATAGCATCCATTTTACTCTCATTTCTGTAATGCTAGCACAATTCCTAAGGAACTCTATTAAAAAGTTAATTCAGTGATAGCTCTCAGTTTATAGTAATTTCTGAAATAAAGCAGCCAGATTTGAATCTGTTCCTCAGGTACTTTATCTTTGCCATACAATGCCTTTTTTTTTTTTTCRTTCAAATATCATATGTTGACTAATCAGAAGCTTTATGAAGGTCTAAGTCTATAAATTCTATCAGATATCACTATCAAACTTGTAATCTCTTCAAAACATGCAATCAGGCATGTTGAAATCACTGTTTTCCATATAGACTGGCTGTAATTATATTTTTATCTTTTAACGCCTTATTTAATTTTGCAATCAACAGCTTAAAAAAAATAGCATTGCTATCTTCTATAACTTCTTCCAGTACCTAAATGAGACTTGTTTCATTTATTTCCTTAAAATTAATTATCTATGTGATTTGATAGGCTGCATCTCAAAAGATAACAGAGTAGCCTGCTTTAACAAGTTGCTTTTTTATCATTTAGCAGACAATTCTATAATTCTGGGCAGTTCAGTCAGTCATTTATTCTATTGCATATTCATCACACTGGTAGTATTGCTGATGTGATTATTTCATATTACTATTACACAACTTGTTAAAGAGATCCATTGACTTCACTGGGAATACTCATACCGAGTGACACGTATAAACTCATGGATAGCAAGAAAGAAATTGTCTTAGTTCAGAAAGCAAAATGATTCAATCACCACTCAGAGCAATAAATGGAAGCAAACAGAAATGGCAGTTCTCCATTTTTTTAATCTTTTAGCTCCTTTCACATTTTTTCAATTAATTTTAAAATGTTACTTTACAAATCAAGATCTTTGATTTTACTTTTTTCTCTGTAGGTACTCCCACAAACTATACGTGTTATCGCAGGGCAAAAAAATAGGCCTTAGAAAAACACATTAATAAAACACTAACCCCAAGATCATTTTTGCAATGGCTGCTGAATTGAATGATAAGATATTTGCTGACTCCAGTGGCAGCTGCATTAGGCTACAGATGATCTCCCCTCAGGATGCTCAAGGAGAACAGCTCCAACTGTTTGATTTTACGGTTCCCTTTCTTTGTCTGGTGCTCACAGACTGTTTTCAATAGATGTTCAGTATATAACTGGGAATTCTATATGATAAGCATATAACTATATATGTGCACATAGTTTTTATAATTATGATGAGGCTTATTTGTCTTTTGATCTACAAATGAGTGCTCTCAACTGATGCTAGTGTTAAACAGCTTTGATATAGTATAAACATAATATTTGACAGCAGGAGATTTAGCTAGTCATCCATTACTGAGGGAATGTAATCTCTGGGCTATTTTATTCATATTCTACATCCTTTAGAAACATTGAATTACACTCTAATAATTCACCAGTAGTCATTCCTAATAATCAAGCACAAGTACTCATTCTTCATCTTGAATAGATTTTGAATCTACAGTCTGATCCCAACTAATTTCTGTGGACTCCAAGCCTTGTCCAGATGCATTACACTAAAGGACAGGAGCCATCATTGCCATCAGTGGTGGCCAGAGCAAACAAGTATTTGCAATCTCTCTAAGCCATATTAACTCCTGCTTAGGAGTTGATGTGAGTTTGGAGGTGACAGTATCCCCAACTTAGTTAAAGCATGTTAAATATTTAGATATATTCCTCTTCAAGAAAGAGACCAAGGGATGATTTTAAGAATCTTTTCGCACAAAGATGAGTTTATTAGATTGAGTACTCTTCAGTCTTATTTCAAAGTACAAAAGCACTAGGCTATTCAAACCTTCCAGGTCTTCACACAGGAAATAGAAAAGAATCAGAGTGCTAAGTCATATAGCAGCAAAGCCTAGGAAAGTTCCCAAGCAAAATTTCAAATTTCTTTCAAATTTCAAATTTCTTTGAAATTTAATAATGAGAAAAAAACTAATTTGATTTTGCTATCTTTTGTTTTCTTCCCATAAAATATCAACAGCATGCTTTCAGCCTGTTCTGTTTTGCAATATAGTGCATGGAGTTCCGCATAGCCAGGCACACAGACAGAAGGTCCTACAGGGTCCTCATGAAGAGACCAGACTCCATACACTGTAATGTGTAAAGAGCTCTGCCTATGTGTAATTGACTTGACACATCTTGAACTATACCTCTGATGCAATGAATGTGGGAGTCCCTTTGAACTAAGTTCTGGGCCCTATGGACCTTAGACACTCGATGACATAATTTTCAGTCAGATAGAATAAATAGCAACAACAAATAAAATTATCATGTGTTTAGGAAAAGTTCTGTCTCAAAATTGGCTCAAAGCAGGCATCTCAGAACAATTCAGCAAGCTTTTAATCGTGATCTCTTGAGCAATCAGTAACAATAACCAGTCAGATTACACACAGTTGGGTGCATACTAACTGTCCAGAGCCAAGTTCAATTAAGACTAGTTACATTTTGCAAAAGCTTTCCACTTTACAGTGTTTGATGCAAGTACAACAATGCATACAACTGCTGACCCTCAGAGGTCTAATCCGAGGAACTATCTTGCCCTCAGTGAATTACTCAGTTTATGGCTGTGAGAACTGTCTACAGTGACAAATGGTTTCTGTAAACATTTTTTGTGTTTCTGGGAAAAAATCCAACTCTCTTTTGTCCCTGTTGATATTTACCTGCTACGAGTGGAATGAAATAATTTTGTGTGTACATGCATTTGTACACTGGACACAGTTCATTAGAATACATGGCATTTCTAGCAGAAGTTGTTTACAATTGCAGAATACTCATAGCTCCCATATCTTTCAAATGTGGCATTTGATGGTACTCAGCATCAGTGAAATCATAAACATACACAGGAAGAACAAATAGGTACAACTAAACAAACTCATATTGCTATAATTTCTTTTAGGAATTACAGTTTAACTTTGTTGAGCATGCTGGTTATCCAAATACCAGTGTGATAGGTCCCTTCAAATGCTTGGCATAAATGAGTGGATAGCAAAAATGAATGCACTTCTGCAACCTTCCTCCCTCATACCTAGAACAATGCATGCCATTTAGCTGTACATGCTCCTTGAGTAACTTGTATCCAGCACAACCACTAACGTGCAATAAATCTAGTAATACATGACTGATTACTCACCTCATCAACTTGAGGATCTTGAGCCTGAGCAGCATTGGGCACTGGGGAATCACAGTCTGGGCTATAATGCTCACAATAGTCATATGCAGCTCTGGGGTCAGCTATAATCAACAGCTGCTGGATCTCACCCTGCAGGAAAGCATATGCAGATTAAATAACAAAAACAGATTGTCTACAGTTCATCAGAAGTACAGAGTTTTCATTCAGAAAACAAAAATAGGCACATAATATTTGTATTACATATTATATTAACATTTGTGGTTGTAAATAACATATTTACCTAATTTCTGCTACTATTCTGGAAAACTTTCTAACTATTGTTCATATGGCAAAACAATGCAAATTAATACCGAGTGGAGTAGGTGCAAAATTCTGGCTTAAAATGCTGTCTGGTTTGGAAAGGAGAGGGTGGGAAGGTGTAACTCCTGCTCTGTCATTTTCATGCTGTTTGTTTACTTCTTCACTGGGAACCAGTCTAAATTCCTAAGATTTAATTCAGGGCACTTCCTATTACCAGCATGCAGCTCAGCATGCAAGTGATCAACAGTATAATTCGGGCAGTTTGCATCACATCTGTACTCTCAAAGAAGGGAGAAAATAAAATAAAATTAAAAAGGCTGTACCAGAGACACAGTTATTGGAATAAAAAATAATTAAGTAAGCACCATGTAAATACACACTATAGAATATGTTGAAATAAAAATTTTAACAGCTAACAAATGTTATTTTCATCTCTATTCCCATATATCACGTGTAAAAACAACATCACAGTAAAGAGAACCACTATTCTGGATAATAAAAATGGCTCTGCTGACGATCCCCTACGGAGACCTTGTATGTTTATCATTTTCCACAGAAAGCTGTCTGGTTTCCAGTGCATTTCTTAACATAGTGGTACCATTTAAACAGCGTTAGGTAAATTCCTGCCAACATTTCCACTGTAAATTTCCTCATTCAGGAGCTTCTTATGCTGCCATAAAAATAAGGTTGTTGAAAATTGGCACATGTTCTTGGTCAAAACCCATTAACTTCAATCTCTCACTATTTCCCCAGAAAGGGTGATTTTTAAGCTTTTATATACTTCTAACGTAATTTTTTTTTTTTCCAAAAATGGGGGCAAAGGAATAACTCTGTTAGTATACCTGTGCATGTTTTGTCTTTAAAGAGAAAGTATCATAACTGATGGACATGTACAGCTGGGAAAATTCACAATTATCTCACTATTTCCAAAATTGCTTTACATCTCTCAGAACAGTAGCCTTTAACAAATTAACAAAATCGGAGAATATTTTAAAATAGTAAAGAATAATTTGTAACACTCCTTCATTTCAAAAAGAAAAATCACAGAAAGAAGCAAAAAATTCTCAAAATGAAAAAATCAACCTTCTGCAATATTCCTAGTTCTACAATATTTTTTTACTAACTTATTTAACATAAAATATGAAATACTTAGTTTCTTAGCACATAATGCCTATACATTACAAATCTGTTTTTTACAATACTCTCAACTCATTTTACTTTATAGACTCACGTATGTCTCAGATTAATTTAGAGTTGGAATATTTTTTAAGCTTCCAGAAATATTGGAAGCTCCCCTGCCAGTGGTTCTGGACTGTCWCTTTTATTTTCCTTAGCTCACTAGTGCTTCCTGATTTGGACATCTTCCTACAAAACCTGCTATACCTACAGAGAAATTCCCCCTTTGATTCCTTACATGACTCCCTCAAGAGTTTGAGTGCTTTGAGAGGTTTTGTACAGTCATGGTCAGCCTGGGCTATGCATCCCCCACCTCCAGCAAAGTGTTTCCAAGTGCTCTGCCCCTCCCTCTTTCACCAGCCAAATTAAAATTAAGTGAAGCGGAGGAATAAGAGAGAATTAGCAACTGAAAGACAAAAGAGGTAACTCTTTTGGAGCAACCATTAGAGAGGGATGTGTAGAACCTCTGTCCTCACCCTGCTGAGCTCAGGTTATTGTCTTGCTATATGCTCCTGAACACACGTGGCTTTCTGAGATGCCCGTACAGATCACCATGCATACACTGTGCCAGCTAGTGTGAGTAATGCCGGAACTGCTCCTGAAACTACCGCTGTCTAGTATGATATGCTAAGAGAACCCAGGTGGGGGAATATAGCCACTATTATGGAGCTTGCTTTGTGCTGATCTTGAATGTCATGGAATTTTGGCGGATTATGTGTTTGCAAGAAGCACTCGGCATGCTGTTACCCACTTGGCTTAGATGTCCCTAAATTGGTTAAAGCTGTTCCTGATCCATTGACCGTACTTCCCAGMCCGTCCTGTCTGCCTGTCATGGGTCCACATAGAGGGAGGCCCTCAGAAGTCTTGCACAGTATATATAAATTGCTACTGGCTATTCATGTGCGAGAAGTTTACTGAGGAACTGACTGATTTTACATTTGGCATCTCAGATGTTAATTTTTCTCTTTTTCGCTCAACATTTGCYATAAAAATACTTCCAATAAATTATTGTTTTTCTTTTTCTATTTTTTGTTTTTATTTTTCTGTCTTTGCTAATTAAATGGTTTCTTTGAGTATTTGTATATGATGTATTGGCAGTGCTGTTTCACTAGTCAGTGAAGAGCTTGCATTTCAGATCAGGTCAAATATCTCAGCACATGAAATTCCACATACATTATTGCAGATTTCATTACTGTGATTTAGTTATCATTCTAAGATATTTGTTGGACAAATCTACTCTCTTTCTCTTTGAGAATTTTTCACAGAATGACTTTAGTCTTCACAAACACATTCTTTGATTTTAACTGCTTGACTTTGTGAGACTGAAATAGAATTTTATAAAGTTCTTTACGAATAAACTACAAATACTTAATCTGGCCATACTTCACGACCTGGAGTCATAAATTAGGCACTAGCTGCACAAGTCCCAAGAACTTTAAATGAAAATATGGATAAATGGAGTCATGGGTTATTAACAATTCTAATAGTTGGTCTCTAAAACAACACTGAGGTATCTAAACATATATGCATATGTGCCTAATGTTACCCTTATATGAAAATTGCAGGAAAAAAGGAAGTCTCACAGGGTAGAATAATGAAAGCAAGAGGGGGAAAACAAAGATGGGGAAGGAGACAGGACAACAGAGTAAAATTTACAAATACACCTGAGCATCCTTGAAGTACTCTGAAAAGTGCATAGAGAAAAAAAAAGTACAAATGGCAGCTGTCTATACAGATTAGTTATATTTCCTTCCGTATGAAATTGTCATGACCACCTTTGTTGTGAAAGACGGCTCAGGCAATTTCATAGTTGATAGATGATATATAGTGTGTTATACAAGTCAACTGTTTGATGTCTCTGCTGAGCCAGTATTCCACCATGATTTGATGTCAGAGATGAGTGGGATGGCAGTAGAAGGCAGAGGCAGTGAACTTGTGGTGAGGTATCAGAAAGATATACACAGCCACATTTTCATCTTCCTACTTGTAAAAATGTGCATGCTTAACTTACCCCAAAAAGTGCTAAAAGCCTGTTTAGCACTTAAGAAGAAAAATCTGCTGCCTTATAACAATTTTTTATCCTGGATAACACTTAACACCATGTATTTTAAACAGTGTTTATCAGATATTTAATGTTATTTGCATATTAGGGATGAGAAAGCTGAGAGCTAGGTCTCTGCCTTAGTGGCCCAGAGGTGAAGGGGAACATCCAGCAAGGTATTCAAGCATACCTAACATTAAGCATACAAGTACTGTTTGTAGGTAAAATGGATCAATTTGGAGTCTTAATATTTAGTTTGGATCATAAATACTGTATTGAAATAGACACTAAGTTGTTGTCAAAGCCAACACATAACTCACAAAGTCAATGCATAGCTGAGTAATTCATCTCAATATGGAATAAAAATAAAGTGTATGAATATTTTAATTCCTCTCTATTTTGGGAATGTGCTCATAAGTAAAATCAGAGGCTTTTGAATCAGCCTCATGGCTATATGAGAAAAGCTGCCTGGGAATCATAAAATATCATCTTGCCCACCAGTTATGCTTAGCATGAAAACACTGTAGAGAAGGATTACTTCTGTAGCATTGTCCTAAAAGGTACTCTGCCAAATAAGCTACTCTTTGCAGAATCCTCCAAGACTATTGAAAGGAGTTAATTAGATCTGAGGAAACATTCGCTTCTTTGTGGCATGCCACAGCAAATGTGGAGAACCAGGCTGCAGAGCTACAAGGAGAATATGCTCAAATCAGTTGAATGCCTGCCTATTGGAACAGCTGCACAGACATTCACTCAAATTAACTGTTCTACATCAAGGAACAGCCCAGCTAAGAATGAGAAGTGTGCAGTTCAGTCATTGAAAATTTCTCTGTGAATCTCAGACATTCCACAGTGACATTGTAGAATAAGAAAGTTTATGTGTATGTACACTTCCAGGATTTGTTGAAAAACACACCTCACTAAGTAGTAACGCACTGAAAACATAGCCTCTTGATATGAAAACAGCTTGCAACACTGAAAAAATACAATGTTGACTAACAAAAAAAGAAAACGGAGGCCCAATTTGCAGGAAAGCAGTAGACTACCAAGTTCTCTTTCCAATTTTACTGACCTTCTCTTGATGTAATTATTGCTTTAGTTAGGCTCATAGTAGTAATCGCTATATTTGATTCCATCTTTTTAGAGCCTTTCTTAAATTCCACAGCAGAAATCGGAATAAGGAAAATCTCCAGTTAGACATCGTGTCAGATTTTCTCAATGATGTAAATCATTGAGGCCCTGAGAAGTAAGGAATGAATTATTTTATCATTATAAGCAATAAATGTTAATGGCTGCCTATTATCTTAACAGTGACTTCATAAACAGTCTTAGATATTATCTCTCTTCTTGAAACATTCTCTTTCCTTTTAACTATGTAATCTTACTAATGCTTTCTAAATACGGTGTATTAGAGAAGTACAACCATAAAGTAGTCCATTTATAGCCTATTTATCAGTTAAAAGTTTCTATCATTGATAAAAGACATCTCTACTATCACCTACCAGCATTGTTAGGCAAAAGTATGAATTCTTCCAAGGCTCTAAGGGCACTATATGAAGGAATCAGTGCTGAAATTACTGATTTTTCCAGTATTTAAAATTTTATGGTCTAGTTCCCTAGTTCTACAAGAACCTCAAAAAGTTCAGTTGTAGAGACAGATTTTTGGGATATCTCTTTCACAAGATTCTTAATAAAACAATAACCCTGCCAGGTGAAAGTCACCTTTGTCCAGGGAACAGCAGGTAAGCATTACTTGAGAAGCTCTGCAGGACCCTCTCCATAGAAGCAAACTTCACAAATTATTCAAAACATTTTAAAAAAAAATATTCAAAGAACAACTGATCTTGGTAGTTGTGCAACTAGGATGCTACATAACAACGTGACTGGACCAGAGTTGAGAACTCAAGTTGTAGTTTCTTATTGTAAAATAATGAGATTTTCTAGAATGATTTCATTAGGAGAAAGCTTATTGTTCTTTTTCCAGCTTGACAAAAAAATTAATGAAAAATAATGCAGCAATTACTTAAATGTCTAATTTATATATTAGAAGTTCAGAAAGACTTTCCACAACTAGAGCGGGAGGGTTAGTATTAGCAAAATACCATCCTTCTGATTCATATTCTGGATAAAATGAGTACCTCTTATGTTCTTGTAAGGATAATTAGATTTTAAAGATGACTACCTAAATGGTGATAAAAGCATAACAAAACCAGTGCTGACACTATATCAGCTCAGGAGAACAACATCAATATCCTTCATTTTCATACGATGGCTAAAGCCTAAGAATTACAGAGTGGACTCTTCAGTAAATCAGCAGAAACCCTAACCTGTGTATATATGCCAACTTTCTCTAATTAGTTATGTGACAGTACAACTATAGACTCCAAAGAACAAAAGTCTAGACAGCCTGGATATTATTACTATAGAATTTAGAAAAACCTGCTGGAGAATTCATTTAATCTTCCTGCAAAGATTTGAGATATTGAAGAATTCCAGGGGCCTTTAATATAATATTCCATAACCCAGGCCCATTGCATAATATAGCTAGAGAAAGATATTTAGAGCCTGCCAGACTGAAGCACTGTAAAAGCAATAAATTGTGAAAGCAGAATTCTGTACAGGTCAAAGTTTCCATAGAAATCAATGTATTCTTGACTCTTTGAAACTCCATGGTTATAGTAGTATATATTCAGCTTGGTTAAGAAAGAGGTTGATATACCAATTATAATTTTTAACCTTCAAAACATAGCTGTTCACTGACCAAAGTCTACTGCAATTCTTGGCTGAGAGATTAGATTTTATTACAATACCTGTATATACAGCACGTGTACATAACAGACACACGCAGACACACACGCATGTGTGACCAAGGACATCCTATTTTCTTGATATAAGACCTGCAAATCTGTTACATTGTCATTTATCTTTGAAACCTTACTTACAGCTGTTCTTTAAAACTTAAATGTATTACACACAACATTAAATGAGGTGATAATAAATCCTATCTGTAAAATTTGCTGCAGCTGATGTAACAGGCAGCATTTTTTGAATCCAGGTTGTTAATTTTAAATGTAATTACAAACAGTTTAGTTAAATGACCATTCCTTTGTTTCTTGGGAATATTCCTTGAAAATGAATTTGAACTCCAATGAATTACCAGAGCTTTGCTTTCTTTTTCTCCCCTCTTCCTGCTTTCAAAAATAAGGAAGGGAAACAATTATTTCTTTTGTTCATTGAGCATAAGTTTGGAAATACTATGAAAAAATAACAAACCCCAAATCACCATTCTTTCAGATAAAAAAAAAAAAAAAAAGGCAAAACAAACCAAGCCAAATATAAAACTTTTGTAAAAAATGCTGGTTTTTTATTAGGTGCCTCTGAAATGGAAAAATTGCTTGCTTTGCTTTTATTTTTTTTGTTGTTTTTTTTACTCCCAGTGCTGGAAGTTGGCCACTGCTCTGGTGTTGATAGCTAGAAGGTTGCTTCTGAATATTTTTGCCTGGAACCTATTGCATTTTTTGGTGACGTACGATGGGAATCATTTTGGCTATGTCTACACTAGCTAGCAGTGCAGCTCAACAGGACAGTATGAAACAGAGGAGACTGATGACACACCATTCACACTACATGCCTTTGGGGGAGTTTTACTCTGGGCTAGCTTCCCTATTCTACTTTAGCCATACAGCAATTTTTGTCAGTCAGTAAAAGCTCTACCCATTCTGCTACTGCTACCTTCTTCATGGAATATGCACACAGAATGGCCCTTCTGCACTTGCACACTTGGACTTTCCATGCTTACAGATATGTGAGGGATGGTTACTCATCTGAAGGGATCTGTAAGTTAAATAATATTGCTGTTGAGGTACTATCACTCTATCTTCAACTGCTCACTCAGGCTATTTAAAGGAATCCTATGTTGTACATAAGTGTATGAATGCTTTTTTCATGAAAATAGGTTAATGCCTAGTATCAAAATCTAAACCCTTTATTAACAAGTATTACTGCAAGGATTTAATCTCATAAACTGTGTGCAGTTAAAGCTTTCATTGGCTTTAAGTGAGAGTCTTACACACATCAGGTTTTGTCTTGTTATACTCATTTACAGCACAGTCCTTAAAATCATTGTATTGGTCTGACGTGTGGGGAGTTTTGAAGGAAAAAGGTCTCTATAGGGAAATATCTGCATAAAGACTCTGTTAGTTATTAACTTACTATAAAATACTTATTATAAAAACCTGTTGTATCGTTCACACCAACAGTACTAAATGAGGAGTGACAAATCCTTAAAGCTGGCAAAGAATAAAAAGATCCCTGCTATTTATCAAACATTTAAGCTACAAACATATTCCAATGGATACAATTCAAAATTCTTTTACTAGGTGCCATGTACAAGCATCTGACTAATTTCTTCTTGTTTTCTTTTTTTTTTTTTTTAGTTTTTGTATGCTATTGTAGGAATTCTCTTCTTTGCAGCAAGCACTTACAAACAGCCCTTCTTGCACTATGTATTAGAAAACACAGAAGAGATTAATTTCAGATGACACATGTAAAAGTTTGAGGTATACTGTGTCAGTCTTTCATAAACAAGCATTTACAAATTAGTCCCACTGACATCAATAGATCCACTTCAGTGAGCAAGTGCCTAGCAGTGTAAATGAAGGTCTCATAATTTGGCAGTTAGTAATAATACAGTTTCTTGACAGCATAATTTTGTTATTTTAAGACACATTCACAGTTTATAATTTGCTTCTGCAGCATTTTTATGCACCTGATGCTTAATGCTTGCTCGTATTCAATATCTTGTTTGTGACATCATATTGATTTCCATATTAATTGAGCACAATGTCATAACATCTCAGATTAGCACTTACATTCAGGAATGAGCAGCAGGCAACTCCAAAGTAGAATTTCCTTATATAAAACACACAACCCCCTCCATAAGATTTGGAAAATACTTAAGATAAATGTTTTCTTGCTTTTAAAGCTGAAACAGAAGATCTTCCTGAGAGCACTACTAAAAAGTGTCTCTTAGCTTTAGCACCAGTAGGTAAACTTACCAAGGAATGTTTGTTGAATATATAATAATAGCAAATTAGGTAGTAATTTATCATGCTGTTAGGACACTAATCAGCCCTTTCCTTCTTTTAGTGGTTATCTACCTGATCTCTGGACACCCAGTATGCTTACTTCTAGTCAGAAATTATTGATCATCAGCATAGGAAAGTTACGTCAAAGCAGTCACGTCAAACTGATTAAAATGTATGCATTTAAAATTTCCCAGTGTACTATAACATATTGTTGTGTTAGCAATAGTCAGACTGCCAGAATCAGAACAAAGGTGGGAGAACTGCCTAGAAAACAGAAATAAATATTAGAAACAGAAAAAAGAAAAGGAAATAGCCAAGAATTTAATCTCATTAAATTTTGTTGTATTAAAAATTTAAAATAACACAATTAGAAACAAAGAAGAATACTTGACCCACTGTGATGTAACACTGTTTTAAAATAAGCGTGAAATATTCCTCATAGGAGCAATATTTGTTCTGAGGATTCTAAATGAATGGTCCATGCAAATATGTCAGAGCAATATGACTGAAGAAATAATTCTTTTTTCCAAAGATACAATCAAGTTGTCAGGAGGTCAGGATAATGTCAAATAATATCTGAGTCATGTGTGTATGCAAGAATTCATAGAGGTTTACATGTACTCTTTAAGGGAACAGGAACATATGATGTATATAATTGTTTACAGCACTGATTCTGACAGTGCTGAACTCTGCTTTCAATGGGAGTGAATTACGTTAATGATGCAAATGCTTTTTGTGCAGTTATATTGTGCTGTATGAATGGGTTCAGGACCAGAAGAAACCCTGGCATCTTCAACTAGTAGGTCACTGAAGCCTAAATTTTCATTATATTTATCTACAGGTTCATTATTTCCACATTTTTAATTTCCATTCAGTTTGAGGAGACTGAAGAGTGCTCCAGAGTTCCTGTGATCAAATCATTGGCTTACTATGACTAAAAACATTACTACCCAAGATGAAATAGCCTTTGTGATGCATGGATACAACATGCTGTGAATTCCAACAGGTCACTATACACTTAGGTATTTCTTTCTATGTGCTTCCTACCTGTAAGCTAATAAAGGGATCAAATGTTATATGGAAAGTCTGTCTTGTACATTTTAAGTCTTAAACACTTAAATCTAATGTCATGGCTAAATAAGTTCATTTCTGGAATTTCCTGCACACAGAATAAGACATATTGTGCTATGCGTTTCTTCAGTGCCTGTTGTGGTCTCAAGATACAGCAGGGTTCACAACACAGAAATACTACCAAAGACAGCCATGGATCCACCAAACATCACTCTGTGCTACCACGAATGAGATAAACAGAATATTTAAGACCAGGTGACTCTCAAGCAGGACACAAATTTCAGGGAACAGCCCCAAACTTTAGAAATTGTAGCAGCAGTAGCTAAAGGATGGATAAAGTCTTGTTAATGAAACCAAAAGAATGCTGTTTAGAGAGTAGAAAAACATGAGACAAACTCAAAAAGAACTAGATTGTGTTTTGCTTGGCCAGACTTTGAAGGACACATATCATTAAAACTGTATCGGGCACAGAACTTTGTTTACACTTTGAGGGACATTCTAATTGTTTATTTTCAACACCCACATTTCTAACTAAAGATTCAAATAACTGAACATAGGTATAAATGTACCCATGGTGGCTATACAGTAAAAGAGAAAGCAGAAACCTATCCCCCCAAAAAAGATGGTAAGCTTCTAATTTAAGTAAGAGACTTCAGACTAAACCTAAATCCCCAGCAATTACAAGAACAGCCTTACAAGAATGTAACTGATTTCTCTGAATAAAGCAAGAGAAAAGGGGTGCAATCAGTTAAGTAAGGAAACTTAATCACTGAAGGAATACAGAAATGTACAGTGATGTTACAAATGGTAGAAATGTTGCTGTTCTCAGTGCTGAATGTTAACATTCAGCCTGTAAACTGACTTTACAGACAGCTGCACGATTTCTTTGCGTGTCCAAAGAAGGGCAACGAAGCTGGTGAAGGGTCTAGAGAACAAGTCTTATGAGGAGCAGCTGAGGGAGCTGGGGTTGTTTAGCCTGGAGAAGAGGAGGCCGAGGGGAGWYCTTATCGCTCTCTCCAACTACCTGAAAGGAGGCTGTAGAGAGACGGGTGTCGGTCTCTTCTCCCAAGTAACAAGTGATAGGACAAGAGAAAATGGCCTCGAGTTATGCCAAGGGAGGTTTAGATTGGATATTAGGAAAAATTTCTTCACCTAAAGGGTTGTCAAGCATTGGAACAGGCTGCCCAGGGAAGTGGTGGAGTCACCATCCATGGAGGTATTTAAAAGACGTGTAGATGTGGCGCTTAGGGACATGGTTTAGTGGTGGACTTGGAAGTGCTAGGTTAACGGTTGGACTCGATGATCTTAAAGGTCCTTTCCAACCTAAATGATTCTATGATTCTTTTGCGAGTCCAAAGACATCTTTCTTCTTAGTGGGTCTCAGCTGGAATTGAAGCACTGACTTGCCACATCAATGCAGGAGATTTCAATGAAAAATTTGACAGAGAATCACTAGCTTCCTTTTTTATCCTCCAACATATGACAAAAACCCTCAGACAAAAGTATTTTTATTTAAGTCATTGTAGCAAATTCTGTTAAAGTTCTATCCTCATGTCTGTGTTGACTTCACATAAGTTTGACTTCAAGAAAAATGTAGAGTTATTTTTGGGGTTTCTTCAATTAATCTGCTAATTCTGATTTTTAAGTACCAATTTCAATTTGCTAAATATGTCTTCATCCAACCTTACTGACTCTTCCAAGAGTTGCTAACCAAAAAATAATTGCATTCTACCACATCCCTTCCCATCTCTTCTTCCTCTACAGGGCTTGAAAGAGTAGAGGGAATTGTATATACAGCTGCAAAAGGTACGGATGGAGGAAACTATCACTGAGGAGGAACTGCTAGAGTAGGAATTATTTTGCCTTAAAATAGTTACTCTTTGTCATGACTCAAACTTTCACCTTTCTTTCTGAGTGACTAATAACCTTTGTGACAGAAGAATGACATAGCAGGAAATTTTTAGAACTATAATTTTATCTACCCCTTAAATAGCCTATGCTCCTGTATTCCCATGGGAATGGTCTTAATCTCTCTTTAGCAAGATTTTTTGGAGGACTTAATATTTAAAACTGTTTAAAATATAGAGGACAGATATAATATCATAATAGTCAACAGCTTCAGAGATGGAAGGCCCCTAGCATGCTTCTCTTTTATTCAACACGTTACTTAATGCAAATGATTAAAACAAATATCTCCCTTCATGCACATATCACCAACCACTGTACTTATTTTCAAACAGCTATGTACAATCATTTCAGCACCTCTAAAACTTCAGACAGGTCTTTTTATTTAGCAATTGCACTGAGTAAAACAAACCAAACACTGATGTTTAGTTATTGTGCACTTCCCTCCTTGACAACTTTTAAAATGGTTACAAACTTTGCAAGAACAAGACAGGGCCTGTTGCCTTAGTTTCTATTAGAATCTAAAAGCACTTGTGAAACACTAACAAAATATCAGTTTATCTACTTCTATTGCATTTTTTTGCTGAATTCTTTTTACTGATGTATATTAACATTGCACATGTCTTGACAATTTATTGCCAAATACACATATTGTGGGACTTGGTTTCTGACCTAATAAAGAAATACAAATGAAAATTTAAAGTAATTATCCCATGTGGAGACCAAAAATCCTTGTCCCATCCCATATAAAGCACCTGTGGAATTCATCTTCAAATGGAAAATAACGTCCCTCAGATCTGCAAACTGTTTTGGGACCTACAGGTAAATTAGGCTATGAATACCAAACATATCATACTGGTTGACCCATTAAATCATCCCAGAAATTTCCCCATTCTAAAGTCCCATGATTTGTCACATCCATGGAAATGAAAGATAACAATGCCACAGTGTTACACGCAAAATTCATATTTCCTCTCTTGATACCTATGCAGCTTCTCAAGCATATGCTCTGCTTAAAGCTAGCATTACAACTCTGGACATTTATGAAGTACAGATGTTCTGTATCTTAAATAAGTTAACTACTGATCTGTATTTTCTTATTTTTCAGTTTTAATTTAAATTTGACAGTTTTGACTGTTGTATAACAATATTATAAAAGAAACTCAATAGTGTAGATTTAGAGAAGCTTCATTATTAGCCTGTAAAAATAATCGTTGACATAAGGATTCTACCTAAAAAGGCCTCATGATTGGCAGTCACATACTTCCTTAGAGGCATTTTACCCTTCCTATATGTACTTCTTGGCCAGTAAATGATGGAAACATATATGTCCTTATTGCCAAAGTATGTTCCAGTTACTGGAAAGAGTAATAAGTGGGATAAACAATATAAGGGATTCGTATTACACAGAAAACTTTCCAGGTCCTTCTCCCCCTCTCTCAAGTACTGTTAGCATGCACAAATATCTGTAAATGTTTAAGAGAGACAGAACTAAAGTGATTCAGTATCATACTACTCAACTTTCCCAGATTAATTCTCCTAAATATCTCAGGTATCTCAATATTAGGCAGAATGACAAAAAAAGCAAGCCCCTTCCAGACACAACATAATATAAAGAATAGAAAAATGCGTCATATCTTCCAACAATAGAGACACTTCCCTGTTTTACTTCTCTTTTATCTCAGCCTATCCTAACAGGTTCTATAAATCGAAGTTTCTACATTATACCAACTTTTGCCCTAAAAAATTTATTCTGATTTGCATTAAGTACTTTACTCAACACAAAATCACTCAATTCCATTTGTTCAATATTGATTTTTACCTCAAAAACTTCTTCATCCAGAATCCTGGTTCCAAAGACAGTGATGCCATTGGTGTCCACAACTGTTTTGTCACTTCTTTCAAGTGGTTTTGTAGTTTTTTTGTTACAGTCAACAATCATTGTAACAGTTTTTTTCTCCACACTAATAGCTACTCGATGCCACCTATTAAAAAAAAAACCAATTCTACTGTAATTTATGTTTTTAAAGCTAGGTCATTCTGTTCTTATCAAGACAGTTTATTGCAGTTTGTGCACCAATCAAGTCACAGATAAAATTTTAAATGTCTCCATTTATTTCCTTCTTTCATATATACACAAATGTACACAATGTTTTGTCTATTCGCTATATAACTTCTGTCCCTTAGTACAAAGGAATCTGATCCATAGCTTATTGTGAATATCCTATATAAGATGAAGTTCAAGCTAACCTTCTCTGAAGCTTTACCCAGAGAACATTAGTAAACTTAAACTAGAAGCGAGTGCACTGTTTACATGTTATCAGATTGAACAATCTGATAGCAGATTTTATTTTTATGAATGTGTTTGATTTTCCAAATTACTTAAGGAATTACTTGTGCAAATATATTTAACCCAACAGCTTATTCTTTGTTATTTACATTTTACTATTTGTTCTCTGTGATCAATCACCAAAATTTTACCATGTTCTTTTGCTTATCTGAATGTATCCCATAGCTATAAAGATTTTTCAAAGATGTGCAACAGTTCCAACATAGATGCTTTTCCTGATACATATACTTACAAATGCTTGCCAATATTCCTGCAACAATAGCTTTGCCTACATAAATATTCACCAAAAAGCAAATGAAGTGATTCAGAATACTGACAAATGATTTTATTTCAAAGACATTTGAGAATAAAGTTTTGTACAATTTGCCCAATTTTACTATGTTCTTTATGAGACTTTATTATCATGACAGACCACATTAATTTAGTGCGCCTCTCTGCTATGGCAACTTAAATATCTAAGAGCAAGAGCAAGCCACTCTGTAATCTAACATGGAGTAAAACACCAAAGAATCTTTGATAGACCAGGGCAAAAAGTGTCGAAGTATGTCACATTAGTGAGTGGTAAGAGGAAGGCTGGAATCAAATTATTTTAGTTGGCATTTGTGGCACTAAGGGTGTCTAAATCAGAGAGACAGCTTAGATCATTTTTACAAAGAGCTTCTGTATATCAAAAGGAACACCTCGAAGCTAATGGAATCTGACTGCTAAACAGTATCACTGAGCCAGAACTCTAATTCCATGTTTTCTCTGGAACGCGTTGAACGTTATCATTATAAAAGCAAACTGTCCATGCATCCTCAGGCACATTACACTCTTTACACTTTTAAAATATATCTCATTTTGAGACAAAGATTGTTGTCCTAGATTCTACATAAAATAGCTGAGTCAGAAGAAAATCGTCGGTCTGTCTTTTGAAAGCATGTAGAAGCTGAAAGCATGGAAACATAGCTCACTGTGGATAGGATTGACTCCACTTGATTTAGAAGTTGTATAGTCTCACTGCAGGAAATTGTACCAAGCCAGGTTCATTTTGATTTCTTCGTTTTTATCAGTTTTTCAACATTTTGGGTGAAATTCTGAAATCCATGTCAAAGCTTCGTTATTTAGACAAAGTCAATGAAAAAAAAGTTTGCTGCTTTATTTTATCACTCCTTCTGCTAGAGAAATTCATCAGGTTTAGGTTTCATGGTATAATTCCATTCTCTGGTAATACAAGGACTAGAAGACAATGACTTTTTTCTTTTTTCATCCTTTACCCTTTATAAGCATATTTCATTATAGCTGAATTTTTGCCCTTCCTTCTCTACTGATTTGTTTTCTTTTGCTTTAATAAAATTTCATTCTGGGTGTCTGTGAAGACTGTGGCTGCTCTTCCTGGACTGCAGCATAACAAATAAAAAGCCTTTGAAAGAATGAATGTCCATTTACAAGCACTAGAATGACATTCGCAGAGAATTATTGCTTGTCTACAAAGGGAAGTTAGGTACAAAAAATTATCAACTGCATTAATAATGCAACAGGTGTTTGAGATTAATTGCCTTTACTGAGGGTGCAGTATAAACCCTTGCAGCACTTCAGATTAATTGTCCAGCTTATTCTTCCCTGATTTCCTTATATATAGACATCTCAAACCATCTTATTTATCTGCTGTTTTGGTTCAGGATAGGAGAAATTCTGTGCTGTCCCATCAACTTGTCTTCATTCTGCCTATCACCTTCAAATGGACAAGACAGCTCTTCCAGTGAGACTATTCCTTGAGCCTTTTTGAAAACAGAGTTTCTTTCTATATTGCACAGGAAGAATCTTCATATGTTTAGTTTTGGTGGGTTTAACTTCTATGACTATTTCTTCACTCTTGATTTATACAAATGGCAAATAAGAAAGGTGGGTTGGCTTTATTTGTAGCTGTATACACAATTTGAAGCTGGAACTGTATTCTGCTGCAAAGGTTCTCTGATTTTGTACCACAGCAGTCCAACGAGCTGGAAATTGTGTTACTGATTTATTTAAATATTTAAGATAACAGTTTGTAAAGACCATAATCACCTATACAGTGGTCTGTGGTATTATTTTTCATCTTAAAATTTTATACTTACTTGCCATCAGCAATGTTGACTGTTCTGAAAAGAGGATAGTCTTCTGGGGCAGGTTTTCCATTTTGGTCTTCAAACAGGAAGACAGGGGATCTACCAACTTCAACACCTACTTGCTGAATTCCTTGCTCGTTGTAGACAGACAGAAGGAAGGACTGGATACCCTTTTTAGGTTTTACTGTCATTAATATTGAAAAATCTTCTGGAAAATCTCCACCTGTAAACAAAGTGATATATACAGTTACAAATTCAGAAAAGATGAAGCCATTCTTTAGAGGTTTACATTTTTCTATAAACACAGAGGATCCCGCATACAAACTGTCAGGGTTTTTTAATTCTCCAAAATGAATACATAAAAAATTACACTAGGAAAATTTTTTATCTCTTTTTTTCTTTCTGGTCTCGCTTTAATTCCTGAAAGATGTACCTTAATGATTCTCAAAAACATGACAAATCTATTGTGAATTTATGTTATAATACAATATATGCAAGAACTATGATATTATTTTTTCTATTCATCATCTTTTTAGCAATCTTCTAATTTAAAAGCGTGCACTACAATTTCACTCAACAAAATAAGTATCTGTATTATAGCAAATATGTTCCCAGGCACTTCATCTCTCTTGATAACCACTTGTTTTAGTTTCTCTCTCACAATATATATTTGAGTCTTTCTAGAATAATATTGTGCATAACATTGAAAAAATACATAACTACTTTTATTTAATAGGAGCTTTAGGCAAAATCAAAGAATACTTAATTTTCGTTTATTCCCTGATGCTTTCTCTTTGAATTAGAGATTATATATCAATCATTGTTTCAATCTTTACAGCTAAAAATAAACAAAATTAAAAGTAGATATAGCTTGTTTATAAAGGAAGGACTGAGGTTTGTACTCAGTACTGCTCCTGTTGAATTTGGTGGTAAATCTGCATTTCACTTGACATGAAAGTCTATTAGGCTTAATATCAAATGAAGTGTAAGACTGAGATTCTAAAATTCAGAATATACATTGGATCTGTGTGGCTTCAGCTGCAATTTGATATTCAAGAAATAGAGGGATTAGAATCTAATCACAATGTTGGCAACGAATATAACTGCAACTTTGTGTGCATGAAAGTGTGTAAAATGTTTATTAAATTTTAATAATATAATACAATAAGTTTTAATAAAATAACATAAGTTACATTTTTGTAATGAAAAAAAAGTATGTAAGACTTCAACATCGAAAGCTGATTTAGGAATTGCTTCTTCCAATGGAGAAAATATAAGATTGTTTCCAAGACAGGTCTTGTGGGAAAACTCTTTCAGGATTCTATGGAGTCTTCCGTGATAAGCTATTGATGGCATTAACTCTTTAGTTACAATATGAAAACAAAATGCATAAAATCTTCATTGCTCTTTAAATGACATACTACTCTTCTAAAACAGAAAATCCCTACATTTATTATATTGTCTGTTGCAATGTTGTTTTATGTGCTTTCTACCATCTTTTTAACTTTTTTGTACAAGGTTGTTGAAGCACTGTAGTAATATAGACCACTGTTTTGACATCTTATTTTGAAAGCATCAAAGCACAATAAATAGGAAGCATTTCATTTACTCTGGTGAGCCTTTGGTAAAGCTTTTTAATGACAAAGCAAAGCTTCTAGTTTACAGATTAAATTAAACTTTACGTTATACCTTTTAATGTCAGAGTAAACAGATGACAAAAAAGGAAAAGAAAGAGAAAAGATGACTGTCAACAAAGGCCAAAGAATCTATTTGGAAAGCACTGAACACTTGCCCTGTTAATCTGAAAAATATGTTGAAAATGCTCAAGGCAGGTGACACTAATTCAGCTAGTCTGGGCATGTGCTCTTCAAACAGATAACATCCTATGAAAAAAAATGGGAGCTTTCTAAGAAAGTTGACTGAGAACGAGTCATGTGCCTCAGTTCAGTAGTTTCTGTTATCACTGCTATGACATAATATTCCCAAATGTTTTATCTTGCACCTACATTGTGTAGTTACAAGTAAATTTCCTCCAAACACCATTTTGATTGAAAAAGTCAAAACATGAATGACATTCTAACATGTAAAACTTTATGTATTGTTATGTATTTTTAGTTCTTGGACACGTATCTGGAATAGTTATCAAAGTCTTCTCAACTACTTTTAAATTTCTTGTTTATTGGTATGGTTCTATTTGAACAATAACCAGAAATAACAATAACAATTGGAGGGAAAATCACTAGAAAAATCTTTGTATATATCTGTGTTGCCATTCCTGTCATTCCTATATGCTTTTGTAAAAGATAACTAAGAGCATATAAACAAACAGTACAACAAAAATCTAAGCAGTTATCTTCACAATTATATAACGCCTTCCAGTCAGTGGAATCAATGCCTACTATATTCTGGGAAGTTGGTAAATATTATTAGATCCATTTTTAAAAGATGGATATATTGATGCTCCCAGCTTTTGGCATTCATAGCTCCCGTTGAGTTACAGTAGCTAAAAGATACCTATACTTCCTGATGAGTTATAGCAGTTAGATGAAAGCAAGCATAGGATGCATTATATCTGGTATTGTTTAGCTAAAATGATGTCTCACAACCCAGTCTTGTCTTGGATACCTTTTGTAGTCTTTCCACTACTATAGATCACTAATAAAAAGGGGCATGATCACTGAAATATCTTTAAGAATAATCTCTGAAAAATAAGGATTTCTTGTGGTGGGGAGAGGATGCCTGTTCTTCAAGATTCAAAAGGAAGTAATTACGATAATCACCTCCAAAAAATTGTTTCTAGGTTCTTTACTGAAGTAGAGGATAGCATGACATTTTCCTGTATTAAGCAAAGTTTTGTGGTGGCTTCTTTTTATACTGTGAGTGAGCAATGCTTTTTATTTGACTCCTGCACACAGAAGTGTTAGAATCATAGAATCATAGAATCATTAAGGTTGGAAAAGACCTCTAAGATCATCGAGTCCAACCATCAACAGTCCAACCAAGTCCAACAGTCCAACCATCAACAGTCCAACCAAGTGTTGCAACAGATTGGTAAAATCAAGCGAACTCATTCCAGTTGTAAAGCAGAAACTGAAAGCATTAATAAGAAGAGTACCTAAATTAAGGCAGCCAAAGGCTATAGAAATTTAGATGTCAGCCAACAACATGAGGTACTTATTTATTCTGGCATTCAAGAATCATATGAACAGTTATTACTGCAGCTGCCAGATCTCCTCTTTATGCTATGATTTGATTCATGGATAAGTGCAAGTCAACCCAAGCTCTCAGACTTCCAGCTCTAGACTCTCAGGCTTTGATTTAGCAGAAGGTGCTGGTACTGTTCTAAACTTTAAAAAATACCAGTGATTCCAAGTCAGTTTAATCTTCTGTCCAGTTTTATGTGAATGCTTACTTAAAGTTTTTTGTTGTACCACTTTGCTTCAATGACACACTTTGTAAAACTCAGAATATAAAGGTGCCAAACTATTACCCTGTGCAACTTGTGCAGTTTTTCAATACAATGGATCATTTTTGCATTTTTTAAAGAAAGAGCAGCCCATATTCTGCTAACCTTACTTAAGCGAAGTAGTAATTACACACATAGTCACACTAATATCAGCAAGACATTGTAGACTGTAATGTGCCATTCAGTGAATGGTATTTTCAGCTGGATAGCTCTGTTAACTATATGCAACTTAGTTGAGAGGTTAAATTAAAAACTGAAGAACTGTGTTAAAAAAGAATATAAATATTATATCTGTAGTGAATTTTCCTTTGATCTTCTTCCATGAATAAAAAAGTAAACTGATGAGTTAAGTGAACATGTAAGTTAGACTTGAATTGTGTATACCTGTTTCCCATGTTGCTCTGGGAACCCAGTATTACTACAAAATAACGTATGTTTTCCCCTTTTATAGATCTTGGATTATATCTATATGATTGCTACTTTGAAAGACAAAAAAATTATTTTTCTTTGCCAACATCTAATCTGTATGTCTATAGACAGACTTGTTCAAACTCTGCATGATGTATCAAGGCAGAAAAATCAAATGTTCCATGATTTTCGGTTTTAATACTCTTATTGTTTTCCTCAACAGTTTGGGTCAAGTGACATGTGACAGCAAAATAATGGAATAAAAGTCTCCCTTCAACACCCAAAGAACCTTTTCCAAAATGTGATTATTTCATTTCAGAGAAATTTGAGAGAAGATGGAATCACATTACCTGCTATCCACAACTAACCTTGTTTAGTCCCCCAAATACCTAGATACTCTTAGGTAATTCCTAACAGATGATACTTCTGGGAACTATTTTGCAATGACCAACTACAACTCACGTCTACCACTGCAGCATTGCTCCAGAAGAACTGCTTTTAAATGGACTACTGAAACTGGAGGAAACTTGCCAAAGCCACCAAATAAGCTTTCCATCAGATAGCATCATGAAAGAACAGGTAATATGACTTACAGGACAATTCTGCCAGTGACACAGAATTTGACAGAGAGCTTTATAACTGAAGCCAATAAAAGCTGATTCATTCAGTGGATAAAGAGCATGTCATGTCATTCGCATGCAGGCCCAACTCTAGGGATAACAGAAGTGTTTTGTGGTACTGATGGTGGACTACATGCTGTGCTTTAGATACCATGAAAGCATAGGCAGTAAGATAATTTACCGAAGTAATAGATTTCTGACAGTCTTACCTGGGTACAGCTGCTTCGTTGGGGCACTCAGCTGTGCAGTTTTTGAAACTCTGTAGGCGACATCCGATCCTTTTGAATCCCTTCTGTTTGTGCAAAATCCTGCTGTTCTTGATACTCCTTCTGGTGAATTGTGAAATTCTAATGCTTTTAGCACATCAACGGGTTCAGCTGACAAAGAAAAAAAAAAACAACAAAAAGAATTACTCATCTGGCATCTCTACAATAATCATAGCATCATCTGCATCCTATTTTGATTTATTGCAGATTACTCCTACACCAGAATATTATTCTAACAGCATTATTTACTTTTAAATATATAAGAGTTCATCCCATCCAATGTAATTGTTATGATTAGATTTTCAAACTACTTGACTACACACTGAAAATCACTGTTTCCCAAACACAGAGAATCTTGGCAATTGAAACTTACAACACATTCTTTTAATGAGTGATTTCTAAGACGTGGAACTGATTTTAAAAGTTTGCACAAAACTTTCAGAAGCATTCAGCTACTAATAATCTGCTATCAGAAACTCATCTGTTGCTAACATTAAAATATATTCTGATTACATATGACTGCTTTCTCAGACACAAAGTGATAAGGAAGAAGCTAATCTCGTTTCTCATCCAGTTAGAGAAAGAAAAATATACCTGCTTTTCCTGCAAGGAATGAATGGACTGAATCACAGTCTTTCATTATTTCCAAGTTAAATTCAAATGGACTTGTTTTGTACTTTAGAGCCCAAGTACAATTAGGTTGCTTTTACGCTCAGTGTCTAACAATTTAAAGTTGAAATCCAGAGCTGCCACTGCACTGATATAGATACAAAATTATATATATATATATATATATATATATATATATATATAAAGCCAACAACAAAGCTTTAATCTATGAAAGTTCACCATGGCAAAAGGGCCAAGTACTGAACAGACAAGCACTTCAACAGAGCCAGTGAGAGAACATAGTTTGCCTACTGCATATTTTTTCTCTTAGAAAAAATTAAGGTGTTCATTCTCATACCCCCTACAGATCACGGCTTCACTAATTTATTTTTTTGAGTGGAAACAGAATTTCAACAGACCACTTTTTCCCTGGGATTATTGTGCAGTTTTTATGTTGGCAAACTCATAACGATTTTACCTGAAAAGACAAAGTTTTACATGACTTTCTCTGTTAAAGCTGAGAAATGCGTTTGGTAAATGTGACCCTTCATGTCTTTGAACTGCATTGTGGCATTAACTATAGCTAATTTATTCTCTGTTATTATACATTTCATTTGTCAACAAACATCATCTTAAGGCCCAAAATTCACCGTGTGCAAMTATTCAATTATTTGAACAACTATTTGCAAACAACAAGTGAAAGAGTGTAAAAACATAGGCAAAGTGATATTCTAATTAGAGTCGCTGGTGGAAACATCTCTGCCTTCTTTTCTTACTATTTGTACAGTTCTAGGCAGTGTTACTGTTTTTCTGCTACTGTAGTATCTCAGAAGTCACTTTAGTATATTCACTCAACTTTGTGGTTAAACCTATTGTGCTGGTTTTCGCTGGGACAGAGTTAATATTCTTCATAGTAGCTCGTATGGGGCTGTTTTGGATTTGTGCTGAAAACAGTGTTGATAACATGGGGATGTTTTCGGCAGTGCTGAGCAGTGCTGACACAGAGCCAAGGCCTTTTCTGCTTCTCACCCCACCCCACCAGCGAGCAGGCTGGGGGGGCACAAGAAGCTGGGAGGGGGCACAGCCGGGACAGTTGACCCCAACTGACCAAAGGGATATCCCACACCRTATGGCGTCATGCTCAGCATGTAAAGCTGGGGGAAGAAGGAAGGGTGGGATGTTTGGAGTGATGGCGTTTGTCTTCCCAAGTCACCGTTAGGCGTGACGGAGCCCTGCTTTCCCGGGCATGGCTGAACACCTGCCTGCCCATGGGAAGGAGTGAAGGAATTCCTTGTTCTGCTTTGCTGGTGTGCGCGGCTTTTGCTTTGCCTGTTAAACTGTCTTTATCTCAACCCACGAGTTTTCTCACTTTTACCCTTCTGATTCTCTCCCCCATCCCACTGTGAGGGGAGTGAGCGAGCGGCTGGGTGGGGCTTGGTTGCTGGCTGGCGTTAAACCACGACACCTATCTTTGAATAACACCAAAAGTATATTCTTTAAAAACAGAATCTGAGGTTTTCTCAATTAGCTTAGAATGCACATAACTTCTTCTGTCTTAAAATATATTCACAAGAAAATGCTTGTGAGCTTCTTTAATTTTTTTCACATCATGCAACTTCTCATTTTCTTTTTCCATCAGATTGTGTTATCAAATATAAACCCAATAGCCAATGTTTGTTGCAAGCTAATATATTTTGAATGAATGCTACAGTATACAACTGAATTTACTTAAAATCTACATACCCTGCTAATTCAAGAAATTATATTTAAACATTCTCAAAATAAAAGTTTCAACAATGTGCAAATTCTGAAACATTAGTCTTAGCTGTCTGTTAAGTACTGACTAAATTTTAATGGATATAATGTATTTTCTATAGGTATTCCACACAATTCTAAAGTTGCTACCATACTGAAGTAACTGCCACACTTTTCTTCTGGTAACTGATGGCTATTTTTGTAATAATTTGAACCAGTAAAGTAATGTAGAACGAATCACTGGGAATATTAGTAAAAATTCCAAGTCACTGTATAAGTCAAC
This sequence comes from Oceanodroma leucorhoa, assembly GCA_030449065.1. Classification (NCBI taxonomy): domain Eukaryota; kingdom Metazoa; phylum Chordata; class Aves; order Procellariiformes; genus Oceanodroma; species Oceanodroma leucorhoa. The sequence goes on from JASVER010000010.1 coordinate 14,999,323, forward strand.
CACTGCTACATTCCTTTTTCCTTTGCTCTCTTCTATAATTTGTACCAGATTCTTCATTATTTTTTAGAATAATGGCTGTTCTTTGCCTGGCTGACTGGGAGAGTATTCATCCATAAACAAGATTATTCATTACTCCCCACTAGTTCTGCTGCTAAAAAACTTCCAGACAAGAAACAGAATAATAATAGATCAATCTTCAAACCACAAATTCCAAATAATTAGAACAAACGTTTTGTTAATAGTCCATAGATGACATTTATTTCCGCAAACAGTGATTCACAAAATGTAAATAGCAAAACCACTAGTTAGTTTACAAGGATTTCTAGAAATATAACTTGTCATAGAAGTGACAAGTTATATGACGTAACTTACGCAAAAAAGGTAATTAGTCTATCTCCAATGATAACATGGCTGACTTACTAAATACTTATAGATCACAAGTAACAGAAACTGCTTCCCTAATTTATACAAAAGATTTCAGATAGCCACTCTGACCAATAGTTAAAAAGTAAAGAAGTCCTTTAGAATGCTTTAGATAAACCAGGAAGGAATGTATAAGATTTAATATGCGTCTTTACAAAAATTTGCTTTTGATAGAAACCTACATATCATTCAATCTGTGAAATAAACAGCCTGAGTCTGTGCCTCTTCCTCATAAATGTTTTTGCAACATTTTTGTGTGTGTCATTATTTAACCTGGGCTTGAGTCTCATCAAATACCCAGATTAGGATGCAACCAATCCTATATTTCAGCTGGGACATAGCAGGCCTGGAAGTCTCCTCATGGCTCTTATTGCCATCTCCCAGATAAAAACAGGGCTCACTGTGTAAAACACTTCTCCCTTACACTCTTTCTGTGTCATGCATAGGGCTACCATATATTAGGGTTTCCACAGAAACACCCTCTTTTTGCTAGTGGAAATTTTGTCTCTGAATTTCAGGATTATTTTACATTTTCTGGAACGATGGCAACCTAGTTGGAGCAAGTGTTCAGTAGCCCTCACCAGGCTGCCATGACATTAGTCTCAAAATTCTTGATGAGCTCACTGTGCATGTTCAGATGATCCGCTCAATGCCTCTACAGAAAGCACTAGACACAGTTGCTCTCAATATGCCACAGTGCACACACATGTAGGAATCCAGTCAAAAATAAACAGCTCTTGAAAAACAGCAGTGCTTAAATCCTAACTGGTTAGAGGTAACCTGTTTGAAGTATAAAGGACAACGAGAAGTCCTTGCACAGCAAACACTGGCCTGCTTAGTAGACCAGGGTAGAGAGGTAGGAAGACAATCCATAGGGTCAGGGAAGAGCATGGTCTGGAAGCTATCAGTTGAAACTGTGGCTTCTCTCTGCCAGTTTCTGTAGGTTCTGCAGTGCTCAGTGTCACTGTATCCTGGTAGCTCTTCCTGAAAACTGCCTCTTTTCTAGCATTCTGCTCCCACGTGCTTTCTGGGAATGGTAAGAAATAGCCAGAAACAGCCCCAGTGCTAAGGCTATGCAGTTTGCCTGTTTGCATGGTCCACAAATTAAGATTACAGCTTGTATTTATATGGGGCAACATTAATGTAACCGACATATTGGCAGATCTAGGGTCTCTCACAAGAACTTCCTTACAGTGCATAAAGAATCTTGCCTGGTCTAGTCTAGTCTAATTTCTTCTAGTCTAATTTCCTTGGATAGTTTTCTCATAAGAGAAGTAAAGAAAACTGCAAATTAATCATATATGATGTAATGCTTTTGCATCCTTCCAATTTGGTGCTAAGATTTAAGATGGCAAGGGAATAACCAACAAATAAACATCATGCAAACAGCTCTGTTCACCAGTTTTTGGGGTGCAGTTAATTTTCCTTATGAAACTTACACGTCAGCTTTGAAAACTCAAGTGTTTGCCATGGCAAATCTGACAAAATACAAGATCCAGACCCTGAAAGTGGCTTCCTTCATGCCAATGTTTATGGCCACACTGCACTGCTGCTTGAAGGCCACCTCCTGCAGGCAAGCCAGACAAAGCCACAAGATAATCCTTTGAAAGGAGGCCTGTGTTCATCAGGGCAAGCCTGCATTTTTCAGATTAATCTCTCCTGAGTTTCAGACCGCAATCAAAAAGCAAGTTTCCACTGTGCTACTTTTCCACTGAAAGAGAACCAACTGCAGGGGATCATTCTTCTCACTAAATATTATAGTGCAAAGTTCAACAGCATATGTCCTTGATTCAAAAAAGTTCAGACAGACACATGCAACTTTCACTGCCACTAACAGACTATACAGTAGTAGCCAGAGAAGTGTTTAAAAGTGCTGGGATTTCTGGAATGGAAAAGGAGAATTCTTCATAAATCCCTTTTTAGAAGACAGAATTGTGTGAGATGGGAACCTGAGTGTCCTAGTATCTTTCAAGATACCAAACTGTTAATCATTTAGCTCCAGCATAAGTTCCTGGTTTTCAAAAATAAAGAAGGTAAAGCACAAGAAAAAAATCGTGGTATAACATCTTAAGACCTGAAATAACTTGTAACTTGCAATATTTAAAACTGTAGAGCCAAATTCTGGTCTTCATTACTAGTGGTATGACTGAAGTACATCCATTCACTCAATGAGCTTTCCACATTTATAGCGGTAAGTATAAGAACATTTGGTCCAGAGCATTTCATATTAAATATAACTCCAAGGCCATATTTAATCTTTCTTTGCTTTCCCTTTAGCTTTCTTCCATAGGAACTAAATAGGAACCTTAGGGAGAAAAAAAGACAGATGATTGACAGAAATATAAAATCTTCTAAGCTACTTCAAATGGTAGTAAAATATGTGTAAAAGCATGTTAACTAAAAAGAAAAAAGAAAAAAACTTCTGTCAGCGTATCTCTGCTGGAAATTAAAAGGATTCAGTGGAGTTAAGTAGTTTTAAACTGGGTGCTAGATCACACTTTTACACTGCCAGGTCAGGGCAGAATATCAGGAGTGAATTACAAGGGAAACTTCATGTGTTTTCTGTTTGTTTGGAGAGGGGAAAATGCATATAAAAACTGACTTCCAATTTTGGTTAGCATTTTCAAGCCTAGACTTCCTATATATGCAATGATACATTTATTTTAAAGACTATGACCTATGACAATGCATTCTATTCAATGAATTAATAACCACATCTTTTAAAAATATAATGCAATTACAGATTGAAAAAGAACCTCTGTAAAACTCTAGACTACATTTTGATCATATATTCACAGTTAAAAATATCATAGCTTTCATTTCATTCCACAATCTCTAAAATGAAATAACATCTGTGATATATCATTCCTATTAATACTGATATTGATACTACACATATGGATCAAATTCTGATGCCTTTATATTGCATTATACCTAACAACTACTATTCAATGTGATTTCTTCTAGAGTTAAGTAGAAGCTGGTGGAAACAGCAGATTCATTTCTGATATAACGTCATAAGTATTAACAGCATTTATTATACAAGATCAGAGGACTTGCTTCCTTCACTTCGACTTCCTGATACATTTGAGCTGGAATCTGTACGTAATATGGCTCTCCCTTTCTCTTGGTGGAAATTGTCCATGGAGGAGGTTCCCAGGTACCATAACAATACAGGTTATGATATCAGAGAAACGAGGGACTGAGAAACTGAACAACAATGCAGAAACTGAAGTCCTTTGGACACACAGTCTGTGCCAATGACTTATTCAATATGTGACATCAAGCCTCCTTAAGGATGACCTCAGCTTTCAGTATAAATGCTGAGCATTTCCACATCTTCTTGTAGGTGACCACATAGCCCTAGGTAAAAGGATATACATGACAAGATGGGGACAAGTTGTATCAGATGCAAGAAAATTTGCATTGGAATGGTCAGGTCTGGTTCATAACATTTGGATTTATTTAAATGCAGATGGTAATTAAATGAATGGCATGTAATCATATCTTCTTAGTTTACAAAATATGTATCCTGTCTGCAACTGAGATCATGGCAAACTTAATACCTTAGTGACAGGCAATAACATTTCTTGTTTGTGCTTCAGCAGCCACCATTAAAATTCTGCATTGTGATAAAGCCCATCTGACCCCACAAAGGCAAACTGCACAGAACACAAAAAAGATGGATCAACAGTGCATCTAATGGCAGCAATGTCATCTTTGGAATTACACCAGCAGCAATCATTTTGGATAAAAGGGTAAAATCTATACATATTATCTTTCTAGCTACAATCACGTTCTAAGGTTAATTATCTTTATTTTAATGACTTTGCATTTATGAAAATGTTCTGATTTACAACAGATGCTTTTTTACAATTTTCTAGCCACTGACCAACTGCAGCAATGATCCAAAATCTAAAGAAGCTCTCCATATAGGCTTACTCAAATCGCATAGGTTTATCAAATCAATCAAATGAGGTGAATCAAATCAATCTAGTGAGTGACATTAATGTAAATGCTAGGTATGTAAATGTTAGGCCGTTAACACACTCTGAAAATAGAGCTGTATTATTTCACGTAAGTAGAATGTTCTGTCCCGTATCACTCTAAGCAGCTAATGTGTATGTGTCAATAAATTTACACTTAAGCATATGAAACACTTGAGCTCCTGTTTCTTAGCCTACGTATCAGCTTCCACTCACAGTATCTTACTAGTAATTTAAGTCTGTTGCTGTCACAAATCAATTGACAAATTCTGTGTCGGATTCATTTCATTGATAGAAAATGACCTGAACACTCTATTACTATTTTTTTTATTTGCAGAAGAAAAAATTTTTCGTATACTTGTGTTTCCTCAGAAATTCTTTTTGAGCTATATAGGCTAATTGGTTATCAGACAGGTTTCTAACCACCCTTTCCTACATAAAGCTGTATTGAGAAGCAGTTTATGGGTCAAATCCATGAGTGGCTGCAATTCCCCAATACTGTGGATCTCACTCACTATTTCACATCTTACTCAGATCTTAAGAGGTCAAACACCTAGAGTGATCCTATCACAGATGCATGCAGTGATCCTCAGTAGACTTGGAATACCTTCAGATTGAAAAGATATTATTCATCGAATTGAGAGTTCTTTTGAGTGAATTTGATTATTCCTTAAGAGATAACCAAGGAGGTCAGAATGGACAACTGTCCTTCTTATCCAGAATGTCCCACACCTTGAGTTTTCTTCTGTTCTACACAGAACATACTGCAAGCCACTTAGAAGCTGCAGTGAGAAATGAATGTAGCCCTGAACCTTTTTAGATAGGCTATACCAAACTTGACATTTCTTTTCTTCCTATGAACTGTACAGCAAAGCATTTTTAGCTGCAGTTAAAGGTGCTGGTGACTAAGGACCAAACAGTTCAAGACAGACTTTTATTGAAGATAGGGTATGCAGAGGAAACAATCATCTGCATTTTCAGAAAGAAGGACTTCGATGTCAGGCCTCAAAGTGAAACTCTCGAGGACTGACAGGAAACTGACTGTGGTGGCAACTTCTGGCTACAAAATTCATTCCTGTAAGAAATGGTTCAGGGGATGACTCATTTAGGCTAAAAAGTTTCTCTTTCTGTTCAAATGCCTAATAAAGCATAGAAGTTGAAATCCTGTTATCTTTAGATTTTGGTCTGATGACTCCTGGGTCTTAGTCTTAATTTTATGAGAGCGCTCAGGCACAATGATCCTTCCCTATTTAAAGGCTATGTTCACCTACATAATTTACAAGATGCTCCCAGATTGCATGCTGGGAGACATACTTCAAATGCAAATAATAACAAAACTCAAGGGAAAAAAAAGAGTGAGTATTCTTTATTTTACAGATATACCTTAGCAAACTGAGTGTGCAACTGTTAATAACTTTGGTAACTGTGGCTTTTCCTTTTTCAGATATAATAAACAATATTATATATTTTTCAAACATAATAAACAGATAACTTCTCGAGTTATCATAATTCTTCAGCAATGTCCTTCTTTTGATTAATGTGAAAGTGAAAATTTATCAGTGATGATTCCACAAATAGCCTGTAAGAGTTACAATCAACAACTCGTAATTGGTGAGATACAACCCTGGCGAAGAAAAGATCCTAATTTGCTCCAGTGAAAAGAATTATCTGAGAAATTTAGGAAGGCTAATGTTTAGGAAGACTATTATTTTACTTCATATTTTCCTATGGAAATATGTTTCATTCTGCCAGTAATCTGTTCCAATGGAACCACCGCAAAACTAAAACTTAAGAGCGTTGAAACGTTAATCTTCAATTCTAAATGGAGTGGTTTTTTAAAGTTTAGTGCGGTTTTATTTCACTGTGACAGATCATTTAAAGAGTAGAAGCTATTATAGCCTGGTAGGCTAAAATATGCATATTTGGTGGGTACTGATGAAGGGACTCCTTATATTTGTGGACAAGACTTTCAAAATAAGCTACCTATGGTTAGATTTCTAGGTATATATTTAGGAACTTAAATAGAAGGTACTGGCTGCTCCACAGTTTTTTGAAACTATGCTACCTATTAAAGGCATAACAGCCTACAGTTATTTAGTTCATTTGCTTTACTCTAAGATTTTGAATCTTCATAACTATAAGTGCTCATTCTAAGGACTCTCCATGTATTCTATAGATGGGTAAAGATAAAAACTACTATGATGAAGGAAGGTTTCTAACTGACACTCATTAGACGGTCCAAAGCTTATTGAATGTAAGAGGTGAAAATATTTTCATGAACAAGAAGAACTCATATGAAGGGATAACTAGTCTTCAGTTTCTGCTGTTGACCTCTCAGAACAGTGCTGTCAGGCCAGAAAAAGGGAGAAATGTTTTTCTCTTAAAAACAATCTTAAATACAGATTGTGTCGAAGTTCTTCTGCATAGGTTTATTTTAGCTACCATTTGTCAAGCTGTTTCAGCAGTTCTCCTACTGTGAAACCTGATAACTTTTCCCCTCCTTGCATTCCTTCTCCCAGATTATTAGTCCAGTTTCTGATTCTATCAACAATTAGCAAGTAGTTTAGTTTACCAGCTAGACCAAAGTTTGCTAGAGCAGAAAGAGTAATAAATGCTGCCACTTTGCCAAATTATCAACATGGAAGTCTTTACTACCAGTGTTAGAATCTGGATTTGTTAAAACTGTTAGTTTGTTGACCTTTAGGATACAGCACAAGACCCATCTATTACTAGAAATCTGTGCTATTTCTAATGTGGTAGGAATATTTTTGTTCTTATTTTTACCCTCATACAATTTTACTTATTGTGGGTAGTTATGATGGATATCTTTTAAAAACAGAAATACATATATAATTATTATTATCTGTACTTATTAATTGTGTTCTTCATCTGTTAAGAATTAATACAGGAGTAAACATCCAAGAGCAGGAATTCAAAAGCATGTTATGCCCAAAATGCTTCACTGAGCTTCCCAGTTCTTAGAAAGGACTCTATTACCTTCCCACTGCAGGCTCTAGTCTCTGCATCCCAAGCAATGATTCCTTGCAGTTCTGCCTTAGGTGTGTAAGCACCAGAAAAGGATCAGGCACTGTTCTGTCCTTAGCATTTCCTACTGGCTAACTCTGGGCAGATCTGCACTTCCTCAGAGGCTTTTGGGATTGGCAGTCTGAGAATCGCATGCCTCCCAACTCTCTACTGAGAGCCCAGACATGTAACAGAAGACTGTTCTGGGAGCAAGCATCAAAAGCATCGGTTCTGCAGTGTCCTTTGTGAAGGTTCCAATACTTTTCATAGATGTTAACCAAAGGACTTTACAGAACTGGATAATAGGAACTTTCTGTTTTGTGGGTTGCGAAACTGAGTTACAGAGCATCTTCCAGGTACAAAAATGAAACCAATTAAGCTGCCTAAAGTAAATACATAGTGCTCCTGAAAATCAAGCTGGCTTTTTTCTAGGTACCTAAATATAAATTTATGGGATTAACTGAATATGTATTGTGCATGTATATATTTCTAGAGACATACTTCAAGGTTGTTTTACCTGTTAAAAATTTTCCTACGTGTTAGCTTTTAGATTAAAAATTTTCCTACATGTTAGCTTTTAGGTTAATTATTTAATTGGGATCTTGGCTGGTGACATTTTTAGAAGAAGGTGTTATTGCAATGCTTTCATATTTAATGATTACAAGAACTAGAGATTATCCAGATACGTACAGGAATGCTCTAAATGGCCTATGATTGACTATTTCATCAACAGAGAGCTTGTGTGATACTGCTAAGAACTAGCTACTTCTGTTTCCACACCAGTTATTTGGAAAGTTTTTCATTGACTTTGTATGCTGCAAAATCTACTAAATACATAATAATATTTCAAAGACAATAGACATAGACACTCTATGCATATATGGGACACATTTTGATACTCACCAACTACTATATCTCTTTTTAAAGACCAATCTCTAACACTCATACTGTAAAAAAGAAAAACAAACACCAAAAAAACATGTTGAAACCAGTGGAAAACTTGCCTATATACAAGTACACACTCAGATATTTAATAAGGTTAGCTTGCAGGCTTATTTATTTCCTGGAAATATTCAGAAAAAAATAAGAATAGTTCTTTCTGGGTTTTGTTACTTTGCACAATTCTGGAACGAAAGCTAGATTTTGAGACTGATATTTCATATTTGCTTTATATATTTCACACAAAACGTAGCTTTTTATTACTTAAAACCTTGTTTGAGACTAGAAAGATTGTACTTGTACCACTGGTTCAGCAACATTGACTACAATCAACCACTAAAGACCTGATCCTGATTCCATAAAATGTTTTACTTGTTACTCAAAAGATTGGGCTAGTTCATCATCTCGTGCAGACCTGTATTGATCCATCAGTTTACAATATTTTAACGTCTGTCTCAATACTTCTGTGGAGTTATTCCTATTTTACACCACAGCAGATTTTATCAAAACTGCATTCCAAGTGTCTAACTATGTTGAGGCCTCTGCTAAAGATTCAAGAAGTTCTTTTTGTACAGACAGTTGAGACAGTACTTCCAACTGTGAAAATCAGCAAAACAAAAAATTCTTGGAGTATCCTGTTTCTATTACCATATCAAAAAAAGACACAGTCTAAAAATGGTCATTGCTACAGGAAGAGACAAGGTGTTCCTTCAGCAATTAAACATGAAAAAAATCAAGCCCAATTAAAAGCTCTGTTGATCAAGGTTTTTATTCAGAAATAATTCCAATAGACTTCAAAAATATCTTCTAATAAATGGGAGTTTTCAAATGTGGAACATTTGTACATTTTTTCAGCTATAAGCATAGAAAAAAAGCAAAACACAGCTAAGGACAAGATTTACAAATGGTGCCATTTAAAGTAACCCTATTTAATTTGCTAGAGAAACAACTAAATGATTTTTTAAAATCATAAAACTAAAAACTTTCACCATACTTTCACTGATGTCAAAGGTATTYTCTCCCTTCTGAGAGCAATGCAAGGAAATCACACCCAATTCTGTACCCTACTGATATTAGCAGGAATTCCATTTAAGCAGACAGCAAGGTTATAAAACCTTTAATTTTATTTTTTTATAAACTATGAATGTTTGATAACCTATCGGATTACTATGATAATGTTAGTAAATACACAGGTAAGGGACAGAGTAGGTAAAACAGACTACAGTAATACTTTAACAATGTGACCATAATTTGACTCATAACTAAGTTAATTCATATTATAGACAAAGCTTAGCTGCCACTGACATTATTCATAGCAGGATCAGGATCTTCGTTTTTTTAATCATATTTTATAATACATCTTTCAATTTGCTTTGCAGCAAACACTTTGCTTCCATAATATCAGCTCTGCCAAATAACTTCTATTTCACATACTGTATGCATTAACACTTTGACATACAGTGAAGTCCCAGACCTAGAATTTACAAAGGTTTTTACAACTCCTTATGTGTGATAATGTGCTAAAAAGAATTTAAGTTCTGCCAGATTCTACTACTATTGTAATAACAGGGTCAACAATTAATCCTTACATTTACAGTCTGTAAACTTGGTATTCAATACTGAATAGTACAGTTATAAGCCCTTGCAACAGGCATGTGTTTTCACCTAATTCCTTTTAAGCCACCGCTCTCTATTGTGTCCATCCAGAGGGCAAATCTTTATCACTGCATGAGACTTCACATTCTTAGAACATTAAGAGATTTCTCCCAAGTTCTGCTTAATTTATTCCCCCCTATTATCAACAAATACTCAGAACAACGATAAATTAACCAATGCTGGGAGGATTTCTTCTGAAAAGAAGCAGAGCGCTCTACAGAGAAAAGCAAAGCAACTTCTTAATCTTGCTGGCAGATGGAAACCCTACTGTTCACCACTGTACAAAACAAATCCGGGAGAGACATAATTGCTCCAGTGTGTTTTAGGTATAACTTCACTTCAGTAGTAATGTCATGGCTCTTTTATTATGCTGCAATCTTGTTAGAATTAAGGGCCTTATTTGGAGGAGACCAAATAACTTTGGTGAAGACAACTGTAAAACTGAGTATCACAACTCCTTTCGTACATTTTACCACTGCTACAGACAGCAATTTTACCAACAATGTTTTTCTTTCTTTTTTTTTTTTAGTAATCAGAAAACACCATAGCACCAGGAAAGGTTTTATATCAAAGATTATTTTTTCTAGTGACATTCCAATAATAGGTGCTAGGCACAGAGATTATTTCAAGTCAAAACCACTGAATATTTGTGGGTATCCTACTAATATACAGTTACATTTGTTAAGATATACACAAAACTGAAGTTGAGAAACTTCTTTTCTGCAAAGCTAGTAAAAAGACATAGTTTCCTGCAGCCTCAATAGTCCTTTCTGGGATCCTTGTGAAGTCTCCTTCTAAATAAAATGCAAAGATTCACGCTCTAGAGAATCTACAATACATACCAGTCAATTTTCTGTGTCAGATGTCTGCTGTTGAAGTTGAAATAATTATTTTACCTCAGAAACAATTTAAAAAATCTAAATAATATAGCAAAATAGACATATACATGCAGGTCTCTCTAGCACTATACTGGGAAGAATGGACCATTTCACCTGCTGATCCCTGGGACTCAGAAAAACCTCAGCTAGGACCACTAGCTGAATCTAGTGAAATCACCCTTTGATTTAATCACTTTTGCTCACTTTGTGAATATTTATCTGAGAAACCCCTGTACATCCTCTGAAGGCTAATGGCATTTCGTTAAACTAAAATGAACACACAAGACTCTTTCACTGTAAAATAAAGGAACAATGAAAAAGTTTATATTCTTTTTCAACGTTAAAAGTGAATTGATCAATTAAAATCAAAAGTGCTTTACATCACTAGCAGTTCTGGGAAGAGATTCATACTTTTCTAGTTTAAAACACCTTTTTGTACAGGTTTAGACTAGCCAGATACATTAAACAGCTTTCATTCAAGAAACAGATCCGTATCTTCCCAGTGTAACTTACTAAGCAAATAAGTAACAGTGTTAAGTGTGCATCCACAAAGAAAACTCTCCTTTTGCCATCACTAGTGGGCCCATTCTAGTTCTGCATTCCTTCTGCACCTAGAACTCCCACTAGTTTCCAAGCCTGTGTGGAGGAAGCACAAGGAACCTTTGTATTTCCTAAGATGACTGTAAAAAGTATCTATTCTATATTAGAAACAAATCTGCTTGTCACTTACACAGAAGGTCCAAAGTGTATTTTCTATATATAGCTTCATAGCCTCATTTTCAGTAAGGATTCCTAAATCTTTTTGCACTCAGATTAAGAGCTGGATTTCCATTTGCTTGAAAAAAGCTTATAAATAATAAAAAGACTGATTTTTCATTTCTTGCCCATGAAATTTAAATCAGCATCACAATAGTGCATTGATGCCAGGCCCTTACAAAAAATTTATAGTGTTGAAGCCATGCCATTTCGACTAAATGAGTTTATTCATTCCAAACACATTACCAACAGATTTAGTATTAAAGGTGAGGAAGGGGAAAGGAAATCAAAGGATGTCTTTTAAAATACTAGATTTTGTTTACTTTAGCCAAGTCATAAAGCAAAAATATTTTCTAAAAAGAGCTGCTTAAGAGCTGGTGGGCACTGAGCTGACCAAATATGAGTCACTAGTTTTCCCATTCAGTTGTTTCTCACTTCTGTTATTTTTTCTGTCTAAAGAAGAAACAACTCAAGAGCCCAATCAGATCTTCACACCCCCCTTTCTTGGTACTATGAAAGACACCTCCTACTTCTCTTTCTTTTTGTGTTAAATAAAGAAACTTGAAAAAAAGTCAAGAATTTTAGGAATCTCTTGAGGTTTCTCTACATGGAATGGATTCTGTTGTCTTAAAAAGAAGTAACTGCTATATGATTAACACTTTATATGAACACACCATGTAATTTTCTTTACACAAGGGTAGTTTACAAAAAGACAATTGAAGAATATAGGATTTAACTTAACAGAGTTTATAAGGGCAATGATTTATATTTTACCCAGCATTTTCACTTAGTCATATTGCTTACCTGCTGTAGTATGCTATTTTATTTTATTCCTTGGTATTTTCCCTCTCCTACTTTCAAATATGAATCATCATGTCCTATTTTATCTTTTAACTACTTTAAATAAGATTAGAATACATAAAAGACGATTCAGAAATATCTCCCTTGTACTCCATTAGCGAAATTAGGTCAAATTCTACTCCCTCTGTAGTCAATGGAAAAAGTCTTACTGACTTCAATAACGGATCAAGCCCTAAACACACAGCTCCCTGTAGTTTCTAAGCAAATGGCATACTGTATTTCAGAAAAGTTCAAGAACTAAGTTCTTTTCATATGTTTCTGCAAAGATGAGAAGCCTGTAGTTCTGTTTCTAAAATGTCCTTTATACAGAAGACCAGAGGAAAAGATTTTTAATATAGCTTTTTAATTTTTAATAGAGTTACCGAAAAGAAATTAGTCTGCCTAATGTTGCTGAATATATTTCAGTAAGTCCCAGATAACTTCTGTTGATTTTTCCTGGGCTGTTTGGGTTTAGATTTTCTTTTAACTTTTCATTTGCATCCAACCCATTATGTAAAGATAATCTACATCAATCCTACTTAATTAAGTCAGTTCTACTGTGAACGGTCACATGAAAAGTGGCATAACAAATCTATCATGCCTTTGCGGACAGTATTGCTTCTTGAAGAAATTTAGTTTTGACATAGTAATGAGGAGCCGAATCCTTGAAGCTCTGCGAGGTTAATTCACCCTGGGTGTAACTCCACTGGAGTCCGTGGAATTGCAACAGGGACGAAATTTGACCCCTTCCAATCCCTGTCAGACACGGGGCCGGCAGGGGGCAGAAGCCCTGATTGATCTGACACCGTCAAGGTTGTGCCCAGGTATAAAGGGCTTTAATGGAATCTGATCACCTTACGGTGCTTCCTCTAGGACGCCTGTTGATTCAGAAAGTGGGAATTCAGATCGAGAAATACCTCGTTAAAATAATAAATGCATAAAAATTAAACCTTTCTTTCCGGAGAGTTAAGCCCCTTCATGGATGTCAGACCCACAGAAAAATAACCTCAACCCCAGCCAGATTGGCCCCCAGATACGCCTGCGGGCTCCGGTGGGAGGGAGGGAGGGATGGAGGGAGGAAGAGGCAGCATTCCCACCCCCGGTAGGAGAGGAAAGCGCTCCCGCCACCGGAGATTACACACCGCAGCTCCGCGAACGTGCGAGCACATCTCAGACACCGGRGCGCCTCGCGGGCGCCCAGATGGGACGGCGGGGCGGGCGGCCGAGGGCTGAGCCGTGCCGGGGACGAGAGAGGTGGTGCGGGGGTGGGGGCAGCGATTCCTTTCTGCTGAAGTTGCTGCGCTGCTGCCTGGCTCTTGTTCCCACCGCGGGCTGCACCCTGCCCACCAGGTCCACGGACACCTAAGGGACCACTCGATCCCCCCGGGGAGGCTGCAAAGGCGGAAGGAGGCTGGGGACGGCGCTCCGGCGCTGACACCGCTCGTGTGSGAGCCCAGCGACCGTCAGGCCGAGCCCCCCGGGCCCCACCCCCCCACCTCCCCGCCGGGGCATCTCCGGGCCCGGCGCTGCGTACACCACCTGCGGGGCGCCGCYACCGCCGGGAGCTGCTCTCCTCAACGTCTGGCAAAGGGCCCCTTCAAATATATTTTCTCCTCCCCTCGCGTCCTGGAAAACTTTTTGACCACTGAAACCCTTTGCAAAGGGAAAAATAAAAAAAAAAGCGGAGAATGGAGAAAACCGGAGCGGAGGGCCTCCACCCCCCAACTTTCCCTTTCCTCGCCTCTCCGAGGAGCAGGCAGATACTTGTCGCTCCATTTCAGCCACAACTTGGTGAACTGTAGCAGACTAACGACTCTAAGTTCAACAAAACTGAAAATCGTACGCACACTCCACAAAACTGAGTTTAGTGCTGAAGAGGAGAAATCACTCTGTTCACCAAGTATTCCTTTCATCTTCCCACCCCGCCACTGCATCCCCTTTACTGCGTTAAAACCACATCCGAAGTTAAACGCCGAGGCTGAACGGGAGCCATCCCTCCGCAGCACCTGGGAGGGACGTCCCCTGCCCGCGCTGCCTGGGGCTCCCAAGGGGTCTCCGCGCCCTGAGCCAGCCCCAAGTCCCTTCGTGCCCTCTCGCCTCCCCAGCATCGGGAGCCGCTCTGACAGGTTTCCTCTGAAACGCGGCCCCAGCCGTGCCCTGGGTCCTTCTCCCCGAGGCGGGGGAAAGCGGCGGCTGGACTCCCCGGCTTCCCCGTGCTTTCTTACCTCCTCTGACCTCTGCAGCCCGGAGAAGCATAGTGAAGGTGATAAGCACGGTTACAGCCGAGTCCCAGGGCCACCTTCTCGTTTTCCACCTTGTGGACCATCTCTGCATCTCCATGCTGGGCACCCACAAGTGTAAATTAAACCCGGGCGCCTTCAGTTTATACCAGCTCCGTCCTTTCCACTATATTCCCAGAGATGATTTCTCCTATAGAGCCATATGTGATATACGAAGAGGGGTTTTCTCTCTCTCACCCCCCTCCCTCTCTGCCCGGCCTTGCGCAGGCCCGTCAGACCCGTCCTCTCTGGTGCCCTGCCTTCAAACTGAAGGGAGATGAGGGGCTTTAATCAAAATGCAAAGAGCGCCGCATCCCCCTAAAGGCTTCATCCCGTCAGAGGGCTGGGCGAGAGGCTCCCAGGGCCACCCCTGGAGCCCAACTGACAAGCCAGCCGCCGGGCGGAAGCCAATCGCGCGGCTCCCGCGGCCGCCCACAGCACCGCCCTCCGCTTCGGCGGCGGCACACCGGCTGCTCCGTGGCCGCCACCCGCCCGCGGCGCCGCCGGCCCCCGGGGCGGCGGAGAGCGGCCCTCCCGAAGCCGTTTGGGGAACGGGGATCGGCGGGGCGGGAGCGAGCCGGGGGGCGCCGCTGCGGTGTCCCGTCACCGCGCCAGCGCTGCCCCCTCAGTCCCGCCGCCGCCGCCCCCCGCCCGCCCTACCACCGCGCCGCGGGCCCCGCGCGCCCGGAGCATGCGCAGTGCCGGCCGCGCCGGCCGCGGCTCCCCTCAGAGGGGAGGGATGGGCGGCGCGAAACGGGGATGCGTGGGGGGGCGGGAAGGATGGGAAGGGGGGCGACACTGGGGACAAGCGGAAAGCAGAGGAGGGGGACGCCGGGTGGGGAGGGAGCGAGGAGGGAGACGTTTGAGGGGAGAAACGTGCGTGAGAGGAGCCGGGGCGCTGAGGTGAGGGCCTGCTGCGGGGTGGCCCTTCGGGCACCCCGAAACTCCGCTTGCTGCCGTTGGTGCGGCGGCAGGTCCGGCCCCGGCGGCCCGTACCCCCTCACACCCGCTCCCAGGCGCTACTTGTTCTCACACACCCTTGGGGGACCTCCGGGGACTTCGCTTTAGGAACGCTGTAGGAAAGGAGGGAGCGGGTGATGAAGGAAAAGCCCGCCACCAAACAGCCGTCCCCCTTCCCGCCTCACCACATCCTGGAAATCGGGGAGCGAGGTTTCACAGCTCCTCCCCGAAAAACCTCCCGTTCTCACTCGTGTCCTGCTATCCCACTTGTGCAGCAATCGGTGATGGGGACCGACCCGTAGGTCGTGGAAACCTCTGGCAGAGCTGAGTCGTGCAGCAGGTCCAGTCGACATCCTCCGGACGGATCAGGTTCTGCCCTGGCGCCTCTGGGAAATGGGAGAAAACTATGGTCATATTTTAGTAGAAGTGTATATAATTTTTTTWAAAAATTTGCCTTCATTGAGATCCTTCTACTTGAACACTGTACAGCAATTGATAAACATACCGTTTATCCACAAAATACATGTTACTTCTATATGTCAAATTAAACTTCAGAAGTGTATTATCCTTTCCTACAATATCTTAAATTTTACTGCACAGTATTAATATACCTAGATCTTTCTGTCCTTCATTTTCTGAAATAGTTGGTATCATTGTCATTAGATTTACAAATGAGGGGAGTGAGGTGCACAGCACCATTAGACATCTAAGCTCCCTTAAATGCTATGCATTTGGTGCCATTCTGTGAAGAGACACACAAGGTTATTCTGGCACT
Source organism: Oceanodroma leucorhoa (assembly GCA_030449065.1). NCBI lineage: Eukaryota > Metazoa > Chordata > Aves > Procellariiformes > Oceanodroma > Oceanodroma leucorhoa. Next base: position 15,015,839 of record JASVER010000010.1, read on the forward strand.
TCAGGTAGTTAGCCACAGTACAGCTGTGGACCACCAAAATGCCACGTCTATCCCGCTTTTCTGTATCAAAGCTTACTTCTTCAGAACTGGTCTTATAGTTGCTTGTCTTAAACCCTAGCCACATACAGGTCCCCAAAAGTCAGGAACTGATTAGTACTACTATTGTTGCCCTCCCGGTCTGTGTTGTTCTCAGTCATTTACTAGATGCTTCCTAGAACAGACCAAGTTAAGTCTTTAATGTTTCATCCTCCTTCATTACAACGTCAGTAGGTACTCCCAACAGCAATTGATTCTTTTTACTTAAAAGTTTGTCATTGGAAAATCTCATCTACTATGAAGTTTGAAGTTTCCTCTTGATGCTTAAAATTTACACATCTTTCTGTCACCAGCATTCTTGCTGCTTCCAGTCTCTGATCACATGTTGCCTCTCCGACATTTTTTTTGAGCCTTCCTATTAACGTAAATGAATACAGCTAAACTGTATCCTAGTTAAAAGAAAAAATTCTGTCTCTGCCCAAGAGAGGAGATGGAAGCATTTCAGATAGGTCGTGAAAAAGAACAGGTATTCTCACAGGGTAGAGAATAGTAATTTGCAGTTAAATTTAAATTTTAGGAGATATGGTACAGCCCCCAAAGTGTCAGTGAAAAGATACCCACTGATTTTTGTGGTCCCCCATCAATTCAAAGCAGAACAAATAGGACAAAAWGCTGAGTATTTAGCAGAATTTTAGATCCCTGCAAGGCATTAGAAGGAAAACACATTAATTCAGGTGAGATATCATGCTTATATTAATATACAATTCTGTATAATTCTATATTAATTCTAGTACCAGAACCACATTTTTTTAGAGCTAGCTCAGTGATTTTTGCATGCCAGCATATCAAGCCACACAGACTTGTAATAAATTACCATCAGATTCTGCAGTTACAAGAGAAAAGTTACATGCTGTTTAGGTGAAGAACCACATCTTSCAGCCCGTCAAATTCAGTATTTAAGGGCTATTGATTTTCAGTTAACTTATTTTCTTAGTTATTGTTTGTAATCTTCTTAATTGCCATGCTGGTGTTCCAGAGTGAAGTAATTGCAGCCTAGGTACAATGAAAATATGTCAAAGAATAGATAATGATTTAGAGCATAAATGAGCTTTATGAGCACCATAAAATTATTCTTAAAAGATTTTTGGTAGAAAATTTCAGCACTTAGATGTAATTTCAGGAGAAATATGTTCTTTCTTGAATCTGAAAGAGGGTTAAAACATGAAAAATGTTTTCAGAGAAAAACAGAAGTGAATAATGTTATTTATTATATTAACTGTGATTCACTGTGGTTTGTTCTTTCCATCGGCTTTCTTGTTCCTCATTACTCTTCAAGACAGTTCGAGTGAAAAGAAAGACTAAGCACTGTGACATTCATTATGTCTGTCCCTGATACATCAGCGTTGGCAGATTAGTCCATATTTAAATATTAGGAATTGCTCTCTTGTATGTGCACAGATGGGTCATTGTGTTTTGGGGCAGAGAGGGGGAGGGGTTAGGAACTATAGTGGAGAGAATGTTTCCTTGGACCACTATAGCTTACAAGAAACTCACAGCAGCAGCGCTTTCACATTCTTCAGACTATAGGCACCATAATGAAATGTAACTGTAAATGTGATGTTCTTTGTCTGTCTTGCAATCGTACTGTGTTTTTCCTGGCATATTCCTTGACATCAGCAAAAGCAAGAGACTTCTCTCTGTATATAAATGGGTCATTTGACTGGGAATAACTTATGCATTGTAAGGAAGAGTATGCTTTTATTGTTGGTTTCCATATATCTCAGGGACATTGACTTGGCTTAAACTACTTTGTTTCTAGCTTCACACAGACATTAAGGCCTTCTAAAACTTGAACTTCTTTCTTCAAGCACAGAAGTGAATACTGCAAAGTAAATGGCTGCCTTAAAAGTCGTCACCCACTGCCTTCTCTATGACTTTAATTCTTTTGATTTATGTAGGTGGGTATTTAATCCTTGTCTCATTTCTGGTGCAGATCTATGTTTTCTAAGAGTTTTCTGTTGTATGATTAATACTGGGAAGAAAAGTAAGTTATACTGCTTCAGTGAAGTGCACCCTTGTAGAAAAAGTTGTCTTACAAAATGGAGATTAGTGGAATGATTTCTGCTAGGTGAAATGTTAATGGACTTCTTTTTGTAGTTTTAAAGAGAGAGAAATATATGAACGCATGCATATAGACAAAATAAATGACAATATTTCTTTCCATGATTCTATCTTCAAGAAGTGTAATATACCATTTGCTACTGTGGGTAATACCTTACAGCTTCACTGAGCTCCCCCAGTTCCATTATCTAAGGTTTTGAAGGATGAAGCCAAGGCATTCTCTGTGCCTCACCGAACTCTTTGGGCTAGGGAATGGCTCAGTGTCCATTGATTCTTTCTTTCAGATGCCCAAGAATTAGGAAGGACAAACGATAGTAAAAAAAATTGATACAAAACAACATAGTTCAGTACTCATTAGCTCAGGTACCAAAAGACTAGAGAAACATTAGCATTACTATTTTTTTTTTCTAGTGAGAAGGTAAAGAAGCCTCTTCAGTTGACACAGGCCAAGCTGGAGTGGCTGGATGCAGCTGCACTGTGCAACCTTACACAGCTCCGAAAGCAGGGCTGTGATTTGGCTGCAAATTGGATGCGTGTTTGTTGCTGTATGTATATTAAAGATTGAATTTGTACAGTTTCTGGTGAAAAATTCCTTACATTTTGTCATGGTTTAACCCTAGCCAGTAACTAAACACCACACAGCTGCTTGCTCACTCCCCACATCTCCGGTGGGAAGGGGGAGAGAATTGGGAGTAAAGTAAGAAAACTTGTGGGTTGAGATAAGAACAGTTTAATACCTGAAATAAAATAAATAGTAGTGGTGGTGGTAGTAGTAGTAGTAGTAGTAGTAGTAGTAGTAATAATAATAATAATAATAATAGAATATATAAAGCAAGTGATGCACGATGCAATTGCTCACCACCCGCCAACTGATGCCTAGCTAGTCCCCGAGCAGCAATTGCTACCCCCCAGCCAACTCCTCCCAGTTTATATACTGAGCATGACATCATATGGTATGGAATATCCCTTTGGCCAGTTTGGGTCAGCTGTCCTGGCCATGCTCCCTCCCAGCTTCTTGTGCATCTCCTTACGGGCAGAGCATGGGAAGATGAAAAGTCCTTGAGTATTGTAAGCACTACTTGGCAACAACTAAAACATCAGTGTGTTATCAAACATTATTGTCATACTAAATCCAAAACACAGCACTGTACCAGCTACTAGGGAGAAAATTAACTCTATCCCAGACAAAACCAGGCCACATTTTTAAACTGTATATGCACTAACTGGAGTTGCTACCAGAAACACTGATGTGAGAGATTAAAACTTCTAGGCCTGTGTAAGGAATAAAGTTAGTGTTAAGGTTAGAGTTAGGGATTTAAAGGATTAAATAACATGACTTCTGTTTGAAGCAGACGGTCTGCTGATTTGGGAAGGGGGCTGTAGTTGGTAGGAGCTTATACCTCTCTTTTGCTGCAGGGGTTTATCCCCTTTTTGTTAATATGGTTAACATTGAGAGTTAAAAATATAAACTATCAAAATTGCATCCTGTTCTTCAGGATCATGAAGATAAGAACAAGTTTGGATAAAAGCAAGAAAATAGCCTGTGTTGTCTTTTACTCTAGGGATGATCCCTCATAAATAAGTAAGTATAATCCTACCAGAAATTGGTTGACAGAAGCAAGGGATATTTTTGTATTCAAGGGAGTTTGATAATAAAAAAAAGGCTCAAGCCCTCACCTAGAAAATCAGGAAAATTAAACTTCTTTTGTGCTCTGAAAGTGAATTGCAGATAGGTACAAAGAAGATAAGCAGAATAACATGTGATACAAAATTCCTAACTATAATCTTTTCACACTCTTCTCCAGTGAGGCAAATTCTAGGCCAATTGATTGCTTCCTCCTCTTGCAGTAATGTGTAGTCTACAGTGTACAATTGTCAAAACTTTCTGTATCGCAAGGCCAGATTCAAGCTGCTACTGGTCCCACTTGGAGCTGCTTCTTTTCTGGTAGCTGCCTGACTCTCTGGTCCCAGTAGCCATTCCTTCCTTTCCCCTTGTCTGCTCCTACATCCTCCTCCCGTCCTGCTTTTGGCATCTCTTCCTGCTCCCCTCTAGAGTTCTCTGGGAGAGAACATAAAGGTATATGGTGTTTTCCTTCAGTTTTAGGATTCAGCTGCCAGGTTTCATAAAATTAGGGTTAAGATAGGGTTAAGTCAGTGTTTTGGAACATGAAGTGTAAAGATACTAGTTTATTGTAGGATGTTAAAATAGGAGAGGGTTTGGAAATGAAATTATCAAGAACTCTAATGTGGATCTGACTGTCCCCCCAGAAGCTTGAAGGGGCCTGGGTCAGAAAACCCATTACCCCTTACAGTGTTATACTATAGTGATTAGCCCTTGTCTTTCCATAATTCATATATGATAGGTTATATGTGGGACTTGGTCACAGTCTGGGAAATTTTCTTTTATTTTTTGTTTTGGATTTTGTAGATTCTGCAGAGATTGCTGTTGATAGAAACCAATACCTGATGAAGTCTCTCCCTGTAGGCATCCATGTCACTGTTAACAATAAGAAAAGGGAAAAGGTTTGGCACAGGGTTGGGGCTGAGGATTTTGAAGTCTTAAGAAACCAGATTGTTCCTGGACCCTGATGACCCTTGGAGATAGTAATTGTGTTGACAGAAACCTGTGCCTTGAGCTGTATCAGTCCTATAGGAACTAGTAGACTATTTGTTTAGGAGGTAGATATGACAGTTAGGTTTAGGCTGAAGGTTTTAGCAAAGAGCTCAAGGTATGATACCTTTCTGTAAGTTCCCCCAAAGTTAAGTGTGTTGGTAGAACCATTGACTAATATTGTCTTTAACTATGGGGGTTACTCCCTTATGTGGTGGTTAATTCAAGTTAGTGTTCAAGTAATAGTGTTAGCGTTTGAGAATCATAACTGTCCTAAACCCTGAGCAATGCTCAACTATGCAAGACTGCCAAAGATGAGTAGCAGGAAGGTATTAATAGAATCTGATGTACCGTGTTGTGATTTCCTTTAGAAATTGGTGCCCTTCCTAAAAATAAAACTACTATTAGAAATGGGTTTAATGCTGACACTTGCATTCTAAATTGTCACAATTTCCACTTGCATTTTGAACCTGTGGGAAACAAGGAGATAAGAAGGACGTAGGCATTGACAGAAGCCAGTGCCTTATACCAATTGACAGAAACTAATGCCTTAGTCTCCTGTAGGCTGAGAAGAAGTCTAATGTTAGGCAGAGGGTTTAAGGCTTAGGAAAAAGCATCAACAGGTAAATTCATTTCTCATAAATGCAAAAATCTTGGCAGCAAGCTTTGTGCTAATGTAGTTAGCAGCCAAAGCCTTTCGTCGTTTTCTTCCTCAAGAGAAAATAATATTTCTACACCAGATGGAGAAATAAGCTAAGTGTCTATATTTTTTTTTTACAGTTGGAATTCGTTCTCTAGGTCTGAACAAGGCTTTTGGTACACTTGAGGTTAGTTTTTTTAATATAAGGTCTCTGCATCCCTGAGTAATGTTCTATTCTAAAGGGTCCCCTGCAGGTAAGCATAGAAACAGTACCAATGAAAMCCAGAGACTGCTATTGTCTTATAGTACATCAGTAGGTTCCTATGTATAAATTACAAATTAGTGTTGGACTCTGCAGAGGGTATAGAGGTGAAAATTGGGCAGATACTGCTAGATGCCTTATATTGTCTTTTCCTCTGTCAGTCTCTAGGAATACTTGCCCTAGGAGAGTGTTGTTAGTGTTTAAAAAAGGTTAAGGATAGGGTTTTGGAAATGGATGACTAAGTTTAAGGAGCATACCTTATGGTAGAATCTACAGTGTTCCCAGAAATAAGAATTAATAAGACTCAGCTCATATGAATAGAAGCCGTTGGCTTTTCTTCTAGTAATTGATCCTGTAGTTATTAATAATGCAAGAGTTAGAATTGGAGGTATAGGAATTTAGGATTAATGTTTGGGAATTTTACACTGAATCTACTAAATAAAATGGGCCAGGGATGGTTCTGTGGGCCTGAGGTGTCTGGTCTTCTTCATAAAGTTGAGATTAGAGTTACTGTCTAGAATTCAATTTATTGCTGGTCTCTGGAAGGTTCTTAGGGGCAGGAAAGAGACCAGTGGTGCTACAACTGATGCCATTTTTTCTCTTTCAGTAATGATTCCCTATCTTTCAGATTAAGATCAGGGAAGTGTCAAGACCCCAGTTCACCATCAGTTTTTACAGATCTGAAGACTTAGGAAGGTTTCTGTCAACAGGAGGAGAGGTTTAGGTGAGGACTCAACAACATAATTCATAGACAACCCAGTTGATTGGATCTAGGGATACAAAGTGGTCTGGTATCGTCAAGATCCAGTATCTTATTTTCAGTTTACTATCTTTTTCATCTGCCAAGCCTATATACAGTTGTCATTAAGATTACACTACAAAAGATGACTTCAGGAGACTGGGTTATTGCTGGGGAATATGAAGCAGCTCATTGCTATCAGTGGCCAATGCCTTGTTTTCAGGACTGGGTACAGTGAAGGTTAGGGATAATATTGGCTTGAAGATTAGGGTAGAAAAAGAGTATTTTCAAGACCCATACTTGTAGCCAGATTCTGCAAAGCCTGGAGGAATAGGATATTGTGTGGAATCATCATGAGCTTATATTCTTTTTGATAACCATATACATGCATATAAAATTAGGGGTTGGGTGGAGTTAGGAGGTATCATTTGGGAAATGAAAACTTGGGCAAGCTGGATAATCGTTGGATTCTGCACAGCTCATTGAGATAAGAACAGCTCTGCTGTTTTCATGGGCCATTGTCTTAGTTCAGATATGGTGTAAGTGTTGCCAACAGACTACACCTAAGGTTACAACTTAGCACAGTTTGTCCACATCCATCACCTTGCTACAATGAAAGTACTGTTTAGGATTGGGGCTATGTTTAGTTGTTAAGGCAATAAAAATTCAAGAGTCTTGCTTTTCCCAGACACTGCAGGGCGTGCTAGTGTTATGAGAATGTGTCATCTTTTGTTATAAGTGCTGGTTACCTAGCTATGTACCACAGTTGGGCTTGAGAAGAATTCACTTGGAGAGCCTGAATTATCGGTTGATTTTGTGTGAGCCACAGAGATAGTAATAGGGGTCAGTCTCTTAGTTTCATGTTTGCTGTGGTTATTGGTCTGATTATAGTTGTGATTTAGGAAAAGAAGGATGAAGAACCCTCCCCATGTGGATTCTCTGTGCATCAAAGGGAGAGGAAAGAAACTGGTGTTATCAGAAGCTAATGCATTATTTTCAGTTTTTCTGTGGGTTTTGTTTACTTAGTCATAATGGAGATCAGGGTTGTTTGGAAAAAAACTTGTTTATTGCTAGATTCTGACCTGTCTGTGCAGACAAAATGAGGGCATGTGTTCTTTCCTTGAGTCCCCTACCCCCTTGCTACTTTGATGCATATCTCCATGTCACACAGTCATCTTCCTTCACACGTTCTACTCCCCAGCCCTCCTTTTTATCAGTGTGCATCTATATTGTTATATGAGAGGAAAAGTAACTAATTGYATTTACATAAAAACTTGCCACAATTAAGGAGAACAATTTTTTCATTAACTGTATTCTTTTCATTGATAGATATAGTCTGACAAATTTGTAATTCTCTATGAAGTTCCTCCTTTCTTGCTTTACATAACCTTAATACACACAAAAGTAAGCACTGTTCTGATGCTGATACAGATGACCTATTTGAGGAGCTACAGCATATGGTATGACTGGGATGTTAGTTTCTCTGTGGATTGTGGATCCGTAGGACCACACATTTGTGAATGGAAGATTTTGTGACTGGAATTGTTCTGGGAATGTGCTGTATGTTTGGCCTCAGGTTAAAAGAGAATGTTGAAACTCTGTCAACCTATGCAGTTCATTGAAGAAAAGTGGCAATCACTATCCTTCCTGGTCTCATTGACTTTGTTGGATCTTAATCATGACTGTCTTGTAGAATAGTCTTATCTTCCTGCACCTCCCTTGGTAGAGAGAAAAATATTGCTGAAATAGCATATAAACAGCACAACATTTCCATCCTGTTCAGCAAGCAGCAGGAAGTATCACGTATCATGCAGCATTGCCAGCTCAGTTTGATAATTCGGCTGAAGTTTTTGGGACTTATTTCAGCCAAACTCCCTAACCTTTCAAGGTTCACCTACTGATACTTTATAGCACAGCACAGTGTAATTGATACAGCAACCCACCATTCCTTTTTCATTTGCATGGATTTCTTCTCAGGATCATAACCTGTTGTAATCATAATTATACTTAATTCAAGAGAAAAAAAAATATGTGAGCAATTAGTGTAATGTGTAATACGTCCCTCAAACATGACATATTAAGGATACCAGAATTTTCTTAATTTAAGACAACTGAAAATGAGATATACATATTTGATGTAGGGGTTAGTTTCTGTTTCTGTCTAGTTTTTAGATATTGCCATTACACACCAGAACTGTCAAAAATCTACATTTTGATTGCAGTTTCTGAATTTATTCAATGGCTCACAAAAACTTACCTTTAATTATAAGTTTGTCATGGTTTTTCAACACAACACTTCAAAATATTTGCCTTTAATTGTTGGTATCTAATTGGTTCCTTCATTCATTTGTTTTTATGATTTATTTGAGACTTCCTTTTGCTTCAGACCAGTTGAAACAGATACATGGGCTGGGGGAACCAACAGGGGACAGTTTGGACAGGCTCAGTTACTCTCATTGCCAACTGTTTATCTTATTATCAGACATAATCTCCCTGATCAGTTTTGCTTTAATCAGTTTTGTTCTTGAAGTAGTGGGCCAATATCTACATACGACAGTCCATTTTTAATTATGACTTGTGACAAATTAAGAACACAGACATTTAAGTATAAAAGGCCTCTTACAGTCCCTGTTCTGCATTGTTTTGTGGCATTGTTTTGTATTGGGGGAGTACTGGTGGCCTATCTAATACACAAGGAGGCAGTGCAGGCACAGACTAATGGCCTGCATGTGTCACACACTTGTAGCATGTTTATTAGTTTCTGGCAGCACTAATGCTACTCACAGTTCCTTTTAACTGGGGGAAATTAAGACAGGGATTGAACTAAGAAGGTGAATAGCTAACAGCAAATTAATTTATGCCTAATCACAACAGTCCTGTAGTTCCTCTTCCTATGCATAGACACCTTGCAACTGAATCACTTGTTAAAATACTTTGGAGTAGAATAAAAGTTTATCCTGTTCTATAAGAAAGAGCACTGAGAAAACAAAGTAACATTTCAGGGAGGCCTTTTGCCTTAGGTAGCTCCCTGTCTCATGCCTGTCCTCTCGCTTGCCCAAGTTTGAGAAGAGGTGGACCAAAACATAATGTGCCTATAAATAAATAAAAAGAAAAGAAAAAATACATTAGTAGTTTACCATTCAATAAATATTTAAGTCCCATTATATTTAACTCATATTCCTTCAAAATAACATATCCTGTCAAAGGACTCCCAGGGGTTGTCAAATGACAGCTGCCTTGGAATATGAGAGTGCTGGCACACTTGTTCAAATATTTCTCATCATCCATCTCAGTTCATAAAATAATGGCCATTTTAATAGTACTAGCTGATGAAAACTGAATCACATGCATTATCATGCCATGTAATAATTCTTCATTAGACATAATTCTATATTTATCACAAAAAAAAATACCCCTTTGAGAAAAATTGTGGAGTTATGTGTAGTAGCTTTAAAATTAAGATACAGCAAAGCTTTTAATTGGATTTGGTGCCTTTTAATTGGTTAAGATTTGAAAACTGTTCAGGGCTGATCATGCCCTTTTGAAATGTGAGGCAGCCTTCAGTACATAAACCCTATCAAAGTCTTGGGACCAGTCCCAGGAGGCCAGTGGGCTGTGTGTGTTAACAGCAGTTCCCAGAAGACATTGAATAGTGACAGGGAATAATGAAACAAGGATTGCACTAAAACTGCCCGATTGCCTTGAGCTTCCTGTCCAGGGGCATGTGCCTTGAGCTTCCTGTGCATGGACATGGATTTCTGCAGAACACGTAATTCCTCTCTCAAAGGCAGTGTATTTACCTCTTTTTGTGCATTTGTATGGATGTTGAAAAGGGAAGTCTCTTGAAAATATTATTTTAATAATTGTTTAATGTAATAAAATGTGAATATTTGCATTTGATATTAGGACAAACAGATGAGAATATAGCAGCTTTGTGAGAATCACAAAAGAATAAGTAAGTGCAGGACCAGCAGAACATCTTTGCATACATGTTATCCTATTTCATGATATCTTGAAATTGTGATTCACCTTTTTTCTCTATAATGTGTGTTATACTAAATGGTCAATATGTTGATTGCTACTTCATTCACTCTTAGTGGTATTCATCTCCCCTTAACACTTTAAAAAACATATCAAACAGGTGCTCACAATGCTTCAATAACTCTACTGCAGCTTGTAATAATCTCCACTGCCCATATTTTGATTTTTTTCCCAGAAAGTGATTAATTTTTAGTCAATACCATGAAAATTATTAACGTTATCAGAAAAATGTCAAGTATTTCTTTCAACATGTATCTTCAAAGCAGCAGTGGGTGTCTGCGGGGCACATTGCCCAAACTATAAAATAGTTAGATTCTTTTGTAGCCTGTCTGGACTGAAGCAAAAAGTAATGAGGTCTATTAGTTTAGTGATAGTTGAGGAAGGTGAAAACAGTAAGATGGAAAAAGATATAATAGATTCTTAGAAACAGAATGTAAAACTCTAGATTAAAATCTAGTTTAATTTATTAATATTAATTTCATGAGATACTATAAAATAGGCAATAAAAAGATCGGAATATGAAAGTTCACATTTGGATTCTTAGTTAAAGAAATGCAAGTTCCATTACATTGCTTCTTTCACCACTAGATCATTTTATGAGTTACATGATCATGACACTCAAGATTAAAGTACTAGGCTACTGATTGTTAATTTATCATAGTAATAAGTAAATTTTATACTAGATAGCAATCTTCAGTAGATGCTAGTGAGTCCAGAATTCAATTACTTCAGTATTAAATTCGTTCTGGTAATTTTCACATAGTTTATGAGAATGTAAATATTTTGCTTATTTATTTACTGAAAGTTCTATAGGTATAATGAAAAAAAAAATTGATGAATTTATACATAATGCCTTGAGATTAGATTGCTAAAGCAAAACATCAATCAGAATAAAATCTGAACATTCCAAAATGTAGTACTGTCAAATGACTATAAAACAAGTTGCAAAATTTCTGAAATACAGTGGGCAAAATAATGAAGATTGAAATATGCCTTTTTATTTGTACTGCTGTCAGAAACCAGAGATCACTTCTCTGTGCCAGGTGCAGTATTAGTGTAGATTCTCAATATTCGGAGAAATCAAGGTTCAGATATGCTTATAGCACCTACAGTGTATATTGGCATATTGTGAAGAGTAGGAGGCTATGTTTACTCTATTGTATGTTGAGGATTAATTTATTGTATCCAGAAATTTATTATATAGTTTAGTCTTCTAATTCTGCACCAAATTATAATAAGATATGAGAGCGAGACTGAGAAATGGAGAGAAAAAATATATATTTGACTCCAAATACTGATTATTTAGCTACCTTGCTATCATCCCCAGAGAGCTCAGAATCCTTCAGTCCTCCTAAAGAGAGACCTTAAGGATCATCACATTTGCAGACAATAACCTTTTCAAAATTGGGCTTTGTTATGCCAACAGGATTTTATATGTCTGTTTTTATTTTTAGGTATGTAGAAATCTGAAAATTCATTCCAGATAGCAATCTTGGCTTTTACTTTCCCCTAGGTAAGAACATCCAACCTATCTTAACCATAAATACTGTTTCTATTCTTTATTTTTTCCCACATCTGCAAGCCAACTATGACTCTGATCCTTTTAGTATTAAGCAGGTGCTTAATTTTTAAGTATGTAAGTATATCTGTGTACCCCATGGGGGTACATGTGTATATATAGATAGATAGATACCTATCTATATACAGATATCTTTCCCTCTGCAGGACTAGTTCCAACTACTACAAGGTAGCTAGACATTTCTAAAATCATAGTGTGTAAGTGGTAGGGTTTTTTATATGAAAAGTAGAATCAATATATATTTCTAGGGTATCTGCATGGTGGCTAAGACACAGAAAAAACAGGCTGTTACTACTTTTTTGAGTTGGAGGAGAGTTGAAGTGGATGAAAAAACTAAAAAAAAAGGATGATTAGTTCACTGTAGGTACTCTTCTGTTGGACCCAAAATGATTATGGTATTGAAAAACCTGGAAAGACCTATAGGAAGAGGGGAGTGAGAAAGGCTTATTTGCAGTGCTCTGCTTTGGGAGAGAAGAACCACTAAATGAAAATGGACATTCAGTCTTCATCATTCAGTGATGCCTGTGCTGCTAGTGCCCAGGGAAAGAGATTGATGAAATACTGATGCTAAAACCCAGTAGAACAATCTCAGATAGTATCTAAGATAAGYTCCAGTCTTGCAGTTTTAACTTTTGAAATAATCCCTTAAATTCCTAAAAACCCATGGTAAATTGTACTTAATTGAATAGGTCAGAATTTCCTGCATTTGAAGATATTGAGACAAATTTCTTCATGAATATAAGCAAGCATAACGATTGACTTCAGTGGACTCATGTCAGATTATTAGAGCTCTGAATTTGGCCTGTTTGCCTTTGGAGCCTAAAATGAATGTTTTGTGAATGACAGTGTTGCAAGAAAGATGCATTTTGACAGGAATGAGAATAATGAACAGGCAGCTGGAGATACCTGGGCATGTTATGCTTCTTGGCAGACTTCACAAGCAGTAGAGCTGCTGACTTCAGAGTTGCCTGTGGGTCTGTCACTTTGTTCGTGTCTGTCGGGATTGATTTTTCAGAACTACTTTGTCTCCAAGGCATCATTTCCCTGATGGCTTACCATAGCCTGTAAGGAATTTACATGTTATTATCTGCTCTGAATATGTCTAAATTCCCAAGAAAACTCTGGAACTGTTTCTTTATTATAAAAAGTAATGGGAAAGAGATGGTAGCCTCTGGAGTTGTTTCTTTATTATAAAAAATAATAGGAAAGAGATGGTAGCTTGTCATCCCATTATTTGTTTAGAAACATAATTTTTGATAGCGTATCTTTATGATATGTTTCTGTAACCCACTGGACTTACTGTTTTTGAGAAAAATAATTTAGGAAGACCCATGAAATTACCCTACAAAATGAAGCTGCTAACTTATTTAATACTGGTTGCCCTTACACTGTTAGTCATATTGTGAAATTTAATCTAATACTGCATTGAGAAAGAGGAACACAAATAATGTTTTAAAAATTGTGGTGGTTGAGAGAGCAATAGTACACTGTCACAGCAGATATTCATAAAATTTCAAACACCTACATTGATCAGACAATAAAAAATGGAATGAAAGAATGCACAGTTTGATTTCAAACATGTCAAGCTAGTACAGTCTACTAACGTTGAAACCTGACCACAAGTTTGCATTACCCACTTTTTCTGTTTAATTTCCAGCTGTGGGAGCCACAGGAATGGGCTGCAGGCATGGGAATGCTGCTGCTGTCCCTTCAACAGGGAGTTTCCCTGTTCCTGACTTCCCCTTCCCAAAGGCAAAATGGTCTGGCCTGTAAAACAGTGGCTTCTTTCTATGCAGATGACAGCAGGGAGAAATGCAGGAATTCTTTTGTTTCTGAAAAATTCCTCTTAAAAATAGATGTTCAGTGCTTTGCTTCCCCTGTCACTTGTTAGGTCTCTCACTTTAAAAAATGTGTTCATCCTCATTTCTTAAAAACTTGCTGCTTTTATTTAATCAGATTAAAACTGTGTATTCCGAGGGTTATAATTTGGTAGATAACTCAGATCCAAGGTTTTAATAATTTGTCTGGAGAAAAGTTAAGTCTCAAGAGTTAATAAAAATTAAAGCCCACACCAGCCTTCCATAGGTCTACTCCAAACCTATGTTTGGAGAGTTTGAAAAAAAAAAAAACAAGACAGCAAACTGTCTTAATACCAGTAAAGGCCATTTCATGGGAAAAGATGACCTGTCTCAAAAAACAAACTCTGCCCTGCTGTTCCTTCACCATGAAAGCATTGTTGCCTGCAAGAGAATTATGCTCTTATATCCATCCAGCAAATACTTGAGTGTGAAATTAAAAAGTCTCATTTTAAGTGAAARGAACAGAGATCAGTGAGCTCTGCTTGATTAAGCACATGTTGAAGAAAAGCCTTGTAGAGCTCCACATATGAAAACTCCTAAGGATTCTCCACTGTTGTGGTACTGCCAGGAAGCACAACCAGGGAGAGCTGAGCGGTACAGAACATTCTGCTGCACTGTGAAAGTAAGCAAGCTAAATTCAGCAGTCACATAATTTTAAAGTTAACAATTAACAGCTGAGCACTGTCTTTCATCCATGGTGTGATGGAAGGTGTATTTTGTCACTTGTTTGATCACAGCTTATTGTGTGCTACGTTTTATAACAAAGTGAAAATATGCCTGATGAGGGATTTATTCAGTTCAGGTGAACTTTTCCAAAGGGAGGGGATGGTGGGGCTTCCCTGAAATTAGTTTCTGTGTGTTACTGGCCATGCTCAGCTGCAAAGCTTCTGCAGCTCAGTGCAAGCAGCTGGGGAGTTTGCAGAGGACCTGGGAAATTCTTATAAGAGGCAGGGAGCAGTCATATAGCTACACATGAAGGGATAAGGAAAGTATCCTTATGCTTTAAAAAGGAATGCTGAGTTTGTAGCAATTCAAGAATTGAAAACTGCTGGACCTGGGAGCAAGATTTGGATGTACAGGTACTGAGAGTAGGGAGGAGATTGTTTACAAAATGTTGTATTGAACCTGTCTCTTTTGACAGATTTGCATTTCATCTATTTGAAAAGCTACCTTGTTCCAGTTTGGGTTCTACTAAAACCTAGCTTAGGAATTGAAAACCTCTAACTGCTTTTGAAGTACTAATTCTACGGAAAAGGTGCAGACAGTTCTGCCTTAAAGTCCTGGCTTGCTTACTGCCCTGTCGCACAGGATTATAAAAGCAGTCTTCTCGGGCAAATATGTTGATTCTTGTGGTGAAGCTAAACTGGAACTGTCTCTTTGCCTGCTTGTTAGCATATGACTGTTGGTATCCCTATGATGAATTATGGAGCCATGTGATAAACTTCACTTATCATGTGTCTTTGATGATTTCACCTGCATTTGCCTCTTCAGCCAGCCTCCCACAATGTGCCTGTAACATTCCAAACCTTGGAGCAGTCTCAGTCAGCTGACTTTTTCTTTCTTTAAAGAAACTGCCACAAAAATGTACCTTTCCCACCTTCCATGTGCCAGCTATGGAATTTCATCTCAGTTACGCGAACCTGAAGCCCAGAAGGGCAATAGTCCACTTTTGATGAATTTTTAATTGCTTTGAGACAGTCTGTTAGAGCAAGAAATAAGCAGTGAGAGCTAGAACTAGGAGACTGATATCATTAAAAAGGGGAAATTACACCAAGTTAATGAGTCCTGAGATGCCAGAACTTAAAGCCTAACATTCCTATGTAAAATAAAACAGATTTGGTTGCTTTTACATACAACTTCTCAGTTACACTATTTCTCTTAGTCCAAAGTCTGCAAAATGGGACTTATCAGACTAAGGCAGTCTGTTTTGTAATCACAGGAAGTTAAAAATATAACTCAATTTAAATGTTTTAAGTTGAGGAAAATACCTAAAAATACTATATGCTTGCTCTAAAAGAATATATATGTGTAGTTTACCATGAAGCCTTCATCATTGGGCCATAACTTGTGTAATTTGGCTGTAAGTCCTGCTGTGGTGAATCATGTAGACTTAACCTCCTTTCCACTCATGTATTTAGACATATACTGTATATAATAACAAGCTTGAGTTGTCAAACACAAATATCTCTGTAAGAGAATTTTAATTCAGACCATATAGAGCATAATCTCTTCTTTATACCAGTTTTACATGGTTGATTATAAATAGACCTAGGTCCATATAAATCATCAATAAGTGATATCAGAAGCACATGATTTGGTGTTCATTAACTGAGGTTATGCTATTCACTTTTGTCATTACAAATCTAAGGAAATCAATGTATCAGAAGTATAGATATTTTTTTTTTCCCATATATCCTTATCAGGATGGATTACTGTAACCATATTATGAAATTTTGTGTTTCTTGCTGATATGTTACTAGGAGTCCTTTGCCTACTGTTTTTTGACAGGTGCAAAAATGGATCCCTTGTTTACTGCTTCAGTATTGTATTATTCAACAACAGTCTAAGAGGTAAGTGAATTCTATATGTTTATATCCTATATTTTCAGTTGCATTTTCTTAAAACTTACTGGTTTTGTAATTTCTATAAAAATGCCATTTTACATTGGTCAGGGTAGTGGCAAGAGGCAGGGAAGCTCTTCTCTTCATAATTTTCTAGCATTTCAATTCTACTTTTTCACAAGGAGAAAACAAACAAAAATATCAATGATGTATAAAGTTTATCACCATTTTTTCCAAAATCATGAAGAAAGAAAAGATTTAGTGAGAAAATGGAAGTTGTTCCTGGACTCTTTTCTATTTTTCGTTGTGTTCTTCCTATTTCTCACTTGAAAAATGGTTTGTGGTGGAGGAAAGGAAAAGGAAACACACAAAAACAAAATCAAAAAATATCTACCTAAATAATATTTAGGCAGAGATGCTATTTCTATTCCAAATGGTTTTCGGTGTAGAACATCGATGTAGATTTACTAGTATCAGTTTCTTCCTTTTCTGGTGTTCTTCAGTTACTAACACTGAATTGCATGTTAAATGAGCATTTTTTAATTTATCTGTAAAATGACAGGAAAAATTAGTTCAGATTTGTTAAAGATACAAGTTAAAAATTAATTTAAAAAACTATTCCTAGAAAATGGTCTCATTCAGAATTAAACTGCATGCATAACTCTGTGCTTTACAAGGCAAGTGAGTTAAATTACACCTAATTATGGAGACTAATTCTGAATAAATTTGTCTGCTCAGCTTTTTCATATGATGTTTGCAATGCAATTCTGAAATTTAATTTGGATTATTTTCCCAAGTGATCCTGTAAAGATTGACTTAGATGTAATCCTTAATCGCTAGTTTATTCCTATTATTTGGGCGGTATATAAAATGGGCATTCTCTGTGAACTATCCACAGTAGAATCTGTAATTTTTTTTTTATCCTGTAAAGAAAAGGTTCAATTTCATGTCTGAAAATAACTGAGACAGTAGAGTTAATAATCCTATATAATATGAGATATTAAGTAATTTGAAACATTAGGAAAATAATTTCACAGTAACAAATGTACAATTTGATATTAGTATGGGTTCGGTGAACAAGCAGCAAAGGAATCATGATCATAACATTGTTTATCTCTGTAATGTTATAATATCAGAAGAGAGGTAAGCAAATGCTTGCTGTAGCAGTAGTGTCCTGTTATAATTACATATGAAAATATACAAAACAACTAATCCAGAGGCACTTTCTAAGTGTTTTAGAACTTTAACTTTTTGCTGTCATGTTTGTAGGGAGAGCTGAGAAGAGATCTGAAATGTGTAGATTAAGTGAAACCATAGCAAACCATATAGCCATAGGCTGACACTGTGACTATTTTCTAAGTTGGGATAGTAGTACCATTTGAGTTATTCGCTACAGGTATTTACAGTAATATGATAAGGAATAAAATAGTAGATTCTTGCCTTGTTCAGTAGTGGTGAAAGCAAGTAAGACTGGGGAGTGGAGCTCACCAGGCTTTCATTCAAAGCAATAAAGTGAGGGTTCTAAACTTGTTTTTATTAGTAAAATGCCAAATAACCTAATTTATTAATGGATAAAATCAAGATTGTGGATTGTTGCCTAACAAACTGGACAAATTATTTACTCCATTTTCTAAATCTTAACTGGATTTCATTCTCAGGGCTGAAAAATATTTCAGCCACCATGTTGCATGTAAATTGATCTGCACCCCTTTGACTTTGTGCCTGGTATTTCTATTCACCTGCGCAGGATTTGAAGACTGACTCACATGGTGATTCTCTAGAAAGCAGAGCACATATCTCCCTTGGGAGTGTATAAAATACAAGTCACAATTATGTCTGCCAGTACAAATAAAATTTCTTTTATTTGCTGTCAGGCAGGCATCCATCTAATCATATTTTTAAACCCCAGTTACAGTTGTCAGTATCTCTGGGTAAAGTTTACCAGCCCTTCCTGGTATTGTGAAGAACATGAAGTCATGGCTGAATTAAAAGCTTTTTAAATAAAATAGATACAGCTTGCTGCTTTCCATCTTTCTTCTTCTGTTCCTGAGCAATGTTCTTAAGTAATTATTAGAAATCATAATTCAGTCTTACAGCCTGAATTTAGCTGAATGCTTCAAGCATTGTGCTATTTCATCTCCAAGGTAATGATTTCACAAATGTTATTTTTGTGGAACACACTGGCTGAAATTTGAATGTACAAAGGACTGTTTCTATAACCTTTCCTCACACTGACTTGTACTTCCACATTCAGCTAGTTATATTTATGCCTGGGGTGGGTATATATTTAAGTTGGAAATTGACTTAAAATAATAGTAATGACCTGAAATGGGAAGTTTGGATTGTAAAAAGTAGTTTAGTCCATGAAAGAAGATTAAAATGGCAATGGGAGATGGAAAATGTTGGTAACTGAAATATGGAATTAAGAATTGGTCATAGAGAGTATGACCCATTTACCAATAAGAAAGAAGGAAAACCCGTGATGAATTGCTTTAGAATGGGCTAGACCAGCCATTTTGTGAGAGCTAGTATGATAGTAGATCTGTCTTCTGGATGACTAGAAATGTGTGTTTATGACACAATTTTTAGATATTTTGAAGGGAAGGCTTTGGTTTATCTTAAATTTTTAGTGTAGGGTAATACAGAGAGAACCACACCATACTGTGTAAGGTATATGGACAAAACAATACACGTCTGGAAGTCTTGGTAAACACTATCAAACTTACACATAGTTGATTCATTTAAGAATTTGTTGCTGGGCTAAACATAGGGTCTCCTGCTTCTGAAACAAAAGCTCTCTTATGAAGCAAAAGAAACAGCTCCCTGAGCTCAAGCCAGCTGAGTTTGTTATATTCAGTCCAGACTGCTTTACAACCAATAATTCTTCTAGTTTATATACAGTACCCTGCTATTTCCAGAGGGATGGTTTTATTTGATTATCCATTCACCTAGGATACAAGTTTAACTTAAACTTGATGGTGCCAAGTGTGGCAAGTTGTTCTTATACCACTTTGATATCTCATTTTACAAAGCCAAAACAAGCATTACTAAGCTCTACAATTGTGGCTTACCAGACTTACTGTTAAATGCAGCATTTTAAAACTTACTGTGACATATCAAAGGAATGTGATCAGTGAGATGCACAAGACCAAAATTACAGTGCCAGAATCATATTATTATGTACCGTTTCCTGCATTTTCTTTACACTGTCATGAAACATAAAATGGATGCTACAAAACATAGATTAACCAAGAAAAACATTAAAACATTAGGAAAGTATTCCTGAACTTGAGAGGTTAAGAAATCTGTATAACCTCAAGAGATTTTAAGTTTCATAGTTATTTTTCACTTTTTTTTTTTCTTTAAAATGCTAATTACTATTTGTGGAATGAGACTTAAGCAAGGTTAATTTATACCAAATTAAATATATATAATGCCTGGCATGAAAGTAAAGCAACTTTACACAAGAGTTGTAACTAAGATAGGTGACAACTGATTCCCTGTATTTCTCATTCTAGCTGAGGACACAGGAGCAGATGACACTTCAGTGCGAGCAGAAGGGCTTAGATACTCTCCCACACCAGTATGTGTGCTTCTTAATTGCACAATTGGGCCATTTTCCATTCCTCCCCTCTCTTATGTATTTTGATATAATCCTATCAGAGAAGTGTAATGTGGGAAAAAGTTTGACAGCTATCAACAGACTTCAACATGGCAACTTCTTGCTTGTTAAAGGAACCAAACGAGATGCAGTGTGGTTTTCACAGACTGCATTTTGAGCTGGTGTCACATGAGGGAAATTGATGTGTGGAAACATGAGGGGGCAAAAAATCCTTCATCTCCTCCCACCGTCTGTGCTACGAAAGGATTTAATTGTCACAGCTCTTGTCAAATCTGGGACAACAAGCAACAACTACAGAATAGACCTCTTACTGTCCTTCCATTTTTGGAGAGAATTGTTTCCTCCAGCTGCTATAGGCATCTCATTAGTAGTTTGAGGTGTGAAGAAGTGTTGGCATTCAGGTTTGTACAGTTAAAATAATTTATAAAGTGCCTTTTTTCTCTCTTCTTTTTTAAAAATACATGTTGTTATTAGCTAGCTCTAGTACAATCAAGTCCTTTGCTCAAAGTACAGCCAGCTTCAAAAAGCAAGCCGAATGTTTGAATGCATAGGGATCGGAATAACGTGGAAGTAAAGCCACAGGATTACGAGAAGGGACTTCCCAAAGTCTACTTCTCTGGTATTTCAGGCAACTCTTAAAATACAGTCTCTTTTGTGAATTTATCAAGTCTCATCTCAGATGAGTTCAGTTGTTTAGTTGTTTCTGTAACTGAAAAATTGTTCCAGAAGTCCATCCTCTGATGTAAAAAAAAAAAAAAATTTGCTGACTACATTTATTCATGACTAATTTATACCTATTTTTTAATGCAAATGCATGATTACTTTTCTTGCCTCCAGCCACTCATTCAGTTATCTTGTTCTCTGTTAGCATCAGCTTTGGTAGGCTGAGTCAGGTTGTATTTTTAGTCACTTCTTGTAAAAAGAGCTCTCATCTTCCCTGATACTTCTTTCCATCCATTTCATTGTGAATGCATCTTTTAAAAGAAATGCTTAGCGTCTTTAGGTAAAAGCCTTTACCTGGAATACTCTTGCCTTTTAGATAGTTTGATAATATTGCTTATGTTTTTTTTTATTTTTATGTTATTTTTGTTATGAAACATCCTTCAGAATGCATTGAAAAAAATCATGGCCTATTGTAGCATCTGGTTTCAAAGGAAGTGAATTGTCTCGATCCAAATTTCCTGGTGCAATGCAAGTCTTGGATACTTTTGCTGCCCTCAGCAGATATTTTTTTTTTTTTTTTTTTGTGGGTTGACAAAGTATACCAGAGTCCACAGTTTGGTCCCATGTATCTTATTCTGAACCTTCCAGGTGTGAAGGAGGAAGCTATGCAACAGGTTCCCCAAATGTGTATTATTCCATATTTACTAAGTTTTGTTCTCAATTTGCACTATACTTTACAAATGCGTAAATGATAAAACTGTAATCCCATTGGGTTTATACTTTAGCTTCATTAAAATGCAGAAATTAAAATGTGAAGAAAAAAGTGCAAAAAAAATGAACCAAGCTTCCAAAAGACCCACAGGTCTCCAGACATAATAATAAACTAGAGTTAAAGACCTTGCTTTAGGCTTAAATCTCATTAATTCCTTTCACTGGGAAGTACCTACTTAAAAGCTTTAGGATATTTTTTTAGGAAATTTCCTGGTATAAGGATGCTTGTTTTGCTGTGTTAAGAAAAAAATTATACAGATCTGTTTTACTTTCAATGATTATTTACAGGTGCAGCTGGGAAGACATTTATTAGCTATGTATTCAGTCTGAATATGAGAACACTGAATGGTTGATACTTTGAAGGGGGGAGGGAGAAACCCCTTCATCCATGTTATTCCCAAGCTACCCCAGCTGACAGTTTGACACAGCTGACAGAAACCAAATGTAAAGACAGGTAAAAAATAATGACAGATGGTAGAAATCTACTTAATTATTCTGTCAGTCCTGTTGTATGCCATACACTTCATTTTTTTTGAACCATGGGCTGACTGTGTCAGGCTAGGCCCCATAAATTCATTACTGAAATGTTCTTTTTAACATCAAAGACTAATTATTTTTAACTTCTAGCTTCACCCACACTATTCTTCAATATGTATTTTGGTAAAATGAATAATGAGTGAGGATGAACTATGTAGTGGATGTGCCACAGTGATATTTGAAGAGGAAATATTTTTGATTTATCTAAAAGTATGTAAGTTTTAAGAATAGTATGTTATTGCCTCTTTTGCTATGTTGGCTCATCTTAGTCAAATATCATAAGACAGGCTATCTTTAAAGTAKCACATGAATTTAAAATAAACATACTACATTGGCACATGGATTTGAAGAATCTGTGAGAGTAATTTCTATGAGAAGAATTGATTTTTAAATATACATTGTGTATTATATAAAGGAGAAGCAAATACTATAGAAAAAAAGGGGAGGGAAAATAAATTTATACAAGTAAAATAAATGTCTAGAAGAGACAGACATGGGGGGGGGGGAAAGGAAAGAGCTAGACGATAGATAGAGAACAAGAAATGAGCCATTTTAGACATCCTTTGACTTCTTTTCCTTAGTGGGTTGCAAAAAAGACATTAAAGCAAAGCGTACTATGCTGTCTCTAGTGTCACTGCTGATGCAAGACAAATACCCTGTGGCGCCTTTTGAGGAGTGGAGCAGATACTTGCTTTATGTAGTCAATCTTTTTCAACAGAAAAGATTCCCGTTTCTCAATTGTTTCTGAGCCAACTGGTGATTGTACAGTAGTAATTTCACGTAACTATTGCATCATTAGTATTTAACTTAGTACTTCGTAATGTGCATGATTCAATTGTTTTGGTTCATAAATGTAGAGCATTTCTGCAGGGTTTTAAAAGTTGATTTAAAAACTGCAAATACTATTTTCCTCAATATTTCCTCAGGATTTTTTTGTGAATAGCTACAGCTTCTTTAGTCTTTGTGCCAGCTCCTCTTGAATTACTGAACTTCCTTAATATAAATCAAGGCTTTATCACCTCAACAGGCAATTTTTCTTGGCCTAAAAAAATCCGAAACCACAGTAGACATGTAGATTCTGAAAACGCTAACCTATTAGGAATAACTTCCTTTGTCCTTGAACAATGTACTATGGCTAGAACTGAGCTGGACAAACAAGTCACTTCAAATACTAACAATATTAAAATAAATTAAATCTTTCTATTAATCTAATAATTTCATGCACTTATGTATTAAAAAGTGAGTGAATTATTTTAACCCACTGGTTTACTGGTATGGATTTAGTCTCATCATGCAAACAAAAATGTTTTTTTACATCAAATCATAACATCAATCGTAATCTTACTTAGAATAGAACAATTCTATAAAAAAAATATTGTCAGACATTTGGTTCTGTTTCCACATTAAAGCTAGATCCAGCTCAGGTATTTCTGCTCATAAAAAATGAGATTGATGCAGGCAGTCATCTTGCTTTCTTAAGGAGTTAGATTTATGGTATAAAATGCAGTAGTGTCTAACTTTGTGCCAACATCATTTTTTTTTCTCCTGCTTTATTTGGGGTAAATGATCGTGTCTCTTGTGAGTCTAAATGACTTGCTTTGCAAGGCTTGCTGCCTTTAGCAGTTTGTATTGTACTGTCTCTTCCAGTTGTACGTTCAAAGGAAGACACCCCTTGCTTTAATATAGGATGTCTTCATAGAAGACATTCTGGGACTACCTGTTTCTGTTGCTTCCATATTTGGTAGAACTTCAGTAAATGGGAAATGTAAAACACTGCATTGCCTCTTTGTTCAGTTAATGTATTGCTTTATTCATCAGTACTATTTGCTAAAAACTGTGACTTCATCCTTTAGAAATCATTTTAACTGATACCTGCATTTCATACTTGGTTGCCTTGCATGTACATATATTCTATACATCTGTGCTTTTTCTGTGGTTTCTATTACTACTGTATTTGCGTCACCTAATTTAAAACAGACTTTCAGCTGTTTTCAACTATAATGGGTTTGTGGCTTAGTATGCGAAATAGAATTGACTGCACAAAATGTGAAATTCTGATGCTAGACATTCCAGCTAGGTCTTTACAGACAGGAATGTGCATTTGTCTGGGCAAGCATTATAGTCCTAGGGGTGCTTAGCTCTTTTAGTGACAGCCTGAATATGTTGAAGTCATTTGATTTAAAAAACAAACAAAAAAAACCCCAACAAACCACCCCAAAACCCCCCAAAAACCCAAACAAACAGAGAAAAAGAAAAAAAAAAAACAAAACACCCAACAAGAGCAAAGATAGAAGCATTCATTTTAAAGAAAAGAAGAAACTGCCTTGGCACAGCTCCAGCATTTGCAGTGTAAATCTCACACAATAGAAACTGTGGAAAAATTTGTGAAAGAAACATTGAAGGGAGAATAAAATATCTTAAGCATATAAAGCCCTGAATACTAAGTAAACTGTACAATTTAAGAGAAATGTTTACTAGCAGGGGTAAGTCCTACTAAAAGAATCTCTGAAGCATAGATGGCCCCTAACCATCATCTACTTCTGATATTGAACTGTATCTGCAAAGGAATGCAAACACATTAAATCCACAAATCTTCTAAAGGGTTTTAAAAATTTAAAGCATGAGATGGCTTATCCCATTTTCCAGTCCCACCTCCAGTTTTTGGAGAAAGCAGATACTTCATGTTGCTCTGGTAGTGATGAGCACAAGTCATTAGAACAGCCACAAGAAGTTCATAGACAGAGAGCAAGCTGTTAAGCTGGAATTGTCCCTCTGTGGAAGGGATAGTCTCTAGACAAGGTTAGGAGAGAATGAAGAATGAGGGAGGAGAAACTCCCACTCACAGGATAGGAGGGAGAGAGATGAGAAGGAGGAGTTTGAACTCTTCTCTAACAGAATCTTCTCAGGGTGGACTGATGGGAGTTATGACTACTAAAAGTCCAAGTCTTCTTTTTTTTTAAAGTTCAGGTTTCAGAATATAGAAAACATCTTCCCTTCAGCCAGCTGCTAAGAACCATCTCCTTCTTTGGCCTGTAGCAATCTCATAAAATGTCCTGTTATGGCTCTGCAGTCTAGTGCTGCCTATAAAACCTTTAGTCATCATTCCCAGGGACAGGAGCAATTGAGCAAAACCCATCTGATGGTCACACAGATATGCAGCATGACTGTGTATTCCTTCCATAGGAAATCAGCTGAAAAATACTGCATTCCTGATTCCTGGCCCAGACAGTGCCAGAGATCTTACATTGCCAACTCCTCTTCTATTCTCCAGCAGCCTGGCTATCTGAACTGGTAGGACTCCTCTTAGCCACACCCAAGTCCCAGGCCACTAGCAGGATTTTTCTTAGAGGTTCTCTGCAGTTATGCTGATGGCTCTGGAGCAGCAGGCACAGCGTGTGAGATGGGAGAGAACAGGGCACAGCCTGAGACTCCAGTTTAGCAATAACTAATTTCTGTCAGTTTCTGTAATGTCAGTTTTACATGTTGGACTCTGTGGTTAAAAACAAATGATGGGCTATTTGTGCTACTAGTTCTTTTAAATAATGTAATGGAATGAAAAAAAAAAATAGTGCATGGTTTGGATCCATTTTTATCACTGGCATAAAACTAACTTCCAAAGTAATGTGTTAACTTCATTTTAATTGGATTTTTTTATGAATAAGGAGACTGATTTTACTATGAACTGAAATGAAAATGCTGTGAGGAAACAGAGGTCATGTTTATATTGTATTATACAGCAAGGCACGAGGCTCCTGAAAGACAGGAAACTGATTGTTTGAATTGGTAATTCTCAGTTTTTTCCATTCTGAAACTCTATCTACTCCCAGGACCCTTCTTGTGTCTACTCGGGAACTAGAGAAGATTTCCTGTCTATTGAGGAAGCATACGGTAGCCAGAGGCAGAACAACTTAAAGACTGACAATTTAAATACTGATGATCATTGAAACAGCTGGATTATGCAAATTCCTTTTCTAGTATCTTTAGAAAGCACTGGGATGCTTTTGTAGCATTCACATGCAGTTACACAAAAATAAGCATGGCTACACTGTTAGATCCAAGATCCATCTAACCCAGTATCCTGTCCCAGAAACTAGCTGTGAGTGGAAGCTTGCAGGGGTGTAAGAACATATCCAGTGCACTGTCCCAGCTTCTAGGGATCTACTATTAAAGATGTTCTAAAGTGGAAACATCTTCATCATCACATCTGAAAGCTACTGACAAACCTATTTTACACCAATTTGCTTAATTGGGTTTTGAATCTATTTATGCATTTGGCATTCTAAATATTGCAGCTACGAATGCTACCATTTCGAGATGCAATATGTGAAAAAGTATTTCCTATTTTAACTTTAAATGTGCTGATGGGTAACTTCAGGTGACTGCCAATTTTTTGAATGATAAGAAACAGTAAGAAATAATTCCTGACCACTTTCTCTATTATCATTTCTAATTTTTTATGTCTAGAGCACTCATATCAAAGCTAAAGAGTCTTGATCTTTTAATCTATCCTTGTCCAGAAACCATTCCGTAATTCTGCTTAAACTGGTTACCTTGCACCTACTTAGTGTGATACTGAAATATCCTTTTGTGAAAGGTGATCACTAGTAGCAGTGCTCAGATGTGTGCACTAGGGATCTAGTCAGTGTTTAATGATTTTTCTCTTGTTTGTGTTATCTCATTTTTATTAATTTTTACCTTGTATTTGTCTTTTTGTCAGCATCGGAATAGTGAACTATAGTTTTCAGAAAATTATCCAGAGTAATTCCAAGATCTCTAAAATTTTTTGGTAATAGTTTAGATCCCAACACGTTATGTGCATGTTAAAGTAGTATATTCGGTCTAAGAAACAAAGTCTCTTTACAAAGACTTAAGTGTTCTGCCACCTTTACACAGTGAAATCATGCCGTAACTCTGTGTGTGTGTGTAGCAGGGGAGGGTTGGTATTTAACACATAGCAGATCTCACAGGTCACAGTTCTTGTGAGCACGGCAGAACTTGGATTGCAAGTAGGAACTATGTTTTTCTAGATGAACAGTTTGAAACCCCCCATACTGATTGCAGATTTACTATGACTGCTTTCTAGCTTTGATTAGCCATGGAAAAGATGTATTGGTGTAAAATGCAGTTAAGAAATTTAACACTCCTCCCAGGTTATCTAAAATATTTCAGTATATATAACAGAATTTTTGTATGCCTTTGTGTGAGAGAAAGCTGTTGAGAAATCAGTTTGGAAGATTTCTGTCAAAGCATTTACTATGAACTGATATATGCTTATAAAGTCTGCTTTCTTCAAGAGCTTGTTAGGTGTTGCTATCTTAAAAGTAATATGATATTACATCCTTTTTCCCATATTTGTCATACATTCATGTAAGAAAGACCCAATTTTTAGAAAAAATGAAGACGTAAATGAATACCCCATTCATGAACACATGCATCAAAACTGAATTCTAGTCTAAAATTTTATGCATACATACTACAGTTAGTGAATTGGTCTCTTGGTGTCACTAACAAAGAAATATGTATTATTGTAATCCTTAATACTTAGTGTTTACCAGTAGCCTACTTTCATCTAACTGCTAATTCCTAAATTATAAGATTTACAATTATTCTCCTTTTATTCAAGCCAAAGTTACTATGCTTAACTAGTAAGTTTCTAGCCACATTTTCCACCGTGTTAACTACATGAAAATAAGGCTTTTTTGTAAAGCTATATATTTAGAGAAAATGCTACAAAATTGCCCCTGGATTAATAGAATCCAGAGCATTCCTCGGTGGTGGCTCAGCACACTACCATGTGAGTTGCCTGCCCTTGAAAAGGCATAATTTGATCTTAACAGTTTTCCTGAATTCTCTGGTAGTTACAGAGAACAAGTGACCACAGTTCAGCTCCTCAAGCAGAAAGCTGAGTTTAGAACCACAGTGGTGCTGACTTACATGTTTCTGAATTTCAACAAGAAGGGAAATTCTTTTTTACAACTGAGCTTTTTCTGATTCTAGTGAAGAGTTGGAAAACTGAAAATAGCAAAGTGGTCCCAGATGGAGACTTTTTTTTTTACTAAAGGCTTCTTCAGTAGTAGAGCTGTGTGTCAGCTTCAGTAGATATCTCTGTGTAGGGTAAAAGGCTGGATAGTGTTGTGCTAGACCCAACAAGAATGTCAGGCAAACACTAGAAAGGGCAACAGTTGTAGTCTTGAACCTATAAAAATTAAACATTTAAGAAAATACCTTCAGTACTGTTCAGAGTTGTTTCAGCACACTGCTTATTTCCCTTGCTAGATATAAATCTTAATTACTAAGGCAAGGAGTAATAGTAACTTAAGTGATATCCAAGGAATAAATTTCCCCAAAAGACAAAAGAGTTAATAGAAGGTTGGAAAGCTTAGAATAAAATAACTACATACTTCCTATCAGCTGCTTTTAAGCAAGAGAATGGAGTTCAAAGGCCACATGCTGATCTTGGCTACAGCAGGGCAAATCCAGAGCAGCTATCTGTGAAAACAGTAGAATTGCTGAAGATTCACATCAGCATGAATAAAACTAAAATTTGACCATTAGAAACTTCATTATGAAAGGGTGTATACTTATCCTGCTAAGTTTATTTCATGTTTCTTAGATCAGAACATCAGTAAATTCTATTTGTAGGTGTTTCTGCAGATTTCTTAAGTTAATGTTTTTTTTCTTGACTTGCCTTTGTGTCTAACAGCATGAGGGTGGCATGCTATTAGGTTTTGATTGTGTTTTATTTAAGTAATGATGAGTTTTGGATTACTGGGATGATGTGAAATAGTATTATTAATGGACACTGACCAGTAACAAAACAGAGCTGCATAGGCAGATCTTTAGTTGAGATAGTGAGGTGAAAGCTGGAAGCCTGCCTGGAGAGAGGGGGAGTGAGCCTCACCAGGGCACAGCACATAAGATGTCTCTGGCAAGCACGTACAAGTAGCTGCTTGAGAGGATTTGACAGAGAAGCATAGATGGCGGATACCATATGTCCCACAAGGATAAGCAAACAGAATGCCAAACACATAAACATAAAGATAAATAACTTTAAGTTGAAGCTAATGCAGGTCATTTCTACAAGGATGCTATACACATGTGCCTATTTATTTATTACTTGTCATGGGGCTCACTCTTCAGTGAACAGATATTACATAGAATTCAGAAGATAAAAATGTAATAACTTTTAAGCAAAGAGCATAGGACAGAGATCTCAGTTTAATTTCTGGTGAAACTTGTTACTTTTACATTGAAATTAATAGCCTGTGCTTGGAACCATATAGAAAGATTGGTTATGTCTCCAGCAGAGGAGATGTATGATTTATGGACTTTATGCTCACTTTCTGCTTCATTAAGAATTAATATTAGAAATAAACAGTATCTAATGTTTTCATTCAAAATGGATAAATTGAAAACATTGTATGTAATTATATGTAACAGTTTCAGCAGGAGTCCTAGTGGGCTATCATTAAAAAAACATTAATGGGGAGTTTCTTAACCTTCAGAACACAGGTCAAATCTTTGAACACCATTCGGATGTCAAACATAGGGAAAAGAAACAAATGGCAGTTGATCCTAGTCTCTATCATGAAAATCAAACATTAGTTCTAGGTGAGAAAACTAGCATCAAGACAGTGTCATTGTACAGTCCAAGTCATCCATGAGAAAAGCAGCAAAAAACCTATGTAGAGGCATATCATGTGGGAACTCCTGTAAACATAATTCCCAGTGAGGTGGTGAATTGTATGGCTTGGTACATAAACTTGTTAAACACCTGTGAATGTTACAGTTTGCTTGCATACATGCAGCTGTGCAGCCAGTCAGAATTTGCATTTAAAAACCAATGTTATCAAATTATGTATTTTGAATATACTTGTAACAAGGTGATATTTCACGGTAAATTATGCTCTCAAATGGTACTGAAAAAGAAAACTTCTTTAAAAGTCTAATCTTCAACTGAAAGCATGCCTTATTTAGAGAAATAAACATGTAAAACACCAACCTGATTATTTAATTTTCAGTTATGGAAACAATAACTATCAAGGYACTGACAAGCAAGCTTCTTTACAACAGACTGACTTTTAATTCCAATCAGACTTTCAGATGTTTTTGCTGTTTACACAACAGTAGACTAATGGTTTTGGACACCTGGTATCCACTTTGGCACATAAGAAAAAAGCAGAAGTTGTAGTTTACTTGTAGTCTAGCTAAGGAACGTGCCATAACTGGACTGGCTAGTTATTTGCCTCATAACAGAGGCATCACAGAATACAATAAACCTTCCTGAGAGAAAATGAATTTTCTGGGTTTTTTAATGAAGAATTTAACAGTTTATGCTAAGAAAGGTTTATGTGTGATCCTTTTCTGGAAGTTTGTGCCAGGTGCCTTTTTTGTGTGTTCCTCTGCTGAATAATCAGTTACCACAAACTCCAAACTCTGCGCATTTGTGTGAGCACATACACACAGATGCATGCACACCATAACATCTGCAAGGTAAGCCATATTTGAAATGTCGGAATTAAACTTATAATTAATTTCTCCCAAGCATCTCAAAATGCTGACACCACCACCCACAGAGGAGATGAGTAAGAGTGGATGGTACATGAGAAGGAGACAGAGGTTCAGGTTATAAGAGGAATGTGCACAGGGGACAGAGCCTGGTGTGCAGGAATTTTTTGTGCTGAAGATTTACATGGATGGAGGTGGAAATGGGGCAGTCTGCCAAAGGCCAGTGCTTTAGTAAAGAGGCAGGTGGTTCCTCTGATATTGCCACCTTAGCACTTTGCAGGGATGCTGGCAAAGACCCTGTGATGTTTTCTTCCTAATATATTAGCAAAGTCACCGGTAAAAGCAGTGCCTTCAAAGAATCAAATACCCAACTGCACTGGTGAGGGGTCCTCCCTGGACTGCAGTGGAATACCTACTCTGGCACCTGGAGCACCTTCCTCCCCATTCTTCTCCAACCTTGGGGTCGCAGGGCTGTTTTTCACACTTCTGTCCTCCTCACCACCTTTGGCGTTTTGCCCTTTCTTAAATACGCTTTCACAGAAGCACTACCAGCTTGGCTGAGGGGCTCGGCTGTGCCCTGCCGCGGGGCTGGTGGAACCGGCTGGAACCAGCTGTGTCCAGCCCCGGCCTCCCCTCACAGAGGCTGCTCCTGCAGCCCCCCCGCTGCCAGCACCTCACCACAGACACCTGGTACAAATGTGAACTCGGAACTTTCCTAGGAACATTTTTAATTCCTGCTAATAAAATCTTCCTGAGAGCTAAATAGAACTTGTAGATATCAATGGAGAAGGGAATGGATGAGACAGGCAATGAAAATTGGTTTCTCTTTTTGTTGTACATTTAGGATGAATAGAACCAAGTCTGGGAGAATAACATCTGTGAGTAACTTTCAGCAAGACTCCCCCTACAACCAAATATGAACCAAAACCTAGCAGTTTATGATTTCTCTTGTCCTTTTGCATATTTATGATACAGTTCCTTTAATGAAACTGGAGACCTACCTCAAGTTGTCTTAGCAGACCAGGCAAGGCTGCTGGGGATGATGGGGAGGAGGCGGTGGTGGCATGCTGCCGGCGGTGGAGGGGGTGGAGGAAGCCCTCCTGAACAGGGCTGTCTGATCCCCTCTGGGACCGCGAGAGCGGCTGTGCCAGCTCTCCACAGCTCCGGCAGACACGAGATGGGCAGCAGTCATGGCTGTCCTTGGTTGGGCCTGGGCCTGGACTCTGTGCCCTGGACTAGCATCACCTGCCCTTGTGTATCTTTGGGGGTTTCTTCGGTAGAACTCATTAACTGATTTAAGAATTAATGGTTGAAAATGTGGTGGTATGAATTGACTTCAGATCTGGATGATGTGCTATCTGGTGGGGCAAACTTCTTTGGAATATACTTCACAGCAAAACAGATATAACTTCAAAATATAGCCCAAGTTTGTAAATTCTCTCTTTTTGTCCCTAATATAACTAGAAACACTTGCATAAGATGTGGTGGTTGCTGATTTTATGCTTTTTCTTCCACTTCTTGTCACTGCTTGCACAAATTAATGTGACAAAAAAGAATGAAGGGGAGGAAAAGCAATGCTTCCACTAGCAGGCTGCTCTGTCACTTATCTGCTGTTTCTATTACTTGTTGCCATTGGTTTAATTTCTTTTTTATTATAATAGAGGCAGAGGTTCACACGGAGATGAAGATGCCTATGCCATTAAGTGGACATAGATTTGTTATGGATTCTGGAATGCATTTTTGGCATTTTTGCTTGGTCAAGGATTATCTTAGTCTGGTTTTGATTTTGCGAACATATACATTGATACACAGAAGGCAAATAGTGGTGAATGCCAGACGCTTCAGAATTAAGTGGGAAAAGCCTCATGCTTCTAATTACATCTTAAGTAAAGCATATGTGTTGGAAAAGGGACTTCTACATAAGAATTGAAGTTAGAATTACTACCATTATGACACGAGGAAGATGATGGTGATGGTATTATTGATTTTTAGTGTGGCTTATAAATGCAAGTCTGAAAAGACAAAAGGAAGACAAACAGGCTGGTTCAGAGTTAGCAAACAGGGGAAAAAAAGGAAATGGGAAGAGCAATCAGCTAATTATATGGTTTATGCACACATTTGCTTGACTCATTCTGAGTAACACAATTCATAAGCATTAAGTGAAGCCAAAATGAGAGTGTTGTAGATGAGTTCCTGGAACTTACAGCATGTACAGGAGTCAAAACCTGACCTGTGAAGTTGGGATATGGTCACTAAGTAGGGGTTAATATGAAACCAGAGTTTGGGGGTACCCACAATAACTTGTTTCTGCATTTTGTAGAATCTGTGTTCTACTGCTGGTACTTTTGAGTGAACTTTCTTGCATGCACTCACATCTTTTGAAGCACATGAAATCACAAAGATTTGAGATGTCTTCTGGACATTACAGAATATAAAGCAATTTGGCCACTTAACCAAAGTGGTTTTACTTGAATTATAAAATGTTAATACAGTCACTAACATCACAACATGATGTGCCTTAATTGTATAGGATAGAATACAGTTTTCAAAAGTATCCAGCTAACCAACTAAATTGAGTCACATTTTAAAATCTGATTTAAGGCACCTACATTCCTTAGGCACTTTGAATATTTTGCCTCTGGGGCAATTTGTGAAATATTTGGCAGAGATCATGATAAATTCAGAATGCAAAAAATGTTGATTTGTAACCATAAAATAGCTATTTGAGAATATTATTGTATATTTTTCTTTGTTTCATATAACTATTCTGTTCATCACAGTAAGTGGAAGGATTTTTTTTTTCTCTTACAGCCTCTGGCATACAGTAGTTATTCAGCTAACTGTTGGCATATGTTCTTGAAATAGTTGCCCAGATGATGACCTGTAGACTAAACAAAATCTGTGGAATCTGTTGCTCTACTTAGACAAACTAAACAACTCTTACTTAAAAAAAGCAACAGGTAACACTATCGTAACACTAAGTTATCTTAGCCTTATTTCTTGTCGGAGAGGAAAAATTGTTGAATGAGTTGTGTATGGGCCACATAATTGTCAGTCCCTGATTTTGAAGGTAATCCAAAACCACTCTTTCATCTTCTAGTGATGTTTAATTTTGGCAGTAAAGTGCTTCGTGACTGTAGTAGTCACAGTGCTGCAAATACTTAACCACTTAACTATATTGCAAAATTTAGGTGAGGCACGTGTTTAAGTTCAGGTATAATATAAAACATGCTTGCAAAAACTACAGGCCATCTAAAATATTTAACATTTTGCCTCGGATTAGTGTTGACCTTTCAAGTAGGTGGGATAAATGGGGAAAAGGCTCAAGTAAAAAATATTCCAGAATTCAGTATTTTTAGTAATTCTGGTAAATTGATTTTTTTTTTGTTTGTTTCAATATTACAATAACACAGAGTTATAGAATTTTTTTAAACCAGTTCCTAAGGCTATCTTACAGATATATAAGCTCTGTAATCTTAGTAAATATTGCACTTGATGGCATTTCTAACTCACTTCCTTGGTGGGGCAAAGAGCACTCTACATCGGAAGGCTGGAAGTTTGCCATCAAATGCATGTAATCCAAGTGAGAAGATGTAGTTTGTGATGCTGGCTAATAGAAGCAGAGATGAACAGAGAATTTAGCATGTTGAGTTTGGGGTTTCATTTCTTCAGAAAACTTTGGCCATGTTTAGACATTTAGAATGAGAGATGTACCCAGTGGGGCATGCTAAAATCTAGCTAATTCATTGGAACAGACAGGAGGCTTTGGCTGAAATTTTTTTAAACAATACTAAGTAGTTTGACAGCTGTTTCTGTTCCTTTAGTTGAGAGACCTCAGAAAGGGAATGGGCAATAGGAATGGCTTAATAAGAAACAGTCATGGGCAATGTTAGGGATAAGTGGTCAGCAGAGTTGCCTGAGACCTGCAAGCTAGATAACAGTGAACGTTATCCAACTTCTAGATACAGTCAGGGTAAGTCTTATGACATCTATCCTTCCATGATTGCTGCCAGCCTAGCACCAACATTACCTAATGGACAAGCAGGAGTGGACCAGCTGGTACTCTTCTACTGGGCTCGTTTTGCTCCAGAAAAACTGTGAAGTAGCAGAAAGTAAACAAGAGATTTTTAATTCACAGCATTTTAAAGAAATAAGTTTGAATATCATTTGAGGAATCATTCCTTGAAGACAAAATATTCTTAATTTTTGTAGGACACTGCTCATGTATACTGATGTGAACTGTTTATCTAAAACCTTGTCTCTGATCTGTCATTTACAACCTATGAAATCCAAAAGTTCTCTAGAAATATGATGTCTTACTGGAGTGAAAAGAGAAACAAATCTCTGCAAATTAGGAAGTATTCTGTGCCACCAAGGAAATGAAACAAGTAAAGTAGATTCTTCCAAGAATTTAGACAAAGCCCACAACACTTAGGTGTAAAGATCAATAGATATTTACTGTTGGAATCTTAATGAAGTTCTACTTCTGTTTTAAAATCAGACTTATCAAGAGTGAATTACTCCTGAGGTTCAAGAAATGTCCTACAGTTCACTCAGAAGGAGGCTTTGTGTAGTGTTGGGGAAAAACTATGGAGTCATGAGTGAACATCTTCGGTTACACCTTCTTGGATGCCCAATCTTATTGTTTCTTAAATTAGAAAATAAAGGGGTTTTATATTTTTGCCTCTCCTTCAATATCTAGGAGATTTTCATCCTTTTCCCACAGAGATCAATTTTCCTTGTTCCCCCATTTATATTTATAACTTGCTTTGTGGGCCATTTGGCCTTCTAGTTCTGGAATCTCAAAAACTATCATGAGTTGTGTTTGATCCAAACCTGTATTTTACCAAGGAAATACTTTAGCTGACAATGTTTGCCCAGTGATGATTTTGTAACTGCTTTGAAAATATTCTTAAAGCACTATTCTTTTGCTCCTTTTGTTTGCTCCTTTTGTTTACTCCTTTTTACCAGGTGATTGCATATACAGGCTGTTGATTCCCCTTGTAATGTCCAGCTAGTTTAGGTGCCAGAAAGAACACAGAGGTGAGGACTGACTTCAGGTGAGGTCTAAGTAGATACCTACCTCAGACAACACACCTGTGTCTAGTCCAGATGCCTGCAAAGCTGTGCTCATTGCTGCTGCAGGTAAAGGATGTAAAGGTGTAGCTGTTGCAATAAGAGTTTAATCTTACAGCAATAGCTCCCTCTACCTCATCTGCTGGCAAGATCACCTCTGGCTCATTCACAGGGAAGCAAAATTTTATTTTCACTACATCTGTGAAATGTCTTTAGCTACTTCTGACAAAGGAACATTATGCCAGCTGTAGATTGGAGGTCTACAGAGTGGACTCTGGGGGACAGGAACATATAAAAAAGCCTAGGAGGGAATGGTGGCTCTTCTTCCTCCTGGGATGTTCAGAGGTTTCACAAAATTTGATGCCACTTGCTCAGGTCAAATTTTAAATTCATGACCAAATACTAAGTATATGCATTTTTATTATTCTGTGCATTGTTGTCAGCATGACTGCTTTTCCAGTGGGGCTTTATGGTGGAAGGAGAGAGAGAAAGATTGGGAACATGTATGGAAAATCTCTAGGTTTTTTCTTTCCATTTTTAATACTGTTTTGAATGAAACATTTGGGTCCCATAAAGGTGTTTAAAGTTCACCTTTTTTCAGGGAATACCATGTAGACTGCTTGATAGCTTTCTCAGATGTGAGGGAGGGATTTGAGTTGGGATAGGTTAAAAATAAGTCTTTCCATTTGGTTCACACTTTTGGGGAAAAGGAGATCCAGGATTCTGGTTATAAAAAGGGAAGCTTTCAAAAAACAATCAGAGTGCTAGTAGATCTGTTAAGTTTAATTATTAGTGAAAATGGAGTTTTTCAGAATATCATGCCTTAGTTTCATACATAAGGACTTCAAGGTACTCTGTGTTCATGGAAAATCCTAAAGAAAGGATTGCAAAAGTAAACAGTGTGTGTGCAAAATGATAGCTAGAAGAATATCCTCATCTGTTTCAAAGCCACCATGAACATCCAACTGTAGCTAGATCTCTTAATTAAATTGTAGGTATCAGCTCTCCTGTCTTGCACTGTGATACTAGGAGCTGCCTGCGGTGAGGATGGTATCTGGAGAACTAACTGAAAGGTGGAAGAGAGTGAGAAGACTGAAGGAAGGAGTCTGGGAAGGACAAATGATTTCCTCTAGCATTTGTTGGAAAGAATTTTATTTTTTCAGAGCCTTTAATAAAAAACAAACAAACAAAAAACCCCCACCAAAAMCCAAACCAACAACCAACCTTTCCAAGCTTTTTAAATTTCTTCTTCAGAAGGATTCACCTTTTAATGGAGAGCGAAATAAATGCCCAGTGTAAAAGTTCCTTAGCAGAGCAGAAGTTTTTTGGCGGTATTAACCGTGGTGTTGGAGCTGTGGTTCTGAGCAGCARCATGAGCCTGGGCTGGCTCGCTTCGGGGCTGTGCCAGCAGCTGTGTGAGCAGAGCCCTGTGCTGCAGGAGGGCCGTGTTCCCCTGGCCCTCACCGTCCCCCACAGCCTGACCCTGCCTGGGGCTGGGGCAAAGCACCCGTGCTGCACGTGGTACTGCTAACACTGAGGTTCTGGCTCAATACGGGTGAAGACAAAGCACTAAAGTATTCAAGAACTGTATCGTTTGTGTGTGAGATCACTTGAATAATATATTTTGCCAGTTTTACCAGATTACTTTACTCCCTGCATTGCAATACTAGCATTTTTTATTATTTTCTTTTCACAAAAATTAAATGTAACTTGAGTTCCTCTTAAAAATGAGATAATTTATTACATAAATATGTTTATATTACATCTTATGCCTGGGATTTGTGTGGAATTTCAAGTGGTATTATTTTGGACAAACAGGATGGAGCTTTTTTCTTTACCAAATAAAAGTAAAAGGAGGGGGATTATTTTCACTTGATAATACCTTAGTCCAAGAGATAGCAATTGATCCAATCTCTCTATATTTAGAACAGCTGGAGCTTTAATTTAAACTAATGGTCAAAAATATGGATGAATGCATATTGATCAATACATAGTTACCTTCTAAATTAATTTTGAAAGTACATTTTTAACTCAGTCATTAGACAAGGCCTGGCTAAAATARTCTGATTTATCTGCATTTACCGAGATGAAATATAAGGGGGTGGACTGGATATATGTAGGAGTTCTTTATTTACTTTTCAGCATTCCAGCATTGTGCCCTTAGTAAACTAAGGGTAGGACCAGGCTTGTATCTCGCACAGGAGGAATCTCCTGAAAGACATCTCTGAGGGGTTCTGTCTAGAAAAAAGAAGTTGAATTGTGACAACGTATTTATTTTTAACTTGAAAGGATCGGAGAGGGAACAAATTCATTTCTTGAAGAAAATGTAAGCAAAGAAAACCAATTATCCTAATGATATCAGTTGCTGATGATATTCTTTCCTTTCTATTTTTTCCTGTAAGCTTAGCGCTAATAAGTAAAAAAAGCCCTGATACAACTACTGAACCATGAAAATGTAATTGTTTTTAAATACTAGAAAAGTTGAAATACTAAATTTCATGCATGATTGACAAATTTTCATGATGCAAAAGCATTTATGAAGTTCTGTCATAACGCAAGGTGTCTTAAAACTTTAACATTCATGTTTTTCTCCCAGCCAACACTGCCTTGTTTCTGTTGGAGATGTAGACATCTTGGCTTCCTTTCTACCAGGTGCACATCACTTAAATTTTTTCACTGTTTTAATATTTGTACAGAGGTAACTACTTGATGAAAACTTGTGAAAAATTTATTATTAACACCTTTTTACAAATATTCTTTCATTTCGTTTAGTTTTTATTTTACAATATAATAAAATTGGCTCTGCCTTTATTGTTAAGTTTTTATGTAATTGGCTTTCTGACAGAATCACTGCAGAGGACAGCTCTTGTCTTTTTTGGTGAATAATCATAACCTATTTGTTGAGAAACTTCTGCATTTCATGGATTTTTCTTTGGTAGGAAAAATTAGAGCTTTTGGTGATATTACTGTTGAAGAAAGTACTTTTATTTTTTGAAGGATCTTCAGTGAAAAGTAGATCATGCTACTTTTGACAAAAACTAATATTGGTTTACAGTTTTTAATCAAAAGGTCACAATTTCTACAGAAAGTTTTCAATTTCAGTTAATAAAAATAAAAAGAAATTAATTTTGAGGGGCTTTTTTCCAAATATATCTATTCTTAGACTTCTTTAAACAAGATGTAACAGCAGATGTAACTTAAAAATTTTAAAGGTTGATGTGGAAGATTCAAGTGCTGCTGGTTAACTTTCTTTTATGAAATATTCTAGGTCTATACACTTTGACATATGATAGATTACATTTTTTGATAACTTTTGCAGTGCACTGAACCGGAGCGTTTTGTAGTAGATTTATTTGCATTTTATATGCATTATGGCAGTCTGATTACCCAAGTTTATGAATCAGTCTTCCTCTGTTTGGAACATCTGTGATTTCACTAGACTATGTTCAGGCTACTATATTTTTACCTTCATATTTCATACAGTTAATTAGATCATCACATAGTGGTTTACGTTGACATTATTCTAATTTGCTTAAGCTTTTCCAGGTTACTTGTTAGATTATCCACTGGGACATATTTTGAAAATGGAGCGGTACTTTCTGTGATCAGTACAACTGTTGGTTGAAAACTTAATTGCTTTTTTCACACTAAATAAAATTGGGATTTCACTGCACTACTTCCCCTGAATTTCTTAGATGCATTCCATATACAAAGTTTGATTAAATTAAGTTCTACTAATTCTTTGTGGATCACTTGTTTATAATCTTAAATTTCATATGGATCCAATATTTAAGTTTGAATACTACACCACCTTTCCTCAGAAATGGTGATTCTGCCTTGCTCCACCATCAACTGTTAGATTGTTCTGGCTGTTAAACATGCTTCTGCTATTTCTGATGTATGCCTTCCTCAGAAATCACCTTTTAAACCCCAAATTGTCAACTTTAGGAGAAAATGTGAAAAAAGACTCCTAGAGTCTGAATTTAYTTGCTCATTATAAATTCTCACTTTGTCCCAGTAAAAGATGGATAAATTTTGTATTAACAACTGTGTGTAAAATAAAATGGATGTATGCTATGGAGTCTTCTCTAAATGTCTTCATGGGAACAAAAAATAAATGTAACCCAGAAAGTATTTCTGTCAAGAACCAATAGCATATAATTAGCAGCCAAAGTGTAGAAGAGGTTTCCCCTGATAGATATCTGGCTGTAAAGTACCGACTTCTGTCTGGAAATTCCATTTTATTATGTAATATATTTTGGAGCAAATCAGCAACTATTGAGCCAAGACGCAAGTGTGACAAGAAGTGGAATTTTCATTACTGCAAAACCACTGCTGTATCTTTCAACTGCTTTAAATAAATCACTGAAAGAAAAATGCATGAATGAAATCTGGTACTTAAAAATCAATTTCCATAGTTTGCTGCATAGCTATTTCAAGTACATCTAAGTGTGTAGCATACCTCATTGCAACAAGCACTAAGCTAGACATTTTAGGAAGACAAAGCATATGACCTTAATTGTTCTTCACTTTTCTCTTTAGAACATGATTAAAGATTTAATCTTCATTCCTGGAATTCTTATTTAGTTCCTTCATATATGCCCCTGTCACTTCCCACCTGTGAGAACCTAGGAGAATCCCTACTTTCCCTTTTAGAATGGCACTATAACCCATTTGGTACAGAATAAAGTTAGTGACAAAATCTTATCAGGACTTTTTTTTAATTTTGATTTACTAATCAGTATATTGGTCCATAAAGTTGGTGGACAATGAAGTTGGTGTATATTTTACAAAATGCTTATTTTTACCTTTACAAGATTCTTTTTTTTTTTTTTTTTTTTACAAAGATAAGAATTCAGAGACAAAGCAGAGAACATCTCTATAGTTAGGAGTATGGTTGGACATAGGCAGGTGGCGGACATGAATATCACTAGTTAGAAAATATCCAGGCTGTGCTTGTGCACGGGCAGGAGGTGTGAAACATGTTAACCAGGCAAAGAAATGGGATATGTGTCATGCTAACTCAGCCCTGCTAACTTCTGGTAATAACCACAGATGCATACACAGGAAACTTACTATGATCATCTTAAACAATCAAGCAGAAGTTTCAGATGTGAGATTTGGAAACAAAGCTGAATTTTGTTTCACAAGTTCTCTGGTTATGAAGTATAAAAGCTTAGATTTACAATTCCCAGACGTTACCAATTTCATGCCAGACTGACTGGAAGCTGGATTGTATCTTTCATGTAATATTCAAGGATTCCATAATCCAGTTTGGGGGTAATTGTATAATCTAATAAATCATAATAAACAGTACCCAAATAGACCTGACAAATGCTGAGAAAAATAAATGTATTTAGTATGTGAGAGAATATCCAATTGCTTCTAGAACACTTTGGTAACATTGACTAATAAACATATTAAAAGCAATATTTTTTAGAAAAATTAAACTTGCAAAACCCAGGAAAGCTTAACATATGATTCTTACCGCAGAACAAGCTTGGTCATACTTACCCATTGAAACATCCATTTATGAATAATTCATCAAGCATCTGCGGTTTTTATTGTAACAATGTTATAATGGGTCTAGTAAAACTACCTCGTTAGCAGTGTTGCTAAATGTAGTGATGGCTTTTTTGCACATCTCATGATATTCAGTGTTAACGCCCCTGAAGGTAAGTTTAAGAATATGTACATATACTGTTTTGTAACCTCTCTCAAAGAAAGAAAAGCAAGTGAAATTCATAAAAAGCCCTATAATAGTTAAAGGTCTAGCCCCAAGTTGTCAGGAA
Organism: Oceanodroma leucorhoa; assembly: GCA_030449065.1. Lineage (NCBI taxonomy): Eukaryota > Metazoa > Chordata > Aves > Procellariiformes > Oceanodroma > Oceanodroma leucorhoa. The sequence goes on from JASVER010000010.1 coordinate 15,057,257, forward strand.
GGCTTGAAAAAACTGGTTGTAGTAAAAGAGAGGGTGAATTTATTGGAGCAGACTGCCAGTGGAGAAGCTTTCAGAAGAGGAACTATGTCTTGTGAAATTCTCTCTCTACATAATGTTAATGTGTGAGTAAAAGCAGATACAGGTTTACTTAACAGCAAAGTTAGATATATTCTGTCACTTACCAGAATGAAATGGTGCAATTCTAGTGGTCTCTCAGTCCAGAATAAATTACCATGCCCCATGGACTGGATTAACACTCGAGATCATTATCTTCCTGCTTCTGTGTTTTGATTGTGGTTGTTAAGTTGGGATATAGAAACGATGGAGCTAGACTCTTCTCAGAGGTGCACAGTGATAGGATGAGAGGCAATGAGCACAAGCTGGAACATGGGGAGTTCCAGTTAGATATTAAGAAAAAAGTTTTTACCATGAGGGTGGTTAAATACTGGAATATGCTGGCCAGAGTGGTGATGGGATCTCTATCTTTGAAGATAGTCGAGACCGAACGGTACAAGGCCTTGTGCAACCTGATCTAATTAGACCTGTTTTGAGCATGACGTTAGACTTAATGATCTCTGGAGGTCCCTTCCAAACTAAATTATGCTATTATCCTAGATTTAAGGGAGTACAGACCTAAAAGTGGAGTAATTCACTCTTCTTACTGAGTAACATGTCAATCGGGGTAAGTAGTGTGCAAGGCACTGCGAGTCTTAGACTGATGAAGCCCTACTGAGGTGTGAGTTGCAAGTCACGTTCTGTGAAGAAGTAGCTATATACTAGCTTTGTGGTTGTTGATTTCTGCTCAGGAGAATACTTTCTATACCTATATATGCATCTGTATTTATATGTGTTATCTAAGGCTCACACACATTTGGGTCAAATCTTGTTTTATTATGAGGTCTGTAACAAATAAGGCTTGAGAGACCTATAACGTTGTTGTTTGTCTCCCTGTCCCAAGGGAAGAAAACTACAAGTTCTGAATGTACCATGCAATCTTCTTTTTTTGTCAGTGTCATTGGTGTTACAGCTGGAAAGTTCCCTTGCTGCAGATTAAAAATGAGTTATCTGATCTTATTGTGGATATGAAGAGCAACTTACTCCCTCGCTTTTTCAGCATGTTTTAGAATGCTTTATTGCACCTTTTCCTCAGTCTTCTCTTTGGACAATAAATCCAGTTCTTTCAAGTTTTCTGCACACCTGAAAAGCTTGCACTTTTTCTCCCTTCTGGATTCTCTCCACACATCTTACATGAAGTGGGATGCACAGTGTGATATGACCTTCTGGCTGAAGTCTTTACCTGTGCTCTGTAGAATGGAAGGATTTCATTTTATATTATGTCCAGCATCCCTGCCTATACTCCAAATAGGATATGTCGTCTTCAAATAAAACTTTCTCAAACCCTTTGATTTAGGTTCAGTCTGTGATTTTTAGTGTAATTGCTGTTCTGAAAGCCTCTCAGCTCAGCTCAAGTTGTTGCTTATCTGCATCTACATGTAGCACTTTACCCATTTATATGTAAATACAGTTTGAAGTTGTTTCTTAAGATTAATATCTCTTAATTTTCAAGGCATAGAAAACTGGCATTTTCAGCTATGCAAGATAAAATTGCGCTGTATTTGTGTTCAGAGCTATAACAATAATGTCAATTCTAATTCCCAAGGCAGCTTGGGTATTAGAGCTGGAAGGACTTGCTTTCCTGGCAGCTGATTAAAATTTCAGTCAAATCAGAACAAATCATGTTGGTGACAGAGAATTGGCATAATGTAATAATGTGTATTGCCTTAAAATACCTCTTAATGATGAAGGACCTGTCCACAAATAGAAGACCAATTTCACTGAACTTGGCTTAAAAATCGTACTTCAGTTAAAACAATGCAAATATGCATGCAAGTCATCTATAGGATTTTGGTTTGACTGTTTTTACTATGAGGTAATAGTATTTGACTTTTATCTGCTAGCTTGCACTCATTTAGAGCTGCACTCAGGATATAATGAAGTAAATGAAGCTCTTTCCCTTTGCTTTAGATGAGCTGAATGAAGTCCTTAAAGCGAAACATTTATTTTAGGGTTCTAACTACTTTATTGGGTTTCGCACACTAAAAAACAGGCCTAGAGGAAGACATCTCTGCCTGTGGCAGGGGCGTTGGAACTAGATGGTATTTAAGGTATCTTCCAATCCAAACCATTCTATGATTCTATAAAATGACTAGAAAGGATTTTTAGCAGTAAAACTCCACTTTAGACATGAGACTTGCTGAGGCCCTAAGAAAACCAGACATTCAAATAAAAGATTAAAAAGCATACTGCAAGCCTTGCATATTTCTCTAAAGGTTGTCAATCTGAAAGTTGTCATGTTTCTTCCGATTAGCTTTTGCGCAGAGGATCCAGAGTTCGTTTCTTCTGATAATCCAATAGACAAAACTAAAATAGCTGTGCTTGCAAACAAAGACTTCACTTTGATGGAATGCCAACAGTCATTGTAATTTATAGTTTGAATTTAAGATTACTAGTTTCCCAAAACAATGGGCTGTGTCTCAGAAGGACGTTGTTATCAGGTCCTTGTTAGTAAATGGCCTTACTGTATGTAAGTGCTCATACTTTCTTTTTAAGACTGTTTGTAAGTAGTCTTACAATGCTGTGAAATAACATTTCATAACAGTAATGTGACAGAACTATTAACTTATTAAATATTGTAGTAAATTTATGCATTTAAAATACAACTTTAGAAAAACAGTATATGTGGAATAATCACAGAAATAATTTCCTTTCTGATAGTGAATAATGTCAATAGATCCGCTTGTTGTCCTGTTTATAGTAGCAAGTTGAAAGGAAGTCTTCCAACCTACTGCATAATTAGTACGTGTTTTCAAATTTTTTTCCTGACCTGCTATCCAGTTCTTGGAGGAAGAGAGACAATGAGTGAGACACCTAACAGCACAAACTTCCAAATCTGCAACAGGAAAGTAAAATAAATATGAAAAATTAATCCCTTTGRGCCATGGAGTCCAATTTGCCAGACACAAGCTCCACTGGTACCACTGCCAAGGAGTTAAGTTCCCTTGATATATTTTGTTTACTTATCCAACTCACTTTGACTTTTTGGTCTAGTGTGTTTTATTCCCTGCCTACTGAAAACATATCAGCCTATTTAATTTCTAAAGACAAACCAAAATAAGCACCCTAGCTGCATGGGCAGGAAACAATCAACATAAAGCACTGCCCTCTGCTTCTTTCATGCTTTTATTTTTGACAACAGTAATTCAGACAGCCAGGTAAAATGCTATGGGAGCTGGCTGATACATGACCTCAGTTATCGTCAGTCTYTGTGTCTGGTCAGAAGTGCGGTGCTATGACAAATCTTCGTACCCTCTCAAACACTTGCTGAACTTTTCTTGGGGCAGGGATGTGGTGGATGTGGAAGGTTGTCTTAGTAGCTATCAAAAAAATGAGACAAATACTGTAGTTCCTAGTATGTACAACTCCTTATGGTGATGCAATTTTTTCTTTCTTGACTTTTGAAAATATTGTACCCCATGCCAGAAAAAAACCCCAAAACAACCAACAAGCCAACCAACAAACAAAAAAGAATACTTAGGAAGTATTTCTGAAAGAGCCATGCTTGACTCCACAGCTGTAAACTGCTGACCTCTCTCTTGATGGGAGAGATTCCCACTGGCAGGAGAGCTCATGTTTTTTCAGCTTTACCTTCTCAAGAAGTAAAAAAAATTGTGATGCAAAAATCGGATGTTAAGAGGGAAAGTTATTCTCAAATTCTACCCAAGCAATGCAACACTACCTGTATTTGTAATAGAAAGTTGAATAATGATGCTCACTTTCAGCAGCTATATTATCTGAATTGATTTTTTTCAAGTGCTTGGAAAAGCAAATTCTGTGCATTTTTCTAATGAGCTAAATAGTAATACTGCTTGGAAACTAACTTTATGGTGTTCGAATGCTGATGTTTGCCCTTAGGGAAAAGAAAACATCAATTGTTAAAAGGAAATGTGAAATGTATTTGACCTCATAGTGGCCTTACACTGGAGGGACCAACATTTTTGTTTGAATAAATGAAAATCTGTGATACATAAGATAATTGTTTGAATAACCAAATTGGATGTATTTACAGTAAAAAATGCTGTACCTTTTCAGTTACGTTTCAAAAAGCTAGTGTATCACACCTTAAATTTAAAATGTGAAGTGATTTTAATATGCTGCTTGTGAATGCTGAAGAGGGTTCATTTTAGATGTTTAGGTAACACTGAATTCGTACTTAGTCATATGTAAGGGAAGCTGGAAATTGCAGACAGTGATCTAAATAGTTATGATTTTCTGCGAGCTGCACATGAATGGTTCTTCCATGAAGAACAGATCCACAGACTCCAGCATCAAAAGCAGGAAGAAATTTTGTTTTATAAGAAAAATTCCTATAGAGAAGAGAGGCAAACTGCCTCTGAGCTCACTGCAAGATTGCTGGTTCCGGTGCAGACGGGGACTGGTTTCTTCCCAGTGAACACTCACTCTGAAAAACAACCTGGTACCCACTAACAAGATGAAGCCCTTTCTCAGCATTTTATTCCTCTAATACACCAAGTGGCTCGAATTAGTTCATCCATAGGTAGTGTAGCTTGAATGAATTTTGTTTGGAATAGATTGTCTAAGTAATCAATACGGTAAAAGACCTAAAATAAAAGTAGTTGTAAAATGGCAACTGAAATATGAATGATACAAATAAACTCGATAATGAAAGTAGACACTGGTAAGGCTTGGGGTGCTGCAAAATGAGCAGTGTTCTGTTGTCTAGATTTCACTTCTTTATTGGGCTGGACTGACTGACATAAAACTAGGTAGCAGTTGGTATTGTGCTGTTCTCTTTACTGACATGGTTTCTTGTATAGTGATGAAATATACTTTTTGTTAGATGAAAGGTATGTACCTGGTATGTGATGAGAGGTCAGCAGAGAATTCCTTGTACTATAACTGGCTAGTCATTTGTCCATTTGGTCCAAAGAAATGTTCTCCCACTGAACTAACAATAGATTTCTTAGCTTAGTGGTTCGTTGGAAGATGGAATCCAGCTGCTTGAAATTTGAATAGTCAAAAGCAATATTGCTTAAACTACAGCTTGTGGAGTCTTTGTGGGTCAGTGGGATAATTCCTGGGATCCGTGATACACTAACAGTGATACTTTTTCCTGGGAAGCCAGCAGTCCCCTCCTGTCAAGTACTGGCTGCGGGTCTGGCTTTCTGGAGGAGGCAGTCATGGGGCTCTGGGGAATGACAGCTGTCGGGAGCTGGCCGTGTTTAATTGCCCTGGCTCTTGCAGCCCATTTCCAGCCTCTGTCACTGTTGGGCCAAAGAGTTTTGGGTGTGGGCTGAAAGCAGACTCTGGGCAGATCTGTTGCATATTGATTGTACTGCCTACAGACCAGCACRTGTCACACACGCTAGCGTCATACTAGGGTTATAGTCCACATACTAATAATATTAATATGTCCTGCCTGCCCTACCAGAGAGATTAGTTACCACTGTGGAAATGCAAAGTCTATAGCTTTGATTTAATTATTTGCCTCAGTTTTATTTTTTCCAATTAGTCTATTTTTCTCCAAGAATATACAGTATGATAATAACACAATTGCTAATCTGTGATTCAGTGGACACTCATTGCTGTAAGACTGAATCAGAAGCTGTCTAATTAACTCCTTGAATATTTTGGAGTGTGTTCATGCATAGAAATTCGAGTATGGGTGGAGTAATCAAAATTCCTGCTGCCCTTTGTTCTGGGATGAAGAGCAGCTTAGATGTTAAGTTACCAGATATCTTTGCCTTGCAACCTTTTGTTCTTTATTAGCAGAGAATAACATTTTTATCCTAGGGTATAATTGTGTTCCCAAGGTTCAGGTCATTCAGACCAGTCCAAATAGAAGAAGAAAGCTGGCCAAGAGTACATCTGGAAACAATGTTAAAAGCAGACAATTTCTGTATGCTGAGCTGTTTGGAAGATCTGAAAGTTGAACAGAAAGGACTCACACCTCTGATGTTCCAGTAGAGTAGCAAAATGTTTGGGTTACTCCTGTGATGATACCTACCTCTTGGGCTGCTCTCAACAGCTGGACATTTATGTTCTTTTTCTGTTATTAAACTTTTAATCGCAGGGTTACCCTTCTAATTAGAGTAATTGATCTCTTATATGTCTGTATGACCCTACCCTGTTCATTTTGAGGGACACAAATGCAGCAAGCCAACTTACGAAAATAATACCCATAAGAAAAAAGTGGTTTCTTGATATGCCCTTACAGCAGCTGATTGAATCAATTCCATCCTTAGCTTTAGTGTAACTAGAGAGTATTTTTCTAGCACGTTGCTAGGCTCACAAATCCCAAGCACTTCAGTTATATCATTACAAGAATCCCAGCTTTCATACACAATTATATATAGCTTTTGGTTTTATATATATATATATATATATATATATTATATATAGCCTTGTTTAATTTTTCCCCAGCTTTTCTAAAAGGTAATCTGGCAGGCTGCCCTTTTTGCTACCTCTGCAGCAGATACCATTTTTTTTCCCCCTCCTGGACTTCACAGCAGAATATGCTGATGTAGTGTAGCTGAGCTGTCTAAAGCCTGAGCATGGCAATTTTATGGTGTGTTTAGCCAATGTTATTCTGGTGCTCAAAACCTGACATTGGTCTCCACTTTGGGTTGCACTCATGAAATGAGGCAAGAGAATTTTGTAGTACCACACTTGCAGTCTTTCTCATTCTCGCATGCCCTCCTCTCTGCTTATCCCTAAACTTGTGTGTGACGTTTTTTAGTATACTTAACAGCTGCCACTCTCAGGCAGAAGCACCTGTCTTTTTAATGACTAGTTTCAATAACTTCGGATTCTTCAATGCATTCTTCAAATGCATCAAACATTTTTGTGCTTATCAGGAACCCAGGTAAAATCTTAGGGCTGGGTAATAAAGGTAGCGTAATAAAGGTACAAAAAAAAAATTGGCTGCATTTTCTTTAGTTGACTGGAGAATAAGACTGTAGATCTAAATCTTATATTTTCCTCTCCATATTGCACCCATTTACCTTTGGGATCTTAATTTCCTTCCTGCTTYCTTTGCATTCAGTTCTGCATCAGGGATTCATTCAGTTCAGTATTATATTTCTAACACGAAGAAAGGAAATAAATCCACAGACTAAATGACCCAAAGAAAAATATTTYCATACCTCTTGTCTTGCTATGTTTATAGATGTTATTGTAAACAGTTTTTCATTCTTTTAACTATTCTATACTGGATCTGCATAATTATTATTATAGATGCTTGAATAATTTTAGGTCATTATTTTTTCAGAATATAAGTAACTCTTCTGCAGTTTTATAGAGCATACATTGACGTATTTTATTGTATTTTCATTATTGTAMTGTCATCATTAGAAGTTCCCTGTGGGATAACCACAGCTCCACATTGTCTTTTTCTTTTCCAGATAGCTTCAGAGCTTTTCAAATTCACTGTTCAATCCAGTGAACTGGGTTTGTTAGCTTGGTGTTACTGAAGTTTAAACTGAAATGAGATTTCAAAATACTAATAAATGATTGGCCACCATCCTGGCTGGAGACCTGGCTAGCCCCTTCTGACATGACTACTGCAGGTGCCTTTCCTTCTTGCCTACTCCTTTTTCTGGCAGACACTGTTCTGCATCAGCCCTTCCCATTTTGCTTTTTTGCCTGTTTAAATCCTTAACCTACATTCCCTATTGGGCTGTAACACTTCATTATTTCTGCTTTGTCCCAACACTGCACACTTGGCTGTTATGCTTTGCCCAGATCAGACTGCTGAGAGAAGTGCAAAAGTAACAGTTCAACAGTCTATACCAAAAATTACACACTTGGCCACTGTGCTTAGCACTGTTTATTTCCAGCTCTTCTGTTTTGACATATTTTACCTGTCTTAATTAATGCTTCATGAAGGAATTGATAGAAGGGTTTTGAAATTTTTCTACCTGAGAGGTTATCTGTTTTCATCTAATGCTTGCATCTGAGCTGGCCACTATTTTTCTCATGAAAACTTACTCCAGGGAGTCAGATTCTCTCTTGGCAGAAAACATCCCACACTAGTCCCTGGTTTTCTCATTTTAAAAAAATAATTAATCAACATGAAACATTCCACGTAAATTGTCATACACTTCAGGAATCACCATAACATTTGTTGGACTGCACTATGGCAAAGGGGTTGAAGAAGCTTTTATAGCAGAGAGAGAAAGAAACCAGTAGATAAGAAGAGGTGAATGATGGGGTTCAAAAACTCTGGAGGGATCATTCTGAGGAAAAGTGAACTGCCAAAAAGATACTTTGCACACAATTATTTCCACACATTGGATATTTGACTTTACTAAACTGACCTGATTAAAGAACACTAGCATCAGGAGGATCTGAGGGAAGTGGACTCCGCTAGTGATCATGTCCAAAAACTTACTTAGTTCTTGTGCTCATCAATCTCTTGTCTTCCTCTCCTGTCCATCACGGTGGTTCATGACACTTTTTTCCTGTTTAATGTAATACTAACATTGGTTGTATTGTCTTTTGGTCCTGGGAGGACAGCAATCTGTCAGGTACGGGCACGTTACATTACAAGTAGAGCTATGTGACAAGTGATGACAAGATGTTTGATTACTTTTTAACTTTTTCTCATATTCTGAACTCCACCTCAGCTAAGCTTTCCCTCTAAAAGTTTGTGGTATCTTTTAAGTGCCTTTATTGGCTACCTTCTCAGTTTTGTTTTTTGTTTTTTTCTGTAGCAAACTCTTTGCTTGGAGTTCCTAGCTTCTTTCCATTCCAATTATAGTGTAGATGAAGCCTAGCAAGTTGAGTTTGGCAGATGACCAGTATTTGTTATAAAGTCAGGAGAGTGTGCATCCAGAGTCTGGACTAGTCATGCTGGAGACATCATCCAGTCTATGAGAATAAAATTATTGTAGAGAGTCCAAGAAACATTTTAGGCTGTAACTAAATAACAACACTGAACTTGGTTCCTTTTGTAATTTAGAAGGACTCTAGCAGAAAGAATCATTAAATGCTTTTCAGTGTTTGATGTCAGTCATTAAATAGTGAAATTCTGTTGGATTTCACAATTAGAGTAATCTAACAAGTAAATGAGTAGAACAAGTATAAATAAATATAATTGTTTTTTCCCTACTTAGAAAGGGAAAATCATGATAAATTATTATATGGTTCAGTTAGCTAATGTGAATAGTTCAGATAAGAGTTTAAAAGCCCATGAAACTGAACAGTACTGTATTAGAGAATTTACTTTTTAACCATGCTACTTTGACTTCCTTCATGCTGGCAGATTCATTGTCATAATTAAATGTGCTTTTTTATGTGTCTGGTACAAAATAGTTTTCCTTGGTTAAGTGGCAAAATACAGCTGTTTAAATTTCTCTCTACTTCTAATTGGACCTCCTGAGCTTTGCAAAACTAAGGACTSTGACTGAACAGATCTCATTTCCTTTTTAAAAAGGTATCAGCCAACAGAATACAAAATAAAAGGAGCTCAATAAAGAAGTCGTCTTTTATTATCAGAGATTAAATTCTTCCTACTAAAGTCAAGAGTGAAGCTCCCCTTAACTGCCAGAGGGGGCAGGATTTCATCTCAAGTGAAAGTAGGATGTGAAACTTAGATTTCCCATTGGCTTTTGTCCAATCTATGTCTCACTGATGTAGGCACCTTAAAGTTCTTTGACAGAATACGATGATATTGCCAGTCCAAAATYAGACAGTATCCAGACTAAAATTAATTTAAATTATACTGAAATTTTAACTGTTTTGAGACACCTTTCTTGACACTCAGGTGCTTTGATTAGTTTAGAGTCTGAGGGATATATAGGTTGGTAGGGTGGTTCTCAGGTTCTATTGAAGATCATTCTGCCTCTGTAAAAAAAAAATAGCAGCTTTGAGGTACAACAGAAAGTGTTTATCACTTCCTGATGTGTCCTGGTTCTGTCTGGGACAGAGTTAACTTTCTTGCCAGTAGCTGGAGGGGTGCTGTGTTTCGAATTTGGTAATGAAAGGAACATTGATGGCCCATTGATTCTTTGGTTGTTGCTGGGTGGTGCTTGCACCAGGACTTTTCAGCCTCCAATGCTCTGCCAGGTGCAGGGGGAGCATAGCCAGGGCGGCTTGACCCAGCTGGCCAATGGGGTATTCTATACCATGTGACATCAATACCATGTGGAACTCTTGCACTGAATTCTGTAACAATATTTTGCCTTCACAGGTCTTATCTGGCATCCCATGATGATCCTGGTGGGAAATAAAATAAATCTACATATATACGTAGCAGTCTGACAATAAATATTTCYGATCTGTAAAAATAATTTCTAATTTACCTGCTGCAGGATGTTTCCTATGTCCAAATGCAACGTTTTATGTGTTAGTGATTGCTTTAGCAGAAAATGTCCACCCGTGTAATGACTACTGTGTATTACTGGGAGTATTCTTTTCAGTTTCTAGAGTGTCATGAGAGAGACCCAGACATGTTTGTTTTTCTGTTGGACCTAACAGTTTATATTACATGTGTATTTACCTCCCTAAGCAAAACTGTACTCATTGTATAACCTATTTGTCAATAAGAAAGTATGTATCTCGCTTTATTCCCTTACGGTAGGATTTTCATTATCATAAATCCTTTAATAGTTCTTTTCTGTGAAGTTCATGTACATTTAATTGGAGTGTATACCAGTTAAGAAATACGAAAGAAGAAGAGACTGTGGTGTGGTCAGGCAGCCCTGATCTGTGCAAAACTCATCTACAGACTGGGATCTTGCAAGGAGCTAAAACAAGGCAGGTTCCATTTAAACACCCTTCAAAGGCTAACTAGTATCTACCAGCAACTTCAAGGTTTAGAGCCAAATAAATGTGTAACATTAATTAAAAAAATTTCCATTTGCCTTTCCTAATGTTAGACCTCTCAAATTAGACCTCACTGCACATGGTCTTAATTTTTAAGTCCCTACCTGAAACACGCTTTTTACCTCCAAATTCCCCCCAGCCCATCCTGAAGAGTAAACGCATTCATAAAATGGCTGATAATTATCAGCCAGACATAAAATGTGCATAAAAGGTAGAGCAAAATTGAATGACAAATGTTGTTTTTTTCATTATATCCATGCCTGTGTGTTGTCTCCTTTAACTGCAAATACACGGTGGCAGGATCCCTACCATTCCGCTGAGCCACTCAATTGCTTAAAATCCTTTCACTACTGCTGGAGGATATGACATGGTCATTACCATCAGAGTAAATACTTGATAATAATCTTATGTGAAGTGGGTGAACAAGAGATACCTTTTTAAAGCAAAGGAAAAAAAAAGATTTCTAGGCAGAGAAATACAGTCTTGTTTCTCACTCCTTTTGTTTAGAAATGGAGGCCTAAAGGACAAAATATACATAATCCAATTTTGAGGACCAATACATGGTGTTGATGGATGTGCTGAGTCTACTGACTTTATTTGCTGGCACTAGTATTTCATATGCCTTTTAAGCTGAATTTACTTGTCACCTTAGACATTAAGGCAAAGATATGTGAGCCAAAATCTGGAGATATTTAATACTGGCAACATCCAAAAAGATTATTCAATCATTATTCACTTCTGTAGATGGTAACTGCTTGCTCCTTGACCTTTAAAATCATTCATTGTGGCGAGCTAGCTGAATCTAGCTGTGTGTGAATGCAAACATATATCTGTATTTAATAAGAGGATTCCATTAGTATTCCCAGAACATCTACTCCCAAAATTACTTTTTTTCTGAAAGGATTTATTGCTCTTAAAAGTAATTTTCTCTTCTTGAGTTGTTAAGTAGGGAATTTTCAGGTGGTGCAATTGGTAACCCTCAATGAATTTTCAGTAGTGAAGACACTATTTTATGTATCTAAGAACAAGTTGAACAGCAGTGTTTAGTTATAGAAATTGAAGGTTTTTTTGGTGGACAAAAAAGGAAGACTGGAACTGGACTTACACAGCATATTGTGACTGGCCCAGAACACCATTTGCATCTCTTGAGCATTTTTCTCTTTTTTCCTCCCTCAAAGCTGTTTGAGTATGTTAAAAGGACAATAGAAAGATGAAAAAATTTTTTTTTCTCCTTCAGGTAAATGTATTTTCATGTCTGAGAATGTATTTATTGATTATGTTGATACTGGCAACAGCAAAGCCATTTTTTTAATTCTTCAGTATGTATATATATCATGATTAGTACCTGAACTGAGTCCAATCCATTTCTAGAGTTATTTATGTCTCCTCTTATGGGAAAAGGAGTAAATAAATGCAGACATGGGAAAAACTCGTGGTAATACACTCCTTATGAATCCACACTGGCTTTAAAATAGTGAAATAAAGCTATCAAGGCAAACAGGAAAAAAACATAAAGAAATTCTTGTTCTTGTATTCCTACATAGACACAAATGTCTGAGAAGCTGAGGTCTTACCAACGTTCTTGGCAGTAGCAAGCCAACAGCAGTAGTTGCAAGGCAGGAGCAGTGCCCTCACCCTTTGCTTACAACCCCCTCAAATAAACTGCCAAAATTATTCAATTCATCACACTTTTTAACAGGAATATATTGCTTTTGGAGAATAAGTGTTTTGTCTCTGCAAATTTGGAGGGAATTGACTAAGTGATGTGGATGGCCGTTTTGTCCTTTCTGTAGCCAGCCTTTGGTACGAACAGGCATCAGAGCGACCTGCTTCAGCATACCTGAGCACTAGGGTACGAGTGGTAGGGACAGGGAAGAACAGGCTTTCTCTTAGTTGCTACATATTGCTTGCACGCCGTGGGAAATTGTACTGGGGAGTTACTGACTCAGAAGCAAGGAATGAGGCCAGTGCGTGAATTGCAGTTTGCCTATTGAGAGAGTGAGCAAAAATTCTTCTAGTTTGCAGTCATGCTTAAACCAGAACTGGTCCCATGCTATTCTTTCTTTTAATTTTGCTTCCTTTACAGTTTCATGTGTGTGTTTTATGCGTATGCAGGTCTGCTTACTTTGTTTATGGCAGAAAGCTATGGCTGTAAACCCTGAGATAAAACCAACTTTTTGTTCTGTGTTTGCACAGTGACAAACCCTGTGGGGTCCTTCTTGTTCACGACTTTAAAGTCTGGTCCTGAAAAACAAAAGGATAAATAAAATATTTTTTCACTTTTACTCACAGAAGCAACCTTTAACAGTGAAGGTTCTCCCACAAGCTACAGCGGAGTCCTATACATGATAAGGAAGATTTGTAAGGTGAGTCCCTTGAAGGTAGCACTTTCACAACACAAACTTCTGCAGTTTGGACAACTGATGAATAAAGGCAATTACCAACACATGTTTTCCATGATGTGCACACAATATGTATTTATCTGTTTGGAAGAGCTCCAGTTTTGCCACCTTTACTATATGTCAAATTGTACTTCATTTCTGAAATACTCTCACTAATTTCAGAAAGACTTCCTTCTTACAAGCAAGGGATCAACTCAGTGAAAAAGTGGCAGGAAATGAGACACTGATGGGCTCTTTAATTATTATTTTATCACACAGTAACCCTGGAATAACTAGACTTAATTCTTAAAAGCTGCCGGTATTTATCTTCTGAAGAGTTAGGCAGAGATTTTTCTCCTGAAGCTGTCAGGTAGCCCAGCTCTGGTAGGTGTGTTGGAAATTGTTGTGAAAACTATGAAATATAAGAAGATGAAATAAATCTACTCTTCTATTGTGTTTTGGTTTTTTCTTCAGACTAATCCAAAATCTATATCCATTCAGAATAGTGCTCAACAAGTATTGAAACATGGGGCGGGGGGGAAGTATCATTGCTACCTACTGGTAATTCAGAATTTAATACTCATCCCTTCCCCCTGTTCCTCCAGCCCCTCCATTAACTATGAGACTAGGAAATRCATTATTCACGGCTGAGTAAACTTGTGAAATGTTTCACTATTTTGGCTCTCAGTACTGTAGTGAGAGGTATTGATTCAGAATCCTTAGCTATAGCACAATATATGTATTTTGAACTGTTCAGGAGCTTTTGATACTTTTTTATTTTAATTTAAAAATGCCTGTTTATTGAGATCACATCTCACGAAGTTTTCATTAGAAAAAGAGACTGGTACGACTTATCTCATTTTGGAAAAAAAGATGAATTTTCTTTTTCCTTAGTTCAAATCAGTGTTCCTTTCACCGTTTAATCTATTCTTAGTGAGCAGACCTTCTTCTGAATCAGAAATAAAAGCATACTCTTTGATCATGTAGAAGAGCACTTAGGTTGCTGCAGAAGTCACCTCCTCCTTTTGTGAATAATTAGATTTTTCAAAGCAATAATTTTCAGAGCTTTTTGGCCAGGGAACCCTTGTTTGCTGTTCATACCATGCTCCATACCAATATTAAATGTGGAAAAGGAAATACTAAGAATAAAACAGTTCTGCAGTAACTCTAGGGCAAGGTTGTAACTTCCTTGGGTGAGTCGCTGTGATTCAGATGAGCTCACCTTTGTTCACATCTAGAGACCCGGGCATGCAGTATTCCCTGCGCCTGGCCCGGCTTCCTTTCAGAGGTAAGAGAGAGGGACAGGCAGTAGGGATCTGCAGTGTAGTTTGGTGGATGGGGGCTGGCAATGAGGGGGCTACCACCCACTGCTGGGGAATCAAGCAGTGGTGCACCCTGGGAGAACCGTATCTTCAGGTACAGCATAGAATATTTTTCCAGAGTATAGGCAAAGTTAAGAGCTTTTTCTGTGATTACTGCTCCACAGCCTGCCCCAAAGTCATTCTTTAATTAGTAATAAATACTTAATCATGGAGCTGATATTGAGAGAATACTGAGGTGGGAGAAAGATTAGCTAAAGAATATTCTTCTAAGCAGAGTTAAAAATTAAAGGAATTATTTAACTGGAGCAAGAGTATAATAAATTGTCTCTAAGGCACTCGCACATATGTCTAACTTCAAGTATCTGCAATTTCTTGTGTGATTATTAATACTTTTTTCAGAATCACAGCTCAAAAGCCCATTATTAGGTTCTATCAAATAACATGCTCTAAAAAAATCTATTAATTTTCTTATTTGTTTAATTTATATAGTAGCCACATTTAGGATTGAGAGTCCATTCTCACTATTTTTTGCTCTGTCCAAAACCACAAATGTTCCTTCCCTCAGGAGTTTGATTTAGATATGGGTTCTGGAGGCATATAGTGCCTCTAAATACATCACTGATAATTCCTAGCGGTAGCAGCATTCAGATGAATAGCCCTACCGATGTCAGTGGGAGTTTTCACTAGAGTTAGAATCATAGACTCAGACTTCTTTAATATTTTATATATATTTCAGGCTCAGGCACCCTTTTGTAAATGTGTATCATATGTCAATTTATATGGTTAAAGATTATTTTTTCCAACTGAAATCTGTGAATGTTTTGCCTGAATTAGCTCAGTGTGCAGCTGCTTGGAGTTAGCTCACAACAAATACGGAAGGCAGATATAAATCTTAATTTCTGTCTTGCAGACAGTTTACTCGGAGATGCCGGGTGATGCCTGGGGTGACTTAGGATTTTATAATCCAGAGCTAGGCCATTCGAGCATAGGTACCTTGCAAAGACCTCATGTCTAGTTCCTTTTTGCAGGTGAGCGAAATGTTAATAGTACTCGCCTAGGAAGTGAGTGCTTTTCCTCTCTTTTCCTGAGCGCATTCACCTCCTCGCCTGCCTTGCACTGCCAGTCCATAACCTAGTCTGTGCTGGTGCAGTCCTTCCGCTATTTTTCSCTCTCCAGATGGTTTGCTGAATTTTAGCCTATGTCTGTTCAATGGAAAATGCACAGCTGGTCATGGCAATGGGCTCCAACATCCACACACACACTTGGGAATATACATTTGAATCCTGCCAGGCTGAAGAGGAACCTGCTTGGAATTTCATGGGCAAATAACCTAATAATTAGGTAGTAAAAGGGAGGAAAAACTTTTCTTCCTTTTTTTGCTTTGCAGGTAACATTTAAAAAGAAGGTGGGGCGGGGGTGGCTTTTACTGCAGCTCGGCAATTTTCAAAACTCTTGTAATGCAATGGTTGAAATAAATTATAAGGCAGTTACCTGCATCTTGTGAACATTTTCAGCTCTTTTAGGTCATTCTATAACCCAAAAGTCTCAAGTTGAGTAGCTGGGGAACTGAGATCCATATGTAGGATCCATATAGGAAAAGCGTCTGTGTGTCTGTTTTGATTTTGTCGTTTGGTTTTGTTTGKTTGGTTTTTTTAGGCAGGGCTTTAAGGGGATGGGGAAAGCTGTTGGCCTTCACTTCAAATAGGTAAACATCTGCTGTAACTCTCAAAATGGATGTATATATTTCTGTTATATGTTTCTGTGGCCGGTTTTGTGCAGTAAATATATGATTATGTTGTACTTTGTATTGTAATCATCTGTATCCCTCTCTACTTGCAAGAGAACGCCTTTCTCTCTTTTTTAACATTTGTTCTTTCATAAACCCACAAATGACAACCTAAAGAATAACTAAATATTCACTCTGGCAAGCCCAGTGCTCTCTTCATGAATGTTGTGCCTTTTGCATTAGAACATCACATGGTAAAATGGCTTTGTGCTGAAGGACTGATGCATGTCTAATTGTCAGAGGCAGCATTTTATACAATGTTTAGACTAGAAATGGTTGGGAATTTCATGTGACAGTATATTCTAATATATTCTCAATCGATAATGCAGTTTCTACAAACTAGACTTTTTAATGGAAGTTAATTTTTTTAAGTTATTTTTTTCAGATGAGGAAACTCAAAATGAATTCAACTCTTTAAGATCTGCTTGATCCAGATCAGAACTTATTATTTCTTATCTGAATTAAACTGTTATTTCAAAAYACTCTAATAAACTACATAACTGTGTTGCTCTCTCAATACATTGCCTTGAGTCTTTATCATCTTAAATAGGACTCCCCGATGGCCTAAAGATCCCATAACTTATATAAAATTTGCAAGATCTGGAGCTGCAGTACTACTGCAGATATAGTGGTGCAGTATTAATTTAAAAATTAGTTCAATAAAACCAAAACATTTCAGGTGACTTTCACAAGCTAAAAAAAAAACCCATTCAGTTCTAGAAACATCATAAAAATAACACGAAAAGATTCATATTTTGAAGATGATTTTTTCAGATTCGCCATTTTGAAACTATTTTCTTCTATCATCTATGTTGAGATGGAGCAATTTAGGTGTTGAAATGCTGGAATTTCTCAGCTGATAAAGATTCTTTGTCTCCAATTTTGGAACATTGTTGCTAATATGCAAGATCTCAAATTCAGTTAAAAAAATGCAAATTGCATCAACCATTGTGATGGAATCTTTACGGTATATGCTCATAAACTAATTTACAATCAAGGAGTTTATTAGAATAAAAGAAATACTTMAGGAAATAAATTTGAGCACTCAACATAGCAATTACTTAAGGAAATCCAGCACGTGGTAAGTGATAAAATACACCATACTAATCCTTCCATGACTGTTAATAGTTGTGTATTCTGAAAAAAGAGCTTTCATTACTTTTTCTTCCAAATCTGTTATTTTTCTCACCTTTTATTTTTATTTCACTAAGCAAATCTGAATATAAATACATACCCAAATGGTATGTCAGACTGAATTAATTATCCATTAGATATAGTACAGATTAACTGAAGGAGAAGAAAAATATATCAACAACACTAAATAACCAAAGCATGGTACACTTTGAGTTCAGGCCTTTATTGGGTGTTTAATCACTCTGACAATGTCGGGATTTTGTATTTATTTAAAAAAATATGTTGGCCTACAGTGTTTCTAGCAATGTAATCAAACTCCTGTACATTATCTAAAGGGTCTGCAAAAAGGTGCTGAAACATTTCACCTTTGGGTAAAAATATTTTTGTGATAAAAAATATTCCTTACAGAGAGAAAAGTTGCTCTTTCCAGTTTTCATACTGGAAGTTGATTATACAGTATATACAAAGAAAGGTTTTCAGTAGTGTCCAACAGAAAACAAGCATACAACTGCTTTTCAAGGGATGATGGGATATTTTGCTGCCTTTTTGTGCCATTGAGAATGCTTCCTCTGACTTATTCAAATAAACATTCAATACTYGCTCACAGAACTGGTTTCTATGCTGCTCTTTTCTGAACTTTCCAAGCTAAGAAAATAGCTGCTGACAGATGCCAGTGCTTGTTCTAAATTTTATATCGTTTGACTTATGTTACTGATGAACCTGTTTAAATAGCTTTCCATGGACATTTAATCAGATAAAGAGAAACGAACTGTTACAACCATATACAAATTCAAAATCTGTTGGGAACTGAGAAATGATTTCCCCCCCCCCCCAAGACCTGCTCCAAATTAAACAAATTAATGGAAAGATTCCCTGTTATTGCTATATGCTGAAGTTTTTGACAGTAGGAGCACATCATGAGTGCTTTTCAATTCCTCATTTATACCACCGTGAACAATATTTTTAATAAGAAGAGTTATTCTGAAATAAGTTAAGCCTCAAGAATGCTAATCTACTTCACAGACATACCTATTCCTCTAGCTCCTCTGCCGAAGGTAGTATGCAGATATGTGTTGTAGCAGATGGTGCGCAGTTCAAGTAATTGCAAGCTTCTATTTGATTTTCTAGAAGCATGAGACTAGAAAACCATTTGTTTGTGGTTTAGTGGATTCAACTTAAAATAAATATAGAACTACACCTTTCAAATCTACAATTTTCACCAACTAACCTTAGCTAAATGTAAAGGACCACTTCCTTTTTCAAGTTTAATATTTAGTAACCAATAATTTAATGCCTAAAATGCTTTACTAAGTAGAARTACAACTCTATGCTTGCATTTGGCAAGAGAGATTTAATGCCAGAAAATAAGCTTGAAGGAATTCGAGGTCCTCTGGGCCTCTCAAATGAGCTTTCCAAATAACGCCAAGTAGACATGTAGTTTTGTGGACACAAATCCCACCCTCTCCTCCCCCCCCCCCCCCCCCAAAAAAGAAAGATCTTCAAACAAATAAAAAGACTCACTTATGAAAGAGGAATTTGACATAGTTATACCTAAAACTTGGTTGCAGTTGTCATTAATACCAAGATATATGGTCTTTATCCAGGCTGGAATTATAACTTTGTATAGCTTTGGCACATATTATGAAATTAGGCTAGCTGAAAGATTATCTCATACCAGTCTTCTACTAAGTCATATCTTTATTATAATATCTTTAGAAAGTGAAAAATGTAGTGTTTGGAGAGAATGGAGTAATCAAAGTATTCTATCTAAACAAAACCTGGCAAAGAATGAGAATAGGGGGTTACAATTTTTCTATCACTTGGGAAAGCCACCCAAAATTATGATGTGAGAAAGGTATAACATATCTACTAAAAATGGTCCACAGAAGAGAAAATTAATCATGATGGTATAGAACTGCAGAGTAAAACAAATATTTGAATTTGAAGAGTTAGTTGATGGGCTAATAAAGGAATGAAAGTGGAATTTTAATAGTGACAGTCTTGCTGACATTCTTTCCTTTGTACTTGTCCTTCTGACAGGGAATTACAATTCCATTTGTGTTCTGTCATCATTACTGCAACACAGAAATATGAATTTTAAAGGGTATCTTAAAATAGTGTTTTGCAATTGAAGAGTTAAAAGAGCATCTACTTAAGAAATATGAACTGATCATAAAAACAAGTGATAAATGCTCAGCAGAGAACAGATGTGTTTGTAATAAAAACAACACTTTAAAATGGTTGTGTGAAGCACAGCATGCATATAGCAAAGCAACCGTCTACAAAAACGTTTTGAAGCATAATGAACAGTGAAAAACAGAACTACATTAAAAACCATACTTCGCAGCACTGATTGGTGCTGCTGCTAATAAAAAGACAGAGTTCTTTACTGGTTTCTACAAATTAAAATAAAGCAAGCATGAATGACAGAAAATCCTTGATAGAGTCAAAGTGCCTTGCAGTCATACTGTTTTGAGAATTAAATAGCGTAAAGACATAGACACAGTAGATTTGAACACGATAGGTTCATTTCACAGAGCAGAAGGTTGTGCAACAGATGGAAATGTGTGTGATGGCGCAGGTATGTAAGTGGAGGTGTATAAAGCAGGTTGTCAAACACTTTGCTAATTACTTTATAGAAATGTTTAAAAGACGGGATAGCATGGAGACGGGATGTCATACTGATGGAGATACCAGTGCAACATTAATGTACATGCAACTATTAGCAATAATAAATTAAGTTTATCTGTGTATGAAAACCATAAATCAGACTTTCCATAGGAGAACATTAGAAGCTGCTGTGGAGAAACATATTGCAGTTGGCACAGTTGAAAATGTGATCATGTATTGGCAAAGTCAAAATTATTAAAGATTTGTGAAAAAGGTCATAAAATGTTATGTTACAGTGTGAGACCCTCCAATGTACAAAAGTTTGTTAGAGAGCTGGTTCTCTATGTCATTTGACTATAAAATCATAAGAACGCAACTCTAATTTACAACAGGATTATTTAGCTTGTATGTCAGGAAAACTAAGTAGGCAATCCCAATTAGGAAAACTATTAAGAATAACTTAACGGGAAGTAAACACTACACCAGGCTACCCTTCAAGGCTATACAATCCTTCACATTTGGGGATAAGGCCAGACAAAACCTCATTCTATGTGTAGCTGATAATGCTTCATTGCACTAAGGCGTGAGTTCTGCAAGGAAGATCTCTTGTGTATTTCTGTGATATGAAAAGCACTGAACAGAGCATATCCTGAATGCTGCAAAACTTCAACTGTCTTTGTGGTAGGCTTATATTTCAGTGGTTTCTGTGCAATATTACTTCAGCAGTTAAAGATGCTATACCTAATATTTTAGATGCTGGATGGATTAGAAGCAGTAATGGATGATCTCCAGCTTGCTTCTGAAATTATCAGCAACAAAAGAACATTCTAATACATGACAGTGCAAATAACCCAAAGGTACCCCATGTTTCATATTGTTGTACCTTGAATGGCACCTGAGCAGTTTGCTTATAAAATCAAAAGCAAACAAGAGCATCCAATTCCATATGAATTTCAGGATATGTCAGCTTTCTCTTGGTTTTAGGATATAATTTTGTTACAGTATTTTTAAATATTGCTTACTAGACTGTGGCAAAATACTGGCTTTGTATAAAGGTGTTCAGATAGACCCAAACAGGGTGAAAAGCTAATATACAAAGGAGCATCCTAGAACATAATCTTTCCAGCCTGTTAGGATAGCTAAACAAACTCATTCTCACTTTGTCTGAAATAAATCCCATTCAAATAGTTCTTTGAGCACAGTGCAGAATGGCAATGGATGACTGACAAGGTCTCAGAGAAGCATTCGGTGGAGGGTCTGAAGTACTGATGRGTGCAGAAAGACCATCTGGGATGCAAACTTACAAGGGAATCAAATGTGAGAATTACGTTCAGAGTGTGGAAACAGTCGTGGAAGTGTGATTGAGGGAGATGTCATATGAAGGAGAAAAGCCATATTTGGGGTTTTTGTCTGGGATTTTGAGATAATATTTTCAGTGAAAAGTTATAGTGATATAGTTGAATCCTGTGCCCTCCTTGTGTTGCGATAGTTTTTTTTCCTAGCAATTATACCACTGTCTCTCAAACCAGAAAGCATCCTGAAGAAAGGGATGTGGTAATATTTGCAACTGTAGATGGTGTAAATCCATAGGACAGTACAAGGTGGGATTAGTTGAGAAGGTGGGAAGAAGAGCAGAGTTCACTGAGGAGCAGGGCACAGGGAAAAATAACTCAGGAAATGCTGGATTAATCTCTCAACCCACATGCTGCTCTCTTGAGTCACGTTTCTCTTGTTTCTTTGTGTCTTCTCTATCTGTAACTAATCTGCAGTCAGCTCCTCTGCTTGGACCATTTATCCTGGTCAGCGGCCAAAAGAGCTCTGAGCACCCGCTCAGTAATATCCCAACTAATATTTTCACAGTTGGATAAACTGTGCTGCATGAAAACCTTCATCGTACCTTTCATAAACACTTGCTATTTTCTGTCTTAACCAGGTACTGCTTGTTCCTTCACTCTGTCCCGGATGCCTGTGGCTTATAAGTTATGCAGACATTTACCAGTACACGGCAAAGAGGATTATTGATTAAATCTGTCTTGGAAGATGAGGGAAATGTAGACTAAGTGTCAAAGGCTAAGAGGAATTTATCTAAAACTTTCTATTCTGCAATTTATTTAGATTTTAATTTTTTTAAAAGGTGCAAATATAAGGCTCCTTTTTCCCATAAAGACCTTGTTCTGCCTCCATGAAAACAGATAGAACATCCCTACTGCTCTCAGTCTTGAGTAGAGTGACAAAATGAAATCTATATATCCTCATGACAGGAAAGACAGAACAGCTACTACATTGTGAAAGTATGCATTAACCACACTACCATCTGAAATAGCTTCTCCTGGCATTGCTTAATGAGGAAGGCAGAGGCATCTCTTAAAAGGCAAAATGCATTTGAGGATCTGATCTAATTAATCTGTTGTGCTTACTTTATCCTACAGTGATCTCATACCACTCTTGACTGACTGGATAGGTCATTACTGTGCTGCACAACCATGGGACTACCATTACAGTTACATCTCTGTCTCAAACATGGCTGGCAACTGAATGTAAGACCAACGCCACCAAATCTGACATCCTTGCACTTTTCAAATGCCCAGGATTTTTGGTGGGAATTTGTCGCTGAAAGAACAAGGCCAAGAAAAGTCTCAGCTGAAACCAGCTGAGTCAGAACCACCAAAATTTCTGAACAACTGCCTCCTATGTGC
The DNA here is from genome assembly GCA_030449065.1 of Oceanodroma leucorhoa. Taxonomy (NCBI): domain Eukaryota; kingdom Metazoa; phylum Chordata; class Aves; order Procellariiformes; genus Oceanodroma; species Oceanodroma leucorhoa. The sequence goes on from JASVER010000010.1 coordinate 15,080,091, forward strand.
ATTTGAATTTATTATTTTCAGTTATTTATCAACACAGTTCATGTTGTTTAAACACGATTGCCCCCAGAAATCAGATATAATTACTCACAGCTCAGAAACTTATGGAACCAGATACCAACTGAATGCACCTCTATTTGATGAGCTTTCTGATACTGGAATTTAAATACATATATGGTCCTACGTCACTCAACCAGTTTCATAAATCTTCTTCCCTTATTTCACTTATATATGTGAATACTGTGCTTCTAGACTTGGATCCATAATTCAGCTGGAATTAGAAATAATAGTCACAAAAAAGGGCACCATAGTTTTGTACAGACATCTGTTCCTTTTTTTCGTCCCAAGAAAAGAGATTGACCCAGAACACATTCTGTGATCTGAATGATTTCACTGGTAATCAGGAAACCAGAGTTTCCAGTAGCCAGTCTTTAATGGGATAGGAATTGCAGGGGTAGGTGGAATCCTGCCTCCATCATCTTCTATACATCAAAGTACAAAACAGACACTGATTTCATTTTGGTGGGAATCAACTTCAAACAGAAGGCAGTACGCTGAAAAGCTTTAAACAAAAAAATGGATTAATCTTTAGTAAAGTGGTATGTGAAGGAATACATTGCTATTCCAAAATCTTGTCCATCATGTGCTGCTGCATGCTCTTTATTTATATATGGAATTTTATACTGCTTAAATGTAACATTGAGCTGAATTTATTTACAATACTGAAGCAAAATTCAGGCCTGCTGTTTGAAGAAGAGATTGTTTGGTAAGAAAGCATTATGGAATACTCTAGCCTAAATAAAAGCATCAAGGTTGGTTTATGGTAATACAAGTTAAAAAATTATTAGGATGAAATGTGGACAGCTGTTTACAGTTAAACTCTGCGAAAAAAGAATACAGGTTAACAAATGAACTGATATTACACTGCATGAAAAAGCATAGCTTGATATTTATTCTAGGTTTGTTCACTGATATTCACATTTATTCAAGCACTTGCTTGAGTAAGTAATAATAATACAAGCATGCTGTTCAAAGAAAAATATATGCATTTTTCCTCTAAAAAGATCTTTGTGAAGACCAAGAAAATGAAATCTTCCCTACTTTCTTGCATTATGCTTATCAAATGCAGATTTTGTTTGCTTACTTGAGGTGAAATCTTTCTTTAAACAAATCTGCCATCACCAAGGCAATAGGTTCCCTCAGGGAAARATGGGGTGGGTAGATATGAATTTTGTAAGAGAGAAAATTTCATGCCATAAATATTAGCAGAGGTAATTTTTGTTGGAAGAGACACTGGGTATTTTCTCTATTGCTGCTACACTCTGCTTTTGGTTCCATGCCACACTAATCTAGAGTTAGTATGATACTAATTTTAATTCCCATTCTGTTTTTACTTGGAATCCTCACATAGCAAAATATGATTGCGTGAATGAAAGAAAATTTTCTGGTTTTCTTAAATTCTTTCTTAAATAATATATATTTTTTTCCTCAAACCATTAGTGTATAATGCTAGGTAGGTACCCAAGCATCCTGTTGAACTACTTTCCTAAGKCTTATTTCCAATTTTCATATATTCTGCTATGATTTGAAGCATGTGTAATTTTATATGAAGATTTTGCAAAAAAAAATACCACTGTTTTGTTAAATCAATGTATGGTGCATATATAAGCAGATACATTAATAAATATCCCTCTGATGACCCAGACTACAGCAGGAACTCAGCCCTGTTTAAAGGATAATAGTAAGCGACAAGGAAGTATAACATATACCATGAAAAAAATGCCTAATAACAGAAGTCTCTAATTTTAGCTGGCAGAAGTATGACAAAGCGCAATATATCCAAGCTGAATCCAGAGACAGTGGAGCTTGATATACTCCATAGCACTGAGGATTCACCCCCAGAGCAGCTTAGAGAGGCAATATCTATATGGGCAGGACATAAACGGCCACAGGCTTCGATACTTGCATTAGTTTAAGACTGTTGCCTACTAATGCATTCTTAAAAACAGAGCCAATCAGGTACTATCAAGTTCTTTAAATTACCCACTTTTTAACCCCCTCTGAAATACCAACCTGTTTGAAATAATAGAATTCATAGAAAGTGATCTTAAAAGGTTTAATAACAACATAGAAATGTGTTTTGTCCAAAATAACTATTTGCAGATTTTATACCGTTAAGATCATAGAAACAAACTGTAATTGCTGGGATCCACATGATAGCATAGGCATGTTTTTGTGGTTGGGGCATAACTGAAGATTTCAATTTAAAAAGGCTAAGCATGGTGTTTTTGGCTTTTAGAAATGACAARTTACAAAACTGCAGGTATTATATTTCCATCCACATCTTTTTATATATCCATAAGCTCTTTCATTCAGGATTGGCAATACCATAATAAAAAGGAAAAAAGACAACAGAAGTTGTATATTCTGCACAAAAGAGGGGAACTGAGCCAATGCCTTTTGTTGTTTCTATATATCCGTGCCTGCCATTCAATGGTAATTTCTGATTGCATTAATCACGGGACGGTGAAAGAGGTGCGATTCTCTCCACGTTAGTGGAAGAAGAATCCCTCTCTTCACAAACTGTTTTACTTTAAAGTTTTCTAATGGAAGTTGTGTCACTCCTATATTATTTCTGTCACATTCTCTGAATCTTTTAGGTATTTTTAGTTGAGACCCAAAGGACTGGAGCATCCTTATAAATCTAGCCCCGAACAGAGGTCTGAAATCAAGTGTGTTGGGGCAGAGAGGCAATGGGGATATGGAGTGATGCTGCTGTAACCCCTGGGGCCCTGTCTGCTTCTCAGTTCCTCCTGGAGAATCTGCTCAGGCTGCAGAAAAGGCAAAACACATGCTTCTGCAAGCTGCCCTTCTTCCTAGTGCACAGGACAGAAAGACTAAGGCAAATGCTTCACGGGAACTGTTATATGAGGAAAATTTTCTCTAGCTTGAAACACTTCATCATCATGAACAGATACTATCCAACTGACATAAGTAACAGCTTGATATATAAGGGCTGGTTAAAACAGTGTTATCACTAATGGAAGAAATGGCAATTAGGTCGTGTTTGAAAGATAAATCCCAGAGTCTTGAGCTGCCTATGCTGTCGTGGCAGCACAGATACCACCTCAGGCTAACATTCAATTACTTGACTAGCTTTTTATGTAGGTTCTTGACTTTTTCCATGGCTACATAGCCAGTAATGCCTAGATCAGTGTGGCTGTGCTTCTGCCTACCTCTCATCTTCTGTAACATAGTGTTCTTCTCAGATGACTTCCAGCAACAGAGAAATGGTAGCACAGATGTAAGCGGGAATGCACCATGCTGGAAAATGGTATTTTGTAATAAAAGCATTGGAGTCCTGTACTCATTAAAGACTTTGTGCTGACTCTGCTACTGTGGGCAATAGCTGGAATAAAAGTATTAATTTTCGCACAAATAGGAGAAAAATGATAGTGACAGATGAAAACAGTAGAGCGTTCTGGAGAAAAATGTGAGATTTTTGAAATTTTCTTGTCCTTCCAAATGACCTGGACAAGGAATGAAGGAAATTCCCTGCACTGACAAACCAATAGACCTAGTGCATCTTTGCATCCCTAATTTCCTGGATACTGTGGTTTGAGAGGGGCTGATATGGCTGCGGTGTGACAGGGCTGCTGGATAGACCCGCTGCAGGTCCTCTGCCATGTTAAAGGGAGCACATGCGCTACAAAATTGAGTATTGCTCAGACAATCTACCTCCCCAAGCAAATCAATGCCTGCCTGCACTTGAAATGCCTAATTTTGTTTTGTTAAAGGAACAGAAGCCAAGACGTTATAGTTGGTATTCTCTAAAATCTTTCCCCTGTTTGTCCACAAAACTGGGAGTTTGCTTTTTACTTTGGTTTCATAGCATGGTAACATTTATTTCAGCTTCGCTACTTTCTCACAGTAACTGTAGATATACAAACTGGTTTTCAGTGGGTTGGTAGGTAAAACAGGGTTCTTTTTTAATAATGTATGATTAATGGCAATTTCTCAGCTTGAAGTACTTCTGTTGGTGGAACATCTGTGCTGAGTGCAACTGCTCTAACATGTACATTATCAGTATACAGTAGTACAGTGCAGGTTCATGAAGAATTATGTGGAAAGCCTGTTCACCAAATATATCACCCTGAGTGAGGTCCTTTGTTGAAAACTGCTTCCAGCTACTATAAGAGTATTCAAATAAAATAAAATTCTTTTATGTGTCAGGGAAATATCTGGAACCCATCCACAAATGGCTGGAAACAGTGAACAGTATATTACCAGTGTCGAGTATCAAGGATCCAACTTTAAGTAAATGCTCTTTCTATACACAGAAGAGTCCAAGCTTTATAAAAGAATTACATATTCAAAAAGTGGATCCTAATACCTTTATTGGGGTGTTAAATATACTTGACAGCATCACAAAAATTGTATATCACATATTGTGGAATAAATAGAAGAATGAGCTAGTATTTTTCTGACTCAAAATACGAAACCAGATTCCAGAGCAGATTATGACTTTTAAAAGGRGGTTCACTGTGAAGGGAAGGAAAGGAGCCATGCCAGAGCAGGGTTACCAGGAGAACTGTAGCTGAGTCAAGTTTCTTTTTCTGGAGACTGTAGAGTTAAGAGGGTGAACAGAGGAGCACAAGATCTGATCACCCCTCCACCCTAACACATTGCACCATGCACAAATTTTCCTCTGTCCTGGGTTTCAGTTTGAGCTAATTACCCAAATTATCCTTCTGTATAGTCCATTTTAGTGCAGGACAGAAGGAATTTATAAATACTAGATGTGATATTCATTGTTTTAATAAAAGTTTCAAGTAGAGATAAAAGTTCTGTTTGCTTTGGAAAGCAGCCACAAGCAAAGTTTATTTGCTACTTCAGTGCCAAGTCGAACTGCAAATACAGACAGCGATTCTCTTTACCCTGACCACAAAGCACAYAAACCCTTGAGCCAGCTAAGGGAAGTCCCTATTTGTGAAAATTAATGTGAACATTTCAATTTATGCAGTCTATACACATTTTCTTGTGTTTGTAATATAGAATTCTCCTCCAGGATTTTAGAAATACTTTAATATCATGAAACTGCAACCCTGGCCATACCTATAAAGGTTTAAAGGCTGGAACGTGACTAACAGCTGGTGACAAAGGTGTCACTACTATCTGCAGCTTTGACATATGGTTCTTCATAGGCTTGAATATAACTGCCATTGTCAGTTAGCGTTTCCATTCCTCCTGTGGGCTACCTGACACAGGACCGCTGTGCTGCTGTACCCCAGTGAGTTTAGATTTGAAGGAGGAGTGAGTCAGAGGTAGGAAACAGGGGACTGGTTTTTTTAGTGTGTTGGATAACCACTTATGAACATTCTCTCCCATTTTTCTGTGATGAAAAGGACAGTGATACAGCCCAGCTTGTGTCCTCTCAGGCAGCTCATTTCTATGCCTGATTTTATTACGCTGTGAAAAATACTTGGTGTGCTCTCTCTGTATTTAATTATTTTGATCCTGCAAATCTTTGATTTCACTTGATGCATGCTTCTATGAATCTTTCATCAGTTTCATTTCTCAAGAAAGATTCTTACTTTCTGACACCGACATGTGCTTCCAGTGTTGGTAACAGCGTAGTCTTTGTAAGTGTAATATCCAGCCTTTGGGTTACAAACAAATCTGTTTTTGTCAAAAGCATAAACCTATATACAAATACATCATTCACTATATTTAATAGCAATGGTAAAGGTATAAAATGTTTAACACAAACACATAATGTTCACCTTGTATAAATTTTATCTGATGGTTGGGACTTTTTTGTCTTGTTCTTCTAGAAACACTTCTAGAAACACCAATATCTTTCAGAACAGCTTTAGGTTTTGAGAAAAGTGATGCATTTTATTTATAAATAAATTCTGGTTTCACCTGCAAAACTATAAGTGAGAGTATACATCAGCATAAGGAAATGTTTTTGTCCACTGGTAAACATTTCCCTGGCATCAGCATTTATTTTCCATTATAGCTTTCCTTAGAGGTTGTACATCTACCCAGAAAGATTGTAGATATCTTTCCAGTTTCTACCCAGTTATTGGAAACAAGATATTTTGTTGCTTAAGGGCCCCTAAAGCAACGTATAATGAAGGAAATCTCAAAGCGCAGTTTCACAGGGCATTTCACTTGGGAAATGCCATGACGGCTGCGATGTCTGAGGGGTCCTTTGGTAGAAGACTTTGCATGAGCAACTCTTCATTCTCCACTGCAGAAAGAGAAGTTTCACAGCATATTTCAGAGACATCGTATTTCTTTTCAAACTCCTTTCTTCTGGATGCAGAGTGTGGCCATATGCATTTACACAATACCTGCCTGCAAAATCCTACAGTATAGAAGTAGGTAATATATTGGACAAGAAGAATTTGAAATGAATATTTGGCAAAATAATTATTATGCTGATATTAGAAAGTGCATTGAGGAACGTTACGTGCTTGATAAGAGAAATATCTGTATTAATTTTCTTACACTAATCCACAAATCAGCAAGTACGTAATCTCGAATTTTAGCACCAAAAATCTTCCTGAGATGTGCTTTACCCTGTAGTATCTGCTCTGTGGCTAGAAATTTTTGCCTTATTTTGAGTCCCAATCCTTCTCACACTGACTTCARTGGTGCAGGCCATATTTCAGTGTAAGCAGCCAGTTACTGATTGTGAAGCAGTTTATCTGGGATATTTCTCCAGATTTTTGAGGTTTCCTTTCCTAAACATTAAGACAAGCTTTAACTTTGGAAAAGTTCCATAAACCAACAGACTGAAAGAGTTTACAGATGAATGTAAATGACTTCTGAATTTTTACCATTTCAACCTGGTTGTTTCTTTGGTGTGGTGCGTTTTTTTGTTTGTTTTTGGTTTGTTTTTTTTTTTCCTAAAATACTGACTTGGTATGTCAAAAGAAGTGTTTGAAAAGGCACATGTCATTATTTTTGGAATTCCATAGGATTCTTTACCAAAATTAAAAGTCACAAAAACATGCCTGTTCTTATGAGCACTTTCATTTTCCACAGGCTGGTGTTTTCCAATAAAAATGTTTTTTGCAAAAGTTTCTGTATGCCCTTTCAGTGTGAGATTCACCGTCTTCTCCACTGGTTCTTACCRCTTGTTAGCAAAATTAACTGTAGCCATAGTAAAGACTGTATTAAAAATGAAAGTTGAAATTACTTGCACTTTATATTGCATTTTATGATTCCCATTTTTATTCTTTATCAGCCATTACATTTTCTCGAGTATGCCAGCACACAGACTTTTATTTAATGTTTCCAATAAATGGTATGGGCTTCTGCTTCTTAAGAGTGAATAGGAAATATTTCAATAGTCCTTCCTGTCTTGCTGAGTGTGAGGTTGTACAGCTGTAAGGAAAGCCAGAAAAGGTTTAATTCATAACATTTGTGCATATTTTTATAGAATTTTGCAGATGTTCCTTTCTGGTGTGGCTTTTTTTTGGCTTTCCCTCTGCTTTGTTCTCATATTTCAAATTTCAGTATGAAGTAATAAATGACTGTGGTACACGGAGAATTTACAGATGGATCATGATTTCTCTTTTCTTTTTCCATACTGTTTTGGAAAAGTCATATTGTGTTTAACTTGTGACAAAATTCTTTAAAATACAAAGATCATTAAGACTTTGTTGGTACGCATTCCACAAAAGCTGAGATGAAAAATATAAGCCACTGATAACAAGGAAAATTAGTGGYTTTTTCAAAGAGTCGGGAGCACTGAAAATGGCTAGTGAATTACTAGAGTAAAAGCTGTGATGAACAGATTACCTTAGAGGGCAATACTTTATCAAAACATGGAGTTACATTGTGCTTCCCACTGTCTCTGTTCAAAGTATTATATACTTCACAGGTTTTCTAAAATGAGACATTCACTGGGATTAGGTAGTCAGAGACTGCTAAATTCTCTGGCCCCCTCTGCAGGCATGCAGAGCCCAAGAAACAATGAAAAAGTCACGCTGTGTCTATACTGGGACAAAATGGGAGGGGGGGGGGAAGCCTCCATGCAGGCGTAACAAACCCACCTACATTCTGCATGTCACAAAACCATGAAGCCTATTAACTCGGTGCCGATGGTAGGAGGAGAGAATGAGGCTGCAGAAGTCCTGACAACAAGCCCTCTCAGGCAAATGGGAGCGAGGGCAGCAGCTGCGACAAACTGGGATCCCCATCCACGGTCCAGCATCCTGCATGGTCTGTACGGGGTGCCCAGGGGCTGTACTATTTAACCTATGGAGGGATCTCACCTGCGTATTTTCCAGGCAGTAATCAAGACCAAATGACTGACATGGTGAGAGCATGGGCTTTCTTTGTGAGGGTGGCTAAATACCAAATAAAATAGGGTACCATCCACTCCTGGTTTTATGTCAGGCCTACAGACACCTACAGATGTAAGATGACTGCAATATTCTTTAAATAAGTTTTATTTTCTCTCAAAGCCACGCAAAAGATCTCTCTCCTCTTTTTCTCTCTTCCATACACACACAAGCACATTGCTTCTTTCTTCCTCTGGAGTGATACCAGGAGACAGTTTAAAGCAATTTCTAGGTTTTGGAATAAACAGGACTCGCACAGATGATGAGATAATACTGCACAACATAAGGATTGGTAAAAAAAAAATATTCTGCATGTTGAGTTCTGAAAAGAATAAATTTTGTTTTAAAGACGAAAAGCACGATGAAAAGTTAAAAGCACTACACGATAGTGTCAGTTACTAAGCTGTTGATTTTTCCTGCAAAAAGTCTATCCCTAGGAATGTGTCATACAATTATAAAGATGTACAGAGCACGCAGTGTTTTTTAAAATTCTAGTTGGCTATTTTTTCTCTTGGAGAAATTTCACCTTGCTGGGTATGAGAGCCACAGGGTCTTACCAAGTTCCCCCCTCTTCTTCCAGAAAGAGGACTGTGTTGACTAGTATTAACAAGCACCCCTTTATAACCTTTCCTTCAGAGAGCACAAGGATTCTTTTCAGCTCTGTAACGAAGGTTTCTTCTTCCTGAAATTTACACAGTGGGCTAAGCTCTGCCCTGGCGTGCAGCACTGCGACCCCACGGAGCGAGTTCAGTGGGGTTAGGTGGGGATAACTGAGTCTGACCTCCCGATGGTCAWTATAATAAACAGAAAAAGAATTTTCTTTTCTTACTTGGTTTATAAAGGTCCATTTTTATAGAGGTTTTTTAAAGCTACTTCAGAACTTAATTCATATTCTGAGCATACCAGTAGAGAATCTTAAAAACAAGTTGTTGATATAAAGCAATGATATTTTATCAGATATTCTGGAGTACCCCAGCAACAAATCGCTTTTCTCTCAGTAATGTGGAAATGGGACTGCAACAGAGTCYGGAAAAGCCCGTAGCACTCACACTTCTTCATGTGTACCCTGTGAGCTGGCTCTGGCCTCTCACCGGGAACTATAGATATTTCCTGTTTTGTAAGAGGTTCTTGAGCCAGCAGGAGAGTGAGGAAATTTGAAAGTAAGAACTTCAGGCAAAATACATCCCTAAAAGAGATAAGTGATTTTTTTTGTAATAAGACTGTTCTGACTGGTTTTTTTTACAGTACATTTTCTGTAAATACCTATATCTTCTCCAATACATACAGCTGTGTATGAAAGCATATGTACACACCCAAAAAGGCATTCACTGGGAGATGTGTCAAGCAAAACATGACCTGCTCACCTGCGGCAAGGATGGATGTTTTGTGTCATCTGCTTTGTGCCCCAGCACAATTTTTGAAATAATTATTGACTTTCTGTGTCATTTGGCACAACAGGAGGTGTTACATTTCAAAATGCTTTTTTTAACCCAAATCATATTCTGTCCCTTGCTTTTCTTTCTCTCCCTTTTCTCCTTCAACCTCATGCTACTGACTAGTTTCAGCTTTCACAGGTTTCAGTTTATGATTTATTAAAGCTATTGCTATTTCCTGAGTATCTCTAGACTCCTTTCAGAGGAAAGTTCTGACAAGTCCTTATAAAGACATCTGGAAGCTACTTTAACCTGCTCCATTAAAGTCCAGCTGTAAATAAAATGCATCATTTCTCACTGCAAACAGGTACCTTTCTATATTGGAAAGAGATGGTCACATACAGTACTCATGTAACCAAGGCCTAGTAAGAAAACAAATCTTTTATTTATTTTTGCTATTTCCACGCAGATATCAAATTGTGTACTCTGTGGGTCTTAAATGCACCTCCTCAGGGGGCAATCAAGTATCATGGGAATTATTCCTATGCAAGGACAGCTCAAGAAATGTAGTAATTTCAAAATGTGCTTTTAATACTTTTCTCCGGTAAAGTCAGCAATGTATTAGGAACTACACTGGCAGAAGGGAATAACAGAAACCGTTATTCCGTGGGATAACAGAAAGAAAAAAAGGTCCATTCAACATGTAAATTGAATGATTAAGCAGGCATTGACCTTGCTATGATTTGTTATGGACATTTTTTTTCAATTAAAAAATTATTCCTTAGCTGTCTCTCTACTTCTTCACTAATTATCAGCTTTGCTGAAGGATATGTCAGGGAGGAACTATCTTCATGGATAACTCCTAAGAATTGGGAGCCACATAGAAAAGAGAAACAAAACCCCCTGGCTAGCCTGGGTTGAAGTGGCGAACATTGTGTAGAGGCTGCCAAAAGAGATGGGACCAGAAAGGGACAAAATGGATAGAGGCAACGATAGATAGATGAGAGGGAGTTATTCATGGCTCTGAAAGCATGATGAAACCTTAACTAGATGGGAGACAGGCCGAGCTTGTGAGGAGGAAGCTATTAGACAAATAAATGTCATAAATTTACAGGTGTCCTGTGTTCCACTGCATGAGTTAGTCATGTTAATCCTTGGCATGTCTTTTCAGATACTAGAGAGTATTTAATCAAATCCTGCTTATAACTGATACTGAGGCTGTGGAAATAAAGTGCATATGATGGCAAAAGAGTTAGATCTTTCAAACTGAGTATGCATGTGAGAGTGTGTAAGCACTTAGTTTTTGTTATTTTAGTGAAGACCACATTGAATCTTTAATGATGGATTTCCTTACATTCATTTTCTTTCTTGACATCAACACCTAGAAGTTATGTGCCTTTTTCCGTCTCTGCCAGTATTGCTGTACATTGGCCTAGGCAAAGGAATATCAATTCTTCTTTGATTCTTTTTTCTAATCTATTAAAAATATCCAATTATTTGGTATGGCAATCATTTGTTTTAGTCTTTATAGTGGGCGATCTCTACTGAGCCACTTAATTTTGCGCTGAGGCCGTCCAGATTAGTATTACAGGCTGTCTAACATTTAGGATTCTACAAACATTTGCTACCTGGAGCTGTGCAAGTTGCTCAGACAGCTTTCCAGACCCACACAGACAAAAGTTCCATTGAAATGAATAGCTCTATTCATTTGCAAAAAGGAGGGAAAGGACCGAGCAAAATTTTAAAAGGGCTCTCACTGCATTTATATAGCTCCTACAGAAGTCACCAGCTTTAGTTAGAGAACAAACCTTGCTATCCTAATTGTTACAGTGCTTTGGCCATTTCTTAATTGCTTCCTTTGGACTTCTGTAAGTTCCTTTCTGGGATCTTTTTTAAGTGTCTCCCTTACTAAAACACTGCCAGCACATGGCAGAAAAAGTGAAGAACGGGTCCAGGCTTCTAAACTTCTACATACATGAGGAATTTTAGTAACAGAAATAATCCCAGAAAAGTAAATGGGATTCACTACGCAAGTAAAATTACCTACATGCGTGTCTGTAGGATTAGACCCAAGACATTCATTATTAGCTGTAAGGTTTTATAGTTTTCGCTTCTTGCAGGCTTTGAATTTTTAGCCAGAAGGGCTGATTTGGCACCTCTGAAACCACAGTGACTAAAATAAGGGAAGAAATAYGGGCAACAGCAACAGTTGTTCTAACCTACTAATTTTGGTGCAGTTGCAAAAAATGTATTGTTTTCACTAGCRTTCCTCAATTTCAACTAAGTGAAACTTCACCATCTTTTTTGCAAAATGAGATTTTCTTGTAAATATGGTGACATTTCGTGCCTTTGAACAAATAGCAAACCTATATGCATCTGTCCTATTGGAAATTTATCCACTAACTGAAAAAATATACACTTCTCCAGTTCTTTGTTTCCATTTTCATGAAGTGTTAAGGCACAAGCAAAAGGGGATTTTTTTCTTTTATAAAAGCATAAATCTGGGTCTAAAGAATAACGTATTTTGCCCTGACATAGATCCACATTAGCCACAGAAGTCAAATGATACATCCCAGTAAAGTAGATTCAAATCTGGCCAGTGTGATGGGTTTCTGGAGACTTAGTCTTACTACTCTCTTTAGTTTTCCTGTGCTGTTGCTTCATCCTCGTCATCTCCTTGACAACTCTTGCCTTCCCCTGGCTAGGTTCTTTCCCGTTCCAGTCTAAGGTGTTGCTGCCAAAATCATCACCATAACCTTCTATTCTAAATACTTTTCCTTTCAGCATCTTGAACCCATTTATTGACTTCCCACCTAATCCCCACATTGTTCTCCTTGTTTTTACCTTCAAGATGCTGCACAAAACAGAATTTGCTTTGGCCTACATCCTCTTTTTCTTCCATTTCCTTTTCTTTTCCTTAGTATCCYTCATTACTGCTCCCTTTGCCTACCCCTCCCTGTCTTAGCTTTGTTGCTTACCACCCCCGTCTCTTGGAAATACAATGGAGGGAAGAAAACATAATTTTTTGTTGGTATACAGTCGCCTCTCTTCTTTTTAAACTCAATTCTTTTTTACAATCTTCCTAAGGAAAGTTAATGTCACTCTTCACCCTTCAGTAACTGAAGGGTGACATTTTTTGTCTGGCCTGCATGAACTCAGCTGTAGGATCTTTGGGACCTTTGGTTTAATGTTCTGAATAGCTCTGTGTGTATTTATGATACCACGGAGATCTTGAAAGCATAGGCAGTGAATGTGAGGTGACAGACTAAAGAGAACCACCGGTGTTAAAATTCAGCAGGTGATCGTCTTGGTCTCATTTCCCAAGCCATCACTGCACAGTAACAGAGAGCCTGGCCTGCCTTCCTGTCACATCAACATGTGTCAGGCAGATTTCCAGTAAGACAACTAAAGAGATGCTGGGGATGCCAGTTAGGGGAAAGGTGGTCTGTGGTCGTACCCCCTGTTCCAGGCGCAGATGACCTCGGAGGAGAGCTTACACCCTGTCACTGCTCATTGCCCCCGCTAGCCGAGATCACCGCCCTTCCAGCAGGTGGTCAGCTCTGTGTTTAACCAGCTTGGTTTGGGCTCGACGATTTTCTGTGTCAGCAGAACTGGATGTGATCGCATCTTTGATACAATACCCTGGAGATCTGCTACTTTTGTCATTATTTCACTGTTTAATCTTATATTTCAAGGGGAGAGGTTAGCTCTTTGTGTACAGTGATCACAACAAACCAGTTTCATTTAGCTTGTTGAGACTGCTTGACAAGATAGAAAATACATACAGAAAATTTTAACATGTCTATTTTTCCCCGTGTCAGAACAACTTCATGATCCTTTATTTCTGAAGTAAATAGTAATTAGCAGCAGGGCCATAGCTTGTACTGAGACAGAATTTCCAGACATAAAAAGAAGATCAATTCTGGGAAAGTTAGACCTTTGGTAACACTATCCTGGTGAGTAGGACCCTCTAGCAGAGGGTGATAAAGCGTAGCTGGGACTGACCACTGAATATTGCTCTCTTCAGCCAACACAGCTGTTTATAGAATATCCTACAGCTACCATTATATAGGTCGCTCCTCTTTTGGACTGGTTCTTGTAAGAGTAGTGCAGCCATGTGTGACTGTTCAGCAGAGCACGATACCTTTAAACAATTCAAATAAATATTTGCTAATGTGTTTAAAYAAGTCAGCAAATTACCTCCCTTTTTACAAGCCTATGCGCTTTGGTGTGAGACCATATAAAGAACCTTAATTTTGCCAAGACGGCAATTTTTGGCAAACTTTATTGTATTATCAATGTTATCAATTATCAGTATTATCAATATAGCTAAATGACAAATGACCAAATAATATAATGTCATGCACAGGACATTGTTGTTTTATTGATGAAGACTTAAGTGTTGCTAGGCTATATTTATGATGAGATGTAAGGATTTTTGCTAATTTCTTCAGAACATACAGAATGAAATCTGTTCATATTAGACACAGTGCCTTCAGTGAGGCCAAGACTTTACCCATAGTAGGCAATGAAATTGAAGTCACTGGCAGATTTAAGTATAACTATCACTTTTTTGCACAAGCTTTCTTTCATTTATAGTATGTATACTTTCATTGTAGTTTAATTATTACCATTTCAGAGCAAGGATGTTAGACTGAAGGTAGGTATCTTGAAGCAGAATCATATTTAAAAGTATATTTTTTAATAGATTATTGATTTAAGTGTCTCAGCATGTGCGTAACATACTCATCAATGTTATAAAAGCAATTTTTACCTGGTGTGTGGATCATAGGTTTTTAATATGTAGTAACATGATGCTGGGGGTAATAAATTCCTTTAATAAGCACTTCCAAGTTCTGCCTCTTCAAACCAACAAACATAGGTTTGAAATGCATGCATTATGTCAAAAAGGGTTTTAGAATAAATCTTTGAGAAAATAACTTTTTATTTGTTCTTTGAATTTCTTTTGTGTAGAGGTCAATCCAGCAAAGGCAATCCTGCATAATGGAATTCTAAGAAATTAAAAAAGCCTGTATGTAATGTTGTTTCGGTATCAAGTGTCAGCAATATGACTATGACTATGACTCGTTTTGCTGAAAAAGAAATAGGTATCTAAAGATGGGCAGATGAGATGAATAATGTGTTTCAAAGGCACTATCAGACATGCTTTTTTTTTTCAGTGGACTTAATATTACTTTAAAATGTCCAGCTAACTAAATATAGCTGGTGAGGCAGTACAATATGTGAAAGATATGAAAAGGCACACAATAAAAATTAATATATGGAACTTTGGTTGAAGATATTCTTTCCCCATATATTTGGATGCTTAAGTGCCCAAGTAACTTTAGACACTGCACTTTATGATTTTCTCTTATGCATATGCCATTTGATTGACAAAAGGTCTGAAAAGTTAATTTCCAGAATCTTCTTATTGTTAGTATTAGTATTTTTGGCGTAGCTGTTAGAAACATCATACAAATCCTATCCTTATAGCACTGAGTCTCAGAGAAGAGAGGAAAGATACCACTTYAGTTTGCTAGTAGGCAAATTACCACAGACTCAAAGTGATAATATTGACCAGTGCTTAGGCTGAACAACAAAAATTATAAAGCACTGATGACAAAAAAAAAATCAGTTTTACCAATGAGAACATACTCAATTCAGGTTACCAGTGCGTTAAGAGGAATGATAGAGAAAGAAGATAATCGAATCTTGCATACTAGGTATGAATTGTTTGATTTTGTGCTTCCTCTCTTGAAAACAGTTCTTTGCTAGTCTACATGCCAGTCCTCCATGAGGAGACTTCCCCTTTTTTAAAGTCTTTTTCTTTTTTCCTTTCTTTTCCTTTCTTTCCATAAGTATCTTAAAAGCACAGCTACTAAATATGGCCACGTTTGTAGAATGTATTTTACATTTGAGCAGATCCTCTAAGCTGCAGAGAACGGGAGACTGCTTTGCAAAGTCTGTTTCCACTCAAGGATTCCAGCCTCTAGTTTTGCAAAGCCTTCTGGGAATACATTTTCCCGGTCTGCATTCCAGTAGCTTTTTATTTCCTGTAGCTGTGTCAAAAGCAGTAATAGTAAGTCTAAAGAATGGAACAGGTTACTTTATAATATATGTACCATATGGCTCTGCAGCCTTCTTTCTTCATTTGTTTGGAAATGATTGCAGAGGATAATAGTGACTCTGTTCACTAATTGCTGTCCCATGTGCCATATTCATATATTTGAACTGGGCTGTCAATGAAGAATTTATGTTTTCTTTTCAAATTTTCTCTTAGATCATTATATGATCAGAGGAAGTTAATTGCAATTTTTCAGAAAACTCTGGCTTCAACAGCAATGTCTTTTGGATCATCATCAACTCCAGACACTATATATGCACTTCGCATTATTTATTGCTTTATATTCAAGTCTGCTTTCCTATGGAAAGAAATGTCACTTTTTGCACTCGCCTAGTTCTCAGGAGCCCTAGCATCTCCAAATTGACTGGGAGAAGCTGATAATTTACASAAGCTGCAAATTATCTTAATCAAGACAGCAGCATCAGAGCTGCAGACCATAGTGGGGTAACATTCTTTATGATATATTTCAAACCTATAAGCTCAGATTTCATTTATGAAAAAGAACCCAAATGTTAATCAATATTGTATTTCCCCAGAATGTTGCTCATCTTTAATTTAAAAGCAAAACAAATAATGTTTTGTTCTTAGGTAACTTGAAAATTTTACTGTAAGCACAATTATAAAATCTTATTGTATGCATTCTTTAAAAAGCATAATTAGAAGACAATAATGTAAATGCTGAAATTATGAGAGGCTCCCTTGAGCCTCATAATATCAATATACTTGATATTAAAGTACTGCCTGTACTTGAGCTTTATTAATTATTTTATTTATTAATTCTTTTGGTAACAAATTTACACAGGGTGTCTTACAATGTAATAAATAGTTTTAATACTACATATTGCATAAAAGTTCACTGTTTTCTCTACATTCAGTGATTTTTATTTCTTGTTCCTTTTTCCTATCATTGTGTGATGCAAGTTACACTGGGGTATTAGTGCTAGCAGAAAGTTGTGTGCATTTCTGAGCTTTTGGCTTTACCTAGCTAATTCATCTGAGGCACAGCTGGGATTGGGGGGACATCAGGGGGGAAAGAGGGCTTCTTTAACATTTTTCAAGCCCTGAACAGCAAGACAGTAGAAGGAATGTCCATGCACAACTGTTAAAAACAGCACAAAGAAACAAGAGCAGTAACAGAGACAGCAGTCAGAAGATTTTTTTTTCCAGTGGAGTATAAAACTGAACAATGAACTAGGTGAGAGAGGGTGAAATAAAAGACACTGAACAGCTAAAGGAGTTGTCTGAACTAATCTTGTACTTACTGATATATTTAGTTTACAAGTCATCAGTGCTGAAAGGAGAAATCAGGGATGTTGATGGAGAAGGGCAGAAAGGGCAAAAGAATCCTGGCTAAAGAAGCTTGTCTTTTAACTTTGATGTACATCTTGGATAATATAGCACCTGGATGGACTCCTGAAACAAAATGAAATGGGACATTTATAACATGTCTTTAATTCTGACACTTTTGAAAGAAACAGAACCACTGAAGTGTAACAACTCTGGAGAAGAACAAGGCTGCCTTGTAGGSCCAGCACACTATTAATCATCCAGGGTGGGAAACTGTATGCAGTAAGTAGTGGGATGAGGTGAAGTGATTCCTTGGCTGCACAGACCCTGTGTCAGTGGTCTAACATACAGCCTGGCAGAGATTTCCTATGTGTAACTGCAAAATGGTAAAGCGAACTTTCCACTTAAGCTCTCCCAAGACCTTCATCATTTAAACCAAAGGAGAACCTTCTGATCACGCCATAGGCTAGCCATGAGGTAGTGACAGGGTCACAGAGCTGTTGTTTTGTCAGAGAGAAGTCAAGGGTGTCTTATGCTATAACAGCAATAATTCTGTTTATGCCTATAGTGTTCCTAAAATGTGCCAGRTATAAAAAAAACACCCTGAAGCACTCAAATTTGGATAGGCAGCTAAGGCAGAAAAGGAACATGAGGAAAAAAGACAGCTATTTAATTTCACAGTGGGCTTTTTCACATTATCCAATTACAGTTCGCTGTTTTAACATTAGTAATTCTGAATGAAGTACTTTAGGAAAGTTTTAGATGCTCTCCTTCTTATTTTTTTTCCTTTTGAGATTCAGTTCTCACTTCTCTGAAATTCCATGTGACTGAAAAAGACTTGAATAAAGACTGAGTAGTAGTATGGAACAGTAGTATGGAACCCTGGCACAGGTTGCCCAGAGAGGTGGTAGATGCCTCATCCTTGGAAACATTCAAGATCAGGTTGGATGGGGCTCTGAGCAACCTGATCTAGTTGAAGATGTCCCTGCCCATGGCAGGGGGGTTGGATTAGATGACCTTTAAAGGTCCCTTCCACCCCAAACTATTCTATGATTCTATGTTTTTCTTTAGTTTCTTCTTGTTCACCACAGTACTTAATTGTCACACTTTCTATCCTTTCAAGAATAAGGACAGGTAGGGAGAAAGGAAACACTTGCCTGTTTGTCAGGCAGCTGAAGAGTTGAAGAGGCAAATTACCCAAGGTCTTGTGGTGGCACAAATGAATCAGGTCACCAGATGAGAAGAACAGAAACCATAGCCAAAACACCAAAATAAGGGCCATAGGGACTAGCTACAGAAGGATAATGTGGGGKTTGCTCTGAGGAAATAGCTACATGATAATAATCTTTTTTACATGACTTGGGATTTTTTGTGCTCTTAAACAGAGAGAGAAGTGAGCTATAAAGTATTTTTAATCCACAGCACTCTGAGGCACTGGGTTCCACTGTTTAATTACAGATTTTGTGAAGAATTGCTTTTTTATTTGGTATGATCCTATTGCCTTGTTTCATGCTCCTTGTATCTTGTACTAGGAGAGTCTGAGAATATAAATTTCTTATTCACCTTCTCCATGTCATTATTCATTTTATGACTTATTTTAATCCTTTTCATTTTCCTCTTTTCAGGGTGTAGTTCTAATTCATTCCTCGTATGGAGACAGTCTTGTATCAGCATCCTTGCTGTCCTATATACCTTTGTCTGTACATGTTTATTCTGTGATGAGGGACCAGAACTATGCATGTTATTCAAGAAATGTGTGCCTCATGGATTAAACACTGTCATTATAATGCTTCTGTTTAATTCTCAGTTCCTTTCTTAATACCTAAGAATATAATTGTTATTTCTGTATGGTACTAAGCACAGAACTGATTATGAAAATACACATTGTATTTTATGCTATCCCTTCCTGTAATGAGCCATTTCTATAAACCACTGGAATAGGGTGGGTCACTGAACCCACTGCATGGGTTCAGTCATTAATCCATATTATGGCTCTGTAACCTCCATAAGTTCCAGTAATAAGCATGATAGGCAATTTGAAGTGCCTGCTACTTGATGAAACCTGTCTCAAGCTGATCCAGGAATTTTATGTGAATCAGCAATCCCTAAAGTTGATCTTCTGGGTCTATGTTTACCCTTGAGACATGCTCTTCAGTATCCTCTTCCTATGGATTCCAGAAAGGACATGCTAGAGAACACGTGGCCAGGACTTCTGGCAACGCTTTTGTGAAGTAAGACAAGAGACAAAAAGCAGGACCACAACTCAACGGTGCCCATTAGATCTGCTTAAAGCCTATCTGGAGCGCATAGAATTAGAAGCAAAAGTTAAAATGAGGTCTTGGGAGCCGCTGAACAGCCTAATTAGATGAAATCTACCCTTAACTGAGGAAACACTTCAAAATCCACTTGAATATAGAAACACTTGTTTCTAGACTGTCCTGCTTACCTTATTAAAAGCAAGCTTTACTTTATCTCTGCCCTGGAGAGGAATGTAATCCAAAGGCTATGTCTATTTCCTGCACTTTTGCTTTGTCCAGAAGAGGAGGCTTGTTTAGAAGATATATTTCTTTACAGGCTTTCTTCTTCTTTTTGTTGTTAAAAGAAGAAAGCTGTGTTTGTTCTGAGTCCATCTGACAACTTTTTTCCTGATTCGTCCAAARGAAAAAGTGAAAGAAGGAGTTGTCATTATCAAGACAAGAGAGTTTGAGGACTAAATCCAGCTGTTGGTATAACTTGAGGGTGTAAGTAAGACTGGAGCATCACAATACAAAGTAGATGACAGTTTATCCTTCTCCCAGTTTGACTAAGTGAAATAAAGTCTAGGCTAGGACGGTCATTTCCCACAAGTCTTCTAAAATCTCTGTTAAGAAGAATAGGAAGATAACAGCTATTTTTCAGACTCATCAATATATCACATTGCTACTATTTTACAACATTTGCACAAAAAATTAATATTATCCCTTGATACTTGATGTGAATAAACAGATCCAGCGTCTACCATACTGCCTCAATAAGTATAATACAGCGGTTGTACTAAAACGAGTCCCTTGGCTCAAGGTGGAATCCTTTTTCATTAATACGTTCAGCCTAACATATTCCTAGCAGGGAAATTGAGGATTCCCTAGGGCAAACTGTAGACAGCATGAAGTTAGTTTATGCCAGCAGTTATTCTCATTGCTTACCCTACCCACTACAAAAGGCATTTGGGGGCTTAGAGTGAAGGGGGAGAAAAGATTCGGGCCATCGCGTTACTGAAAGAGTTCAAGCTGATCCAGGGTACAGCAGCCCTGAACCACTGTTGTCTGTGCTACCACTTAGCTATGCCGAATAAGAGCTTGGCAGAGCTGAGCTTGAAGCCCAGGTTCCAGCCAGCCAGTATAATTGTCTCAATTTAAGAAGTGTTTGCAACAGGGAAGACCAGTGCTCAATAAGGAACTAGTCTGGCAATTCCTTAGATATTTGGCATATGGCATTTCTATTTCCAGTTGCCAAGGTATGTCTGAAATGTATTTTCTGTGTCATTTTGTGGTAGGAAGGAGAGCATATTCATAGCCCAAGTATCCATACCTTGTTATCCACTTGCATACAAAACCTCTGACTAAGATTACATGTGTAAATTGGCAATTTCAATCAGGTCATTTCAGTTGAAGATCCTACGTGCACTTGTGCATAACTGTGCTAGACATCTTTCAGCAGACTGTTTCTTAAGCATCTCTAGTATGAGTGAATTTTGCAGTGTCTGCAGTTGGGTAGGTAGCCCAGCAACATGGGTTTTAAAATACGAATTCAACATGTTATTTGTTAATGCAGAATTTCACAGATTTTTATTTCCATATATTGCTCTTCCACTTGTCTGCTGATCAGACAGTTGTTTTTTTGTGGTTGACAAAGTATTCTGTTCTAATGTACAAGATAAAATGGAGGCGATGTCTGTGGTTTGAAAGGGTAGCTCATTGGAATTAGTGTGGTAGAACACAGTGTTTCTGTTTGCAACAAGCGTGGTAAAGAACTTCTATGAAAAAAATGCCTGGATTTAAACTTTTTTTAAAAAGTTTCTTCAGAAAGACAGGATGAAACTTGGTATGTGTATCTCAGCTTTGATACCATTTGGAGTGGTGAACAGAGAGGTGAGGCAGGTCCCATTTCCCCATGCTGATGATTAGCCCAGCATTGGGAAAGACTCCTTCACGGGTGTCAGCGTGAAAGTGCCCCCCGTTACCAGGCCTCCCATCATAGGCAGTGCAGACACATCACGGCAGAGAGAAAAGTGGAGACACCAGGCTGTTTCATAGCTACCTCACTGACAGACTGTCTTCTGGGAACTCTTGCCAGCTGGCAGAGGTTAGAGCAGTCCACAGGTTGCACTAGCATGTCCAAAACTGAGAAGAACAGAAAAGTAGGGAGCACAGCCAGCTCCCTGATGGTCTCCTCTTTCTGCTTCACTGAAGCAGATAATGTAACACTCAGTGCTTGTGTCAGATGTAGTCTGAAAGGATGGCTCCCGGTGCTGTCGCTATTTCGTTACTGTCCCTCTCGATAATAGCAGATAAAGACCGTGATCCCAAGAGGGGCAGAGTGCCATGAAGTGCCATGGAGGAGCTGATAAGCCCCATCTAAGTTTTCACAGGGAGTTAAGAGTTAGTTGTTGGCTTCGCAGGAAATAAAGTGCTGTTACTACAGCAYCACCAGCTAAAGGTAATGTGCTGAAAACCTGTCAGACCCATTGGTCAGACTTCAACTGCCAGAAGTCTTGTTTTATGCAGGTGTTTTTAAATTATTACAAGGGGGTTCTAACTGCTCTTCAAACAAAATTTAATATCTAAATACCAGACAGATAGCATATCATACTTCCTTATGGTTCAGAAGCAAAGGGAGTTCAGCCTAAAATTCATTTGCAGACATCTGTAAAACACATTGCTATGGAATGACAATAGAGGTGATCCATAACTTGAAGTGGGCACTTGTTCTTTATTATGAAATACAGATATAGTGACACAAAACATTGCTTTTCAAGTAAGTACGCTCAGTGCAGTCTAAAAACACAATATAACTGCATGCCAGACATTGATTTTCTGTTGCCAGTGAACATCTGCTTGATATACACAGACATCTTGTGATCAGGCTTCGCTCGGTAGCTAGACCAGCAAATGAAAGGGGTGGAGGGGAGGAGGATGAACAAGCTTTCTTTCTGCAAGCAATAAACAAACCATAAATGTGTTTATTTCCATAAAGAGTGGAAATAAAGATTCAGAGTTCAAAAGGTATTCGCTTTCAGCACATTTCTTCATTGGAGCTGGCTGTGTACTTTTCATTGGCAGTCATCTATCATCAAGTGTATTTTCTGGAGGAAAGAGATTTTCATCTGCTGAATTTAAAGACAATGAATAAGGTAACAACATGCATATTAGTTTATTATATGCATGAATGACAAACAAACCAAATTATTAAACTAATTATCCAAAGCAGTACAGAATAAAAATGTTGTAATCTATTGTTCTTAAGAAATGTTACATCTCACCAGGGTTTTTTAAATCCTCTAATTCCTGTGGGTTGTAATTTCCAGTTTCAGAAATATCTCCGTCAGCTCTGTACGTCATTGCAATAAAATCCAGTTGGGGCCAGATCTTACCATGATCCCAGTTTCTGTTCCTGAGTGACAAGTATCAGCGCTGCTAAACAAACTGGACACAGTCTCCATTCTGCAGGTCCAAACCAATTTATTTCAGTAACTATAATAACCAAATGAAGTGTCTACTGTGGTCTGCTAGCTGATTTATACATCTTATACTCGCAAAGATATATTAGCTAGCTTATTTTCTCTTTGGGTTTGTTTACTATGAATTTTGGAATGAGGACAGAAAATCTCCAGTTAAGGCATTGGTTAGGAAATTAGGAAGTGGGGATTCAGTTCAGAGATCTGCCGAGGATTSCTAACCATGTTTTATAGGTACATCACCCTCCTCAGTTAAATAACTGAGAAACTCTTTTGCTAATCTCATTTCTGCCACTCGAGAAGATGTTACATTCTATAAAGCCACAAGGGAGACTTTCATTTATCTAGTCTGTCTTGCCACATAAAAAGGCCAAAAGAGCTCCCTGAATTAATTCCTGTAAGAAAAACATTTTATTTTTAAAAATTCTATAAACACCTACACAAAGAATAAGTAGGGAAGATCATTCTGTGCTAATGACCGGTCTTTTCATTAATCTCAATATTTGCTGTCCCTCTAGTCTCAATGTGAAAGTTTACCATATGGCTGGAAGAATCAAAAAGAGATTGAATATATATTTATTTCTTTGCTGAAAAATGCCCATCTGACTGATTCGTTATGGTGGAAATATGATATTTCTCCAAGTTCTTACAATTTTAATGCTTTTCCCCAATATCTAACCAAAATCTTCCTTTCTGCACATTGAAACCAATTAGTTGTTATCTCTCTTTTTGTCTACTTCTGGTAAAAGTGTTTAATACAACATCAGGAACTGACATCTTAGCAGGTAACATTACCTAGTTTAGTAAGAACCTATTGCCTTCCTAAGTAGGTAAATTCTATTGAATATTTTTGCATTTCTGGTAAACAGACATACTTCTTTCAGAAGAGGTATTAAATATTAAAGATCCAGCCTAGGACTATATATTTTTGTCATTTCAGTGTCATCTCTTGCACAATGTATGCTAAAAAACACCATTCCACTCCTCATTAATAACTTCTTCTAGGTTACTTTATATCACAGCAATGATATATTTTGTGCTTATAAAAATCAAAGAAATTTTGTTCTACCCAATCAGCAATAAAATGACATATAAAATATTGCTGTGGTTTAACCCCAGCCAGCAACTAAGCCCCACACAGCCACTCGCTCACTCCCCCTCCGGTGGGGTGGGGGAATCAGAAGGGTAAAAGTGAGAAAACTCGTGGGTTGAGATAAAGACAGTTTAATAGGTAAAGCAAAAGCCACACACGCAAGCAAAACAGAACAAGCAATTCCTTCACTCCTTCCCATSGGCAGGCAGGTGTTCAGCCATCCCCAGGAAAGCAGGGCTCCGTCACGCCTAACGGTGACTTGGGGAGACAAACGCCATCACTCCAAACGTCCCCCCTTCCTTCTTCTTCCCCCAGCTTTACATGCTGAGCATGACGCCMTATGGTGTGCGATATGCCTTGGGTCAGTTGGGGTCAGCTGTCCCAGCCGTGCCCCATCCCAGCTGCTTGTGCACGTGGCAGAGCGTGGGAAGCTGAGAAGTCCTTGACTAGTGTAAGCACTGCTTAGCAACAACTAAAACATCAATGTGTTATCAACATTATTCTCATACTAAATCTAAACCACAGCACTATACCAGCTACTAGGAAGAAAATTAATTCTATCCCAGCCGAAACCAGGACAGTATCCATCCCTTATTCCATACCATTTACATCATGCTCAAGTACCACACTATGCAATACATTCTCATTGCTCACTGAAACCAGGATAAATATACTTCACTGTATATCAATTACTTGACTGTTTCCAAAAGGCTAGAATGAACAGAAGAGGATTTTTTTCTCCCTCTAGGCAATCTCAAGGAGATATTGAGCCTCAATGAACATTCATTGTCTCATAAAAAGCACAAGSGTACCTTTGCCATACATAGCCTTTCTAGTAGTTACTTATGGAATATCTTTGTATTAGTCTACAAATGAATGCTTGGAACATAAAATAGAATGAAAGATGCCAGAACTTTATACATGATGTCCAGAAAACAGAGTTTTAACAACTTGTTAGAGCATATTGCAGTGCATTTTAAAGTCTTAGATTTACTATTAAACATGCATCAACTTGTGTAGTAGTAGTCTAAAAGGAACCCATAAGAACAGTCATGTGTTTTAAATATATTGTTAATATTTTATGGAATTGCAAACCAACCAGTGAGCATGCATGATAATTATATCCAGGTATTTGGTCCTGAATTTTTCAAACTTTTGCCTTTAGCCATCTCTGCATTTTTTCATGGAACATGAAAAAAAATTATGCACACTCAGGCAAACAAAAATTGCTCTGAAAATGATTTCCAAAAKATTTCATACTTAGCAAAACAGCACTGCTAGAGACTTACATAGCATTTCTTTTTGTTTTTAAAGGCCTAATCCAAAATCTATTTAAAGTTGATGAGAATGTTTTTATTGAATTCCATGTGCTCAGAACTGTGTTGTAAATGCAAAAGAATTGCTTCCAACTGGAAAGAGAAATATTAAATACACATATATATTAGCTTACATGTAGAAATATAGATCAAGATTTTTTTCTAAGAAATTTAGATTCTTTTTAATAGACTTCCATAGTAGCATTCTAACCAATTTCTCGTCGCCAATTTCTTAATATTTGGGTAATGAAACTATCTTTTCCTCAGAAGAGCGGAGGATAATATAACGGACACAATAGCTAGATTACTATGTTAGGTCTCAGAACATATAAGTTACACTTCTCTGAAATTAGATTCATTGTCTGCTATGTWTGCTTATATGGAATATATGCAGTAGAATCAATATAATCTTTTTTTTTAAYTTACAAATGTTGTCCTTGAGAAATTCCTGTCACTACTGCAGTAGTAATTGAATATGGATTATGAGTATAAATATGTGAGTCTGTATCCTTATGAAAGATATTCATACTGCCTGTTAGATATCTATTCAGTTATTTTGAATACCCATTTGATGAGTCTCTTTCCTTCCATTGACATAGGAAGTCTAATATAACCCTAAACTTGATAGCTGTATGCCATGTGTTTCATTCATGCCTTGTAGGGGGGGAAAAAAACCAAACCAAAACACAAACATTTAGAAAAATGTCCAGTAATTAAGAGTCACAGGAGTTACAGCAAGATATATCTGGACAAGGCATCTACATGAAATAATTATTTCTCCCTTTGTCAGAAATATCAGAAGCAATGGACCGTAGTCCTTTTTGTATTTTTTTCCTTGAATATTTTTATCCTTGAATATTTCCAATACCCGGATAAGCATAGATGTAAATCTACTTTTCTATTATCTCCTTGCTTCTTATTCCACCCTCCATCTGCACTGTTCTATTCATTGTAGGGTTAGAGCGTAGCTTCAATGCATGAGAGATCTCTGAGGTTAACTTCTGCTCCTTCTCCAGGCTCTCATTCATCCTTGCCAATTTAAAGCTCCTCATATTAATGTATCCTCAACATAGTTGGCTTTCAAAACATTTGTTAAAAATACTACTAGGCAATAGTTTCCTTCTAACAATGTGGGATAAAAGATATTCTCTATGAAAGACTCACTCGTATAAAATAAAGAATACATAGACTTATATACGTATTGTATTATATCTTATATAGAATAAAGAATCAAAAAAGAAAAAAATAACACAGCAGTGAACTGAGGGAAAAAAAAAGATTCACTCTGAACTGGAAAATGGGCTTACTAATTCCTGAATTCAGACTAACTTCAATCCAACTTTTTACTAAATAATAAATCAGTGAGTCTTTAAAGGCTAAGGAAATTGAGGAGYTGCTTTTTTCAAGTCCCATTTTTTTAAGAGTACTGCACTTTTTGTTTTCTTAATACAAGCCAATAGGCTGTAGTGAAAGCCTTTGTGCATAGTTATAATAGAAGCTCTTCTCACAGAGCAGAAAAAAAAAGATGGAAATGTTGATTCTGGCAACCGAAAATATGCACTTAATCTGTGACCTTTCATGCAGTCATCTTTTCAGGTTCAAAAGTACGTTTGTTGCCCAGTCAGAGACTGTGCAGTGTTCTCTGAGGTCCTTCATCTTTGGAGGCCTTTATCATAAAGACTGTTTTATTTTTCTTCTCTTCCTAACAAATATTTTTTTATTATAAAACAATAAAACAATGCATGTTAGAAAGGGCACCAAAACTTTATGTTATTGTTCCATGATTGAACAACTCTCAGTCCCAAAGAACTTGTCTAAACTTAAAATCTTAAATGTAAATGAATAGGGACACTAACATCTCTGAGACAAAAGACATTATGAGAAAAAGAAAATATTTTGATAGAATCATCTCTGAACCAGAAGATCTACTACAGTTTTGCAGGAGTGCTTAAAAAGGCCATGCATCCTTAGATAGATGAATTTGGGGCGAGAAAGTCAGAAAAATGAGTAATGTGAAGGAAAGGATGATGCTAATAGGGGCAGGTCAAATGTGAGGAAAATTCGAAGTACCAAATTTCTTTTACAAACATCTTCTGAGTGACTCTGAAAGCTGCTGCAACAGAAAAAGGCTACTTGGGTGTTTTTTGAGGTGATCGCTTCAAGGATCAGGAGAGGAAATTCCACTTCWAGACTCTGGCTGTCTCAGGAACTCATCTGAGTAACTATGGGATTTGCTTAGATTTAAGTACAGTAAATTATAAATTGTAACCTAATAGAAATACGAGTGTCCTACAAGCTTATTATGCAAATAACATTTAATGTGAAGTTAATATCAAGTTAACGGTCATTGACTGTGAAGTATCTAGAACTGGAAACAGAATAGTGCCAAAATACCGTATTGTAAGACTGACCTCTGAATTTATCAGCACAAAGATTTACCTGGTCCTGTTGACCTATTTGTACAACTTATATTACATCCAGTTTTTTGCATGACACTATAAAACATAAAAATGATGATCCACAAACTGACAAAGTTAAYTAGTACCAAATTTTAAACTAATTCAGGAAAATTAATTATCTGTGCTGGATTAGATTCACAAACTGCGCATCTGAACATCATAGTGTTTCATGACCTAGAAGTAGTTCCGATACCACAAAATTACCTGGAATTCCTGTTTATCTGTAAAGGGTGTTGGTCATTGGTATGAATATTTGGATTACGAATACTTGGAGTGATACATGTTTTTATCCTGCTTTTAATTTAAATTAGATGCCATTTATAACAAAGATTKACTTCACTGTGTCCAGAAAACTGTTTGTTCCTAAGGGTGAAAATTATTGAGTGCTACCATACACCACTATGCYGTTCTTCAAGCTGTGCTGAAATCAATGGAAGAACATACCGTTGGAAAGTAACAGATGGTAGCATTTGTAAATGCCAATGGGCATTCCATGTTGAAGTGTGTTATTCCTGCCCTACACACTGAAATAAGGAATCATGTAACCTATATGGATTTTGCAGTACATGTGCTGACTCTCAAAGTCCCCATAAGTTAGGAAACGTATCCTCTGTCATTCTTAGAAGGCTAGAGTGTATTCTGCATTTCTAGATACTAATCTGCTAAGTGAATATCAAGAGAGAAAGTGTTATCTCATTTCAGCATCAAGGGAAGCAGAGGAAAGATATTGTGTGTAGGCTTGAGCAACCAAAAAGACAGTAGGACTGAGACTGAAATTTAATAAACTTGAATGAAATATATGTATAAGAAAATTTCATCATCTCTGTCTCACTCAATTCACAGAGTATTCAACAACTTGAGCGGAGGTAGACAAAGGAAATTCGTGGCTTGTACTGCTTGTAGCCAAGTTGTTCAGTGGACTGTGAGTACTACCATAGGTGGGGGCTGAGATTGATTCCCTGCAGTCAGAGGGAAGGACCTTTTGCTGTTGGTAATAGTTTTTGCACTTAGTGCCCACTGAAAGAAATAGATGTGGCAGTAGCTAATGGGARGTATATTGCTCTCTACTAGGGCACAGGCAAACACCTGTTACTGTTTACTGTGCATTTTCACCCAAATTTGTTGAAGGCTTTCACCCTGGCTAAGTGTTGATAATAGTAGTGCTGGTTTTGCACTTGACCTAGGAAATAGTTCCCTATAAAGACAGGCAACAAATAGGAAATAGTGACTGTATGGGAACAGAGGGCCATGTGACTTCTCTACAAAAAGAGGGTCCTCTGTTTCTTTGAACTAATGTTCAAATACGCATTTAGCTTTTTGATGCTATCCAGTCACACAAAATGTATGTGTAGCCTTTTTCTGTTTCTCAAATTTACTTTGCAGTTTTACAGGTTGTTTCCTCACAGTGATACTAGTCTGTAGAAAACATTTTGGACAATASAGGTAATGAGACCTACAATTAAAATTACCCAGTGTTTTCCATTATAATTCCATGTTACCGGTACAGATTTTAGCTTTATTATATCTCTGTGGATTGTATGGAGATTATTTATGCTGAGTATCAACAAAACTAAAAGTGGTACAGTCTCTTGGAATGATGTTAGATACCTAAGTGATGCTATTGGTGATAAAAGTTTATCCCTTTTATTGGGATATTTTATTTATTTATTTGGAATCTTTTGGATATATGAAGGTAGTAAGAATTGAATAAAAGTGCAACAGGTACTTATATATTAGTCCACTGGCAGAAACTGTGAGGTGCCTCATGGAAAAAATGTACTCAGCAACTGTGGAAACTAAAGCTTCTTTTTTTTGCTGATGGCAGCAAAACTGAATCAACTAATTGACTCCRTCTATATTTTTACAGTTGGCTTCTAACATATTCTGAAGTTGGTTTTTACACTGCCTTTTTGAATTTCTGTTTCTGCTTCAAGAATGCACTGCCTTTGAAAATGGTCTGATCACCATCGTGCTACAAGTAATAATCAATTTACGGTAGGATAGAAACACAAACAGASTCTAAATATACTCTGCAGAAATATGGGAGTTCTTTAACCTGGACAGTTTCTCTGCCTGGAACTGAGAAATAACATACGAAAAAGAAACTGCAAACAGATGGTATTTGGCATGCCTTTAAATATAAAGATGAAGTAAACACAAATTATTCATGTGTAAAACCAGTGTGAAACTGGGAGATTTGACATTTACAAAGTACTATCTTTGAAATCAGGGTGGGGTTTTTTAATTCTTTCATTTTAAGTATTTTTGGTTCAAAACAACGGAAAACAAATTTAATGGCGTGCCAGATTTTTATTTTTTTCGGAGCATTAAAATGACTCCTCAGAGATTCCAGGAAATTATTTATTCACAATAAATTAGAGCTGCTGAAACTGCCAGCCAGACTGTCTGCAGCAAAACTTACAAATGTTTTATTGTCTAGCATCATTGAAGTCCGCCAATAAAATTGGGCTTCATTCTACAGTCAGTGAAATATTGTACTCCCTCTCTATAGGGCTGTTTATTTAGTATCCACTCACGTCGTGTGTGTTTATGCATGTGTGCGCATGTGCACTGAAAAATGTGTGTTATCTTATAAAGAGGAAAATCAAAACAGATATAGGTGAAGACAGAGTAGAAGGACCTTATATTAACCTATTTTCATTCTGAATCTTTTTCAGAGACCTAGTAATATATGTTCTCTTCCAGCATTTATGGTTTACAAACATATATAGCCTTTACGAAGGTATAGCCTTACAAAGCTAGTAAGCTGTACAAAAGAACTTTTGTTGAAGCCTTTTAGTGTCGCTGTATTTTTACCCCTGCATTCAAATACTGAAAAATTTATTTAAAAAAATAATTTGGAGAGTTCACAGATGRACAAAGAGTGACACCCACAGTATGTCCCCAATATTCTTTGGACAGAAGGGCAGACCTCATCTATATGGTGTTTGTTTCAATATTTATCCTAAGTATTACTTACAAATTGAGAGAAAGAGGT
Source organism: Oceanodroma leucorhoa (assembly GCA_030449065.1). Classification (NCBI taxonomy): domain Eukaryota; kingdom Metazoa; phylum Chordata; class Aves; order Procellariiformes; genus Oceanodroma; species Oceanodroma leucorhoa. The sequence goes on from JASVER010000010.1 coordinate 15,110,811, forward strand.
TTGCTTAGTCTTTAAAATAAAAAAGATTGACAAGGCATGGAAATTATAATAGAAGTAACTTAACAAGCGTGCAGATCAGGGTTTATGCGATGTGCCTGTCTTTCAGCTAGGAAGCAGACTGAAAACAACTCATCAGACATCAGAGATTTTTAACAGTTATTGAGGCTTCTTCAAAAATGCCCCTTGAAATGAACTGGAATCTTTCGACTGGCCACATCAAAGTAAGCTTTGGACCAGGCATCCATGCCATTCCCGTAATGGGCCCATACAGACCCAGAGCGCAGAGGGAAAAGGTCCATGCAGTGTCTTCTACTGTACAACTACTTCTGTTTAATTGCTTTCCTTTTAGACATTCCTTTTTACCACAATATTCTCTGAACTCTTGGTAGCTTTTTCTCTTGAAAGTTCAGTTAAAGAAGTGTACCAATTTCACTTTTTAATCCTAACAGTAAAAATAGGTGAATCTACAAGGCTGAGTTCTAGATTACCATCTCTGTTAGTGAAGTTGCATTTCCATCTCCCCGCTTTGTGCAGAGGCAAGTAGATCATCAGCAATGCATTCACGGCACTGTGAGAATAAAAGTAAGGCTTTTGCTCAATTAAGCCATTTATTACACTGCATAGCTCAATCTGTGGTTTCTTTAATGTAGGCCTATGACTTTCATAAACTGAATTAAGAGGAGGGGGGGATGAAGGTGGAAGGGAGCCTATTATATTTCAAAATGTGTTTTAAGGGAGTGTTCTGATCCCGTCTATGTCAATCAACACTCCTGTCTCGCAGGTACCAGAACTTGGTGTAGCTTCGCTGCAGTGTTATCACAGAATCCTCTAAAAGCCCAGCTGTGAACTTGATATAGGAAAAGGAGTCTAAATTCTTCTACAATTTGGGCTGCCCACAGAGTGATCCCTGAAGGGAATTCCATAATGAACACGATAGATCGTAAAGTTATATTTCCAGGGCATTTGCTCTATTTTCCCCTACAAGTTTGGAGAAGAGTGAATCTAGAGAAGCTTATTTAATTTCCCATTTCAGTGGACCTTTGAGAAAGGTTCCTGAAGGGGCTTTGCAAGACCTGGGTAGGCTGGGGGAATCATGCTACAATTCTAGAAAAGTAGGTTTTAACTTCCCCTCCTGGGATGGGAAGCCGCTATATACCTACGAAGAAGAGGAGAGAAAGGGAATGAATAACAGGCTACCCCAATTCCTGTAGTTCTCACTCAATTAAAACCTATTGCCTGGCATTTGTTGCTTAATTTCATACCTTAAAGGATTTGAGCCAACAATCCCACTTGTTTCAAGAGGTCAAACAGGCTTCCAGTTGCTTCCCTTTGCCCACTCTTATTTTTCTTTTTTTTAAGTTGGACATTATTGTCTTTGTGAATTTTCAAAGTGAATGAGATCAAAGCTTTTAGGCATATGTTCTGCAGTTTTCAACAGCTCTTAAAGTGATGCCAAAACATGATCTGAAAAGTCCCATTACTTTAAGATTAAAATACCATGTTTTCTGAGGTACAAAAGTGAGATGGATGCTTAAAATACCTCTTCCAGAAAATAACATAGGATAATTAAAAGAATAACACAGGAAAATAGCAATAAAGGGGCATTACTCCTGTTTCCAGTTCAGTTCCATACTACCTGTTCAGTTCCAATTCTACTCACAGCATGTTTTCAATAGAGTAATTACAGTTTTTTACCAGTGACAGTGGACATAAACACGGTCATCAGGTTAGAATGATGATGTGTTTTCTTTCAAATGTGTTATGTTGAAGCCTCTCTACTTCCTTTTTGTTAAAAGGTATGCATCACTTCAGTTTTTACTTGCTATGCGCTAGGATATTCAGTTCTTTGCCACTCTCATAGTTGGAATTATCTGGTAGTGCATGTAATCCACCCTGTATGGACTTTTTGATTGGAGTCAAAGAAGGGCCCCAATGACATAGCAAATTTTGGATTAGGATTTTTCTAAAAATTTGCTTTGTACATACATCACTGGAAACCAGTTACCATACTACATTAATACAGATGATGCACGTTGAGAGATAATGTAATCAAAATGGGACTGATGCAAGTCAGAAGAAACTTCAAGCCTTGTTTTGCATTCCTGATCTGTAGAATGTCAGAAGATACATTCCAGAGTTGCACTACATGTCCACCCCTCAACACAATGTTTCCTTTAAGTGTGTCATTCATGACTAGATAATTACAGCAACCTTCCAATATAGTGTTAACATAATAATAACTAGTCAAGAGCAGTGTTAATTGTTCATTCATAGCTGGTGTCCTAAATTTCACATCCTGTGTCATATAAAACATAGCTGCAATTCCGTGAAAAGAATCATAATTATAGAAAACTCAGGTAACAAATATACTACATAGAAAAATCCTTATCTGAACATTCTGATTACCTTTTGTTTCATTTTCAGGAGAAGATCAAAAACAATTGCCACCCCCATTATCTTTCTAAAGCATCATGAAACCTTATTGCAGTACAGAGTTATTATTTAACCATAAATTTAAATAAGAACATTGGATAAAACCTTTGTTTTGTGAATATTTGTCACTCCTCTTTCATGAGTCTTTACACTGCAAAATTATTAATCTGGGATGCTACACGGACTTCATTTAGCCCACATTACAAATTTATTTAAAGAAACAGATTATAAGCTCCATAACATATGACTTGCATAATGACTTTGCACAAATTTGAATTAGGTATAACTCTGCTAACTTCTGTGGAATTACTTCTATTTCACAAAGCATAAATGAAGGAGATGCCTTCTATAGCAATTAAAATATGTTTGCGTGTTTCTTAATTCTTTACTGTTCAACCTTGAAAGACTTTAACAAAGGATTACTTGTTTGTTTTCAACAAACAAAACGATTGATGTTAGGATTGTACTTGACTATTAGTATGATGGAAATTACAGATCTCTATAATTCAGTGCTGGACTGCTCATAATGCGAGATCCCATTAATACTGTACAATAATGTACCTTTGTCATTCTTTGGAAAATATACTACTTGTTCTGTGAAGCTAGCAAGAAATGTAGTATTTGACTGACATTTGCTAAGCCATTACCAGTATATTCTTACTAAAAACATGACTAATGGTATAATAATTCTAAATTGTTATTTTCTTGGTCAGTAATGCAACTTTCCTTGTAGTTTCATTATAATTAGATTTTATACTAGCTATTTTGAAAAGAGAGAGGATTCAATACTTAACTAATTATGAGGCAGTTTCTGCTGTTGACAAAGAATGAAGTTCAGTCAAAATGTTCTTGGGCTTTTCTAATAAAGTGAGACTGTTTTACATCTTAAATTGATTCAGAGATTGTTTATGTATTTCATTCCTGCAGAGGGATAAGAGGATTTTAGTCTGATGTTTGCTTGGAACTAATGAAAATTGCTCTGTGGATCAGCTGCATCCTGCTAGTTCTTTCTAGGTCTATTGGCTGGGCAGGGTGTAATTGCAATGTACATCCTCTAACAGATTTCCTTGGGTTACCAACAGCTCAGAATTAACAAACACTTTTTTTTCCTTCTTTTCTTTCCATTTTTTGTTTTCTGAGGGGCTTGTTTTCATAAAGCTTCATATCTAACCCTGACCTATGAGATAGGAATCTACTTGTTAGGTACCAGTGTGAATCTGAATGGCGGTTAGTCAACAAAGCAAAAATACTCACTCCTGATGAAATGCTGTCATTAAAAGCAAACCTATATATGCTAGATAACATCTACCCTGGTTCTGTGCCGAGGGTGTGACAGGAAGGAAGCATTACCCTTCCCTTCTCCCTTTCCTGCTAGCAAGCACTTCACTTGATTCCTTTAGCAGTCACTCAAGGAGACAGCATACATTTTCTTACCTCCCCCACCCACTATTATGTGGGGTTACAATTATAGAATCTGCTGAGGAGGATACTAATATTACTTGCCCCAAAAGATATTTTCTGAACTAGAGCAATTATTCTTGTCAATGACTCTAAAAGAAAACCTCCAATCTGGTGTTTTCTGCTACAGATCATCTAGAATCCAGTTTTGTAAGAGCTGAAGATATCCAGCAAAATTGGTAAACTTTAGTAGGACCRTAATTACTGTGCTCCCTGCCCTATCATCAGCATTGATTTCTTGCATGGCTTCCAATGAGGAAAGGAAGGAAAGAATGGGGAGAGAAAAAGGAAGGGAAAAATAGAAAGGTATTTTAAGCTTTAAAGCATCTCAGTAGGAAAAGAGCAGGTCTTGTGAGCAGAACCCTCTTCTGTTTGCTTATGGCCAAAATGTTATACCAGCCCTAACAAACCCACATGTGAATTGAATAACGGGCTTTGGTAGATATAGTCTTAGACTAGACACTTCTGCAGGACAGTGTTATTAAAATTTTTAATGTTGTTCACATTAAGCCTAGCCCTGCCTACATGCACATGCAGGTAAAACACTATCCCATGATCCGAAGAGCCTTTAGAGTAACACATTAAATAATACACAGAGAAAGGGAGAGGGACAATTAAAGTGCAGTGTACTGAAGGAATATATAGTGCTATGTTTGAAAAATTACTGTGTATGTTTAAGCTCTAAAACATGATTGGAGAAATCTAATGGCAACTAGATCCAATGGAAGTTTTAGCACTGACTCTAAGCCTCATGGAAGGATAAAAAGTAATATACAGTAAAAAGGATGCCAGCTTGCACATGCAGGGTTAGCTTTTTCATCATTAGTATGGTGGTTAGCACTGTAGGAGGTATCATTACCTACTGGGAGTTTTTTATAATTTTCAAAATTCTTTCTCTGTTGTATGAATGGCCCTATTTACTCCTCCCAGAGTTGGGGAGAGCTGGGGCAGGAGGTGGGGAAGAGAAGGCACATTTCAGGTCTGAGCAGCAAACACTCAGTCCTGGTGTTTTGAGGTTCTATGTGGGTCAGGTTTCATGTGTCTAGTTTGGCACTCTTTACAGGTAATGGGTACTACAAATTTAGCCCATCTCCAGTGGTTAGCACTCAAAAGTGAGGATAGCTGCTTTTGGGTAGCCCAGTGAAGGAAAACATCCAAAGTATCTCCTAACAGATAGGCAGTGCGTGTCTTGCCAAGAACACTAATACCCAGTACATTCTGCCAAAGCTAGTACTGATATCATTGATGATATTTGTCTTGCTCTTCCTAGTTGTAATTCCTACAAAACCTTGAACATAGCCTTTTCAGTGTTTAAAACTATTTTTCCTTCTTTTAAGGAAAAAAACCCACTCTCTGCCATTACTTTAAAGAAAGGCAAAGGAAACCTGCTTGCAGTAAACTGCTTTCTAAAATCCTGAGGATTTCATTCTCTAATTGATGAGACTTATGGAAACACATAGCATTAAGGCAAGACATATAATAAATTCCGTGCTTCTGAAGTAGTGGGAACTTGTGAAAACAATAAAAATAGAGAGATAAATAGGTTCCTTTAAACAAAGCTCAGCATAATCTTTCTGGTTAGTCTTGCCTGTAAGAAGGAGCCATTTAGATTTTAGCTGCTAATCAGGAAGATATATCATAGGATTTTTTTTAAGCATCCTATGATGTTTATTTTCCCTAAAAAGAGTAGACTACAGTGAACCTCCTGTTTCTGTTTCATCAGTTTCTGGACCTACGTTTGTTCTAATAAAAAGTATAATGCTGCCAACTCAAACAGCAGTGTGGTGAAACAGGCTTCCAGTAAACGAGCAAACCCCAACTTCCACACGTACAAATAAAGGAACTGAATGGGACTAATGATACCCCAAATAGCAGGGCACTCCTCCTTCTGCTTTCTTCAAAGTCACAAGGCATCAAYAGTTCAAACTCGGTGCTTAAAAGGGAAACTTGCAGAAAAACTGAAAGGGAACTCCAGGGTGTGACAACGATGGAAAGATCTTGAGGATTTCTTCTGGTAAAGCAAGGCCAAGGCTGCCAAAAGAGCTATTCAGGTCATTCTAAAGCGCTTTGTGTTCCCCAATATCATATTTATTGAATTCAATTCTATAACAACAACAAAATAATCCGTACTCTAACACCATTCTTTGCCTCACATACCTCTGCAAGTGCTTCCAGCCCTTTCAGTCAGACTTGCCCCAAGGAGAGCTGACCACAAACTAGTCCTTCCCTGTGCCAATAAGCTCAGTTTCTCTGCCAGTATGGGTGGAGCACCCATGTAAAACAATCTTCTCCCTGTGGGAGACTGTACCAGTCTTTGTGACGGTGGCATGACTGACCCACTTGCTTTGGAAAGCACCTGGGCACAAGTCCTGTGAGCACATTCCAGAGCTCACTTGTTCCCTGTTCACCCACGAAGCAATTCCGTGGCAGCTTCACCCTGCCCGCACTGACTGTCTCTCTCAGGGCCTCCTTCCGAGTATGCTGCTGCTAAACCCAATGATGTGGAGGCAGCTGTCAATAACGGGGAAAGAAACCCGGGGTATGATTTTCAGCTTTTTGTTGTCCGAGAAATTAGGCAGAAAGCTAGATGTATTTTTCCAGTAATGGCAAAGTATGCTGGGAAGAGCTCAAGGAATACAAGACCAAATATAATAATTATCCAGGTATTCAGCAATGGTAATGTAAGCACAACTGATGATGTTGCTGGTATCCTCACAACAGCAAAACTAACTGCTGAGCATGTGCAGCGCAGGCCTAGCAATATTCTAACCTGTACTCTCAGGCCTGAGGTAGGGCAGTATGCCCATCCCATGTTTACTGAAAAGTATATTCTTTACATAGCAATGAGCACCAATGAACATCTCTGCCCCGGTGATTTTGTCTAAAAGAATCAAAAAAGGCCATGTGCATATATGCTGTGAGAGAAGAGGAAATGAAGGATGGAAATAGGAAAGAGTAAGTTATAGAAGTTTTGCTTCCCTTCAGAAATCCTTCTCAGTGGTTACAGTCCACTTTGGCCTGAGCATCTCAGTGAAATGGCTATAAATAGTCATGTTGTAAAACCAAGATGGACTTAAAATGGGAAAATATCCTCCACACGTTAAGTACAAAACTGCTCTTAATTCCTATAGGTTACACAAGATGTAATGGCTTCTCATCTTAGTCACATGAACCGCCTCAAATTTTCTCCTTGAGTATTCCTTGATTGGCTTACCTATGAACTTGACTTTCTCCTGAGGAGAAAAGGGAATTATTCTGTTAATGACATGGACTGGAAAAATGAAGAGATAGACCTTCATTTTGTCAATGAGCAAAATTTGGACTCAAGATGGAAATGCAGGTTGGCCATAATGTTAAAATGGCTTTTAGTTAAGCTAATTGTTTTTCACCTTTCTTTACACTTGAGAAAATGGGTTTCTTCATTGACTCTCACAAAAAACGTCAAACAAGAATCCGTTCCTTGGCAGTAAGTTGGATTTTTTATGTGAGAAAAGCAATGAAACACTTGTCTTCATTACGGTACAAAGACAGAAAGTGAAGGAAACACTGAAGCAAGTTTCCCCTTGTAATACTAGGAAATAGCTGTTTCAAAATAAACGTTGAATAAAACCAAGGCAACTTTCCCCTGCCTGGATGAGTTAGGTCAGAGGCATGTATGAAATATTGGTCTCTTACTTGCTAGTCAGTCATTACATAGCTTGTCTCAAGCATGTATATTGCCCCCTTGCTGGTACTTTTGCTTATCAAATGACCTGGTTAATTCACCCAGGTTTGCTCTCAGAAAGTAGTTTAAATCTGAACTCTTTAATGAGTTGCAGTATTCAAGTAACCTTCAAGTTCTCCTAAAAAAGATCAATAAGCATAATATTCCCTATAACATGCTGTTATAGGCAGAGACTGCATAAGTTCTCTGAATTTTAGAGGCAAAATACTTCTCAATATAGGAATTACTAAATGAAAGTGACTTGGGTCTTTTTTTTTTTTTTTTTAAACTATGGGAAGAAAATAATGTCCTGTAACATGAATTGGTGACACATTCCAGCTTAAGAACTGCTAATTCTGAATATTTACCTCCTATCCCTCAAATCATCTGGGASGCTTCTGTCATTCTGCAGTTCTCTTCACAGAACTGAGAGCACTTTTGTCCCTTCAGAATATCGTATTTGGATGTTTGGAGCAAGGGGGATCTGCAAATCCAATCTTTTTATGCTCTGAGTGCATTGTATTATCAATGCACAGGTAGCACTCGTAGTATCCCATTCCTACGTTTTCTGAATATACTTCTGAATGTTTTCTAATGAATTTGATAATGTTGTTACAACCAATCAACTGGAATTACTGTGATATGCTTGCCTTTCTGAAATAAGGCTGCTAAAGAATGTTTCAAAAGCCTGAATTCATATATTACTTATAAGTGTTCTCCATACACAACACTATAGCCTGGCAATGGTTTCCTTTAATTTGTACTWTCTCAAAGTGAAGTTCTGGTTAACGGAAGCATAAAAGCCACTGTTCCAAAGCATGTGATACAACTTAGAGACCTGTCTCCTGAGCTCTGCGGGCTGTGTAGCCCGTGCTTGAAAAAATTTGAGAAAGAAGTTGTAGCGTGAGGTAAAAGACAAACTGATTTATGCTTTACAGGGGTCTCCTGAGCTGTGGGTCTAGGTTGCCTTTTTCTGTCACTAACCAGTTTTGCCAGTGCTTCCATGATAGACTCTGTCTTCACTTTTTAAAATGCTAACAGGCTCCTTGTGGATGGGATCGAATGACTGCCCTGTTCCCTTCACCTGTGAAATTTCAGAGACGACTTGAAAAGGGCCATTGTTTCCCAGGAATGCCAGGCCCAGTCCAGGAAAGAAAGTCTTCATTTCAGCAGGAATTTGGAGTCTGCTTGAGAAGGCCTTGCAGTTAGTAGGTGAAAGCTATGGCACATTCATTAAACATCTGAACATTCATAGTGACTGGGCCTCACCCTTTCTGGGTTCTTTTGCTTACCCCTGCTGAGTGGGTGGGAAGGAGAAGAAGGAAGGCTTCACCACTAAAACCATTGGGTTTGAACTATGATTACCCCTCTACACACAGGTTTCTCTGTTCTTGGCTCTTTCCTAAGCATTTATAGCACTTGAGTGCTTTCATGTGAATAAGCCTGTATGTTTAATAAGCATTTTGAAAAACATTTCTAATAGAATATACTTGTACTTGAATATACGGAAAAGATACAGTGAATGTATTCAAGGTCAGACAGATGATGCCTGCATCAACAAATTAAAAGACATTTCTAGGGTGAAAACTGGGAATAGAAGCTGCGAGAATACTCTGGTATTTTTAAAACCATTTGAAACATAAGCACATCGGCAAACCACTTTTACAAGAATATACTTGGACTGCCCAACAGTTTTACTATCTAAGAGTCCTACTTGTTAAATTTCTGGGATATTTTCTACAGAATGAGTTAAGAATGTTGCCAGGATGGGCTGATGATGCTAATAAGGTGTATAACTTTTCATAATCCTTATTAGGAGTATTTGATCTACTGTCATGAAATATTTAATGCATTGCACAGTAGATGCAGAACATGCAAATATGAAACACAAAGTAATGATGAATAATATTAGTAAATTTGTAACCAGATGGGTAAGAGGAAGATGGGAGAAGTCTTCCAAGGGTTTTTTAACCTGTTTTTCAAAGGAAGGAGGACTCTGACCTGAATATGAACTGATGATAATAAGTGCTGTGCTCAGTGAGCCGAAGCGCTGCAAATTTTATTTTTTGTACAAATACATTTCTTCTCCGTTTTGGTTTCAGACCTCATTTAATCTCCAAACGGTAACATTCTATTGACATTAAATACTCAGATAATAATAAACTGAGTGTGAYTGTTTTCTGAAAGTATGGACCAGAATGTAATATTAAAGCTAATAAATAATCTGTCTTAGAAAGCTCAGGAGTATAATTTATGACATTTTGGATTTTATTTCTTTTCTTTTTAAAGATGTTTCCTGTGATCTAGTTGAAGAAAAAAAAAAAATAAATTGTAGCACCATGTGTCCTTAGACCTTGGTATAGATGGCACACAAAAGGAAGCTTGTCCTTTTGGGACCTGGCTCTGAATCAATTACAGACGACAGAGAAATACTCTTTTGTGGCTGCTAAAGTTCAGGAATGAATTCTGGCAGGCTTAGCCAATTCCCTAATGCAGCATCCACGTTACCAACATCAAATTGGCAGCTTTTGCCTGTCCCAATGGGGACAGGGTAATGAATGGATTTAGTTAAGGTGTCCTGACTCATCTACAAAGTGCCTGGTATATGCACCAAGGCTCTCCTGTATAACTTCCAAAAAGCTGTCATTCAAAGAAAAATGAAGTTTAGAAAGTTTGCTGGCGAGCACTAGTACAGCACACGACCAGGTTTCAGTCTGCCCTGAGTGCCTTAGAAAAAGCTACTGTTCATTTTCCTTTCAACTGGTAGATGCTAAAGCACTATAAGAGAAGTACGTTTGTCATAATCTATGAATTTTTCACTACATTTTTAAGGAAGATAATTTCTTTATGATCTTCCCACTTTCCTTCTTTTTTTCACCATCCCTTCAAGATAATTTACACCATGCCAAAAGACTGCTTGGCCTAATGACAATTTTAAGTGACTTTCCTTGGAATAAGGCACTGTCATTCTTGAGTCCCCAGGCAGTGTGTTTATGAATTTCCAGAGAGTGATATAAATACACTTTTCTTTGAGGCTCTTACCTCTACCTGACTATGCAGTGAAGCTTGACAATGGATCCAAAAGTAAATACATCAGAAAGCCCACTGAAATCCAGATTCTACAGGTATGATCTGCCTATTCTTTTCTTTTCTTTCCACGAGTATCTCTCAATCTCTACTCTTTTTTTTTTTATAGGGCCTGTTCTTAAAATTTCATTACATTTATTTTTAATGCAAACACAAAGAAATGGGGAAAAATTTTAACTCCATTTGTATTTCAGTTTTTCTGTCCTCACTCATGTCCCTAAAATCCATGCCAGTGTTCAGGGGGAAAAAAGTTAATAAAACAAGAGTAAGAATTTTGGCTCATTATACACACTTTTCTGTTTAACCTTACCTTTTCCTTCATTGAGAAAAATGAAAGAGAATAAAATAACCAAGGTTAAGTTCAAGTTTCCTTGTTTATTTCTGTTGCTTCAGCAAAGATTGGTAACATTCATGGACTCTGAAGGCACAGGTGATCAAATGCATTAGAAAGATAATAAAAAAATAAACTAATTTGAGTCATTGGAATGATCTATTTGACTGTTTCTTTCAGTATGAAGTTGAACTCTTGACTTTTTGAAGGGCTTGTGTCAGACAGAAATTAATTCTCATCTTCACACTACTGTAAATCAGGTTATATTTCACTGCACAAAATTGCATTGGACTGGCATCTAACGTGTTAGGAACTAAGCCCATGTGCACAATTATAAATATGTATGTATAGTTTCTATAGGGTTTGTTTGTTCTTTCAGTACTTTCAAATTAGTAATTGATTTGCTGCCATGCATAAGTCCCCCAAGGAATTACATCAGAGACTCATTTAAAATATTTGCAGAACCTCCCAAGCAGAACATGTTATAAATGTTAAATGCATAGAGAGATATCACCCATTTTTCACCCTGGCTATGATAACCAATATGGAAAAAAAGAGAGAGAAAAAAGTCTYAATAACAAAATCCACATTGAAAAGTTAGGCACTTTGAACTTTCCCATCACCTTACCAGTGTTTCCCCACAGGCTGCCTAAAAGACAACACAGCAATGTCTGAATGGAACTGCACACAATAGCTCCTTCACAAGTAGGTCTTTAATTGATTACGGCTGTGTTTATAGAAGCAGAAGAGAATTTACTCAAAATGACAGATTGCCTTTAGTGTTAAAATAGTTTAGTAATGTCAATGGTAAAGGAGGTCCCCGCTACCTCCTCTTCAGTTGTGTGAAGTCCTAAAGATGAGTTCTTTGTTACTCCAATTGCTTTTTTCTTTCCCTCCTCCCCTCCCCGCTTTTTTCCTTCTTCCAAAGTAGTGGTATTCCTAACTTCATGGATTGCATGAGCTGTGCAAATATACATAGAGAATAGCAACTGACTGACTCTTGCAAAGTTAAAATCCTCCAAAATTGGAGATTCAAATTTTAAATATGAGAAAGTAGAAGAATAAACAATACAAACCTACAGGAACTCATCCTTGCTGCACCCCTGCCTGTGTCAATTTGCTCAGATAATCACAAAGGCGGTGTTTGAGAGTACAGTCAAAAGGTTAATCCAAATCAAGTAGTGGGAGTAAATTCCTTTTTTCTATTTACATTAAAATAAACTCCCACCTAACAAGTTAATAGTGCAGCGGGTGGAAGCGGCCCGGAGCCCCCGAGCCCCGGCGGGTGCTGGCCCCGCGGGCCCGGGGCGGGCATCGCCCGGCCCCCTCCCGGCTGGGTGACTCCCCCGCGCCCGCAGCCCGGCGAGCGAGCCCCAGGGCCGGCGGCGGGGGCGGCCGCCCCGCCCCGCCCCGCCCCGCCCCGCCCCGCTGCCCCGGTGCTCCGCGGGGGTCTCGCATTTCCCTGCCAACAGTGACCTCTCGTGGCCGCGTGCTTGAATAGCGCGGGCTTTGTTCCCTGGGGAGGGAGGGAGTAGCGTTTGCCCGGTAGAAAAGATTATTGTGCTTTCTTAGCACGGCGCTCAGCTTCAACGCAGATGTTTAGTTTCGGAACTGCAAAACTGTTTAAAGCCTCATCACAACTTTCAAGCCTAGAGAAAGATGTCATCTTCACTTTTCTAATATTTTAAAAAATATTCTAAGATTTTTTTTCTGATATTTTTAAATAACTTTTAACTAGGATTTCTTAGTTTCGAGAGTCTCAGATTAATTTGATTGAGAATGATTCTAATGCTGAGCCATGGAGTCACATGCCTGGTTTCTTCCTCCTTCATAAAGGGGAGATAACAATTTAAAACGGTGTTTCTTTTGTTTCTGATGCAGCTGAATTAGTTGATGCTTGAAGCAAGCCCAGACAAAAAAACATTACAGATGATGCTGTGCAGTTACTATTTATTAGGAAGACATTGTTAATGCTGTCTCATCTGACACTGCATTTGATTTAATACAAAAGATACTTAAAATGGATTCTTTCCTTCACCTATATGATCTTAACTGTCAGGAGAGAGCTGTCATAAGTAAATGATGGTATTCCAGAAAAAGAGACATGAATAAAGCAGGTGGATATGATCAATACCAAAGTACCCTAAAGAAGACTCAGGGGGTATGAATATCCCTGCCAAATATCTTCTAAGTTATGATTGCGCTGAATGCCTCTTGATTGGAAAACATTGTCGTGACGTTTTTTAGTGAAATTTGCCTTTTCCAGATTCTGAGGCTTGACTTACCACTGGATGATTCATCATGCTGCCTGCTTATATTGTCATGCTGAAATATGCTACTAGCACAGTTTAGTAATCTTTTAGAGAATAGTAATATCTCCATCATAAGCATATCAGGAAAGAGACCATTCCCAAAATTAACAATGAGAAGAAAGGAGTGGGGACACAGGGACAGGAAGTTCTTTCTCCTGTTACAATGCAAATTCAAAGCAAATCTTCTCATATCTGTTAAATTATTCTGGTTTTACACGAACTAAGAAAAAAAGGGTTTGGGCAGTTATTAACAACGGCTTTTTCAGGATTACTTTCAGTTTTCCAGAATTGGGTCAGGTATTTATGAAAGTGTTTCTGCTTCTTATTAACTAGAGCTTTAAAACAAAAAATGAAATATCTGAAAAGTTATTCATTCACGTTTCACAGCAAATTCTCTGTTCTCAGCCATTCTTGCGTCTACTTTCTGTAACAGAAGATGAGTTTGCTTGGTACTCATGGAAGCAGCTGGCTTGAAGTGAGTATTAGAAAATACCTGCGACAGCCAACACTTTTGCATGAAGGGTTTGAAAGAAAACTTGCTCCACGCAACACCATCAATTCAAGGTCTAATGACAGATGTACTCTTTCCTACTAAATCGACCTCACTTTACTGGAGAATGTGATGATAAATAGGAAAGGGGGAAAATGCATTGGAAAAACTACATAAAGACAAAGAAGGCAGCAGTAGGCCGAAGACTCTTCAGTCTGTGCCTATACAACACTTGGGATGAAGGTGTTCTGAGAAGGATGGAGGGCTTGTGAGTGCTTATCAACGCAATGAGAGAAGAAGTGTGTCTGCTTTTGGCAGGACAACCTGCCCCGATGAGATCAAGCCTTGCATGAACTGCCAACCTAGGTGCATAAGGAAGCAATCTGGAACTATGAAGTAAATGTTGTTAGTGCCATAATAAATAATTCATAAACAATACCCTTAGTTTTCAGATCCTAATCTCTTTAAGCTCCCTTTATATTCAGAGGAGAACAAGGTCACCCAGAAAGGTCAAATGAGGAAGCATTACTTATTAAGCTTATAGTAAGGCTGTAAAACTGACACATGAATATAGGTTTCAGCTCACTTCTCAACTATGTCATTAATGCACTACAAGAGCAACGTGTGGCTATAATGCCTTCCTACTTGTTTAACTGCAGTGTCAAGAAAGCAAACGGGAACAGTCCCTGTACAAACCTGGATTCACATGACTCTTCCAAGTCTGCTCAAGAATGGAACCTTATTTTTGTCTTTTATCCTCCGTTAATTCAGCTGAATCTTGTGCAAGGAAATTGTGCTTCCTATCTCACTTCTGAGACTGTGTTTGCCTATTTTTTCTGAAGACTCAACAAAGAATAGAACTACTTACATGAACCTGGAATACTGAAAAGATGTCTTCTTTTTTAAACATTTCCAGTTGCCATTTTTGGAAGATCACCTGATGCTGGTAGAACACGGACATATTCAATATATATGGGAAGGCCAAAAGCAAACATTATCAATCAGGAAATAGTCTTACTGCTGTCTCATACAGAGTACATATTCATGCAAGAAATTTGTGACAGAAACAATATATCTTGTGCAAGCTCACAGAGCTATAAATACATGCTCCTTCTTTAAGCCACAGGAAATGTCAAAGTGTCAGTTCCCAGTGCAAAGACATTCAGAAATTCAAAAATAACGATATGTACAACCCATTCAGGAGTCAACTCAAGAGAAGTGGGATTAACTCTCCAATCATCAATACAGTACATCCTGGGAGACTGGAAAAATCAGTAAATGAAACATATATGTGAGTTTATGAGCTTGATCCTGAGTGTAAGAGTTACTGTGGCTCCACTAACATCAGTTTGGCTAATGATGAATTACTTTAGCTCAATTTCTGTCTCTGAACAAATAAAGTTGCCTTTGCTATACATTTCATAGAATCATAGAATCGTTTAGGTTGGAAAAAGACCTTTAAGATCATTAAGTCCAACCGTTAACCCAGCACTGCCAAGTCCACCACTAAACCATGTCCCGAAGCACCACATCTACACGTCTTTTACGTGTAGGATTCTCCAGGGATGGTGACTCCACCACTTCCCTGGGCAGCCTGTTCCAATGCTTGACAACCCTTTCGGTGAAGAAATTTTTCCCAATATCCAATCGAAACCTCCCCGGCGCAACTTCAGGCCATTTCCTCTCGTCCTATCGCTTGTTACTTGGGAGAAGAGACCGAAACTCACATCGCTACAACCTCCTTTCAGGTAGCTGTAGAGAGTGAAAGGTCTCCCCTCAGCCTCCTCTTCTCCAGGCTAAACAACCCCAGTTCCCTCCGCCGCTCCTCATAAGACCTGTTCTCCAGACCCCTCACCAGCCTCGTCGCCCTTCTCTGGACATGCTCCAGCACTTCCATGTCCTTCTTGTAGTGAGGGGCCCAAAACTGAACACAGTATTCGAGGTGCGGCCTCACCAGTGCCGAGTACAGGGGCATGATCACCTCCCTACTCCTGCTGGCCACACTATTTCTGACACAGGCCAGGATGTCGTTGGCCTTCTGGCACACTGCCGGCTCATGTTCAGCCGGTCGTTGACCAGCACCCCCAGGTCCTTTTCTGCCGGGCAGCTTTCCAGCCACTCTTCCCCAAGCCTGTAGTGTTGCTGGGGGTTGTTGTGACCCAAGTGCAGGACCCGGCACTTGGCCTTGTTGAACCTCATGCAATTGGCCTCGGCCCATCGATCCAGCCTGTCCAGATCCCTCTGCAGAGCCTTCCTACCCTCAGGCAGATCAACACTCCCGCCCAACTTGGTGTCATCTGCAAACTTACTGAGGGTGCACTCGATCCCCTCGTCCAGATCATTGATAAAGATATTAAACAGACCTGGAAACTTGCTTATGATCAGTGTAGTTAGTAGTCTAGAAAAGAAATCTGGCCTTTGATTTTTAAACACTGAAAAGACTAATAATTCTTATGCCCAACATAAAATTAACCTATGAAATTGGCTGGCACAGGCCACTATTCTGACAGATACAAAAGCTGATTAAAAATCAAGCTCAACAGGGATAACACTTGCAGTAGCTAGGACAAAACTTATAATAAGATCCATCAATCATGAGGCTTTAAGGAATGTATTTCTTCCATTGCACAGAAACGGGAGTGTTTATTACAGCATTTCACAATCTAATGCTTGCTACTTTTCCTTCCAAACATGTCATTAGCTGGATACAAAGTAGTGAACAAGATGGAACAATTAATCTGCTCTTGTTAGACATTTCTTACACTCTTGCTATTAGAAAAGACTATGTAAGTAGAGTCAAAGAAGCATTGATGAGTTGCCTGGGGCCTGTTTTAAAATGCAATGAAACTCCTATGAGTGCTTCAAATTATTTCAGTGGATGCTAGTTCATATGAAAGCTGAGACTGTATTTAGAAAATTAATCCTTACTTTTATTCACTTTAGTACAGTATCTTCTGCAGAGCTGACTCAGTGTACGTGTAGGACAACAGCTAGTGGGATTTTTCTGAAATACTCATTTTGTTACATTAAACATATCAAAGGCAGTAAACTGTAATGTAGATACAAAACCTAGACATTTTAAAAACCAATTTATGATATCTTATTTAAATAAATAACATCTGTAAGACATATATCTTACATATACCTTAAATATATGAGAGATATATTTAAAGATCTTATTTAAACTAATTTACTATATCATATTTATTGAATTTTAAGTAAAAGATTTATTTTTTTTATTGCAACACTTGGAAAATATAATAGAGCATGGGTATAAGTTTAATCTTCTTTTTTGAGGAGAAAAAGTATATTGTAAATTGTTTTTACTCAATATACAATAAAGCATGGTAATCGCAGAAATTCCAAGGATATGTCTGCAGCTGATTAAACTAGTAACAGACCTTAAATGGATCAAAGATCTTGATGCTTCTGTGGGCATATTTGGTACCTCAATTTCTGTTTTGACAGTCAGTCCTGAAAGCACGATTATATCTTTTACTTCTCTTTAACGTTCTGGACTGTTCTCTTTTAAACCGTGCTTTGAAAGACATACGGATGTGCTAGTCATTGCAATCTGTGCTTTTTGTAGAATATTTAATAAGAATCTTTAACGATGAATTATAAATGTACTTAAATTACAGGTTGTAGATGCAGGAATAATTTGGTCTAAAGAGAAACTATTATGAGATAATGTTATAGAAGATAGCGCTTCTGCGCTTTGTACCCAACTTTGTAAAATAGTTTAGAAGTTTTGGTGTTTCAGAAAGAAACTCCTTATATTAAAGCATATTATTGGTTATGTAACACAACAAAAGGAATACTTAGTCCTGAATAGAGCTTCATTTTACACATATTCCTTACTCAAACAAAAACTTTTATTTTAAACTTTATTACAAATTCATTAAAGACTTTTTTAGAAAAAGCTCTAAAATATTCTTTATTTAAATAATAGGAAGAACATTTGTGACTTTTTTTTTTTTTTACACATAAGATTCTTATTTCTATCTTATATGAAAACTGAAAAGCAAAGCTTTTCTCCTCCCACAAAACTTAAGATGAAGGACAGTTGTTATTAGGATTTGGTCTTGGTTGGTGCATAGGACCTAGTTCAAGAGGTGCCATTGTGGGAGCCACTCTGTAACAATGGCCACAACACAATAAGGTTTAACATGGTAGCAGGAGAGAGCAAGCCACATGAATCTATTCAATCATTAGAAAGGAACTATGTAAAATAAGGTAATTAGTCAAAAAAATCTAAAAGAAGTCCAGAAATCAAGAATTCTTCAAGCCTGGAGGCTGTTAAAAATATAGTATTAGAAGATCAGATAAAATGTGTACCACAACTCAAAATTATATCAAATGGATCAAACTTTCCCCTTAACATACGGATCAGYATAAAATTAAAGGCAGCTAACGTAGGGAAAAAGTTGGCATTTTAAAAAATGGAAAGCTCACCTAAAAGAGAAGAAATGTAAACACGAGATGAAGATGGCTTACAAAACGATTTGAAAAGCATTTTGCAAAAGATGCTCAAACCAACAGCAAAAGACTCTTCAAATGCATGAAAGCAGGAAGTCATCTAGAAAACCTAGCTTGAGGGCAAGGGTGTTTAGGCACGCTCCAGGATGACAAGACATAAGAACAAATCTCTGTGAATTCTTTGTGTTGCTCTGCTCCTGGAG
Source organism: Oceanodroma leucorhoa (assembly GCA_030449065.1). NCBI lineage: Eukaryota > Metazoa > Chordata > Aves > Procellariiformes > Oceanodroma > Oceanodroma leucorhoa. The sequence continues at coordinate 15,129,307 of JASVER010000010.1, forward strand.
GTGCTGGAGAGATTCCCATAGCTTTGTTGCAATCAGAACGTAATTTTGAAGTAAATTATATTAGAGCAAATAGCTAAGTTAGATGTTGATAGATAACCAGGACTGAATGGCACTCACGTGGGACTATTGAAGGAATCCAGATATGAAATTGTAGAACAGCTGGCCAAAGTGCATAACCTGTCATTAAAAATTGCCATCATGCCAGAGGACTGGAAGGCTGCCAGTAGATCTTCCATTTGCAGAAAGGGCTCTTGAAAGGTTCGCAAGAACTATAAGACGGATGAGTCTGGTTCTCTCCTTGGTGAAGTGTCAAGTTAATTACGAGTAATAGGACCAGTGAACACACAGATTAACATAGTCTATTGGGGAAAGTCAGCATGCCTTCTGTAAGGGCAAATCCTCCTTCAATAACCTGCTACTGTTCAATGACAGTGTCAAAAGGCATATGCACAAGGGAGGTCCAGTGGATGTAACATACTTTGATTTTCAGAAAGTCTTCGACAAGGTTCATTGGCAAAGGTTATTAGGAAAATTAAGTTGCCACAGGAAGGGGGAAGGTTCTGTTATAGATGCTAAAGGATGGAGAGGGCTTAATGGTCACTTGCCAGGATGGAGAATAGTCAGCAGTGGAGTTTTCTGTGGATCACTGCTGACACCAGTTCTATTTGGTGGCTTCATTGATGATCGAAGGAGAGTGCATAACTGAATCTCCACATCTGTAGATGACAGTATGCTGCAAAGCATTTGAGWAGATACTATGCTGACGGTAAGGCGCTCCACAGAGACCCCACAAAAGTGATTGCATGGATAAAAAAATAGCAGATGAGCTTCAATGTGTGTAAATGGCAGGTAAAGAAAAAATAACTTAGACTGTGGTTGTGGGTTGCTGGTTGTAGAAATGGTAATTACAGCTAAGGAAAGAAGTCTCAGTTATCACTGTCAGCTGTCTGAAATTAATGGCCCAGTGTGAAGGAGCAGTCAACAAATGTTGGCATCACTTTGAACAAGACAGATCTATTTATTTTGGCTCTAAGTAAACCCTTGCTGCAACTGCATCTTGTGTAGTGTGTGTGCAGATCTTGTGTCTATTCCAGAGAGGCATAAGGGAACTAAGAAGGTACAGAGAAAGGCATCTAAAGTGATCAAGAAGAGGTCAGCAGGTACTTTATGGGAAAGGCTAACAAAGCTGCAATTCCTCAGTGTGCAGAGTATAAAGCTGAGAGGGCATTAACAAGGTTTGCAAAACTGTGAAAATGCTGAATAATGTGAATGAAGAACTGGTTTTTACCAAATGCCACAATACATGATAAAAGATACAGCAGACTAAAGAAAACACTTCTTAATGTAGTGGGTAGCAACTTCTGGAACTTGCTACCACAGGTGTTCATGGAGGTAGACAGTATGAGCAGGGTCAAAAAGGGACTAGACAAGTTCAAGGGTGGTAAGATTGTAAATTGATACTAAAAGGATTATGTATCCACTAGTACCTGTTCCTAGTATAGACGTTATGGATGCTGGAGGGCTATGAAAGGAACAAATTGCAGTTAGTGGCCAGACTTGAATATTCTCCCTAAATAACATCTCTTACTGCTACTGTTAAGAGCAGACTTTGGACTAGATGGAATATTCGTTTGACCCAGCAGGGTATTTCTTATGTTTTTTGTTTTCCTTAAATGCTTTCATTGAGATTTTTTTTTTTTTAATATTTAGGTTTTTTTATTGCAAGTCTCATAAAATACCTGATTGAGACCAGTATTTTGTAGATAGTCACTTGTTCATGTACAAATACAGCAAGGTAATTTTGTGATATAACTGTAATGCATATAATAAACTACTGGAATTTTAAAATATTGCTATTAACTGGATAATAGTTAATTATCCACCGATGATTTTAGTAATCTCAAAGACAAAAAGAACTTCTTTAAATACTGATGAGCATTTACATTTAAAAACTTCCTTTAAGAATCAAAACTGACTAAATTTATTATTTTGATGCCTGAGAGATCTTTACATAAAGCTTATGTTTATTCATACAAATAAAAATAAAATTTAAACTCTTATGATTGAATTAAAGTAATATATCAGAAAGCAAATTATTCAAAGGAAATAAATAAAGACTCATTTGATATTCCAAGAAATTTCTGTCTGAAAAAAATAATTATTATATAGCTATATAAGCCTCAGGAAATAGCATGCTAATGGGCTGTCCACACTATCAAAACAGTCTATGCAGGTATGAGACAGTGTGAACTTCTGAGACTATTATTAGAGTCCATCCATGCCCCAGAAGGAAGCATACCTTTCACCTTGGAGGCCACACAGGGAAGTTGTATTTCTTTATGAAGTAAGACACCAAAGGAGAAAGACTCCTGTCTGAGCACTTCATCTTAAGTTAGTCTATTTGATTCATGTATTTAAACAAACAATTGTGGGCAATAATAAGAAAAAGCAGCTACAGCACAAACTAACTGCTCAGCCCTACCTGTTCTTGCAGTGTAACAGTATCACCAAGGCTTCAACAGCATTAAGGAAATAGAGGTTTGCCAAAACATTGTCAAGTGATTTTATTATTTTTGGTAGGTGGAATTTTGAATACTATTTTAAAATATTGATACCTCTTTTTTGATTAACCAATGTATTCTTGGAAATGAGGCAGAAATTTATCTTGTTAATCACAGAAATGACAAAGAATTGTATTAATTCGCTTGTTTCAAGGTGGCTGCTTCAACAGCCTTTTATGAACAAGAGATAAAACTATTTCCTTTGATTTCATAACATTATTAATATTTTTGTCTTTGCCCACCTATAGCATACCTAATGTRGTTATGTTAGACAAACCAGCCTACTACTAAACTTGTTTTCCTACCCATACATTGGTTGGTACCATGACACGGGACTCATTCTGGTTGTAGAATAAAATGGTTTGGTACTTCCTTGTCTTGAATATACAGTATCTAATAAATATTCTCACAGCAGACCTCTCTGAAAAGTGTCTCAATGAAGAGATACAGAAAAAACGGTGGATACCCTTCTTTATGCCTGCTTCCATTCTCATTGTTTCATTTTTATTTTCTTTTTGTTCTTTCTTTTAGTACAAAAAAGGTACTAATCACAATTATTTTGCCTTTACTTATTGCATCGTTGAAGGCATGACAACAGTTTCAGGTGATTAGGACGGCTACCAGCATGTCACAAATTAATGCTGGGAAAAGTAGTAAGGTCTGCCCTTCTTGTCCTCTGTTTTTAGTTACTCTAGCTCACACATTTTTAATAATTGGCAAGTGAAAACAATTAGCATTCTGTATGTTCAAACAAGTCTTTCTATCCCACCCTGTACTTAACTGCAAAATATGATTATTRGAGGTACATTTATATATGGCTAGCATTTTTATGTACTTCATGAAATTGTAATGATGTATATTCCTAACAAATTTAATCAGTCATAATTAGTTTAAGGGCTCCGATCTGACACTATATGTAATGATAATATGTTTGATGATTGTGTTCTGGTATTTTGTGTTTAATCCTTGCTTCTTATTTCTCATTTCTTACTCTGCTGAATCTCCTTTTCCTTCTCTTTTCTTTCTCTTTTCTTTTTTCCTTTGTGTGTCATTCTTAATTCCTTTGGCTGGTTTTATCTGTAAACATCTGCTTGGCAGCTTTTACATACCAAGCATTGCAGTTAACAAATTTATTCATTTTTAAGGCAAAAATAGAACCTCTTTGTTTTGGGTACTCTGAAGCAACATACATGCTCTAGTCTACACTGAATAAATGTACAACTTGTAAAGACACTCATGTATGGTTTCTTGTGTAATCATGACTTTACCTTTCTTCTTCTAAATGAAATCAGATTACCATATAACTGACAATAATTTATAACTGAACTGTATCTTTCCRCAACCATCACTCTAATGTAAAAATTTTAGACAAGAAAAATAGTAAGGACCTAACTTCAGTGAAAAACTAGCTGATGATCTGGACAGTGGACACAGTGAAGACTGTGAAATAGCTCAGTAAGTCCTAAGTCCTCTCAGAACCTCAAAACATTTCATAGAGCAATCTAACAGCATGGGCTTGCTTCAAGTCCAGCATATTAAATAATCTGTACAGTTCTCTGTGTAAGTCTTCAGATGATACACAAAACAACCTTGCAGAAGGCTTGGTTACTTGTCCAACAGTTGATGATACTGAAGAAAATGAGTCTTTTTTATTTCTCTGTCAAGTGTATGTATCTGCTTGACCTGTTGTTCTAGATTTATGGGGTTTTTTTAAGGCCAGGTTTAAAGCAGAATGTGGGAGCCTGGATAGAACATGAAAGATATGATCAAAGTCTAGTGATAACAAGAGGTCTGTCAGCTGAGACAACTGACGAACTGAGAAAAAAAAMCAGAAAAAATCCCCCTTATTTTCCCAATCAGCACTTTTGTGTACTTGTAGTAAAACTGTATTTCACAAAAGCTCTGATAAAGTTTCTAAGATAGTGTCTTAAATCTACCAGAGGGTAAAGATTAACTTTCTTTAGGTAAGTCTCTCAGGTTATTTAATTCTATTAGAAATGAGCTGAAACTTATTTAATCCATATTTACACCAGTCTTTTATAAAAGCTAGATCTTCTTGTTGTTAGGTGCTTAAATAATAGCAAAGGTGATAAAAGTAGGAACAGTTCTGTCTTTCATAGACTCTGCATCTCCTGGAACACAGACAGCATCCTCCCATTTGCCCAGCAATATGCACAGTGATGGTGCTCAATAAATATTTTTCCTCAGTTGTATTTGAATGGTTGGTTGATAGGAAGTCAGTTCCTATCACAGACTGTGTGGATCACTTTTTATAGTCGTCAATGACTGTTTTTTTTTTTTCCCCTTGGGTTTCTCTATCTTTTGCACTAAGAGAACTTGTTCAAACAGTGCTGCAAACCCTTCAGGGATCCAGGTGTCCCATTCCAACAAGCAAGGCTGAGAAGCTATTGCACTTACAAGGTGATACAATATGGTGTGGAGTGTGAGCTGCTTCATAAGAAATGGATAAATTTGTGAGGAGAACTTAAAAAAACCCCATTGTTTTAACGAGGCACCGATGTCCTCCCTCTTTAGACTAAATCCTGTCAGGAATGGAGCAACCCTATGTGACTTGCTGTTGGAACAAGCAAATGGAGCATGCAAATGGAGCATGAAGAGAGCTACAGCAACAAGAATTTCCTTGCTCCCACTTCTAATCCAGGCAGAAACATCGGCATGGATTAAGTTAGTATAATGTGTGGCAATCCTCTAAACTTGCTGTACTAGCATTGTAGTTGGAGCACTGCCCATCACTGAACTGCAGTGCCAGCCTGGCAAAACAGGAAAGCTAGGGCATAGCTTTGCTCTGAGACTGCTGAAATTCCATGCAAGTGGACCTCTGGTTTTGGGTCAGAAAAGAAGATTATGCTCACAACTACAAATATGATGCAGGCTAAAGAATATCTCTTACTAATCTCTGCATCAAATTCCTTAGCTGGGCACTGAGCCTGATCCAGCTCCTGGTGACAGCTGCAGGACTTTATGAGCTGACCTAAATGGATTATCTTTGATGTTAGGCACCTAGGAGAATAGCGGGGATTTCACCGTGTTGTTGGGAGTGACAGGTTCTCATACAGTGTTTTGCATGAATTTTAGTTACTTTTGCAGAGTGCCTTTAGGGGATAAGAGTTCCAGTGAATCAGCACAGCTTACTGCACCAGCACAGCTTGCTCACAGCATCTGGGCATACTTCTCCAATTCAGTGCCTCAGAGAAATCTTAGTCCTCTTTCACTGTGCCTGGCCAGTGGTCTAATATAATCCACAGTCAAAACACAATCAAAAAGAGGAAATGGCATGTGACAAATGTAATTTCTTTCTGTACTGCAATAGTTTACAGTTAGTGATTGCTGCTATTTCTTCTGTTACAACTTTATTTTGAGTAAATATTCATATTCGGTAAAATATTAACACACAGGGCTTAGTTTCATTCTTAGGACTACACAAACTTCACATGAAGAAAGAAGATTATCCTGTGTCCAGGAGGCTCTTGACATCTGCTATTTATAAGCACAGCTTTGTCAGAAGACTCTTGCTTCTCTACAGTATGCACTGGGATTGATAATCAAGTTTTACTTTTAAAAAGTGGGAGAGCCTAACTCTCAAAAAAAAGTTACGTGCCTTGCCTAGCCTGACTCTCAAGAGCTGGTTTTCTAAGGATTACATATTCCTTATACGTACTGGACTAGTGCACCTTACATATTGCAATACATGTACACGTCCTAAATTAGTCTATTTAGAAATCCTGTGGAAATTCATTGCTCCCTATATTTATATGGAGCAGACTTCTGGCTGTGGCCAATGTGCCCAACATCAGGCATGTTCATACCAGCTTGTTTTAATCACCTTGCTTAGATGCCATTTCAGATGTTAGTTTCCCTATGAAATGACAGTCTTACCTGTCCTGTAAAAGTTGCTTTTTATTTTGTTGCCTATAAAGAGTCCTAAGCTCCCAATGTAAGTACCTAGGATGGATACATAAATGTAGGTGATAATGATCCCAAAGTCTGCCTCTAATAATGGAAGCTATTCCTTAGTGAGAATCTTCCTTCACATAATTCCCTGGTGTTTTCGTAGTCTGAGATACTTATTTTAAACACCAGAGCAGTCTAAATATATCAGTGGACACAGATGTTTTCCATTCTACACATCCTCTGCAGGCTTTATTAAATTGTCTGTAACTAAACAGCAGGACTGAGCCTCCTAGTTGTGTCATGCTTTTTGTTTGCTTGTTCTGACTGGCATGTCTTGGTGGTATGCCTCAATTAGACATGCTTTGGGCAAACATTGCAACACAGGGAATCCTGATGTGCTCCTCCATGTTTACTTTCCGCTTGCTATACACTGTGGAGGAAACTTCAGGACTGAGAGTTCATATCCCAATATGCACAGTGACTACTTTTTTTTCCATATAATAATTATGAAGCCTTTATGAGCATCGTAATCCTGTTGTGTACAAAGCCCTAATAAAAATAAAAGCTTGCTGTTGGCTCATAACTGGCTTGTGATCTCCTCACATACYCATCAACTTACCTTCTGTATTTTGCTTTTATTTGCCCCTTCTTGCACATTCTGCTTTGCCAATAGATGCTACTGGTAGCTTGCCAAAATGCTACTTGGAAATTGCATTACATTTTCCAAATTATATGTTAGGTGTTTTTAATACCTTAAATAGACAAACAGTTGAAGAAAGTCCCAACAATACATTCTTTATAATTTCCTGCCTAATGAGGTAATTTTGCCAAGTAAACTGGGAAAATACAAGGTTTTTGGATGCAAATCAGGTCTTTGTTATTTACATAACTAAAGTCCTCAGTCCTCTTTTTCATGTAATGCCTAAAGTTATGCCGGTGTAAAAAAATAAAGACAATATATTTCAGTGGAAATATGCCTAATTCTAAGCATATTTGCAGTGTGATGACATCTTGTACATGGAATATAGGGAAAGCTCATTTACCAATAATAAGAATATTTTATCTATGTAAATCTATCTATACTCTGTGTTACTTGGAAGTTTACCAACTTTTATATGAATATCATCAGATGTAGTAAAGCCATGCTAATTATAGGAAGATTAGGACTGTAATAAATTTGCTAGGAAATGTTAAAATGAGAAATAAAAAATTTTGGTTCCTCATAACGAATACAATTTTTTATGTCTTGTTTTGATACTACCAARAATCGCTGATAAGGAGGTCATTCAAGGTTAGAAAATTCAAAGATTATTTTCTTCTTCTGTGGTCTATAAGCCTCTCATTTTTGGATCAGGAAAACCAGTTCTGACAGCTTGTCAGTCCAAATACTCTAGGTAAAGAAATTTAATTTCTCTTTTGTCATTTTGACAGGAGAATGATTTTCTGTTGTTCTCAAAGTCCTACTCTACTGAGCTGAATAGCATAAAATGTGAAGATTATTACACTTTTCCCTAACAGGACTGATTGTTCTCCTGCTATCATACATATGTGACATGACCCTTAATAAGAGGGAGTTGGAATATATAAATTATAACATACATTTCTGTATGTTTCTCTATAAAGGAGTGAAAAACTTCATAATGGGAAATAGCGGTTATTTCTTCGTCAAAAAATAAATGGGCAGAGATAAACATCTTTATGTCACCTGCTCAGAAGATTGCAGATATGCTGATGTTTTAAATGCATCATTATACGTATGTCAGGAYGTCTTTTCTCTCTTAAAACTTTATCACTCAGTTTTAACTGCAAAAGCTTTGAGCTTTGTGAATATGACTGAACATGAATCATCCATATGCGTGACTCATGTATATGACCTTGTGAAAGATTATATCACAGATACAAACTGATAATGAACCTGAATGAATAAGTGAAGTCAAACAAATAATGCAGGACTCTACAGTGAGTAGAACAGAGGCGTACTGTTAATTGASAAAGCCACTGGAAAATCTCAAAAGTGGACCACCCTGCTGTGGGCTTCTCTTCCTACTTGCTGTGCATTCCTCCCCTTTGGACTTTTCATCCTTGCTGCCATATACTACCAGTGCCACCAACTGGTGTAAGCAGAAGTCTGAGACCCAAACGATGCAACGGATCTCCTTCAGGGCTAGGACAAGTCAAAGAAGCTGTTATGGCATGTAGTCCTGCTCACCTATAATTTGGCACAGGCTGGGTGACACAATGCGTTTCATTAATCAGAAATGCTTTGACATTCCACCAGTTACTGTCTTTGACAGTTGTTCCAGTTTTGCAATAGGATACAGTATGTTCTTTCTTATATGCTCTGCAATATCATTAGACCTGCTTCATAACAGGTTATAATTGATTGTCAATACAATATCATTTATTTCAGGAAGTTATTTGGAATATGCCTCTCCATGTAGTACCATTTAATTCCTGAGTGCCAAGAGATGGTGACTGCTGTGTTTCCTGTGAGATTGAAAGAGGAGCTCAGGAAGTACTTTGGCTGTGCAAGTCAGCCCTAAGTAATACTCTTGATAAGTCAGGCAAACCAGATTTATGCCAGTTTCAGTAACTGTGATGTATGTACAAATTTCATATTAAATTTGGCTGTCTACAGTCAGCAAATTCATCTTAACTGGAATTCTTTCTGGATCTGTATTACCATTAACAATCAACTTCTGAAATCGGAATATATTCTGTTTCTTGTATGCAAACCAGTCCTTTTCAATGGTAGAACAGTTCTAACTAAGGGTTGGTGAGATTCATTTAAACAGTGTTAAAATACTGCTAAATAGATCAGGTTTTTTAGCAGTTAAACTGAGTTTCTCAGAAGAGAATTCATTTCATTTTCCATCAGCTGTTGGCTCAAATGGTGAAAAGCCATCAAAGTAAAGATTAAAGCAGAAACTTTATCACTTTACAGAGTGGAATTATACACTCTATTCTGAACCAAAGACAAGTTAATACACACATATACATTCCCATTAAGCATATATAATATCTGATCAATACATAATTAATTTCAAAGAGACAAGAAACCACACTGTACACTGGTAGATTTATTAAAGATAAGCTAACATTTTCTTAGAAAAAATTATAAAGAATGTTAATAATAAACTAATTTTTTTTTTTACGACTTCCCCAAAGTTTTATTCAATGTATTCATACTATCTTGATCTTTGGATTAGACTGGACACTCTACTATGAATATTCAATATTGACAGCCTCGAGTTTAAGCTTCCTCTACATGATACTGTGCGCTTGTCTCAAAGTAATGCCTGCAGACTGTAACTATCTGTGACAGACTCTATAGAAACATAGTGTAAAAGAAAGTCTTGCTTCATCATATTTAAAATACATACAACTTTTCCAAAATTTATTAAAATTAATGGAAGGAACTTTTTATACTTCAACAGACAATGGATGAGGCTGAGTAGCTTCAGTCTCACAATCCATAAATGGCCCTCTACCTCTGTGCCATTCTGACGGTAGGACTATGGCTTAATTTCAGACATGGTATCACAAACTGGCAAGGTAAGCAAGCCAGAGAAGAGGTCTGATAAGAAAGTAAAGATACAGGGACTAGATATGAATAGAATTTACAGGTCAGAGGTATTTTTACATTTACATGTAAATAAGATAAATTATTGATAGCACCAGACGTAGCTACCTGCCCATGGCATTTGCTCACACTTAGTGAGTGTGCCTGTCACAAACTCACTGGACCTGTTATAAGTGTACTTGTCTTGCATCTGTAAGGCACTGATTCCCCGCAGTCTTCTACCTTGTGTAGATACTTGTCACAGTGCCAACTGGCTTAAATTGTATTGGACTTGATGGATGAGCTTTATTTGCAGTAGCTCTTTCCAGATTGCCAAGACATCTTTGATCTTTGTGGCTAGGTACCTGGTCAGCAAAAGGGGAGCATCAGCAAGACACAACTTTCTTAGCAGACTTTTTAGCTGATGCTACATTCTAGAAAATGATCTCTGTCACGTCTGGTTTCACTCAGATAACTGCTTCCTGATGCCTTTCTCAGCTCTTAGATGTGACATTAGTTTAGGCAAGCCCACAGACCCAATATCCTGTCATTTCTAGATGCCTGCAGCATAAAGGAAGGGAAAACCAGCTTTTTTCCTGGATGAACTAGAAAATATTGTTTAATTGTATTTTTGATGCAAAAGCAGCAAAGTTCAGTGACGATTCAGTCCTATATTAAAGCAAGATGAAGACCTATTATAGACTTTACTTCTGGTGACGTGTTAGCTGTAGCATGATTTTGCTGAAGAATGGGAACAGGAGACTGTTTTCTGAGTGTTTTTAAATTAAATTATAAAAGTACAGCCTGTACTAGACACTGTACAGGAGAACAGTTTAGCACAATCTAATGATCATGGAAAGCACAGCTGTGCAAGATAATTAAGAAAATCCTAGCAGATCTGCAGCATGGTCAGTCTASCGTATGGTCAGGACATTGCAGTGCTGCGTCTGAAAGTTGATCATGTTCGCACTCTTGTCCTCACACTTTCCAGCTAAATAGTAACCAGGAAGCAGAAGAGATTATTGGAAAGTTGGAAATCAAATTATGTCTGTTCCCCTGTTTTCTAGTAATATAGCACCAGCACGAGACATAATGCTTTCTAGAGTCCTGCTTTACTCTAATTTTCTGTAATACCAGCTCTCACTCTATAAAATAATAGGGAACTACACCGTTTTTACTTCACTGACTATTAGGCTTCTATGAATTATTTTTATTTCTCCCATCATTGAATGAATTTGCAGTGTGTACACTATAAGTAATAAAAGAAGTACTTTTATATATCGAACTATTTGAAAGATCTTAATTTTGGATTTACTTTTATTTAAACATAATCATATGGAAGTACAATTACTTAAAAAAATATTCCTGTAACTCATTCCCATATCTTCTTAGTAAGCCAAGCAAACACGTCATATTATACTTACTAAAACTGTGTTCAATGGTAACATCTATAATTAGCAAGTCCATTCCTGCTGTTGCATAGAACTACAGTGTTAAGTGCCAATGACAGATTTCTTTCACAGTATAATACACCAGGGAATTACTCTAGCTCAGTGATATTCACTGGGAATTACTCTTCTTCAGTGGTGAAGGATTAAGACTATGTATTATGCCATGTTAATGAACAAGATAAAAGGCTTGTACTAACCAGCTAATGTCATAAGATGTGCTATACCAATATATTCCTCAAGGAAAATATACATTTTCTTAATTTGAAACCTACTGTTTGAATTTAAGATATAACTTTTTCTAAGCCTTACAATCTCTGTGGTGTAGTGAGCTTTTTCTGTTTTTCCAACTAGATCACTTTTATAATGCTAGAATAAAACAAGCCAAATCAGTGGATTCATAATGGGAAGGCATGAATTTGTCTACAGAGAGTGCTGGCATAAAGTAAAAATATAGCAAACAGAGACTTTTTTTTCACTGGATAGTTTTCCGAAACTCAACATTTACGGATGTGGAGCCTCTATCTCCACTGAGATATTTTTTTTTGCATATATTGTGTATGCATTGCTCTGAGAGAATTTTTTTTTTTTTTTAACTAAGACTAATATAACTTGTAAAAATACAGCTGGAGATCCAGCAAACACATTTGAATATATATGGTAAAACCTATATGGTCGCTTTCTGAAATATTAATCTCTTAAAGCCTGTTGGAACAGCTGAAAGCAATGAGGCAACTCAATTTGCAACCTGAACAATGTTTTTAGTTTTTTCTGAGATAAGGGGACATAGTGCTATAAGAAARTCAGATAGACATGCAACAGCAATGTTGAACTATTGTTTATTCTAATCAAATACAAGGTCACCAAATTCATAAGTGGGTCTTATCCACAGTTATGGACAGAATCCAAGCAACTTGATCAGTGTTTTATTATTTACTGTTTGCTATTTATTAAAGAACAGTGTATAGAGGTGGAAGGTTACCTCAGCTTTTTACATTTGCACTGTAGGATATGCTCCCTGTCTGGGAGATATTACAGCTCAACAGATRTCTCCCAGATGGTCATCTGATATAAAGTCACACACAGAAGTCAGGTCAGCAACTTTGGAAATAAAATGCAACTCACAGGAAATATTTATAGTTGATTCAGCATGCAGCAATATGACCTTTATTAATGTTTAAGGAAACACAAGAGAAAAAGTTTACATACTTAGAATAGAAAACTATTGGTAAAAATATCAGGAAAACTTTTAGTTTGGCATTCCTAAGGCCTTCCCAAAGTTAAAAAAAGAAAGAAAAAAAAGTTTAACATACTTAGAATAGCAAACTTTTCGGTAAAAATATTAGTGAAGCTTTTAGTTTGCTGTTCCTGAGGTCTACTCAATGTAAAAAAAATACAAAACCCCTCATAAATATCATATCATGACATCTGCTCAAAACAGATGGATTAAATGGATTGTAGAAAACTTATGAATTGGAAACAAAATACATCATCTTTCACATACTCTAAGTGCCTGCCCATAGTTATCCAATTATTTCTCTAAAAGCCATGCAAGCCATTTGGAGTTCTGACACACAATGACCTGTTATTTCTATCAGTTAATAGCCAAAGAATCATCCTTCTTCATAAGCAGAAGCAGAGGCTTACAGCATGAGTAGAGCATAAGATTTGCCTGCTCAACTTCGACGGAAAACTGAAACAACTACCATGGGACAAATGACATTAGCATGGAATAATTTTACCTCAGAACAGCTCTGTCTGCTTTCTGAGAAGTAGACACGTCACTTACGCAGTCTGCAAACACTATATTAAAAATGAAAATAAATATTAATGTTCATAGTTATCTATCTGAGGGGTTATTCACAGTCTAACATCATGATCCCTAAAGCCAATGTAGGAAAACGCTGCTAACTTAGAAGTGGTCTGCATTACCCCCGGAGGGGTTATACATCTCTTCTAGGACAAGGAAGCTTGTTTTGTAACAAAGGCATCTCAGGCACATGCCTAAAGTTAAACAATTCTGCTCTTGTTGGGTTAGCTTTCAGCCCGACCAGCAAGCAGAAACATCCAGTGGTATGACCGTATCAGCAGTCTRCTAGCACAGGGAAGACAGCAAAACACGTGGCCTAGGGTGAAGGGAATGCCACTTCTGACAGCAGCATTAGTTAGCTTAAGCCGATTATGACACTATAACCCTTTCTTGCCAACCTGCCAAAACAATCAYCCAAATTGCACTAGAGTACTTCCAGATATTACGCTGGAACTCTCCTTTCAACATTAGAGATCCAGCCAGACTATTTSCTGTAACATTTCCTTCACCCTGCTTTGGATTGCATAGGAGGTTTATATTTCTCTCCTGGCAGTTGTGTGTCACTTACTTGTGCAGACTATTTCATTCACAAAACCAAAAGTGTATGGTCATTTTATAGGTTTGAAAAATTATTTAAATAATGAAAAAGGTGGATTGTAAGTGATTTCCAAGTCTGATGCTAATACCCGTTTTCACAGTTTGTTATTCTGCACACAGTATAGTTTACCTCAGTCTTCTATAACTGCTCAGAAAAGCATTTATTAGGAGACTGCTGTAGCACCATTTCAAGTGWCATAACTTCTTACTGTGAGTAGCATGCTGGTTTAAAGATGTCCTGCACTGTAATGCAGTGCCTTCCTTGACTACAAAAGCCCCGTGGGATGAATCTCAGCTGGGCACTCCCAAGAGCCTTGGAGAAAAAATCTTAGGGCTTTCAACACTTTTTAATTCTAAATTGGACTTAGTCCTATTTTGGGTTTGGAAATGGTTTATTTAATGCAATTTTTGAATTACAGTGGCTGTTAAGGTGCTTTTAGTCATACAACTTTAGTGCTCTTTATCTGGCTTTATAAAAGGGGCTACAGGATTTCAGGCAGAAGAGGCAGTTTCTCAGTTTATCCTCTTGTGCAAAGTGCAGTGATCTGCTTTCTAGGATCTGGATGAAGGATTTCTTTTGGTTCTGGTTTGAGTTTTTATTGCTATTTGTCAAATACACAGGATGTAAAGTTAAAGTGTCTTCTACTTTCCCCGGGGAGACCATGTGGGGTTTGTGGCAGTCCTTAGTTCCTGGAACAACAGCTTGTAGCATAGGCCAGACACCTGGGTTGTGCCATGACTTCTACATTATTTTTGCTTATAAAGATTGCAGAATAGAATAGAATAGAATAGAATAGAATAGAATAGAATAGAATAGAATAGAAAGAATAGAATATTTCCGTTGGAAGGGAACTACCATGATCATCTAGTCCAACTGCCTGACCACTTTGAATTAAATAATCTGGTTTTACCATACAGGCTCAAAAAACATTAAGAAATATATGTGCCCTAGATTTACACATTTCAGGTCTAGTTCCACTGTCATTATGTGACCTCAGTGGGAATACTGCCTGAGTAAGAAGTGAAGGCTTCAGCTTTCAATGATATCTTGTAATGTACATGAAGACACAAAAGAAAACAGATAACTAAAACTTGCATTTGTATGCAGTTTCAGTTACTAATATCATCTTCATTTCAATGCCATTTGATATGTGCTCCATTTTTTAGGATGCTTTGAAGCATTCTTGCTGCACACCAAATTCATTGGCTAGAGCAGTACCTATTAGTGCCTAATGTAAAAATTAGTTCTAAAMCAGATTTTCATATCCTGAGGGTACATGCTACTTTTTAAAGGATTTACAAATGTCAAGGTCACTGTAGCTTTTTATTTATCAAAGTCAGTTTGGGAAATAGAACATGTTTTCCTGGAGGTGTTACAGCTTTTTGCAACAGAATTTTTGAATAGAAATTTACCTTTGATGTTACAAGATTCTATAAAATAGAAAGGAAAAGAAAGTAAGTTGACTCCTTGACAGCAGAAGTGTGATTCAGGAGCTTGACTATGCTATGTCAGTTTAAATTAATCTTTCTTAGCAGCAATGTTGCTTGAAATGTAAAACATAGATTTTTAAAAAATCAAATAGAATAATATTTAGAAAAATTGACTCCATAATTAACTAAGGGTCATATTTTTGAATCTATTATCATTAAGGGGCAAAGAGTTATTTGTACAGCATTCAAGTATAAGCATATTATATAACCAAACAACGCAATACCGGTTCCATTTCCCTACTGTAAATTGTAACTTTTTTCGGCTGGTCCACTTCAGGTATCCTTGAAATACTTGAACATGCTGATTTCAGTGCTCAAATAGAAAATATCTTCTTCTGAATCAGAAAAATTTCCCTTGCACAGAAAACACCTTTTAAAGCTGCCTGCTGAAGACCTCTTCAATTTATGCAGATGACATGACCCTTCTGCAAAACCGGAGTCAGTCTAATACGTATCCACTCCAGACCATTCCTCACTTCTACCTATTCTTGTCTCCACCAGGTGCATTTAGGTGGACAGACCAGTGCTGCATTTAAGAATGTGAAGGGACATGTATTTTACTGTATTAAATGATCCATTTATCTCATAATGAATGGTTTGAAAGTTGCAGTTCAAGGCTCAAAATACACCTCCAAGATGGGTATAGTTTACAGTTCTAATCATTGCACACACCAAACAACAGGAATGCTTAACAGCTGTCAAACTTTCCATCCATTTAGAAGTCTAACTAATTTGCACATACAGTATTGGTCTTGCTACTGGCCTTTGAGAGGGTACACAAATATAATGAGAAGCTTGAAGAAGTTAGCAACATGCAAGTATTCACCAATGATCACCAAAAATATTAACCACGTGAGCTCTTGGGTAACACAGTTTGACACAAATGAAAAGCCTAATAATCTGTCTCTTAAACCACAAAATAAAGATATTTAACAGAAAGTAGATTTACTATAAGGAAGATAGGAGAAGCTGGAGAAGCTGGAGAAGCTGGCGGCTCACGGCTTGGACGGGTGTACTCTTTGGACATGCCCTGCTTACCTTGCTCAGGTACTGTGGGGCTGGGCCCTGGCTGGTGAGGCTGGCTTTGTTATGCTCAGCTCCTGGGTTGCTTTCCCTTGGAGAGACACTGGCCAGTGCTGTTCTGTGATGCTTGCTTTTGTGCAGCTTGTCTGTAGTCTTGAGTATACTTTCTCATTATGCAGTGGTAAATAATTTTTCTTACGCTTTATCTGTATCTTTCCTTCTTAGGTTTTCTGCCCCTTTTCCTCTTCAGGTTTCCAATTGACGTTTGGTTTGCCCTTCCTTTCATACCCTTCTTCTCAGGTTCTCACTAGGCCTCCTAGCTGTGGATCTCACTCCTTTCTCAAATCCCTCTGTCCCCTTCCACTAGGAAACCCCTGTCAGTTGTCTTCAGTAGAACTACTTCATGCCTATCCTGATGAAAAGTTTCATGACTTGATCTGTCCCTAAATCAAGAAAGGTGACTTTCTCACAAAATACATCAGAATCATTTTACAGAATAAGTGAAAAAGGGAGAGAAAAATCTTGGGAGTTAGAAGATAAGTAATAATTTAGTATAAACTCTTAGTGACGTCTGAGAAAGATCACCACACTTAAGAGTCTCTTAAATAGAATCTAAGGTGTAAAAACACCAAGCTCTTCCTCTTATAATTTGTATGTAAACTGTGTCTCAGCAAACTTCACGCTGAATGAACAGAAAGGAAAATGCCAACATGATTTTTTTTTTTCTGGGCCAAGACTCTGGAATGAGTAATGAGCTGGAAGAATGTTCTGCAGTAAATGTACTGTTTGACAGACGTACTTCTTTCAGAGCAGACAAGAAGCTTCCTCCACTAACTGAAGCTTATGCGAAGTATAAATAAGGATCTGCTGCTTTGCTCCTCCCATCAAGGGCTACAAAACCAGAAACATTACTAGTAGATTTTATGAAACCCAGGCAGGCCTTGTTTGTCAAGTACCATGGTGTATTTTCCACATTGATGAACTGATTTGCAAACAAAAAGGTTATGTTTTTAAAAAACAACAACAAAAAAACAAAACCCAACCAAACAAAAAAACAAACCACTGCAAAACAAATAACCCCCAACAATACCTGACTATGGCCATACAGGGACAGTGTGGGGCTTTGCCTCAGCACAGACAGCTCTTGGAAGTAGTGGCTCTGAGCACCAAAGCAGCTTCTTCCTATTACTCTTGCCACAGTGGCAGCCCTCTCATGAAGAAAAGAACTTATTTTTTCCCTCAGTGTTCATTTTTGCATCTTTCTGATCCAAGTGTTTTGCTGAACATGAGATCATGTAGTTTTCTTCCACTAGGTGAAGAGATTGAGAGTGCTAGGTATTACTTCAGTACAAATTCTTTTTCTATGACTATGACAGGAATCAAACCACAGCAGCCAATGTCTTTACAGTTCCAAATCTCTTTCCACTACCATTCTGATCATCAAAATAGCTATTTTCATGACCTCCTGACTGTCATGCTCCCAAGGCTGTGCTCAGCAGTGCCTTGTTCCCATCTGTTCTACCACTTCATTTCACTGCTGTCTCCCTGCAGCAGACACAAAGGCTACTTTAGTATTAAAAAAGGCAGTATATCCTTTCTTCCTCCTAAGGTAAGGAACTAAGAGTAGGAAATTCCAGTGGTTCCCTAGACCAGGGTATGCCATATGCACATTCTCCTTCAATATATAGTAAATTTAAATTGCAGTTTTCCCAGTGGGTTTCAAGTCTGAACTATATTGAATACTTAGACCTCAATCCAGCCAGTAATTAATGAGGCTAACGTGCTTACAGCTTGTCTTTAAGTGCTTTACTTGAGGTAGAGTGCTCAGCACCATGCATGTAGAGGCTTTTGGCTTCCATGTTTGGCTTCCAACTACTAGGATTCAGTGAAACTGCATGGAATGGTCTTGGCCTAAGGTAGCCTGGTCTGAAAAGTATTAACCTTCTAGGAAAAAAGGTCTAGTAAGACAATGATCTTTCACTAGAAGACCTCTGCCAGATCATTCTGAAAGCATACAGATGAAGGCATTGTGATACTTCACTGCATAGATTTTATCAAAGTTGCACTACAAAAATATTGTTTTAAATGTATAAAATGCTTTGTTAGCCCCACAGCTTTTTTAGCTAGTGTGCAAAAAGAAGAAGAATGTTTGTCTCAAGGGGAGAATACTTAAATGTCATCTTATAAATATAATTTGCTTTATAAAACCCAGGGACAAAAAAAAAGTAATTTTAAGAGCATGTACTTGAAAGACTTCCAAAACAGTCATGCTCTTATTCAGTAGAATCAGAATAATAACACACTAGATAAGAACTCTAATTAGGGTACAACAAGGAGAAAAACCTAAGGGGGAAATACAGCCTTTTATAGCTGTGTCTTAAATGAAACAGAGCTGCAAAAGAACTTTTACAGACACTGCACTGGAAAGAATTTAATCACTAGTGAATATTCCTTATGTTTTGCAATTTGGCTTAAGATAGTGTTCCCTCATTCTTCTTTGTTACTCCTTTTAAATATGACCTGACTCCAATCTCAGGCTGACTTTGGCACCAATATATAAAATAGATGTACACATCTAATATTAATGACTGTTTGAGCTCTTCTATTTATCAGTGACAGTCCACTATATTCCCATATGAAATTTGTCATCCTCTTCTGTGATTTACACAAAGCCTTAGTGATAAGTGAGCTGCTGTAATTCAAGTCAATAAATCTCCAGATGACTTTTTAAAGTTATCAAAGAAAATTCTTTTTGCAGCAGGCAAGCTTCTTCTGACCAATGAAGTTCTGCCAGAGTAGAAATGGACATACCTACTAGCATCTAAAAATAGAGCTGACACAAAAAAAAAAAAGTTTGAAAAACAAAACAAAACAAAGCCAAAAAACCCACCAAAAAAAAAAAAAACCCACAAAAACCCCCACCAACCAATCACTCTCAAACAAAATAGGAGTCTGTTACAACCCAAGACTCTTCAGGGTTTGGGAAATATATAGATTTATGTAGATGGAAATTCTGGTGATGAAGCCTCTTGTATCAGTTTTAATCTTTACAGATTAAAGTACACCAACAGTTTTAAGACCAGATAAAGTCCAGGTAGAATTCTGATATCCTCAGTAATACTGAATAAACACTTCACGCAGTAATTGGCTATCAGTGGGACCATTAGTGAAAGAAGGGTGTAAATTGCTCCCGTCATAGGGTGGAAGAAGAAAAACAAGTAGCTTTGTCTTTGCTCTGGGTCTCTTAGAACCCAAAACTGGCCTCTGGTTAAGCCTGAAGAAAGCCTTATGACTCTGTTGTGCTGCCTCGTTAGAATGTGTTACTGCATGCACACTGCAACTGTGTAAGCATGCTCTGTAGAATTTGAGGTCCCTAACACTGTCATTCTAGTGGCACAGAATTTTCAACAAATTTTAATGGCAAATATTTCACTTAAGGACTTTTACTTCAGGTACTTGTTGCCTATATAAGTATATAATGACTTTTTTGGAAGGCAGTTTTAGATGTCTTTGAAGTGCAATGCCAAGTGCAATGTAGTGCATTTCCCGATTAGACCCCAGCGTGACTAGCAGATGCTATTTCAGTGAGGCAAAATAGGCTTTATGTACTATTTATCTCTCAAAGAGTGTAGTTTCCTTGCTTACACATTGTAAAAAGGATCCAGATCACTGACTGGCAGAAGTATACAACATGCATGTCTAGAAGTGGGAAAGGCTGAGTTCCAAACCTCTTTTATGCTGGAACTGACAGGCACTGACCTAGCTTACAGGCTGTTCTGAATTGTATAACCTGTTTTTATTCCTGCACTGGTTTTGACATATGGGGATCACCTGAATGGAGCTGTGCCTTTAACACTCCTATACAGGAGGCGCCTAGTTGAGCCTGTATGCTTTGCCTGCTGCAATCAATTTAACTATTTGTAGTTAACATTTCCCATAAGAAGATGGAACAATTACTGCAGCAGTTAAAAAGTGTTTGTAGGAGTTCACAGAAATGGCAAATCATATAATCATAGAATAGGTTGGATTGGAAGGGACCTTTAAAGGTCATCTAGTCCAACCCCCCTGTTGTGGGCAGGGACATCCTCAACTAGGTCAGGTTGCTCAGAGCCCTGTCCAACCTGACCTTGAATATTTCCAGGGATGGGGCATCTACCACCTCTCTGGGCAACCTGTGCCAGTGTTTCACCACCCTCATTGTAAAAAACTTCTTCTTATATCCAGTCTAAATCTACCCTCTTTTAGTTTAAAACCATTCCCCCTTGTCCTGTCGCAACAGACCCCGCTAAAAAGTTTGCACCATCTTTCTTGTAAGCCCCCTTTTAGTACTGAAAGGCTGCAATAAGGTCTCCTCAAAACCGTCTCTTCTCCAGGCTGAACAACCCCAACTCTCTCAGCCTTTCTTCATAGGAGAGGCATCCCATCCCCCTGATCATTTTTGTGGCCTTCCTCTGGACCCGCTCCAACAGGTCCGTGTCTTTCTTGTGCTGAGGGCCCCAGAGCTGGACGCAGTACTGCAGGTGGGGTCTCACCAGAGCAGAGCAGAGGGGCAGWATCACCTCCCTTGGCCTGCTGGCCATGCTGCTGGTGATGCAGCCCAGGGTACGATTGGCTTTCTGGGCTGCGAGCGCACATTGTCAGCTCATGTCCAGCTTTTCATCCACCAGTACCCCCAAGTCCTTCTCGGCAGGGCTGCTCTCAGTCCTTTCATCCCCCAGCCTGTACTGATACCAGGGGTTGCCCCGACCCACATGCAGGACCTTGCACTTGGCCTTGTTGAACCTCATGAGGTTCACACAGGCCTGCTTCTCAAGCTTGTCCAGGTCCCTCTGGATGGCATCCCGTCCCTCAGGCGTGTCGACTGCACCGCTCAGCTTGGTGTCGTCTGTAAACTTGCTGAGCGTGCACTCGATCCCAGTGTCTATGTCATTGATGAAGATGTTAAAAAGTACCGGTCCCGATACGGA
This sequence comes from Oceanodroma leucorhoa, assembly GCA_030449065.1. NCBI lineage: Eukaryota > Metazoa > Chordata > Aves > Procellariiformes > Oceanodroma > Oceanodroma leucorhoa. The sequence continues at coordinate 15,150,678 of JASVER010000010.1, forward strand.
CCCCTGCGGGACACCACTTGTCACCGATCTCAATCTGGACACTGAGCCGTTGACCACTACCCTCTGGATGCGACCATTCAACCAATTCCTCACCCACTGGACAGTCCACCCATCAAATCCGTACCTCTCCCGTTTAGAGAGAAGGATGTTGTGGGGGACCGTGTCAAAGGCCTTACAGAGGTCCAGCTAGACGACATCTGTAGCCCTTCCCATGTCCACTGATATAGTCACTCCATCGTAGAAGGCCACTAGGTTGGTCAGGCAGGACTTGCCCTTGGTGAAGCCATGCTGGCTGTCTCGAATCACCTCCCTGTCCTCCATGTGCCTTAGCATAGCTTCCAAGAGGATCTGTTCCATGATCTTCCCGGGCACAGAGGTAAGACTGACTGGCCTSTAGTTCCCCGGGTCTTCCTTTTTTCCCTTTTTAAAAATGGGGGTTATGTTTCCTCTTTTCCAGTCAGTGGGAACTTCACTGGACTGCCACAACTTCTCAAATATGATGGATAGTGGCTTAGCAACTTCATCTGCCACTTCCCTCAGGACCCGCGGATGGATCTCATCGGGTCCCATGGACTTGTGCACCTTTGGGTTCCTTAGATGGTCTCGAACTTGATCTTCTCCTACAGTGGCAGCTCTTCATTCTCCCAGTCCATGCCTTTGCCTTCTGCAGCTGGGGCGGTGAGGCTTGAGCAGTTGCTGGTAAAGACTGAGGCAAAAAAAGTCATTGAGTAACTCCGCCTTCTCCMTATCCCAGGTAACCACGTCTCCTGTTTCATGGAAAGGGCCCACATTTTCCCTAGTCTTCCTTTTATCACCGATGTACCTATAGAARCTTTTCTTGTTGCCCTTGATGTCCCTGATAGAATTATCAGGGCTTTAGCTTTCCTAACCTGATCCCTGGCTGCTTGGTGAAATGCAAATGGTGAAAAACAATTAGCTCATGTGAAACAATGCTGTTCTTTTGAAATCACTTTGAGAAGGTCATCAGTAAAATGGTGTCATCTTTGAAAGTCTAACGGAGCTCTTGGCTAAGAGACCCAACAGTATGAATCAAACCACTGCACTCTTAATATAAAAAGGGGAAATAACTTATGGCAACAGAAATCAGAAATAATGTCTATGGAAATAAGTAAGATCATATCATTTTTTAGCAATAGTTGCAAAATAGAAATGTCACCTTTAATTCTAGATGCAGTTACAGCATAGAAAAATAAATTCTAAAACTGAAACTAAAAACACCATTCTAACTAATTATGTAGGACAGATAAACAGAATTAAATATAAATATAAATCTGAATTAAATATATCAAATATCTTCTCAGTATACTTTCTGCTTTTTGTAAAAATCTTTACTCAAAGCAGTCCACATCTGCATCTATGGAGAATATACATGCACAGCTTCTAGAATCATGTGACATTCTCAGTATTAGCAGAAAGAGCTACTGCTGTGTGACCTATATGGATTTCTATAAAATATAACTAGTCTACATACGGTAACAGCTACAATGCATGTAAAAATCAGAAAGAAAATACCAATTTTTCACATATGAAAATGCTGCAGAGTTCTATAAAATTAAAAAATAACAAAATGTTAACAGACAGGTATTATTTGCAATTAAGAGTCACAGCATCATCTAGTGGCCAAATATGAAAAGCAGAATTCTAAGTGCATTATCCATTGTTTTGGTACTTTATTCAGACAGAAAAATTAAAAACATAAAGAAAATGGGTACTTACACTTCAGGGAGCATTGTAGGCAAAACCCAGGAAAGCAGTTGCCTGACTTAAGGCTTTTTTAAATATCTACCTTCTCTTTTCTTTTCACAGAAAAGAAATTTAATAAAGCACACTAATAGAGGAGACATCATGTACTCTTACTCGCTTTTTCTTTAACTGTATTCAGATGTACTCCGAATGGAAAAAAAATCCTCCACAAAATGCACAAGTCAAGTGAAATGACATTTAGCAATCATTTTGCAGTATCTTTGAGGTTATATGTATGCTTATATAGTACCTAACAAAATACAGCTCTTGTCCGTGCCTGAAGCTTCTGTAACATGTATTCATGATACTAGCAGTAATAGATATTATCTTATCAGTAGTATTCTGGTCCTTCTGTGACCTTATTTCTAAGGCTACTTTGTTACACTACACCATTCTTATTAATATGAAGAAAGTTACAGAACTGCCACCATGAAAATCAAATTTTCCCCAGCAGTTTTGCCATTTATGTCTCAAAGCTGCTCTTGTGGCTTTCTTTTTTTCCTTAGTAATTAAAACATTTTGTCCTGAGGCTTCTAAAACTCTTAACAAACGCCTTGCTAGCCTTGTCTAGCTCACAAGCGACTAGGCAGAAAAAATACCTTTTGGGAACTGACTTTGAATAACATGTAATACCACCTATAGCCCCTATATTTTTGATCTACAGAGTTGTTATTGCAATAATGACCTGGTAATATAGGATGTTACCCTGTAGGCCAGTAAATACAGTATTGCCATTACTAATAACAAGCCACAGGCTTTCACTGAGTTTGCAAAGTCTCAGGACTGAGGCATGTCAGACTTGCTTTGCTTGAATTCATCTAGACCTGTCCGGAGCTTTGTCTTGTTTAGATGTAACATCAATTTTTCATCTCAGGTGGCTATACCTATTTTCATTTACTTTTGTTTATCTCTGTACTCTAAAATAGATTTGATATAAACTGTAGTAACAAGTAGTCATTCTGTATAGAATTAAATATTTATCACTCTAATCTAATGCAGAAATACAGGCCTAGTATGACAGCAGAGGCCTTGAAATCAATGAGGTGTATGGAGACATTCTTATCAACCTCTCAATTTCTCTGTAACTGTCTGAAAACATACATGAGCGGTTGTAGAAGCTTTGTAGAAACTGGAGTGCTACACAGTATTTGTAACCTGTATTTTGAACCTATCAAGGAAAAGTAAAAGCAGACTTCACTCAGAACCAGTCAAACAGTCCTGGCTGCACATTCTACAGTTCTGTAAGTCACCGCTTGTATAGTTACAGATCAGCTGTTTCACGTGGAGTTTGAGAGCTAAGATGGAACCTGTACTTTGAAATGATATTAGTCTGTCTTCGACACTTGTCCCAAGAATAAGGCTGAGTACCCTACTGTTGGATATGGTTTGATACAGAGACTTCTACTTGTGATGAAGGCATATTTGAGAACTATATGGTTTATTTTCCCATGAGGTACTCATGCTCTTCCACAGAGGAAATATATTTACTTATCAGCCAATTCAACCATCCTAAAGAACAGCTAATGCTGAACAGGTCAACATCTTTGATATTTTGAGAAAATCCATATATCAACATACAATTGGAGTGCAATGAAATTTATGTATAGCTTTGAATGTCTTTGGTTTCTTGTGCCCAACACTTGGTATACAAATATTAAAGTCACTAGACACTTTTAACACTGAAGTCAGAGTAATGATGTCACCAAATCCTATATGATGAATTAACTCTGATTCATAGATAATAAATGTCCTATACTAGACAGTCTTTGATTAAACCAAGTCTTTCTTGATGACTTTTGAAATAAGGCAGAAAATATATGAATTAAAAAAAACAGGATAAGAGTGAAAGAATGAATTTTGACAAGTGCCAAATTTGCAACTCTGAAGAACTAAAATGATATTCCTGTGCAATTTGTTATCACTTGTTATCATCCTGTTACCATTTTAAAAGCCATTTGCTTGTTATACATTCCCCTTTCTGAAGGAAAACAAAGATTCTGCCTCCCCCAGCCATTTTTTGTCACCTATAAATATTTCTCACATAGCTATAGATACCATTGCACAAGGCAGGAGGGACAGAAAGAGGGGAAACTGCAGATTGCAATTGCAGATCTTGTGGTGTCAAACAGCTCGCTGAAAGTAAAATGTCCATTACTTCTGGAATGGCAGTGTGTAACTGAGTGTTTAGGCTCTTCATTTCAATGTAAGGCAGCATGTCTGAAAACTCATAGCCCAATGATCTAGAATGAAGTTGTACTTGCATATAAAGTATTGACTGTATTTGGTGGAAAAAGACACTAAGTGTTTTACATAGAAGTATAACACACAATAAGGCATTGGTCCTGAACCTGATCCCCTGTGGGTAAAAAAAACAGGCACTCAGCTTATGCAGAGGCGTTTTTTATGCTTTCACCTGAAAGTTTGTCAACACTTGCTTTAAGATATGAAATACATCACCTTAGCATTAGACATGTAACCTGAGAACTGACTTTGAAAACTGATGAAATGCGGCATGTAGCTCTTCTCCTCAACATACTGAGTGAAAGGTAATTTGTTTTGATTGACACTTCACTGTTAAAATGTAGCATTCTAATAAAGAGAAAGTGTTACAATAAATGGTTTCTTACTCCTATGCTGCAAGACATGCTTAAGCACGCAGGTGCTGTTACAAAAATTTTTATTCAAACAAAAGCTTGGAGGAAAAGCAACCAGAACACAACTGCATAGGGAAAGAGAGGCACCACTGTAGAACAAACTCCGTGAACTTTGTTTAAAAAGTAAATAAACTTAGAACTTGCTGCTGAGGCGTCTCAGTGTGCAGGGACAACTCTTCCCTTATTCTGATACTGGAATTCCAGTTGCCACAGTCTAAATAATGTGCAGAATATGTAGAAAGTACCAAAAGTCTTTCATGTGTTTCATTAAAGGCAGAAAAAAAAACCAAGAAAAAAATTGTATCGTTTGAAAAAAATAACTGAGGAAAGCATTTTCTTCTTCCCTTTAGTGAAGAGAGTGTTTTATTTAAAAAAGCCTTTTCTGACAGCCTCTCAAATTGTATAAGAAGTTCTGACTGTTCTTTCTGGGGGAAGGAACTTGAATTAAGGTTATTTGGAGTTGCTGTTGTTGTAATCTGAAGGTTTTTTTTCTTGTGTCATTAACGGATGAATGCAAAACCAGAAGAGTCAGTAAACTCAATTGCACAGTCTTTCTGTAGGGCTAACTCTAATATGAAATTTCATTAGTGAAAGAATGTGACCCCATTATACAGTGTTATTTATTCTGTGGATTGTGCAACCAGTTTTGGGGGCCATTTGAAACTCTGCATCTGGTGGCCTTTCTGGTCYTAGCCATACAAGAGAGTTCCAAAATGTCAGGTTGCCCTTGGATATTCATTTAAGTACATGGGTATACGGTATTTTGTAGACAAGGTAAAACAAGCCATACTACCTTGGGCTTATCTTCATGCTAACACAGCTACTTGTCTCCTCACTCAGAGCTTGCTTGTGTCCAGTCAACTGGAACATCTACTGGAGACAACAGAAAATACCTAGAGGCATATTAAAAAAAAAAAAAAAAAAAAAAAAGACATAATCAATAATGATAACAGCAGGGTCTAGAAATCCCACACTGCAGGTTTTCTTCAACATTTAGCCTCTTTCTGGTCTGACTTTATCAGGATGATGATCTAACAGCATCTTTGTGTATCTTAATTGCTCCAAGAAACAGTAGCATTGCTGCTCTCATAATGCTCACYTTTTCCTGTTTAAGGATGCAGATAAGTACTTTCCAAAAAACTGTGAGCCTGCTAACCCATACCATCCAAAAGTAAACTCATCTATTTCAAGTGGACCCTTACATATTTTTTTTTATAAATCTAAATAAACCAGTTTATCATTCAATGTGTCACTGATTTGCTGCTTTCATAAACAACTGCAAAGGCCAGGCTGAGTTGAACTTCTATTGCTTTGGACACCTGTATCTGCCCCTGGCCACTGCTGATTTGATGTCACTAATGGCCAACTTTATGGGGTGGATAATGAATGGTGTGCAAAACATCAGGGTATTCTGCAAAGCTAGCTTTCTTGATTTTTTTTCAAACTTGTATTTCTTACCAACTCAATAAATTTTAATTGGGAATTTGAAATATTTTCTTTATGAAGTTCTCACACATTTATACAAATACAGTAATTTCCAACTGGATAAAAGGGGAGAAAAAAAAAATCACCAGGAGGTTAATTAAGGAGCAGAAAAGCTTGTCTGTGGAGGCTGTAGACTCCTCACCCTTAGGGCCTTTTGAGACGAGGCTGGAGAAAGTCCTGAGTGATGTGGTTGGAATTTAGTGTTGACCCTGCTTTGAGCAGGAGGCTGGACTAGAGATGTCCACAAAAGGATCTCCTTCCTTTCTGACCTGAATGAGTCTGTGGTTCTGACTCATACTGGTATTACTAAAACACTTGCACTTGCATTGAAATTTCTCTCTGTATAAGCAAAGAACTCCTAAACCTAGAATTTCAACACAAAACCATGATGCATTTGTGTTGAGGAACCCTATTGTTCAAGTATCTATAAATTTAACATCTTGGAAAGTAAAAAAAAAAGAACACATTAGTCATCTGTTTTGAATGTAGGGAGGAAAAGGAAAAAAATTAATTTTTTTTGCCTTCTGAATCTTAGGAAAAAAAACCTGCACACTTTTATCGCCTTGACTTGCACAATACTCTGTTAAACCTCTGCTCTAGAGATGTTTAGCTTCAGGGGCCCGGTCCATCATGGTGAACAGACTTTAAAAAAGATTTTTTCTTTCTTTGAAAGGGATTCTGTGCTGAGAGGGACAGGAGGGCTGAACAGCCATGAGATATTAGTTGTTTCCAGTGAAATTGTTCTTGTCACTTTTGTGTTCAATGTCACTAGAAAATACATATTTTGCTCAGCCTGACCGGAACTGAGAACAATGTTTCTTAGTTCTGAGGGGAAAATATATTTGTAGTTATCTCATTATTTCACCATCTGGTGACTGATGTGCAGATTAATAATTGGAATGTACTAGAGAGCTACAAGGGAAGCAGGGAAGTTTGGTTTGCCTACAAGTTTCACAGACCTGCTGCATAAAAAGTTCTCTTATGTCATTACCCAGGAGTGAACTAAAAGTCAGGCCAATTTAAACAGGATGCAGCAGCACAGCCACCACAGGCTTGCTTTTGCAACTGTGATGCTCCCATCTGCTACAACTGCATGTTGACCAGCATACTGCAGAAAGTCATCTGGACTTTGTACAAACCACAGGCCACATACAGAACTTACCAGGCCGGCCAGTATTACTTTTAAAGTTTCAACAGCCTCAGAAAAAACAGTACTGCTGGTATCATCAAGAGAGAAAGTACACTGCCATATTTGCATACTGTGCCAATTCTTCCACCTGTTTCCAAGTTCGTAGATATTTCCTAGCTTATACTAATGATAGCAACAAAAATGCAGTAAGGGATCCTCTAAGAAATTGCTGCTAAATTTCTGCTTTTCTCCTAGATCCCTTTTGAACATCCTGTGCTTCCCCAGTCTTTTTTCCTAACTCCTTCCCGAATGCATGTGAATGAACTTGGACTGTCATCTGATCTACCCAATGAGACCACTATGATCACGCCCAATGGCCAGATCTTCCCCAAATTGTCACTGTTCAGTCACAAAATGAGCATGGCCCAAGACCCTTCAGGTGTACTGCACATACAGTGCCAGGGCCATCGTGACTTTTCAAGGAAAAGAAGCGGCCTTGAGGACTTTATGAMCTGAAGGCCTTATTTGTTCCATTGAAAGATGCAATAAACAATCATCCCCTATTCACCAKGTACACTGCACAGTCTACAAAACATTTTTTCTCTGTAGCTGGCTTAAGTGCACCCTGGACACCAGTCCCAGAGCTTGGGTCTCCCTCAGTGCTCTTGCTGCCCAGTGGCAGGGCAAGTCCTCCAGGCTCTGCACAGTGGCATCAGGTGCCATGGCTCTGTTGGACCCAGAGCTAGTGGCAATAGTGATCTAGGCAGGTGGTGCTTTTGCCAGCCAGCAACCAGCTAATTAGATATGGTAAGACCTGAGATTTCATCAGTCAAGTTTGGGGATTCCCCCCCTCCCCTTTTGCAGTCACAGCCTCTGGCCTCAGAAAAAAAGGCTGGCTCTGGAACAGTCTGTCTGGTTTCAGCAGGAGCTGCCTGGTAACTGCCTCTGTACTCACTACTCACGCTGCAAAATCCCCTCTCATGCCCATAATTACAGGTTCTAATATGGCTGTGCTTCACCCACACGGCTTGTCCTTGCCAGACACTCAACAGCTGCTATCCTGAAGCAGCATATTAATGTCTATGCCAGAAAGATCTTAATACTTTGCTGTTCAGCTAAAGGAGGAAAAGAGAAGTCTCTTCAGCTAATGGGTAATGAGAATGGTATTTTGAAACCAATACAACTTCTTACAATTTAGTCTGAAGACAAGCTCTTAACCGTTAAGGGAGAGTGCAAGGGTCACCTCTCCCTGTGGAGCATTATTTCAGATTTGACCAAGGCAGACTTTGTACGTCATCCAAGGCATCACCTGAGTGAGACATGGCCCTGAAGAACGGCTCCCGGGCAGCCCACCACAGCGCTTATGGCAAGCGAGACCGAGGGGGCGGGCAGACCCCGACGGCTGGCTCAGGCTGCTGCTCCGGCCGCCCGCCAGCACAGGGGCCCGAGGAAGCGCAGAGCCAGCCACAGCGGCTCACCGCCCCCGCGCTGCTGGCAGGCCCCGGCCCGGCGCCAGGGCCGGCCCGGCCCGGCAGGTCCCCAACCCACAGCCCCCCGCGGCGCGCGCTTCCCGCCCTTCCCGCTAGCGACAACCCATCCCAGTGCCCCGCCAGTCTCGCGAGACTTGAGGCCCAGGCCCCCTCCTCCGCTCTCGCGCGATTTGTCCCCTTGCTTCCGGGTGAGCGCGGCCGTCGGCAGGGCCTTGCGCGCTGCGATGGCGGCGCCGGGCTGTGAGGAGCCGCGGGCGGCCGGCGTGGGGCTGGGTGCCGGCCCACCTCACCCCGGCGTCCCGCCTCACCCCGGCGTGGCGCGGCGGCGGGGCCGGACGCTGCTGGTGCGGCACCTGCCCGCCGAGCTGACGGCGGCGGAGAAGGAGGATCTGCTGAAGCACTTCGGGGCGGTGTCTGTGCGCGTCCTGTCGGACCACGGGCGGCTGGTGAGGGCCGGGGCCTGGGGCGGCGGGGGCGGGAGGAGAGACCTGCCGCCGCCCTGGGCCGTTTGCCGCGCCTCAGGGGCGCGGAGCGGGCCGCAGGGAGGGGGTGAGCGTGGTTGCCGAGTCAGGGCTCTTCCCTCCCCGCTGGGGGCGGAGCGGGCTGCGGCGCGGTGGCCCTTCGCGCCGGGAGAGCACCGCTGGGCCGAGGCGGGGCGGCCGGGAGAGCGCCTGGCACGGGGGTCCCGTCTTCCCGCCGGATGCAGGTCCTGTGCCCTTGGCCCATGTTGTTAGGAATAAGGCTGTGGAAAAGCGGTGCAGAAGGGTCTGTTGGTAGGTGTAGGGGTGCAGTTTCACAGGTCTGTCTCTTGAAATCTTTATTTTTTTTCTTCCTCCAAATCACAAAAACATAGGAGTATGCGTCTGGTGACGAATGCTGTTTGGAAAGAGCCTTGTATTCTTGCAGAACTACAGATAAATGGTGTCTGCGTCTTGTGTCAGGGTCGTGCTTTCTTTTATAGTATATTAAAATGCTGATTTTGTTACAATGATTTTCCTGGTAGCTGCTCTTATACAGTATTAATGTTTTGGCTTTTTAATGCCGAAYCATGCAGTGGTAAGATGAAGTAATAAAGTTTGTTAAAACAAATTTAAGATGAACTATGTATTCTGTGAGGATTTAATCTAATTTGGAAAGCTTAAGGTTTTTTTAAACTTAAAAAGTAAGGGAAAATGTTAGTTAGAAACCATCCAAACTTTCAGAGCACAGCAATAGTTATGACTTTTGTAGCAGGAAAAGTATTACTTTTAGGAGTTCTTTTAATAAAAATGTTCTGCTGAGAGGTCCTGAAATAAATTTCCTTTTTTGAAAAGAGGATTAAACTTCTTTATCAATACGTGCTTTCTTGCAGTTTAGGATGGCTTTTGCTCACTAGAAAAAAATGTCTTCCTGTATTGCTCAAACTGCTGAGTTCCTATCTTAATTTTTGACTGCAGGAGATGCTTGTCCTAAATTCTTAAGAAAAATGTTCTCTAGTCCTTCACCTTTGCCCCACATGGGATTTAGATGACTACTATCTGGAAGCTTTCAAATATGTAGACTTGAGCTTACGAATTATTTGTGGGTATATGTTTTACGTGCAATTTCTTACCTTTTTGGTTTGAATTCAGTATGACAATTTTTTGTTTGTTTGTTTTCTAGAAACATACTGCTTTTGCTACCTTTCCCAGTGAAAATGCAGCTGTGAAGGTTTGTATTGAGTTTGTTATTGAATGTTTTAGCAAAGCACTTTCCTGAATTGCCGGTTGTGGTCTAAAATGTTTTACGTATAGTCTAGTACTCAGTGTCGGGGGAAAAAAAATGCAGAGCAATGTAATATTGGACTTCTGTTTCAGGAGATGCTTGGAGGATTTGATAAAATRAACACTTCTGTAGAATCATAAGAAAGGTGGGTTGGAAGGGGTTTGTGGAAGTCATCTGATCCAACCTGTCACTTAAAGCATGGCAAACTTACATGAGTTGAGACTGATCGGGGCCTTATCTAGGGTGTACGTGCATTTATATATAAACTATAAACCAAACATAATTTACTTGTCTCCTGCATAATTGCATATTTGCCATAAAATTCAGACATAGTGATGTACACAATTCAAGACTGCCTTGAATGCCCAACTTTGATAAGAAAAAGAAAACTACTGTGTTAATGGGGGACATGGGTGCCGAAAAGGTAATACTAATGATGCTTTTTAAAAATGAATCTGGTAAAAGGCTGTGTTCTGAATTTCTCTCTTACGCCCTGTTTTTCTTGGTGTTGCTTTTATTTTTTTTAGGCCATGCTGTAAAGTACTACTGAAAAAAGTTACAAAGACTATATGAGGTGAACAGTGGTAAATTTAGGTTGCTTTGTGTCAATTGTTAGCAGCCTGTCAAGATCTGGACTTGCAGAATTGTGGAGCTTCCTAGTGTCACTGTTAAGAATCTTGATTTTAAAATTCCCARGTATTACTAGTGGACTTCAGCATGTTTGTAGTTCATGAGCAAGAGGTTGGTTACTTGAAATCACAGAGATTTACTAGCCTGTGTAATAGGTATCATTGTTAAGACTGCAGTCTCACTACTTTGTTCAGATGACCTAAGTCTCTGCAATGGTTCTAGCTGTGCAACCTCGTCTTTTTCCTTCCTGCTAGCAGGAAAGAGGCTGCTAAAAGCAGGGCTGTGAAGGCAGGAATGGTGCAGAACTACCTGTGTCTGTAGTGGCACAGACTTAGCTTAAAGCAGTTGGGACTGCATGCTATGGCGAGTTTACCAACCAAAGAAAAAACAGTTATGCTTTGAAAGAATTCTAATGTTTTTCCTCTTCCCTTTCTTTCTTTTTTCCATTATAATTATTTGAAGGCTTTGTCAAGACTGCATCAGCTGAAACTTTTAGGTCACACCTTAGTTGTTGAATTTGCGAAGGAGCAAGATAGTGTGCAGGTACTTAGCCAGCCTTCTGTCTCAGAGAAGTGTAAAAGGTATGTGCATAGTAATTTAGTTTCTATGTTTGTGGTCAAGGAAAGGAAATTCCATATTCATGATACTTTCGTAGTACTGTTAAGTCAAAGGATAAATTGTAAGCATTTAGAAGTGTTAACAGGCAGGTTCAGATCTATAGGTAAGTGACTGCATTCCTCCCATTAGTACTGTTTCATTCAGTATCATAATGAAATAATTCCCATCCTTATTCCTGTAGTTATTAATATCTTTAATCAGCAGATGGTCCTGTTTGTTCTCGTTTACAGAGCAAGACTCCAGTCTGTGTAAGCTGACCTCTGTGTTGCACAGGTTTCCTGTGTTTAAAAAAGACTCTTCTGTTTTTCTGTGTCAGGATTATAATTTTCTTTTGCTGTTAAACAGTGCATGCAGTGCTTTCCTGATGTTTCTTTCTAATCTAATAAAGAGTCAGGCAGAATTAACACCTGCTAGCATAACTGTATAAGACTACACTATTATAGCCTCTGGCTTCTAAGCTGGAGCTGATTTACATGTGTCTAGATTGAAGCATGAGCAGAACAAACATAAAACTCTCCAAGCCTCTGTTCAAATAGTTAAAGAATACGTAATATTTAAAATTAAAAAATAAAAAAAAATAATCAATGAATCCTAATGCTAGTGTGACCAAGAACTGTGATAGTTTGGGCTTCAATTGTCTGTCAAGTACTTAATTAAAAAAACAAGTTGCATAGTTAGGCTTTCAAGTTTACCTGTGTAATATGTAACTAAGCGATAGAAGCTATGTGATAGTTCTTAACTTAAAACCTCTATAGTTGATTTTAATTATTTATTCCACTCTCTGAATATGAACAAATCAATAATTTAATACCTTTGATTTTATACAGTCTCTAAACAGCGAGTAACATGAAATAATTTTAGCTCTTTTCTTGTGAGTAGATTTAAGTCAGAAGAGTTTGAATATAGGGAGATGTACTTAAATCTGCATAAATATTTATTTTAGAAGTCTGGCTACTATATCCACATGTATTAATTCTTAAGAATTAATAATGGCTGTAGTAATACCATTGATAAAAGATGTTAAAAATACTATACTAATCTATTCTTATATTTTTTAATAGATGAGATTAAACGTATTTCGTATATTATGTAAGGCACTTAAATTTTGCCCTGTTTTAATTAATGGTAAATTAATTTTCAGTTCAGAAGAACTAGTGAAAGAAGAAGAGAAGAAAGAACCAACCTGTGTTAAAATAGAGAATGGAATTGCACCCAACCATGGGTTAGTGCCTTTTTGGGTCTTAATTATTTTACTCTGTTACAGTTTATTTTGAAATAAGTGTTATGGACTGTTGAACAGGAGAGGATGCAGCATACTGCATACTCTTGTTTTGTTTCATAGTGTGCTGCTGTTCTACATGCATAGCTGTAGGAATTGTCATAAAGGTGAAATTTCAGTTCTTTAAGTTTAGAACCCTCAGAGTTGAGTGACTGGTACTTTGAGCCGTGAAGTTGTGGATCGCATAGTAGCCTTCTAGCACTATGCATTGCTTTCTCAGGAGGAGTTTGAGGACTGGGTAGGTTGTCCCAGTGTTAACAGCAAACTGCTGTTGACTTTTGTTTTTCCAGAGGTTTCTTGTTCTTTTTTTCCCCCATTGGCATTTTTGCATACATGAAGAATAAATTTATTTTTGGGCTAATAAATCCAGCACTTTGAGCGTTGGGTTTATGATGTTTGTACAGCATACTATGCCATGCTTTTGATTTTGGACATGTTGCTTGTTTCTGTGTGCTTTAGGCTTTCTGGATGTGTTGGTACTTTCATTGTGCCCAAGTCCAGTAAGTCTGTCATGCATTAAGGGACTGCTCCCTGATGTTAAAGACATAATGTAAGCAGCCCAAAACTCTTCTAGGGGAAATAATAATATTTCAATGATACCTCACATGTAATGAATAGTTAAACCTCTAGTAATCATAGAATAGTTTGGGTTGGAAAGGACCTTTAAAGGTAATCTAGTCCAACCTCCCTGCTGTAGGCAGGGACATCTTCAACTAGGTCAGGTTGCTCAGAGCCCTGTCCAACCTGACCTTGAATATTTCCAGGGATGGGGCATCTGCCACCTCTCTGGGCAACCTGTGCCAGTGTTTCACCACCCTCGTTGTAAAAAATCTCTTCCTTATATCCAGTCTAAATCTACCTTCTTTTAGTTTAAAACCATTCCCCCTTGTCCTGTTGCAACAGGCCCCGCTAAAAAGTCTGTCCCCATTTTTTTATAAGCCCCTTTTAAGTACTGATAGGCCACAATAAGGTCTCCCCGAAACCTTCTCTTCTCCAGGCTGAATAACCCCGGCTCTCTCAGCCTTTCTTCATAGGGGAGAGGCGTTCCATCCCCCTGATCATTTTTGTGGCCCTCCTCTGGACCCACTCCAACAGGTCCGTGTCTTTCTTGTGCTGAGGGCCCCAGAGCTGGACGCAGTACTGCAGGTGGGGTCTCACCAGAGCAGAGCAGAGGGGCAGAATCACCTCCCTTGGCCTGCTGGCCATGCTGCTGGTGATGCAGCCCAGGGTACGATTGGCTTTCTGGGCTGCGAGCGCACATTGTCGGCTCGTGTCCAGCTTTTCATCCACCAGTACCCCCAAGTCCTTCTCGGCAGGGCTGCTCTCAGTCCCTTCATCCCCCAGCCTGTACTGATACCAGGGGTTGCCCCGACCCACATGCAGGACCTTGCACTTGGCCTTGTTGAACCTCATGAGGTTCACACAGGCCTGCTTCTCAAGCTTGTCCAGGTCCCTCTGGATGGCATCCCGTCCCTCAGGCGTGTCGACTGCACCACTCAGCTTGGTGTCGTCTGTAAACTTGCTGAGCGTGCACTCGATCCCAGTGTCTATGTCATTGATGAAGATGTTAAAAAGTACCGGTCCCGATACGGACCCCTGCGGGACACCACTTGTCACCGATCTCAATCTGGACACTGAGCCGTTGACCACTACCCTCTGGATGCGACCATTCAACCAATTCCTCACCCACTGGACAGTCCACCCATAATCTCTCCCGTTTAGAGAGAAGGATGTTGTGGGGGACCGTGTCAAAGGCCTTACAGAGGTCCAGCTAGACGACATCTGTAGCCCTTCCCATGTCCACTGATGTAGTCACTCCATCGTAGAAGGCCACTAGGTTGGTCAGGCAGGACTTGCCCTTGGTGAAGCCATGCTGGCTGTCTCGAATCACGAATCATTAGTTGTTATCAGTCATGTGGCAATAGTGCTAAGATGTCTTGTTTTTAATCTTTTTTCCTCAGCCTTACCTTTCCTGTCAACTCTTGCCTCAAGTATTTGTATCCACCACCTTCAAGTACAATTCTAGCAAATATAGCAAATGCCTTGGCAAGCGTGCCCAAATTTTATGTCCAGGTAAGTAAAAACAGCAAAAAAAGAAAGTATAAAAATAGAAATATCTCCTTTTTCCTCTTTTAATTATCCACAGAAATAATTTTTGTTGTAGTAAGTATTAAGTTAGTTTTCCTCTGATAGTGTTAACCAATGTTAATTTTTTACGGTGTTGAGAGAATAAGATCTCCTTGACCAGAACTAACTTACTTCATTGACACTAAAGACTTCAACTGCATATGATCTTCCTAATTAGATGTGACTTGAGTACTTGGAATTTCATTCTGAGAAGGTGCTTTACTTTTTTTGATTAGCCTTTTTAGGGTGTTGTTCATATTTACCATTAGTGTTGGATCTCAAGTGCAGGCTTTCACATTGTGTAATAACCAGTGTAGTTGTGTCTTCATTAAAACTATGCTGATTTACACCTGCCAGAAGTTATCAGCTAGGATACCTAGCAAAGAACTATTTTCATGTATTTTTTTTTTTTTTTAAAAAGGAAATCTTACTTATCTTGAATCATTTCAGGTACTTCATCTTATGAATAAAATGAATCTTCCTCCACCTTTTGGACCAATTACTGCTCGCCCTCCCATGGTAACTTTTTTAATACATGTTTTAAGTACTGTAAAATGGATTCACAATTTAAAATGTTAGCAACATGACAGGAGATCTAAGTTCAAACTTCTAGAAGTTGGAGAAATCTCTAGAGGATAGCAAATACTGCTGCATTTCATACCATGCTTCACATGKGTAAGATGTGCATTTTACTCTTCTTTAGAAATCTTTTTAAGTATACTTAGAACAAAGAAATATACATGTATGAAAGTAGCACTGGAATATTTCAAACTGTTGAGTATAAAAAAAAGGGAGATTATAGCGTCATGTTACAGATACAGGAAATAAAGAATACCATTAGCCCGTTGCCTTACAAAGATGTGTTAAGCTCTTTGATCCGTGTGTTTCTTTGGAGTTCGGATTAGATTCAGATTGTTAATGAGATTATACAGCGCTTTTGGATTTAACTTGCTCTGTCTCCAGGCTGTTTTTTGAAAGAGGCAGGGTTGAGGGAAACTGGCAGAGCCTTAGGGGGAGCTGTTTCTGAAGGGAAATAGAAATACCAGCTCTGTGGTCTCAGTTCTCTGTTGCTGTGGTAGAGTAGTTTGACTGCCAGTGGAAGATAGAGCAAGTGAGGACTTGCATTGATAGTAATAGCTACAGTGTTTGGATATAGTGAAGTTGTGCTCCACTATACTTTGTGTTTCATAGAATAGAATCATAGAATCATTAAGGTTGGAAAAGACCTCTAAGATCATCGAGTCCAACCATCAACCCAGTACAAATGCCCACTAAACCATGTCCTGAAGCACCTCATCCACACGTTTTTTGAATACCTCCAGGGATGGTGACTCCACCACCTCTCTGGGCAGCCTGTTCCAATGCCTGACTACCCTTTCAGTGAAGAAATTTTTCCTAATATCCAATCTAAACTTCCCCTGGCGCAACTTGAGGCCATTTCCTCTCGTCCTATCGCTTGTTACTTGGGAGAAGAGACCARCACCCATCTCTCTACAGCCTCCTTTCAGATAGTTGTAGAGAGCGATAAGGTCTCCCCTCAGCCTCCTCTTCTCTAGGCTAAACAACCCCAGCTCCCTCAGCCGCTCCTCATAAGACCTGTTCTCTAGACCCTTCACCAGCCTCGTTGCCCGTCTCTGGACACGCTCCAGCACCTCAATGTCCTTCTTGTAGTGAGGGGCCCAAAACTGAACACAGTATTCGAGGTGCGGCCTCACCAGTGCCGAGTACAGGGGCATGATCACCTCCCTGCTCCTGCTGGTCACACTATTCCTGATACACGCCAGGATGCCGTTGGCCTTCTTGGCCACCTGGGCACACTGCCGGCTCATGTTCAGCCGGCCGTCGACCAGCACCCCGAGGTTTGCCCAAAGAGAACACCTGCTTCTAACAATAGGGCAGCTAGCTGGTAAAGAAAACTATAAAAGAAATCTATCAAATAAATGAATTCACACTGATTTTCTGGAAATAATTTTATTCGTTGCCTGGTATTGGGCCAATTTAAGCACTGTGAATTTAATGGTTGTGCAAAAAAGAGTAGTAAGGTGAGAAGCCAGTCCTCGAAATTCCTAGAGCAGTTTCTAAAGGGCACAGAGTATTTCTAATGCCAGAAGACATCAGAGCCTTGTGGAACTGATGGTACATAAAAGTAGCTGTTAAGTGTAGTAAGATTATTGAAAGTGGGGCTGGAGGTGATTTTGTACATAGGGAGCTCCTTATATGTGGGTTTTGCAGTCTCAA
This sequence comes from Oceanodroma leucorhoa, assembly GCA_030449065.1. Taxonomy (NCBI): domain Eukaryota; kingdom Metazoa; phylum Chordata; class Aves; order Procellariiformes; genus Oceanodroma; species Oceanodroma leucorhoa. The sequence goes on from JASVER010000010.1 coordinate 15,167,835, forward strand.
TGAAAAAACTGATTCCTTTCATGAAATCCTTACTCCTTACAGAAATAGAAATGTAACTTCGATAGGTGGTGGAAGGTTCAGTGTAGAAAATGAGATGTCTTGGGAGCTTAGGCCTCCTCCCATATGTTTTGACCACATTCTTCTCAGGAAAGTCCTTAAAGCTGAGTGCAAAGTAAAAACCCAGGGTCATGGTTGCYATTCTTTAACTCCTGAAGTTAAAAGAATGAAAACATTCACTGTTACGCTTCAGAAAGCAGCAAATTCTTTTTCTTGTGGAAAGTTTTAATTAGTAATGTAGTTTAGCAAAATAGCATCTAGGTCCCTATAAACATACTTTAAAAAAATGGTTCTTGTCATCTTCTAATTTATTGCTTTGACTGTTTTTGTTATGTAAAGGAAAACAAGATACCCAATTTTTTTTCTTGAAACATTTAGTTACTTTTTTTTTTTTACTTTTTCCCTGTAATTAGTATGAAGAGTATTTACCAGTGCCTGTGCCACCTCCTCCAATCCCACCTCTGCCTCCTGAAGAGCCTCCTTTGCCTGAAGAGGAAGAAGAGCAACTATCTAGTGGAGATGAATCAGAATATGAAAGTGATAATGAGGAGGAAAAGGAGAGGTATGCATTTTACAGTCATTTGCAAGCTTTTGGGCTCTTCTAAAGTGGTGTTTTTACTTTTCTAGCTTCTAGTTCAGCAAATGGTGGAATCTGTTAATGTTTGCAGTATATAGATAATCTTTCAGATGCTTAAGGAAGCTCCAGAGTGACTTAAAAACAGGAGGACAGTGCTGTTTTGAATCACAGTAAGAGAAGGAGAATGGCAAAATGGTATGCAAGTTATCATTTGTTCCCATGTCCAAAAAATAAAAACCCAACAAAACAAAAGAATAAAGCGAGAGTGCAGATACAATGAAGCAATAATTAGTTTGTTTTCTGGATTCTTCATTTTTCCACACCTTTACTGAGTAGACTACTCAGCTCGAATCATATGTCTGACTTGCAAAATGTTCTTTGAACATCAGTGTGTATTGCTAGGAGTAATAATAATGGGAGGTTGTGTGTGCTGAGGATTCTCTTGCAGTTTTGGGACTGAATTACATCATAGCTGTTTTTTTTGATCTTTAAACTAATATTAAATGAAGAAGCAGTTTTCTTCATTTGCTATTTAATCTGAAAAGTACATCAGAAAGTCCCTATGCTATACTCAGAAAAATACATGCATTTGGAAAAAGGCACTCCTGTTGAGTGGAAGTAGTATTATAAAAAAAGGTTCATCTTGGTGCTTCTTAGCATTTCTGCAGCTTCAGTTTCCTAATTAGTGCATGCTTGGGAGAGGAAGGGTCATCACTGAACTCATTACGATTTTGATCAGTTGCTTAAGTRCACTGTGTGTATCGATTTGCTATGTGTTATAGTTTATTAATGTAGTTTCGGTCTTAAGGTAGCTAGATTTATAACCATATTCTGAAAAGTTGTATTTCAAGGGCTTGAAGTAAGGGGGAAGGGTTTTCAAAATGAGTATTTTCAAATCAACTGTAAACCACTTTGGTTCTTTTTAAAATTTTGTTTATAATAGAATGACCAAGTTGATGGAATTAGCAACCCTTCAGCCTAAAAGACCAATAAACACAAAGAGGCGTGGTGTTAGAAAAAAGCAAAGAATTAAAGACTTATTGAATGTTCCTGTGTGTACTCCCCACAGGTTTGTATTATTTCTGTGGTTTTTGCACTTTTTCAGAAGATTATTCCTTTTACTAAATGACATTCTCTGTATCATGTTTGCTTTAGTGTTGCTGTTTTAAAACAAGCATTCTTCACTGATATGTAAATTTGGTAGTGGAGTTGGTCTTCCCTTATCCTCATGCTTGGTTTTATTGCTCTAAAGGTCCAAATTTTCCTGTAATTTGAACTCAAGTCTGCTCAACAGCCTTAATCTGTAAAGTGTGCCTGGTTCAAACTCTGTGTTTCTCTTGCTATCAAACTAACACAAAATCCCTTTTTCATAAAAAAGAAAAACAATTTTGTATCACAGCCCTGACAGAAGCAATCTGCATTTATTGTTTGGGATACTTCTTAAAATAAAAATATAAAATAAAATTAAAAACACAGATGATACTGGAAGAATAAAACTGATTTGGTTTAAAATAAGTTTGGTTTTTGAAACTGCAGTACTATGGCACAGTAGACACCAATGTAGTATTTCTGTGTAGTGATGATCAATTGTGAATGCATTTTTACTCATAGCCGCCTTCTTTCTCCAAGTGATTTGCTATATTTTTTGAAAATTTGGAATATTTTATACACTGTGTGAGAGCAGCAGCAAGGCCAGTTATTTTTTGTATTTAAGTTACTGATAAAGTTTTTCGTAAGTGCCTGTCTATACTGTAATCTGGTATGTAATTCTTGTTTTTACTCTCACTGCCAGCCATACCTACTGTATTTGCAGTGTTTTAATCAACTTGAACTGTATTGGGTGAAATTTATGAAATGGAGGACTCATGTATTTGTGGTAAACAGCAGCATAAAATCTATCTGGAAGAAATCTTGTATTTGACTATGCATTCATAAGTGTCTGAATCTTTAATTAACATGTTGTTGTTTTGAACAGTAATCTGCACCCTACACTGTCACCTTCAGATGTCTTTGAGCAGCCACAGCATGTAGGTCATAAAAAAATTGAGTTCCATATTACTACTGACATCCCAGCTGTTCTTCAGATAAACTCGGAAAAAGAAGAAAAAAATGGTAAGAGAGTTCATACTTCAAATGTTTTTCATATTAAATTCATGTGGTTTCAGTGTGTAGAAATTTAGGCCAGGGAATTCTTCTTTTGTATTGGAGCTTTCRTAAATAGTATATACAACAGGGTTTGTTTAAGAACACCAACTTGTGTCTTGTTTGCATTTGCTGTTTTTCCCATGTTAAAGCACAGAACTCTGTGCTTTGGTACAGTAAAGGATCTAGAGGATTTTAAAGGTCTCATTCTCTCCTATGTGATCTGTGGGTTTATGGTGAATTGCACTCTTTTAAATGTTAAGGTGTTTTTAGCAAATGTTACAAATGCATTCTCAGTATTATATAGTGTAATTGCATATATCAGGCTAATTTCAGATTTTCCTTTTCCAGCTCTTAGAGAGCAGTGATTGCCAATTCAAGTGATTGCCAACTCCTTCTCTGTGATGCACTGGTTATCTGCTGTAAAAATGCTGGGCGATAATAGCAATGAGGTGTGATGGTTTCTATAGGGTTATGGTCAGTCCGTGTTTCTTGGTGCTTTACAGTAATATACAGTTTCTCTGAGTGGAAATTAGATAAACCACTGAAATGGATACAGGCTTGAACAGCAAGGCTAGTTTTACCTTAACTGGCATGCGCCATGGGTTTTATCTGTAGTACAGTTGATTTTATAGGACCGTATAGAGCAGGTGTGTTTGTCAAACCAGGGGTTAATTCATGTTTCTTTTAAGGATGTGTTCAAATTGCTTTGCAAAGTCTACTATATTAAAATGTTACTGAAAGGAGTATACTTGTTTGCTTACTGTTGATCCTCTTGTGAATAAACATACAAACCACTTACATAATGTGTTGGAATTTCAGACCTTTGTGCAACCACAGAAGAAATGAATAATACAGGCTTTGGAAGGATTTTCCCAGCTCCTAGCTCAAATGATAAAATGGAAACTGAAGAGGAGGATGATGAAATACCATCAGAATTTATTTCTAGAAGGGATCTAGAAAAAAACAGACTTTCTAGAGAAGGTATAACTGTGAGGAATAAATTACCTAATAATAGCTCTTTGGTTTGTTGCAAGTATTTCCTTTATTAATTGATCATATATTAAATTTAGTTATTTTATCCTTAGCAAAAATACAAAGTAAGTAAATGAGCTAAAACATTGTCTGTTTTTCCGTCTTCTTCAAGAAATGGAAAAATTTTCTGTTTTCAAAAACTATGAACCCGGTGATCCAAATTGCAGGATATATGTGAAGAATTTAGCTAAACAAGTTCAAGAAAAGGTAGGTAAACAAGCAAATTAAATATTTATCAAAAGGGCTTTTTATCAGCTTTCCTCTTACACCTACCCTTTAATTTCAGGATCTCAAGTTCATTTTTGGAAGATACATTGACTTCCAGTCAGAAGTGGAACGAAATATGTGAGTTAATTTGGTACTTGGTTAAAATTAAGTCTTTTATGTTAACTTCTATGATACTGGTAAAAATTGTGATTTAAAAGCTAGTCATCATTACTTTTTTCTTTATGCTTCTGCATAAAGAAAAAGGCATTTAATCTGAAAATCTTCATTTATCACAAGTACAGAAATAGAATTATTTTTGAACAGTATCTAAAGACCCTACTATTTTGCCCTYATATTTCCTTTACCAAATTTACTGTTTATTGGCTGAGCAACACAGAATGAACAGTGTAGATGATTGTGTGTATCTGATCATTTTGCGTATGTCATATTTACTACAGTTGCACACCAATTTGCCATCCTGCAGTCTAATGTCACTTTTTACTAAATGGTTCCCCCAAGCAAAATGGTCTCCAATGACATAATTCCTGCTTGTAGGCTCTGCTCCCATTACTGCTATTTCTCCAACTTGAAGCATGAGAGTTATATTTGTACTGTGAAATATTAAAGTGTGGTTAAACATAAGTAACTCCCAGCTCTCAATGTTGCCTCTAGGTTTGATATACGTTTGATGAAGGAGGGACGTATGAAGGGACAGGCTTTCATTGGACTTCCTAATGAAAAAGCAGCTGCTAAAGCTTTAAAAGAAGCAAATGGATATGTCTTATTTGAAAAACCCATGGTGGTTGTATCTTTTTCTTCAAACATTTACGTTATATTCTTTGTAATCTGTCTGTCAATCTCTAGTTTTGCTGTTATAGTGTCCTACTTATTTCCTCTTCCCATAGATTTCTAATAACTTAAGAAAACTGGGCAGCATAGCATAGTGTACTATTGTTAATTTTATGACAACTGAAAAATATATAGAGGCACCTTTTCTGAAATAGGAAAGTAAATGTGCTTTATTTAAGGTAATAAAATTGTCTTCTCTGGTCTTAGCTCGTTGATTCTGCAAACACAATACAAAAGATAATCTAGCTTGTATGACCATTGTATTTAAATTAAGTAGGCTTTTTGACTTGGTTAAGCCTGTGTTTACAGAATTAAGAACATAAAGAAATGTTCCTTTCAGGGTCAGTGGTCTCTATTTAGGCTGCTTCCCCAGCTGGAACTGTCAGTTACTTTTTGGGCCTGTGTAACATGTTGGGATTTCTACACTTTTTGATTGCATTGCCTTGTTCTTCGTCTGTAAGTCCTTTCTTATTTTTCACTTAAATGTTTCATAGTTTATTTCCTTTTCTTTGTACTCTTGTTCACTGCAACCTCTGTTCCTTTTAGCTTTTTTCCTCCCAAATACCTACTGAGACATCAAAGTTATGGAATTAACATGCTGGGATGGAGAATTGTAAATACCAAGCATTTTTCCTGCTGTAGTTAATCTGTTTGCACCTAACCCATTCCCGGTTAGTCCTCCTTATTTACTTAATATTGTAAACTCTTGGACAGGCTCTCTTAAAATTTTTTGTACTGCAGATCAGTGAGGTCCTAATCTTTGACTAATAGACACTATTGTTACAATATTTAATACTGTTGTAGAATTGATTCACAGATAAAGGCCAGTTGTTAAACTGTCTTTTGCTGAAATAATACTACTTTTTTGCTTCTTGATTGGGTTCCATTTATCACTGACGCTTGTAGTCCTTAACAGATTCTCAGCAATTTGCTCGTTCAGCTAGACCAAAACAGGATGCCAGTGAAGGGAAAAGAAAAAAGTAGAACACTGCACAAGGTATGGATTCTCTGCCTGAAAATAAAAATAAAGAAATAGGCTGGGGTTTTTTGTTCATTTGTTTTCTTGGGGTTTTTTTGTTTGTTATTTATTACCTTTTAATGGCTTCTTTAGGAATAGTGATGGTGGAGGGGAAATGTTTCATACAATTTTCTTTTCTTAAATGTGCACTTAGAAAACCAGAATGCAAGGTATATAGTTGGTGTAAGTTGAAAACGTTGCTTCTTCCTCTGTTTAGAAATTTGGAGACTGCCATTTCGCTAATCCTGATATCCTAGGGTAGTTGTCAGTTTCTCTAATCCTTAATCTGGGGAGCTAAGGAGAGTAATTCTGTGGAATCGGACCATTTACCTTTTATTAATCTTCTRGGGTTTTGGCTTTGGAAAGAGTTGCCTCTTTTCTCCTTCCCTTCTGTCCCCACCATTGTAACGTCATCCTGAAGAACTGCTTCCAGCAATAAACTTACTTCTGCTAGCTCTTTGGAGGACCTTTGGCTTTGCTAACTTTGGAAAATGAGATCTTAGTGCTGTTGCAGCATTCTTTAAACTTGTCCGATTTAGGAAGGGATATTGTGTCAGAAAGTGCTACTTAATGTTGCATTGATCAAGGCTTCTTTTATTGTGGAATRCATAGGGCCTGATTTTTGGCATTACTGTCTAAACTTGATGGTAAAGTAACTTTTAGCAGAAAGTCATCACTATTTAACTTTATTTCCTATCATATAGCTCTACTTCACTACTGCTTACTCTAAGTATTTGCTTTATATGAGAGTAACTCAAGCAAAATCAGCTCTAATTTAACTGTGAGGRGTTTCATGGCCTAAAAACATTGGAGTAGTGGACTGTCTCAAGTTAGCATGTGAAGTAACTGGTGCAAGAATTAGAAGCATTTATTTCTCAATCTGCACCCTCTGATAGATCAGCTAGCTCAAATATAAAGGGCATTTAACTTAATTACAGATTACAGTTGGGCATCACTCTGGCTATGCCTTCACCCAAGACCAAATGAACCCAAAGCTTAGGCTGAATGCTTGTGAAACATTCTGCTTAATCCGTGATGTGTTTTTAATCTGGATATTTTGATCATTGTTACTTTGGAAAAAACTCTGAAGTTTGAAATAGAGGATGTGAACAGCAATTTTTGATTTTTAAAAATTGGTTGGAGACCCTGCAGTATGGTTATTGTGAGGGTAGTATTTCTATTTATAACAGTTACTTCAATTGTAGGTTTCATCTTCTGTCAGTTGTCTAAGGATTTTTTTCATCAGATTATATTTGAGCTTGTTTCCCTCATTTCTGAGATGCTATTTGGTCTTACGAGTTCCTATTTTATTGATTTGTGGTTTGCAAAATYTGTATTTTATTTTATCAAATTAAAGATCACATTTTTTACAGGCATTCTTCTGTATTGGTCATTGAAAAGGGACAAATGAGCCTTGGCCAAAGTGTTCTATTAGGAACAAAGGTTTATGGGAATGTTTCAGTCTTGTTTCTTACTCCTTCCTTGTTAGAAAAAACCTTGTGTTTGGATTATTTTATCCAATGTCTAACAAGAAGAAAATTASTAAGGTTTCTTTAAGTGCAAAAAAGAAACCTGAAGTATTTTAGCTATTGGAAAGCCTTATAAATGAAGTCTGAACACTTCTATTCTCTTAGGAATTCCATATCTTTCCAACTAATTTTGTACATTAAATCTAATTCTGACTTCACTAAACATGCTAAATAATACTTGAATTACGTAAAGAAAATAACGAGGTGCTTATTTGGTTATTAATCATGTTGATGGTTAACTCATAACCTTTTTTTAGAGTGAGCAAACATGTACTTATGCAAGACTTCTTTGTGCACCTGAAAGTCTTACATGAGTTACCTTGGTGTCATTAGTTTAATGTATCGTGGGCAGAACTTCTTCCTTACCTTGATCGTTTGTGTAAAGATCACAGAATGTGCCATGGACTAATACAGATTTCTAGGAATCCATGAGGTTTAATTAAAAATATTTATTTCATTTCCCAACTAATGATGAAACTGAACCCTATTTCTGCATGACTGTGTTTTCCTCTTCCTGCTGGAATATTCTGATGGATGCTGATTTATGATGAAAAATTCCATGACAGAAATCTGAGTCTATAAGGAAGAACAGTGTCAGAATCTCATTTGAAACATAAATATGCATATAAACAAGTTTATGCAAACATTTGAGGGACTTCAAATTTGATCTGTATCCTGTGTCTCAATGTTGTTGTTCRTTTATGGGGTTTTTTAACAACTAAATTGACATAAATTAAACTTCTAAGTATTTTTAAACAGGAAGCAGCTGTGTTAAATTCATGAATGTTACTGCAAATATTTTTATTACTTTTTAGTATTTTCTCTACAAACGTTTTATCCTTTGTAGAGAAAATAATACATATGATTTATAAAAATACTATGTAACTCCTTGCTGGCTGAAATGTCTTGATGGATTGGCAAAAATTTCAGTTAGTATTTGGGGTGACTATTTTTTCTCTAGCTAAAATACAGCTTTTTKGGAGAAATTTCATGTGGGAGAAACTGATGTTGAGAGGTCTCCAGCTTCTTCATAGGGAAGAAGTGACTTGAAAGCCTGCATTGAATGGAAACATGATTGGGTTTTGGACCTGGTGGAAAAAGTGAGTCTGTAAAATGGCAAAGACTTGAAGGAGAATTAATGAGACAGAAAAATCCGGTGTTGTCCTAGGATTTCAAGTTATCAAAAAATGTATTTACTTTTGAATATGGAGTTTAGTGTTGGTGGACTCATCAGCCCTTATTAAATCTTATAAGGGGTCAAAACTGTGTTTTATCAGAGAGGCATATTTGCTTTTGATAGGTAGCATAAAGTTATGTGTATGCAATACTGAGAATCAAGTAAAATTAAACCACATTCTGCTGTTCTTCTTTAGAAACATTCCTGCGTAAATACTGCAGTAATACTGTCATGCAGAGTGTATCCTTTCTTGTTGTATCCTTTTTTGTGAGATGTTGCCCGTAGCATTCGACTACATCTAAGTTTTTGTATAGAGTAGGTGTGGGGCGGAGTTTACATGTCTTAGAGCTTGAACTAATCTGGTAATTTTAAAAGCAAAGGGCACTTTTTCAGGGGAAAAAAAAAAATCAATGAGTTGTCTGTGTTGAGTGAATAGACACAATGAAGGTTCCTAGTCTTAAAAGGTGGCCTCCACCTTCTTCCTCAAAGGTCATATTAGCAAGTTTGCTAATTTGTGGTCCAATTCCTTAGCTTGTATGAGCTAGAAGTGTTCCACTGATGTGCATGGAGCTGTGCGGAGGATGTCTTCTTGTTTTTCTTTAAATAAATATTATAATAATAATATTAAGTTGATTAAAATACGTTGCAGAGCAATTCTTAATAATATTAAAGAGTTGACCAGTATTTTAGATCATTTGATGATTACTGTTGTCCTGGTATATGAGATACAACCTGTAATTGACTTAGTTTGTACATTCCTTACTTTTTCTTTTTCAAGCAGAGAAGAAAATCTAACAGTATCTCACAACGAAGTATTTGGAATTGAACTATTAATCAACTATTAATCACTGCTACCTTTTTGTTGTTTTTTTGTTTTTTTTTGTTTTTTTTTTTTTTTTTTTTTTTTTTTAAGATTGTTCTCTGCACTGAGGTAGTGTTGTTGCCAGTGACATATTTTTCTTGGGTTTCGTATTACATTTTTGTTTAACTTACTGTAATATAAAATTAATACAACCTATATCTATTAAGTCAGATTTTTTTTCAGACATTCAGCACTTTTCTAAATACTAAGCATCTTTCAATTTAGTTGTCAAAAGAAAGCATAACACTACTATTTTTTGGTTGTTCTTACTTTTAACATGCCTTTRTGATGTTCCAGGTCCCTTTTGTGTTCCATCTCTTTCAAGTATTATCAAGCTTGGGGAAGAAGCAGTGTAATCATCGGGACTCTTGAACTGTGCGTAGTAGCATTTCTAAAGTATTTAAGGCAGAGTATAAATTTTCTCGTCTTAAAGATTCCAGATATCTTTAAACTGTCACAAGACTTATATGATAAATGTATGTTAGTTTGCTTGTGAAACCTCTAATAAATTATTTCCTTTCTCTTCATTTTGCCTTTTCTCTTCATTTTGACTTTTGTTGTGGGGTTTGGGAGTGGGAAGGAAGAGGAAGACTTTGCCTTTTTTTTTTTTCCAAAAGGTGAACAGTCCAATTGTAACTGTGCAGCATGTTCTAGATGATTCAGAGTATATATTCTCATATGCACCTCCTTGAGTGTGAATTTTAGCTGTTAGTGTTTCAGGGTAAAAAGGTAGTAAAATCTAAGGATAATCTCATTTTAGTGTAAATCTTTTTCATGTCTTGGAGACTAAGCAGGAGGACTAGTGCACTGGCATGAATTTGTACTCTGAAATTAGGCACTGTTTTTTCCTCAGTAATTAACTTTCATTGTTCATCCACATCTTGAAAAATATCACTAGTGAGACTAAAGTCATTAAAACAAGACCAGCAGTTAAAGCAGTGTTAAACCAGGGTAGGTGTGGTCCTTGCCCTCTTGAACTGTGTTAATAAAAATCAATGCTGTGGAGGTCACATAGTAAGATTTGTTACATACTAGGAAGATTAGCATAACTTCCTAAAACTACATGGGAAACATTGCARTGATGTTTACTTGGCAAGAGAGTCCAGTGGATTTAAGGAGAAAATTCTTCCATAAAATATTAATTCATATTGATGGTGTGGTAACAGGCTGGTGTAAAGACTTTTGTCATCATTCCAGCTGCAAACAGCGTAAATCACTACTATTGACTGCTGGACCAAAATAAGTGTCTCTTTGCTGTTTTTTCGATATGAACTGGCTTAGCAGATTACTTTAAAATGCTTTTACAGGAATTCTTCTTAGCTTATGTGCTGCATTCCCATGTGGACTGTGTAGTTGTTTGTTAGTTTATCTTATCTGTGTTTGGAGTAGTAGGCCAGGAAAAATACACTGAGAAAGTTTTATGAGAATTTCTGAAAGGTTTATGATGCTTAGAAGAGAGAAAAAAGTGGCTTAAAAAAAAAAGTCAGAAGGCAAAGCTTTCATTCCCTTAAATCAATTGGTTTTTTGTATACCTATTTCTGCTGGTTGGTTTTTTTTGTTTTTTTTTTGTTTTGTTTTGGTGTTGGTTCCCCCCCCGAACATTTGTTCTGTTTGATCTGATATTTCAGGTCAAATGACCTCTTATTTTTTTAACAAGTCATTAGGGCCAGCTTCCGAGATTGCACATAAGCAGTGAATGTGGCTTATTTCACAATTTTTCTACATTAGCTAATGACATACAGACACAGCAACATTTCTTATTTCATTTAACTTTTGAATATACTCATATCACTATAATTTTCAAGGTGAGGCTGACTCAGATAATATAACAATCATGAATTTTAATGTAGTGCTCTTGTATAAATTGACTCCTTGATATAGCAAGGGTCTTGTGATAGCAGAARCTAAATTGGGTTTATTTTCTCTATATACATGAGTTGTGTGCCTTGTCAGAATTTTCTTTGAAAACCAAATTCAGAAGATCATTCCAATATGCTTTTATTCTACAAAGATGGATTTTAAAAAAGCATGCACATTTTTCCGGTGTCCTYAGTGTGAGTTTGATATATATGGCTCATCCAGTTCGTGTTTTGAATGCGTTTTCCTCAAAAACTTTGAATTTTAAGGAATTCACTATATGGTAGTGAAAAGAAATTTTGGTTTAGAGAAGGTAAAAATGTCATCTGCAAAGTGGAGTTAACGTGCATTCAGAAATTAATGGTTTCTAGCTAAATTATTCTTATGACAATAGTAACTTTGAAAATTCACGTAGACATTTCACATGTTACATAGTTTGCACCTTTGTTATCCTTTCACATCTTTGGAAGTTGACCGCTAAGAGAGGACCTAATGTCAAACTGAGAATTGCTTTTCCTTTATTATTTTCTAGGACGCTTCCAAACTGCTGCTRGTTTATTCCTTAAATGTATCTTCCTACTTGATACAAGACTGAAGAGAATACCTTTGCCATTGTAAATACTTTGGTTTTGTTAAGAAGCTTACATTGCTACTGTTCCTGTTGTAGAACAAACACTTGAGTCCTGCAACTCCTACCCGAGTCTGTTACTCCAGCCTAGSAAGCAGCTTCTGGCATGAGATCCTTTTATGTTATACACAGACAAATATTTACTCTAGTTGTGGTTTTGGCTGTTCCCAGAGAAAAGCAGCATTGTTCTGATAGTGACAAACTCCATTTGTTACTTTGTAGGGCAAAGGCACTGTAGCAGYATTAAAATGTTAGTTATTCCACTGTAGCCTTCAAAGATGCGGAACCCTTCCTTGTGCTACCGCATTTTCAGTCTGCATCTGGATGRTGCCACTTCACAAAGCTTTGTGACTCAGTGTATTGCACATGAAAAGGTGTATGACAGGAAATACACAATATCCTAGCACTCACGTGGAGTTACAAGTACAGAACCGAGCTATTAAAATATTGCATAAAAGGCCAACTAAGTAAATTTTCAAAGTGAAGTAGAATAACAGGAAGGTGGTGCTATACTCCAAGAGAAAAATACTTAAAAAAAAAAAAAGAGAGATACGTGTATGTGCAGAGGTACTTCCTTTCTCACATCTCGAGACAAATATATTCCGGCATGTAATTTTATCTTGAATCAACGTAATCCCGTGTAATATAAAGCTTTTAGATAAACTAGTTTATTTTAGCAGCCACAGTTTCTCCCGGAGCGAGCCAGCGCCTGGGGCRGGGGGCAGCGGGCGCGGTGCCTCCGCGCCGCTCGCCCAGCGGAAGGGGCGGGGCTCCCGCCGCTGCTGGCCCGGCGGGGCGGCGCTGCCGCAGTCCGCCGGAAGCGGCGCGGGCCGGCCCCGAGAGGTGGGAGTGGAGTCCTGCTCCTTGCTTTCGGTGCGAGCCGAAGGGGCCCGGCAGGCTCTGCCGTCGGTGGGGCCGCTCCTGAGGAGAGCGGGTAAGGGGCAGTGCTGTGCCTCTAAAGGCGGTGCCGGAGCGGCGGTGCTTCGTCTGTATGAAACATGCAGCTGCCGAGGGAGGTTCTGGGGGGGGGACGGGACTAGAAGTTCACATGGAAACTATCCTGTAACAGCCTTTGACATCTGAAGCTTCAGCAGGCCTGCGTCAAACCTGCAAATTTAAATATTGTTGCTAGTATTTTGGAGACAGCAGCCGAGTTTCATACCACAGACTTTAACCCAGCAGAAGACAAGCTGAGCTGAGTTCTCAGGYTGTCCAAGACAGCAGTAGCATTCTTCAGAAACAGTTCTCTCCCATGTTCTTTGAATTGCAATCGGTTGTGCTCTCTTTTCTTCCGTAGAGGAACACAAGCCGCCTTCTTTTTTCCAAGTTTCAAAAGCATTTTGAAGCTAGAGCCTTCAGAGTGTGTTGGGGATTTCAACATCTCCATTCTCTTATCATTACTGGTACTGAAGCCAGAGCAGCCGTAAATCTATTTCAAAGAAATGAAAAACTACATTGAGTCTTCCCTTCAAGCACTAGGCCTTGGATCTGGTTGGGTCAAAATACATTATTCTTACAGCTTTGTGTAATTTACTGCTTTGTGTACTTACTGCTGTAAGTGAAAATTGCTGATCTGATAAATGGCTTTTCTCATCAGAGAAGATCGAACTTTCTTAGCTCATTTTCTGTTAATGTATCTTCTTCCTATCAGGGCAAAGCAGCATTCTTTCATGAAAATGCAAGCACGCWGAACAACTGCTTATGGCTGAAATTTATCTGTATACTCTACTGAAGATCTTCAAGTAAATAATTTCATTAAAAATGTTTTGTTCACAAGCAGAAAAACAAGCTAAATTTACCAAATGATTCATTCTAAATAGCTCTGCCTGTGAAGTACGGTGACAGCTGATAGCAACAGGCTCTGGAAGGCAGGTTCTACACTTTAAACACTGGTGTATTTTGTGCTTGAATTTGCGCCAAAGAGTGCAGCTCCACTGACTGAAAGAGATGCATCGTCCTTTCCTTGAAATAAAAATGAGGGTCGTTTTGTAGAAATCGTGGAAGATTTTAGATAAACTTTTGTTTGGGTATCTCTATCATAGCAGGTTGGAGTTTTCAGCAGTGCATTCCCAAATGTGTATGAAGTCAGGAAAGGGTGCAGGTTTCTTTCATGTAACAAACCTGAATGCCCTTGTGTTCATGTTTAAACCTTCACGGAAGTGTTTGGTGTCCCCTATGACAGCACCCAGGAATCGCCTTATTCCCTCTTTGCCCTGTGTTGTTTCTGTGTTAAGATAGTTATTTACAAAGAGTAGATACTTAAGGAAAGTAACAAGATTCTGTCATTTGTTATTTAAGGGAAGTGGTAGTTCAGCCTTTTGTTTGCAAAACATCTCCTTGTAGGATTTCTTTGTATCTCAGGCTCTCTAAATCAACTTCTAAACATGAAGAGTGCAAAATGAGATCCTGAATTGGGAAGGATAGTTCTTAGCCAAGCTTATCTGAAGGTAATGCAGCTGGTTTTCCTCCTCTGGAAAGCTCCTTCAGTGCATTTGCAGAACTCTGTACCTGGGCACTGAGAAGGAGACTTGTTGRTTATGGAGCATTTCTAACCTCTGCATGCCATTGCGCTGTGTTCTCTGGGGGAAGAATGTCTTCACACAAACTGTACAGGTGTRAAGAGATGAAACATTTAGTGTTTCTGGTTTTGAGTCATTATAGTCACTTCTGTATCTGAGAGATCTTCCAAGATTAGGGCTGTTGTTTGGATGATGGATGTCATGTGTATCACGAACAACAGACTCACATATGTTAGATGTCCAAAATGTCTGGGGTTTTGTGGCAACTCACGATAAGAAACATACTGCTTCTCCAAGGCCTTGTCTAAATATGCACAAGTCATAGTAACACAGATTGAAAAAAAAAAAAAAAGTAACACAGATTGAAAAAAAAAAAAAAAAGCCTCTCAAGGATGAATAGGAATGTAAAGTATTATACATTAAAATGAGGAACGAAGTGTCCATTTCAGTACGTATAAATACTCTTTTGCCTTTTGGGGTTGTTTTTGGCTTTATATTAATAAAAATACAACTTTGCACACTAGAGACAGCCTGCATTAGACAATGTCTGAATTTTAACTTCAGAAAAACAAAGTTACCATTAGTATGGGCGGTTGATATAACTCAGAATCCAATTCTCAAACAAAATGACAATCAAGTAAAGTTAAATAAATATGATGCCAGGGATGGGCATTTACTTTTAAATGTGTATTTTGTAACGTGTACTTCACCCTCTTGCAGGAACATAAATAGGCAGTAAGAAGAGCGCAACTGATCACAGAGCACAGGATGGGTATCTGTTTTCTTCTGTTAATTATAGGGTTTTGCTGGGCACAGTACAACCCTAATACTCTCTCTGGGAGGACGTCTATTGTACATCTCTTTGAATGGCGCTGGGCAGATATTGCTCTTGAGTGCGAACGCTGTTTAGCTCCTAATGGATTTGGAGGAGTTCAGGTATGTCTGTTCCTATCAGTAGGTAGTAAAATTGCTACAGAGATGATAATTTGTTTTTCAGAGAAAATGTTCAATTCACCAAGGGACAGGTACCGAGAAAGAAAAGTAGAAATTGGTAATGGAAGTAGTAAATGCTGACAAATATATTCTTCAGCCATCAYCATGTAAGCGTGAATTTATTTCATCGCTCCAAAGTGCATGTTTTGTGCTCTGCGCTATTACATTTAGATGAATTAGAATTGCATATCACTGGCTAAATCTTTTTTTTTACTGCTGTGAAGAGTAACCTATGTTTATCTGCTTGATATTATTTAAATCAAGGGAAGCTCTTAAGAGCTAGATAAACATAAAATGAAACTATGACTGAAAAAAAGGGGCTCCCAAAGAGAACACCAAAGTGCTGAAGGTTTTAAATAAATAAATATAAAAGGCTGCTAATTGTGTTCACCCAAACTGGCAAGTTTCACTCTCTAAAGCCTAGTGTCAGAGTAAGCCACTAAGAGACCCTTCTTTGCAGGAACCTGGGGTAAGCAGGCAGAAATGAACTGAACACGGGTTCTGGTGGAGGTGTGTCGATGTGAATCTGTTCTATCTGAACAACAGACACGTGTTCCTGTAGTGGAACCAGTAGTGTCAGATGGGTGGGGTGGTACGGCTGGAGAGCAGTCACCTAGGAAACTGTTTCAGTTTGTCTGTCAGATTGCTCAGGAAGAATTGGTGAGAGAATTCTGCCTGTTTCTTGTAGCTCAGCAGTTTGCAAGTTGACCTGAGAGAGAACTTTCCCATAATTTTCAAATAATACATCTTTTCTTTGCAACCTTCATTCGAGGCACACAGGCCTGATTGATTTTAAACTGATTTCTCAGACTATGGTATACACTTGGATATCTTTTTAATCCGTGCTCTGACAGGGTCTCAGAAAGACAGTTTTTTTTCAGATGCAGACTTGCTGAGCTGGTCACAAAGGCATGGCAGSTAAGTAGGGTGCAGCCTAGGGATCTTTGTGAGAAATTGTGGGATCAGGTGGTTATGCCCAGAGACTTGGAGGTAGCAGCAAAAGCTTGTTGCTTGAAAAGTATCCTGGAAAAATTCTGTAAAAGGAAGAGGTATAGCTTATCTGGAAACTGTGACAAGTCTCATGTCAAGAACACTTTTATCCAAAGCATTACAAAAATGGGAAGTCAGATCAATTTTAAGGGCAGGATGTTAGGTCAGTTGTTCTGCAGCCAGTTCCTTCCTGATTCTGTGCTCTCTCTCCTGACTTAGTCCTTCGGATTTCAGACCCTTCTTTTGATCTTTGAGGCCTGCATTCATGAAGATAATTAGCACACTATGTCCATGGACATCATTTTTATAGTATGTTTCTACCTGCTGAAGGTCAAGGCCTAAGTCTTTTATTTTCAGCCCACTACAGTGTAAGCAGAGGATACTGAGGATCTACATGGGTTAGGTGTTGTGAGCRTCTTCCATTAAAGGGACCTGATCTTCTATTTTTATGTTCTTTCTCTAACAATACTGGGCAAATAAATAAACTATTATCAGTATCCTGTTACCAAGAGACACCATCTTATTCACAGATTTCACCTCCAAATGAAAATGTTATCATTACTGACCCCTGGCAACCATGGTGGGAAAGATACCAGCCCGTCAGCTACAAGCTGTGCACACGATCTGGAAATGAAAGTGAATTTAGAGACATGGTGACCAGGTGCAACAATGTTGGAGTAAGTGCTTTGAAAACCTTCTGGTGTTAACAGTGCAAGGATATAGACAACCAGTAATTCAGAAGGGAAGACACGGTAGCACTGGAGTGAAGGTGGTGGTTGTGTTTTTTTTCTGCCTACCAGTTGAGGTGCATGTTGTATCACCATTGCTGCATGTTAATAAAAGAGAAATATTTTAAATAATTGCAAGGAGAAATAATTGCAAGCAGAAATAGGGGGATAGGGCAGGAGGTAAGGGAGAGAGAACATTAATTAGTGGTGTCGTGGGAAGTAGCTTTCTCATTGAAATGTGAATACTATTCTCTAGGTACATATTTATGTGGATGCCGTAATCAACCATATGTGTGGAGCTAATGCTGGTGCTGGCAACCATGCTACTTGTGGAAGCTATTTCGATGCAAAGACTGAAGATTTTCCAGCTGTGCCATATTCTGGCTGGGACTTTAATGATGGCAAATGT